>CM046726.1:45222210-46422210 GCA_025584915.1 Monochamus saltuarius | reverse complement strand
TTTGATACTGAAAAGTTGTTTACCGCGGACATCTTTTCAATATTTTTTTATAGATCCCCAGTTAGATACTAAAATATAAGTCCCAATTTAAAGAGGTGTGAAATATTATTTCTAAATTGCATACCAAACGTCAATTTTGGAAAGAGGGAGAGTAGATAAATTAATTGTATGTATTTTAGTACAGCTATTATATTCGAATAAAACATAGACATGCAAGTATGTAAAATCCAAAAAGAGACTTCTTCTTTCCAAAATGCGGCATAAAAAACGACCACAAGATGTAAGCCTGTATCTCGACCAAACTCGATAAAATAAAATTCATGTGTTTATTCCCACTTGCTAAGGTTACCGAATTGATGGATAAACCATAAAATTAGTGCTGGCAACCGAAATCGGGTTTTTAGATAGTTCGGTTAACCGGTTTCAGATAATTCGGTTTTTTACAAAACCCGAAAACTGGTTATTCGATTCTTCAAATAACCGATTTTAGTGCTGACAACTGAAATCGGTTTTTTGGATAGTTCGGTTAATCGGTTTCGGACAATTTTTACAAAACCGGATTATTCAATAATCTGAGTGTAAATCTGTTTATTCGAACCAAACATCCGAATAATCGGATAATCGATTATTCGGTGGTTTCTTTCTATGAAAAAATTAATTGACAAACTTGAGGAAATTCAAACGTGCTTAACCTGAAAATAAAGATTCCCACTTTCACTGTTTCTGAAATATGAATTTTTAAAGTTAGCTATGATATAGTTGATAATACGAGTATATGCCAAATGAGAAATGTTATATAATTATAAAGTAACACAGGACGTTTCATTTAAAATAAAAACGTTGGTACCTACTTCTGGTATAACAGGAAGTCGTATAGCGTTGAAAATATTTTTATTGAAAAGTGTATCGAATTACCTAAGTAACCAAATCTTCATAAAAAAATTTTTACCCCATCTGTCAATCTAGATATTTGACAACCGGTTATTCGGTTAACCGATTATTCGAATAACCGGTTATTCGGTTAACCGATTATTCGAATAACCGGTTTTGATTATCCGGTTTTTACCACTATTCGGGTAACCGGTTTTATCTGAAATCGGTTTTTACAAAACCTGGTTAATCGGTTTCACTTTTTTCCGGTTTTTGCCAGCACTACATAAAATACAAAAGCACAGGTCATCCAACCAAAGCAAGCATTTATAAATCTTAACAGTAGTATAGGGGATTTTAGAGACAGGAAAAATTGATTCCCTTCTTCATTTGGTTCTTTGTCCTCTACGATTTTTAATTCATTCGGATTTTTTTCGGATATTTACTTGCCATCTAGTAAGCCCTTTTTTACCTTTGGCAAGTCTGCTCAATATTGTTTCTGTCTCTTCTTCTTCCTTTTTCTGATGTTCTACCTTATAGACTCAGAAACTATCTACAGATATGATATCAAGATAAATTGTGGTGTTTATAATATACATATAATGATTCTAAAACATTATAATAAAGCTGTTTACAGGCCTTTTAAGCCCAGAGCTGCGTTATAGTCCTCCACTCCGTTCTGTTTCTCGCCTTTCTTTTCCAATTTGTTAGATATTTTTCCCTTAGATCTATTGCCACTGCATCTCTCCATCTCTTTCTCGGTCTCCTGTTTTCTTCTTGTAGTTAGGTTTACTCCTAAAATTTTTAACTGGCCTTTCATCTTTAATACGTTCTAGATGAACTAGCCACTGCACTCTTCTGGCTTTTACAGTTTCATCTGTTTTTAGTGCCTGGTAAATTACATATATTTTCTCATGCTTTCTTTCCTCCCAAATTAAGATCTTTGTTACCCATCTTAACAGGTATTCCCTTGACTTCTTGTTGAGGATCCAGATTTCACTGCCATACAGCGCTGTCTGTTTTGTGCATTTTAATTTTAACTCCTATGGACAAAATTTTTGATTTCATTAAGTGGTTGACTGCTGTCGAACTTCTGTTTGCTTTTATTATTCTCTTATTAATTTCTTGCTACTCGTCACATTTGGCTGTTATCAGCGCCCCCAAGTACACACACATTCCTGAACTTCTTCAAATTCTATCTCTCCGTGCTCCATTCTCAATTTAAAATTGGTATCTCTTTTTATTATCCTATTCTCTTGATTTGTCTGCAGTCTCATTTTACGTGCCTCCTTCACAAGTTCTCTCGTTACTTTTTCTAATTACCTACTATCTGTTGCAATTATGGCCACATCAGCCACATAACTTACTAGGTGGTGACTTTATACAAGATGTGTCTTTCTCTGTTCAACTGACCATCTCTAGTACTAAATTAAAAAGAAGCGTTGAGAGTGAGTATTCTTCTCTCAGTCCTGTAACAATAGCAAACCTTCCGAACATTTACCTTTTATTCATACTTTACTTTTGGTATCTTCTAAGGTCATTTTCAATAACCTAATCAGTTTAGTTGGTATCCCAAATTGTTTCAATTTTTTGCTTAGTTTGACAGACTTTTGACAGAATTATATGCTTTCCTGAAATTCACAAATAAGACAATTGCTTTAATCCCATATTCATAGCATGTAATAAGGATTGCCTTCACCATGAAGATTTGGTGCGTTGTTGACCTTCTCTTTCTAAAACCTGCTTGATACTCCCCTATCTGTAGTTCTGCTATAGGTTCTATTCTCAGTAATAATATAACAAGAGAGTGAGAATAAATTGAAAATAATTTGACAGATTTTTTGAAAACTTGTTGCCAGGCAATAGTCACGAGAGCCCGCAGGGCTCGAGTGGCTATTTCCAAATGGATATACAAACTTTTCTCTAATAATTGCAGCTAAATGTCGGCTGAAAAATTGTTGATTTGTTTTTTTTTTAAGTGTACAATGTACAATGATAGTTATAGTTGTGACGGTTACCGATTTAAATAATTATTCCCATTTGTAGTGGGAACATTTCAGTCTACATCAAATTAAGCAAAATCTGATAATCACAAGAGTTTCTACTTATATATCAGAGGACACATTTGTACTTTTTGAAACTATATATCCAAATGCTGCATATATATTGTTATCAAGCAGTCTAGAGTCCTTGCACTGCTATTAATAAACCATAATATAGCAAAATTATATTAAAATCTATATCTATGTTTCATCTAAGAAAGACAAATGGCAAAGGTAAAAATTGTTTCAGGTTTAATAGGTTGTTCAAAAGATAAAAAACAAAACAACTTTATTAAACATCTTTTAAATTCACATGAATTTATACAATTCATTCTAATATAGAATACATGGATTTTTAAAAATATAATTTGGAACAATAGAAATTTAATAAATATAAAATGTAATACTCTATATTTACAAATGTACCCGTTTGAATAAAAAATCAACAAATAATATAAAAATAATTATTTTTTCTCTTTCTCTTCCTCATTGTCAGAAAGTTTATGGCGTTTGGATATATTTTCTGCTTCTTGAATGGTATCAGGCAGCTCAATATTTAAAGTTTCTGGGAAGAGTAGTGTCAAGAGTCCAGCAATAATCGACATTACTGCGAAACTAACAAGAGGCAAAGGGGTCCAAAGTTGCGCCTGAAAATAGATACACAATTTTAAAGTAAATCGTTTGTAGTAATTATTTTTCCAATTGGAAAAACTACTACCATACACGACTGTGTGAAAACATATTTTAATAGATACTTTCAAGTAACTAAAAATAAGTTGATCTATAGTGATATTTACCAGCAGAGGTGTTTGTGGAGCTACCATAGATCCCAATCTTCCGAAGGTGGAACAAGTACCCATAAAGGAATGTCTCATTGTCGTTGGAAACATTTCACTGGTGATAACGTACAAGTTAGTAAAGGCTGCTGTTGCTCCAAATTTTCCCAACAAATAAACAGACAGACTGCCAGCATGAGAATCTAAAAAATTAAATCAGTGGTAGACAATAGCATATACATGGTGTCTCATAATTATTGCGACAAAATGATAGGGGTTGTAGAGGGCATGTAAATAAGCAATTTTGCTTTATAAATTCTTGCCCGGAAATATGCCGTTTGGCCGCTACAGCAAAAAAAAAAGAAAAATTTGAAGAAGAACCAGTTTAATGAAAGAGCGTAGAGTAATTGCTCAAAGTGTCCTCCACGTTGCTCAGTGCATGGCTGGGCATGATTCATCATTGCTTGGCGAACTCTATGGAATATCCCCGGTATGTTCTGAACCTGTGCGGACGCAGCCAACACTCTTTCCAGTAGCTCTTGTTGGTTGGGAACAGGAATTTCATACACTGAAACTGTTAGATGACCCCAGAAAAAATAATCCAAGGGGGTTAAGTCGGGTGACCGCGCAGGCCAATGCACAGGGCCACCTCGATCTATCCACTTGTTACGAAATATTTCATTCAAATAGTGCCGCACTGGCAAAGCAGAGTGGGCTGGGGCGCCATCGTGTTGAAACCACATGTTAGCTCTTATGTCCAGTGGCACATCCTCCAATAGTTCTGGACGCGCATGTTGCATAAACGTATCCATTCAAATGTGGTGGGAGCAAATATGGCCCGATGATCTTCGCCCACAGTGCCGGCCCAGATGTTACTTACAAACTGATGTTGGTCTCATTGGAGGGCGATGACATGGGGGTTATTTTCATTCCAAATGTGACTATTACGGCTATTTAAATAACCATCCCTTGTAAAACAGGCCTCGTCAATAAACAAAACGTAGCGATCAAAGTGTGGTTGTCTCCTACTGCAATCACCAACGACAAAAACGGCGACGCGGCAGATAGTCCTCCAGACCCATGGTTTGAATTTGTAACAGGCGGTACGAGTGTAGTTGTTAATCCCGGAGAACCCGCCAAACAGTATTTCGTGCCGCTCCCATATCATGTGCAATGGCATGCACGCTTGTGGATGGATTGGCGTCTACATGGTGCAGAACCTCTTCCTCAAACTCTACGGTTCGCATGGCGAAGGGCCGCCCTGCCCCCCGGAACGTCTGACGCTGACACTGACACGAAGACGTCCATGAACACTAGCAAAAATGCGATGATGAGGATGATGACCGGAAACCGTTCGGTGTACTATCGCGCGGCTCATCTCCCATTACCATCAGCTTCTCCGTAAATCATATGCATATCAGCAAGTTCCGCATACGAATAATGCTCCATTGTACCACCAAATTAATGCTATTTACGTTTTGCACACCAGTCACTGAAACTAACTGAATCGGTGTGTGTTTTTTTGTTTTTATTTTGTTTTTACTTTTGTTATGAAAGCCATACACTTTACTGAATCGGTGTGGCGACTTTAGGCCGACAAAAAAGTAAACACAGCAAGCTAATGAGTCAGAGGGCACCTGCGCTGTAGCGGCTAAATGACATATTTCCGGACAGGAGTTTATAAGGTAAAATTGCTTATTTTCATGTCCTCTACGACCCCTATCAATTTGTCGCAATAATTATGGGACACCCTGTATACAGAAGAACTAGTATATGGAGATAATACCGACTGAGATCCAATAGTATTTGCAAAACCAAAAAAAATTAAAACAAATATGAAAATATATCAGTTTATTTAGCTATTGAGTCAACTTATTCTGAATTAATTTCCTCAAGAATTTATTCATCATTCTTCATTTTATGTTACAAATATGTGATCGTGTTTTAGGAACAAAAGCAAGGAAACATGTCTTTTATAATTTTGACTTTGCTTAATTAATTTTCAGGTTCAGGAGGTTAAATTTTTTCAGGACGGAAATGTTTATTTTAAATATAACGAAAGATCACTTAAAAACGACAGCGACCTTATTTAAAAAATGTGACGCTACGCATGAAATCGTGAATAGACAACAATAATGTATTTTTAAAGAATGGTACCCTGCATCTACGCCACTGGCTATAGTGGAACTGACATATGTATAAGACCACTTTTCCATAATTTTGTTTCTAGATTACGTCTATGCGCTTGTGCATATGACAAAGTAACACCCTGTATAACAATTATATGCTAAACATTATTTTATGTCCACTACATGGAAGAAGACCATATTGTAAAAAAATTCCATAAAAATGCCATGCACTCATTTAAAGCTTTAAACATTAATATTTTTTTATTACAAAAATTGGTCGTATTTATTTAAAACCAGTGCAATAAATTCCTTTTGCAATTCACAAATCAAAGATAAGCAACTTTTTATTTTGCAATCACGATGTTTCAACATACTTAACAGACATTATAATAATATTTACAAGTACGAAATGATGGGAATTAAAAAGTAAGCCGAGAATAATAAAATTTATGATACTTAAAGATAAAGGTTTTTCGAATCTTAATAAATGTTTTTAATAGTCGGTGTTTACTAGTTTCAAATAATTGGTAAATTTAAGGCTACACTTTACTTTAAAGGTATCAATTCGAGTCCAAAATTCTCATAATAAATATACAGGGTGCCCAAAAATAATGCGTCAATATTCCGGAAGTGATTCTATACGAAGAAGTAATCCAACAAAGCCTCATAACTTTTTTTCGAAAATTCTAAATTAGCGAGGCTACAGAGCGTCAACAAACCGCTTTATGAGTGTACCGATGTTTTTATAATTATGTACATATGTGTTCATTAGTGTTTTCTTGTATCGACGTTCTTAATTTGACGCATATCCTCCTATGCCAAAGGGCCTAAACTGTTATAGGCCTTCAAATAATGACTTTTTTTATAAATTCAGGTATAACGTAATAAAAGATCGTCAAAAACTCTTTAAAAGAGGTCCTGTTGTTATATCACGTTAAAATTAGCCGTTTACGAGAAAAACGACTTTAAACATTCAAGTTCGTTGAATGAAAAGCCGCACACTCAAACTCATTTTCAAAAATTATCAAAGCACGCCTTGAAAACAAGAATGTGGATACCAAGAAACACTTTAAGAGTACGTGTATAAAATTAAAAAGAACCAGTAGATTCAAAAAACTTAATAGATATAATTCTTTTTAAAAAATTTTTTTGACACCCTATCACCTCGTAATATTGAGTTTCCGAAAAAAATGTTATAGGGCTTTGTGGCTTCAATTTTTTGTGTAGTATCACCGGAATATTGACGCATCTTTACTGAACACCCTGTATAAATATACTAAAACTGTAACTCAAATCCCCCAATCGGTGGGCCTCCAACTAAACGTACAAAATGCATACAAGATGTGAGATACATAGTCCATAAGAAAATTTTTTATTGACATTCTTGTTCTATGTGACAGATTGAATCTAATTTCGTTGTTAAAAAAAGTAAAGTTGCTAGTTTTGAATGATAAAATTACCTGATGGAACAAAAATAAAAGCGATGCAAGCAGCTCCAGTGACCAGATAGGAGCCAGTCAAAGATCTTTTCCTTCCAAAGTATTCCAACATGTAGTGGCAAGAAATATATGCGGGTATCTCCACCAGCGCTGTCAAAATAAAATCAAGATAGCTGTTTCCAGCAGCGAGCGCTACTGAGTTGAGCGTCAATCCGTAAAATAAGAAAGTGCAGGTAATCCAACAGAAGCAACAGTTGATTAGCCTCAACATCAACTTGGTAGATTTACAAGCGTCTTTAAAAGTGTTTACTCCTGTGGGTTCAGTATCGATGTCAAATTTATAAAGTTTCTCCAGAGCATTTTCCGATAACTCTTTCCCATTGAATTTAGCTATTGTCCTCAGTGTTTTCGTGGCTTCATCTATTCTGCCTTTGCTCAAGTTCCACCGTATAGACTCTGGCAATATCCAGAGATATGCTAAGAGAAAGAATCCTGGAGAATACAATATATAGATGAGAGGCCTGAAACAAAGAACAACTGAAACTAGTTGTATTACACCTACTGATGTATTTACCTCAGTAAAATACATCGTGTTTCGCATAATAACCGACATGGAACAGGTGCATCTAGGGACTCCCGGAATGTTGCAATTTAACCAAACTTAAATCTAAAGTTGCAACAGGGGGAGTTACAGATTTTCAAAGTGGGGCCAAATATTAATATACTCGCGTCAAGAATTCAGACGTCTTACCACGGCTGACGTTACACATCTGTTTTTATTATCAACGTAATTTTCGATATTTGGTCGCGTTAAAAATAATCATTTTTTGCAATTTAGTGCAATATATAATGCAAACTTATAGTGTAGTATATAGTTTTATTACTATATATAGCGAATATATCTCTGAATTACTTTCACCTGAAATAACCAAATTTGGTATATAATTTCGGTTTATTATTGGTCTTCTTTGACTATCAGTTCAAGCAAATTGAAACACTACAAGGTGTCATTGAGAGTCACTCCTAAAGTTATACTAATTTTTTTTCCATTGATCTAACTTGAAAAGCTTACTACTCACACTTTGATTTCTTCTAATAAACACTTAAAAAACCAAGTAATTTAGATTTTTTCGAAATATTTAGCCACACTTTGAAGACCCGCTGTGTGTCGGTTATTATGCGAAACACCCTGTATATTGAACAAATTAGAAATTAAGAAAAAGTTCTAAATGAAACAGAAGGACCTATAAGCAAGAAATTAAGTGATTCATAATAAGATAATATCAAAAGACGAAATGCTGTATATTAGTAAGGATTGTGGCTAGTAATGGGTAAATATTAAGCATGCACACTTTTAATATAATACTGTACTACTACTACTAATAGAACAGTTGTTAAATAGGCATAAATTTCAAAATTTCTCAGATGTTTTAGATAAAGCTATGAAAGAAGCAAAGTTCAAATTAGATGAAAGTTATAAACGATAAAAAATAATGGATCAATATTGTTTCAATTAAAAGATGTAAATATTCAAATATGAGAAATGATTCTAATTTACCTCCAAGATTTCACGATCCAAGCAGCACCGGCTGTCAAAACTTCACCAACAGCATAGCAAGAACTGGCTAATATACCGGTTAAAACTCTTGTTTTTGGTCCTACTAATTCGACTCCTACAAAATAATAATATTGGAATCAAATGCAAACTGAAATAGGAATTTTAAAATTAAAAACTAAACTACAGAAAAGTCTGATAAGGACACATTTTAGCATAGTAGGCATGTTAATTAGTTGTTAAAAATAAGTCGTTTCATTTTGCTGATAACCGTGACTACTTTGATAAAAATGGTTTAGTGTTACAATTAAAGTAGTCTTGTTTAAAAAATAATTTTATCGAATATACAAATTATTGACATTAATTAAGTGGCACAAAAATTGAGATGCACTTATAAACTGATTACAATGAATTATTTAATTAAATAGAAATTATTATGTCACACGGACTAAAGAGGTGATTGAATTTGAGTAGAGATCATGTCTGTATTAACTTCAAAAATTTGATTTTGTTTTATCTGCAATAATCATCAAACATACTTATAAAAACAGCAATTCATAATCACGAATAATTACAAAATATTGAGAGATAACAAATTATATTTAATATTCTAGGATGAAGAAATGTGCTATTTTTTTTAACTTCCCAAATAAAAGTAGTGGAATTTATACTATGTAGATATACTTAGGCTATTTATAAATAGCACATTTTCAAAATTGTACTTTATGGATATGTCAAGAAATATATGAAGCTATCAACAAAAATAATAACATTCTATTTTTGTTGATAGATGTCGTGCCTGCTTGGAAATGGACGGAGGGCACTTTGAACATATTCTGTAACTTTGTTTTTTATTTGTTAAAAGTTTCCTTTGTCGGTTTATTCTTAATAAAATAAAATGTTTGAAAAACTAATAGTGGTCCATATCTCGGCAACCGTTACTTTGCGGACCCATGTTTATTAAGACTTTTCTGCTTATTTTGGTTCATACTATTACCTCCTTAAATATTTTACACCTTTTTTAACACCCTGTATATTCGTTTCACTTCGATTCCTTTGAATATTCGCAGATGGCATGAGATAACATTCCTGTTATTTACTAAACTCTATACTATTCAGTTCTTAAATGTCTAAAATTACTTGCATTTGTAGAAAATACTATTTCAAGAATACAGCGCTCTTAAAATGGACTATAATAGTGTCAAAATATGCCTAGTAGGCTGTGAGAAAGTACTGTCTGCTTGTTCAACACATATTAGAGGTGTTTATTAAACTTTTTGAAATATGAAAATACTATTAAAGTGCATATCAGTAATGTAATTATTTGTATATTTTTTAAATTAATATTCTCGAAAACGGTACACTTTTTCTAAGTAACAGAAGAGTACCTTTTTTTCTGTAAAATTGTTCACAATGTTTAATTTCTTGATTGACGGCAACAATGTCGAGATAAGAAAAAGTTAGGGCAATATTTATTCAAATGACCCCCTCCCCCATTGTTTTTGGAACATTAGATTCGCAATCTAATTGTGATTTTGAATTTGACATGTGATTACTTTATCTCGATTCGTTTGCGAATATTAAGAAAAAAACCAAATTTTGGGGGCGTTTTCCGATGTTTTTGTACCTTTTTTAATTATTGTTTATCATAGAATCCACACTTAATTTTTAGCAGGCTAATTTTGGGACCCTCTGTATGTCCAAAATGATGAGGTAATAATAGGTCTGTTCAAGCAAGGAATTCGGACTAGTTCCAAACTGTCAAAAACGTTAGCCTAATTACTTCTTGCACGATGTTTATTGAAAACAAATTCATAACTTTACTGTTCGAAAATTTCTGGCAGTAAGAACTATTCCTGATTGCTTGTTTGAATAGACCCATTGAGATGATGGCGGATAATTTGATTGACCATAATTACTGTACTCTATTTTTAAATTAAAAGGAGTAAATGAAGAAGTCATATAAGGTGTCCCATAATGATGTGCGTTCCTTTGGAGGGTGTATTCCTTGGGTCATTGGTACAAATGAATTTCATTGGTGTTCATTGCGCATTTAGCCGCGACTTACCTTCACTCGACAAACTGTACTATAACTGACATTTAAAAGGTTAGCAGTTGACAGCGCTGACATTGACACTAATCGTGAATTTACGTCGGACTATGTAAACTTGAAGACAAATTAACCAATGACAAGTTAGTGTTTAAGCGCGAGAAATTTGAATAGCTCCACTTAGTTTAAAAATAGAGTATAACAGTATACAGACTAACAACTAATACCTAAAACAAAACCACAAATATATGTTCCAGAACCAAAGGCGGCATCCAGAAATTCAAAAACGAGGAACCATTCGTAGCTTGGCATGAAGGTACGTATTATTCCACAAATAGAACAGACTACCATCCCCCAAACTAAGACAACTTTGCGACCATATCTGAAACATTGTATACAGCAACACTAATCGAAATACTATGGGATTATATAAAATAGTTGCAAGTACCTTTCTTACCTGTCTGAGAAAACACCAGATATGAACAATCCAAAAAATTGTCCAATACTGTTGACGGTTCCAACCATTGTTATTTTCCATAAGCTGTCGTCACAGTGTAAGTCGTACTATAAAAAAGGCTTTGTTAATTTTGTAATCTACGTCTAAATTTTGATTAAATTTGCTCACTATTTTGACGATCTAATAAGTCATGTTTACTTTGACCCTAAATTTAGGTCAAGATCTCACGACATTTTTGTCAGTTATTCTGTAGTAGTTTTAACCAGTTTGAGTGCTATTTTATCTTTTATAAACAAACATAATAATGTACATAGAAACTTTATCACATCTAGAATACATGTTGACTGATCTTTTCAGTTCATTCTTATTTTTTTGCATTTAAATTTTGGCCTTAATACCAAAGTGAAACTTTCCTTGATCTCCTTGACAGTATTATGCACACATTTTTGCACATCATAATTGTTAATATGATCAGATTTACACTACTTCAAGGCTTGCTCAATGTCGGTACTCGTATTACATTATTGTAGGTCATGACTGTATGCAATTTGAAAATAAGAAGATAGCAAATTTAATGCGCAAAATATAAATTGTAGAAAATATTAACTAAATAACATATAATATAGTTGAATTATAATTACAATGAATCTTTGTAAATAATATCAAGTAACCATTGTCATATTCAAAAGGTGCGTGAAAATATGGTGCTTCCTAAATAAACGACGAATTGCTAGTAAACAAAAATATGTTTTGAAGCAATTTTTTGTATCTGGGGATTAAAAACAAAGTTCTGAACCTTAAAGGAAACGACGTGTGACATTGAACCATCGTTTACAAAAGGACTAGTTGCCTTCGTATGAGTGACCTAGTAAAAATTCGTGGTATCTTTTATCTAAGTACGTGTTTGGTTAAACCACAGACCACCGGTTAAACTGTTTACGACTTGCGCGTTTATTTATGCGAAGTAATAAATTAAAAGTGCTTGCTGGAATACATCCTGTCATAAATAAAAATAATTAAATCTTACTATTGTTGAAAATTGAATCAAATCTTTATACTTATTGTTATTATATTATTTACGCTCACGTAGGCCTGCAGGTTAATTCAGGCTAGATAATATTTCCACTTAAGGCTTACGGTGAGCGCTCTATAAAACGATATAAAGTTTTCGCTCACTAACTCCTCAAGGGATAAAGATAAAAATATGCGGTTTTTTTTAATAGACTACAAATATTATTTTACATCGGCGCTGTGTTTTGAAATTTTGAAAAAGTGTAAAATTGTTTTTTTTTAAATGAATTTTGCTCTTTTCCGAAATTTCAAAACAGAGCGCCGATGTAAAATAATATTTGTAGTCTATTAAAAAAAACCGCATATTTTTATCTTTATCCCTTGAGGAGTTAGTGAGCGAAAACTATTTCTTAGCAATAAAATGCTGCCACCTTGCGGTGATAAAAGAGACGATCACATTAGATTCTGAATGTCCAACACTGAGAGAAGTGATTCAGGCTAACGGTAAATGCTCTATCAAACGGGATATAGTTTTCGCTCAATAACTGCTCAACGGAAAATGATAAAAATATGCGATTCTTTCTAATAGACTAGAAATATTATTTTACATCATCGCTGTTTTTTAAAATTTTGAAAAAATGTAAAATTATTTTTTTATTTAAAATTTTTCACTCGATGTAAAATAATATTTACGTATTCATTAAAATATAATTAATATTTTTAATAAATATTAAAAAAATGTGGAATGCAAACGGGTAGTTGAAATTTATGGAATATATAAAAATGTTATTAAAATATGGTTTTGTTTATCTAATTTTATTTTTGTCGCATAGTATTTTTTTACATGGCATCGATGGTTTGCTTCTCAGCAATTCAATAAATAATAATAATTATACCTACTATTTGTTACAAATCCAAACTTAGTAGAAATACACATAGAAAGAAAAAATGTGCCAAACGCATTTTATTCTACAAATGAAATTATCTCTTTATTTCATATTTTGTGATATAAGTTGAGCCCTATGTCACGCGAAAGTATTTATATTTTATTATAAAAGGAACAAATAAAAATTAAGCATCGCAATTAGTGGAACTATTTTGGATCCTACCGTTAAAAGTGATATTTTTGTTAGAAAGTGTTATGTGTCGTTCCAGATGGAGTAACACATTCTGGTCAACTATTTTATTGTCGATTATTTAATAAAACATCATTCTTGATTAAAAAAATGTTGCTTGTCTTGAGATATTACAAACTGTAGTCCTACTTATGATAAAATATGGTGTTCGAAAGTCAAAAATGCTCAAATTTTTCATCTTTATTTTTTTGTGAAAAATGTCAATCCACAGTTATCCCAAAACCGAAGAAAAATTAAAAAAAAAACACTGTTTACAAGCATGTTTTTTTTCTATTTTATGAATTTTTATAAATAATTAACTATCAGGAATGATGTTTTCCAACTAAAAAAATATGTCTGAAATGCCTTATGTACCAAAATATCATTACCTACTTCTATTTTTTGAAAACTACAAAGAGATTAATAAAATAAATACCACAAAAATATATTTTTCAGTAAAAACATTTAACATTTTATTAATTAATTTCTATAGTATAGTTGATAAAATTGTAAATATAAATTAACTAGAGTATTTATGGGAAAAGTAGCATAACAATTAAAAATGGATTTTGTTTGTTCCTTTGAACCTACATGTTTAAGTAGTTGTACTTCAATAAAAATTAAGAACCGATTACTTACATCGCCGTATTTCCCGCAGTGAAAATTGTGTTTTTAACTATTGAAATCTCGAAAAATATAACATATACAACAAAGGTAACTTATTAATGTTGTGTTTATTCACAGTTACTGTTTAAATTTTACTCAAATAAAATAATAATTTTGAAAAGCGTCTGTAAGACACGCATTTGTAGCTATCCTAACTCCACATTTAACAATTATTTTCATACACTTAATTATAAATATTTAACAACTTTTATTATCAAGTAAATTTTTGTTATAAGAATATTTATATCTACAGATATATTTAAAATAAGTCGGTAAGTATTTTGGTAGATCTATGTATCTAAAATCTTAGACAGCTGTTTGTCTGTTTTACTTCGGTGTCTTTGAAAATACCCAGGTGTCATTCCTATTTTTGCTAACACCTACATTATCCAATTATTAAATATTTAAAATTATATGTCTTTAGAACACATTCTTTCAAGAAAACGTCAATCTTAATCCAGTTATATCTTTATAATTAAGAACAATGTACGCCACATATGTATTTTGGAAAGTTCAAATATTAACAAAACAAAGGTATATGTTTTCAATATTTGATCTAATCTAATTGGCCTGTTTACACTTTAATTTCTCATATTTCTCTTCAATAATCCATACATAGTCTTTATATTTTACATTTTGGACATGTTAATATCTTTTATGAATTTTCTATGACCTACGATAAGTTTTCTATATTAAAAAAATACGAGCATAAAAAACTAAAATTTAATCTTATTCAACATAAAAATTATGGAAAATATAGATGTTTCTGACTTTCCGAATGAATGCATTGTCCTATTCTGAAAACGTATACAGCACTGCAAGTATAAACTTAGCTTGCATACGAAACACGAGCATATGTAAAATTCAATTTCTTGAAAACCGTAACACGTAGCGAAGTAAACTTTTTTTAAAAAACTTTTTCATACTTTTGACTACATTTGTCTCGATATAACTATAGTTCTATTTTCAATAATTAATGTAGCTCTCCCCATAGTAAAGTTTTAATGCACAAATGTGATGGTATTGACTTTGGAACAATTTTGTTCGAAAAGGCTTTAAGTAATCAAAAATTGGTGTGTACCATTACAAGCGCTGTAGTTTTTATGTATGTTGTGAAAAAATTATGAAAATAACTTGAATCGTTGATTTACAAACGCAATATATGTTTCGTAAAACATAATTGTCAAATAACGTTCGACGCACCGACAATGTGATGTGATGTGAGTTGTGATACCTTTATTTCAGTGTATCTTTTGTTTTGTCTCCATCCCAAATGAATTAGCTTCTAGGCAGCACATATTTCAGCGTTTTGTCACAACACGTCAACATTGTCTTGCTCTGCGCAGCGATATATCTGGTTTTAAGGTGCCCGTATCTCTCGCCGTAAAATGATCAAATTTGTGGTGTTTTTTAGGTACTGAAATCTCGAAAAATAAAACTCGTAGAGCAAAAGTAATATCAAAAATAGAATTATTGATGTTTTGTTTGTCCACTTTTACTATTTAAACTTTCCTCAAATAATGTAATAACTTTTAAAATGCATTTATATGACACACATAATTTCGCTATTCTAACCCCACATTTTAACAATTATTTTCACATACTTATAAACAAAAGTGAACTCTCTTATATGCAGAACTATGTAAGTTTATGTTATAACAATGTTTACATCTATAGTTGAATTTAAAAAAATACGTATTTTGAAAGATTTCAGTACCTAAAAATTCATTGGATAAATCGCTTTCTGATGTTAAATATTGATTTTACTTCGGTACCTTTGAATATTTGCAGGTGGCATGAAATAACATCCTTGTTATTTGCTAAACTCTATATTATTCAGTTCTTAAATGTCTAAAATTATTTATATTTGTAGAAAACACTTTTCAGGAATACGGCGCCCTTAATTGTTGTCCTCTATTGTTAACTAAACCAATAAAATTTTAAGTTTTAAGAAATTCAATTGTTTTGTCAGGTTCAGAAAAACGTTTGAAATTTTTCGATTTCTCTACAGGTTGATTCA
Source organism: Monochamus saltuarius (assembly GCA_025584915.1). Classification (NCBI taxonomy): domain Eukaryota; kingdom Metazoa; phylum Arthropoda; class Insecta; order Coleoptera; family Cerambycidae; genus Monochamus; species Monochamus saltuarius. The sequence continues at coordinate 46,406,080 of CM046726.1, read as the reverse complement.
GAATTTATCCGACAAACTTTGAGAAAATATGCACCCTTAAATAAGAAGTCGATGTCACCAAACAAATTATAATAAAAGTCTAATAGATTTCGCATCAAAAATGTTTAAAGTTCTAACATTATAAAGAAGTACGTAGCTGGGCAACTGTACTTCTACGGCATCTGATAGACAAAAAAAAGTTAACACGTGTCAATACGACTGATTGGCGAATACAGTTGAAGTGGGGATATGCTCTCTAGATGGTAGACGAACAAGGTCAGTAGTGTTGCACTGAGTTAATGGACATCATTCTGATTCACGGTGAATTTAGCCACTGTTACCAGCGGATTATCCATTTAGGTTTTGTGAGTGATGATGCTGAATATTCCTATTTGTGTTTACGTATTAAAAAATCTAGTTGCAATGGTGTCATGGTAATTAAAATCCGAAGCTCACTATTTTCGAGAAATATTTGCTCTGATCACATTAATCATACATAGTAAGAGTTTTGAATGTGTTCTTTGGGAGCTTTTATAAAAAAATGTTGTTTGTAACATGTACCAAACAGCAATGTCTCATCCGAAAAAAAAACTGCATTTAGGTACTAATGGCAAATATTATCTTTTATTACATAGTAAATATTTATTATCATAAAAGGACACATATTCTACAGTGTGAACAAATGCATAATTTAAAACGTAGAAATTATTTTGAGTCAAATGAAGATTTATATCACTAATTGCTTGAAAAGTAATTTCTCTACAATACAAATTTTATCCTATATATTTTCATTTTACCTTTTTTGTTAACAAATTCTGTAATTTTAAAACTGTATTTTAAAGTATATCTCTACGTTTCATAAAATTTACTGTGCCAAGCCGAAAATTATGAACATATTTTGTTGCTTTGTTCGTTTACCTCTTGAAGTATGCTTTCCTCCGTACTTTTATAAACAAAAGACGAACATCTCAGTGTGTGGCTGGTATCAAAGTTATCGGCGGAACAATTTTGGCTGCTGACGTCACTTGAATTTGATATATATAAATACATCTCGCAACTTTGTGGAGTACTTCCTTTGTAAGGTACTGCGTTGATCAACCATGAAGGTTCATATTCTGGATTGTCTGAGTCGCAAGCTGGAATCTCACATCTGAAAAAATATTAAGAAAAATAAATTTTCACACAACTTAAAACACTTATCAGAATAAAAAGAGCCTCTGACATTTATGATTATTATTATTAATCAATGTCCTACAATATGTAAGTAATTAAATAAATACTATTGCTGGTTTATTGGGAGAAGAAGCCAAAGGGTCTCATTTCCTACTCTTTCAGTTTTACCTAAGAACTAATATTTTTTGCTAAATAATCACCATCTACTTTTGGAGGTCTGTTGGATACGCCACTGCGTTATCATAATTTATTTTGGTATCTGTGGTTATGATTACCTAAAAATGTATTTTTTTAAATTGTGGGAAAAATGACAACTTAATTCAGTTACGGCAGTTATAAGCCACACGCGATGGTGGAATATGTCGGTTAAATTTAAATACATACATAGGCGTGCTGCTAGTTCCTACCAACGAAAATTAAAAAAAGAAATTGTTACAACATTTTTAGAAGATTTACACAGTTTTGTAAGCTTTATTTGCAAGAATATATATTTTCCATCGATTGTATCTCCGGTCAGTTATATTGAGAGCAAACTTGGGAAACATCCTATTGCATGTATATACGAAGTTTACCGAAAGGCAGCCATTCCAGTTAGCAAACCTTCCGGAAAACTGTAACGGTAGTGGTTGTATTGATTGGAAGACTAACCTGGATCACAGCTTAAAGATCGCACTCATTATGCCTCCATGGACCTGCACGGACAAGCACAGTGCGGACCTGCAAATCTGCACGACTTCGCACTTGCCCAGCATAGACCAGCAACTTTTTGTGCAGGTTATGTGCGTGGCAGACGTTTTGAGGTGTCTAAGTAGTAGTTGAGTGTAGCTCGGGGACGAAATTTTTATTTTAACGTTGCTGTATGTACAGGAGGAGAGAGAAGAAGCCAGGAAAATGAGAAAGTTTTGGGTTCGTCCTATCAATAAAAAGAGAAAGGTTAATGGTGAATTTCATCATTTATTTTCTGCACTGGAGATAGATCAACTAAATATTTTTCAGTATTTCCGATTGTCACAAAAAAAATTCGAGCTCTTGGATCGTTCTTGCCTACAGCACCAAAATACAAGATTTCGCAGAGAAGTGTCATCTGACGAAAGACTTGCATGCAGTTTGTTTAAGGTAAGTAAATATAGGTTGCTGTTAACCAAACTTAACTGGTCGAATATTTCCAACAGTTTGAAACCAATCCCTGATTTTTGTGAGAACAGAACTAACGTTGGAGTAGCGCACCCCAGCAAGACAATTGCAGGTCAGCGATATGACCTGCAGTGACGGTCGTTGCAGGTGCTAGTTCAGTGTGCGATGCGCCATTAAATAACATGGGAACCTTCATGAGCCGGCTTTGCAGGTTCGTGTTGGCATAATGTTCGCGATCTTTTATTCATTACTAGCTCGTTATCTTAGCGCGAAACAGAATTATCGGCCTCCCAAAAAATGCTAGCGCTTGATATTTAGCCTACCGGTTTGCCTTCTCGCATGCAAGTGGCACCATGTGTGTGTGAAGAGTGGGTACAGGCCAAGAGTTAGAACGACTTATTTTTGTAAAAAAAAATACTGATATGAGAACGTGGTTTTTCAAATATTTGAAGTTAACTGCATACAATATGTTGGTGGAAAAATTGAATACAGTAAATGCAGTATTAGAATTTTCATCTATACCTAGATAATTTCTTATATTTATAAGTCTTCCGTTGTAATTCGTTTGTTCAGTTTTAATGAATGTTTTACCCATTTTGAACGTCTACGCTTTATCTTTGGTTATTTATACATCTGAAAAATTGTTACTCTTATTAAAGTAGGATCATATTCTCAGATCTTGTAGACAACACTACTTTAATAAACCGATAGTACAGGTTTAGCCTTCTGACAACCTGATACGTGTATGGCCACCTTAACATAATGTATCCATTTATCCTAATTGGCTATATATATATTAGCTATAGCTATATTCGTGGAGAAAATTGGCACGCTCTCTGCGGGTATGGTAGGGTGGAAGAATGTTGGCTTGGGTCAATGTGAGAGATTGATACCGGTTGACATTTGACTATCCCCCTAATTAATGAGGTTTTCCAGGTTTGCCTCATTCCTGCACTGAGTAGTGGTTAGGGCCTACCAACGTAAGTCGTTCCTGGGCGCAAATGCGGCCTGCTTAATAATAATATGCCGCCCCCTCTCCCACACAAGTCTCCGACTTTTGGGCTAATCTCCGTGATTAGAATGAGGGGTAGATATTATTCAATACTAATTATCTTACATAAGTACGTACCATACAAATAAATGTAAAAAGGTATATTATCTCATTCTTATAATTATAGTGTAAAAGTGTGTATTTAATTATTGATAAATTGTTTGAGATTCAATATGAACTGCATAACGCAGTCATAATTTATATCTACAGACAGTCGTGCTTCGTGATGACATTGACGACATATAAAAACAGTAAAATATTATCAGGTTGTCGATTGAGTGGTTTATTGACCACGACTGCTGTTCATGGTAGTCACTCGGATTTATCATTTTATGGACCGTTGGAGAAGAGCCTCAAAGGAGATTTTAAATTTAATTACTATTTATTTTTTACTGGTTATGTTTACGTCGATTAGATGCGATTCAATTAGTGCTTCTAGGACTAACATAGAAAATACGGAAAAACGCTTAATTTGTTCAAAAGATTGATTAGTATCGATATCTTTTTCAGTACATTATTGTAATTTGTTTCCTTGTGCTCACGATATGATTTAAGTTACATTTTTTATCTAGAAATGTGTACCTGATCGAAATGATAATAAAATTACTTTGACGGTACAGGGTGTTCAAAATTCGTTGAAATTGCATGGTATCTCGAAAACTACAAGATAGAAGGATGTGAATTTCGCGTCAATGGGCTACAGTTTCCAGGGCTAATTTTAAAAAAAATACTTTTAAAAGATTTTTTGTACTCAGAGAATAGCTGATATATCAAAATGTTAAAAATTGCTTCTGCCTTTTACATAGCATTCAGTGACCCACCTGTTATTTCTCTGTTTTAAAATGTGAACCAAATATACATTTTTTTTAATGGAGTATCCAGCATATTTTATGCAATTAAATTGCAGTATTTTGTTTTTCTTATTGTATCTAGTATATATAAAATTCTCGTGTCACAGTGTTAGTCACCATACTCCTCGGAAACGGCTTGACCACATTTTATGAAATTTTATATGTATATTCGGTAGGTCTGAGTGATAAGGGTGGTCCACCCCAAAATTTTTTTTTAATTTTTGAACAAATTTATTTTTTTTATTTTTTTATGATGTGGTATAAAAAAATACATACAACGCTTATTTTCACCCTTCTATCACAAACCCCTATTTTTTAATAGCCATTTCAATAATTTAATCACTTTTAACCCTGGTTGATAACTGATCGATTATCACTAGAACAGTTATCCCCGCCAGGCGTCTACCGGTGTCACTTCTCACCACAAACCTAGATAAAATATAGGCAGCGTCTGTTCATGATATAGGTCACGTGACAGGTGCCGCGTTTTCTAGGGACCTAAGGTCCAGAAAATTGATATTTTATTTGCTTTACGTTGGCGGTTGTGCAAATATGATGGCTTAATTGCAATTAACTAACTTGCTGTCATTTTAAATGTCTTTAAAGATTGTGACATGAATGTGACCAATCACAGTAAACAAATGAGTTTCATGCTACAATATAAACAACGTAAATTGGCATAAAAACCAAGTTTTAGTGATTCTGGACCTTTTAGGGTAGCCATGAATTAGCGGTCGCCAGCAATATGACACTGGCACAGTCTATATTTTTTCTAGGTTTGTGCTTCTCACCCAGTAAACAGCATGAGTAGGGATGAGAACGAAGCCGACTACCAAAATATTCACTAGAAATAATTCATATGGCAACACAACGTTTGTCGGGTCACCTAGTAATTATATAAAAATGTATGACCACCAACCGACCAACCAACCAATTTTATTTATTTGACAATTTCCTAAATATAAAGTTGCAACTATTAAGTATATTATTATAAAGGAAAAATATACTTGATTACAATTGAATTGCATTAAAATATACAGAACGTTTCATCTAAAAAATTGTGTATTTGGGACATATTTTAAAACAGACTGCGTGTAGATAATTACGCTACTGAAGCAATTTTTGCCATTCCAATATCTCAGATATTCTTTGAGATACGAAGAATCCCTTAAAAGTAATTTATTCGTTCTGCATCTTAAAAATAAAGAGGGCTATGAAAATTCTGAACGCGTCATCGTAAGTTTCTTGAAAAAGTAGCCCAGTATTGCAGAAATTGCATTCTCCTACCTCTTGTAGTTTCCGGAGTACCCTGCAATTATAATAAAATTAGAACATCCTATATTCATATATGCGTATAATTACATAAATCTGAATCATTCACAGATTGTTGACCGTTTAGGCAGGAAGTCAGTTAGGTACATTAACCTCCTGCTAAAAATTTTATTAAAATTTGCAATTGGCTGACAAAAGGCTCTTATGTAGTGGCTTTTATTTAATTAATATATTATTCACTTAGTAATACTTTATAAAATAATAAATTATTAACACAAACAAATATATTTTAGACAATAAAAATCAGTTAGCCAATTATTAAAATAAATAAAATTATCAGGTAAAGATTAATCTTTTTTTATCAAATCTGGGTTAAATTCACGTAGGTACCTACCTATGTAGTAAAATTATGAACAAATTTTTTTGTACGAGAAAGTCGACAAATAGCTCTTATTTGTCGACTTTCGAAAGAGAGTTTGCTTATTAATAACTCATATTCCAGGATAAATAAATTTTTGCTAAATGTATGTAAAAAAAATCAGTTGATTAAAAGTAAACTCATTCAAACCCTACTTCAGGAAATAAAGTAGCGCCATCATTTCTGCACAGTGATAATGCTGTGGTTAGCTGAGAAGTCCAAACTAATATACAGGGTGATTAATTAGCTCACCGACTAATTTTGCCTTATGAAAGATCACGTAGATTTAAGACAAAAACTTCATTTTGCATGTCTGATATTGCATATTTAAGGAGTGACGAGACTTCAAAGTTTTGACCGGAAATAGTGGTCCAGTTGCATGGCCACCGCGAATCCCCAACTTAAATCGAATATTTTTTAGGGACATATCAAACAAAGTGGATATCAAGAAGAAATGAATCCAAAAGAACAGTTGACAGTTTTTAAAGTTATAAAATGAAAACTTTTAAAAAAAAGATCTTTCATATCGCAAAGTGCCGGTGAGCTAATAAATCACCCTGTATAGAATATAAAATAAAGTTTGGAGATAATCACGAATTATCATTTTTTCACACACTACTTACACTAAATTAAACATACACATTTACGATTGATGAAGTAGCATTGGCTTTATAAGCAAAATCATAAATTTTGTCTTTGAACTTAGCACGGCAGTTACTAATAACATAGTTTAAATACATGACATATCACATTTTTACTTTCAGGTACTAATTCTTAATGTTTTGATGCGATGATAATTAGTGAAACTGATTTTGATTGACACTGATATCTAGAAATGCCGATGCAAGTTATAAAAAAATATTATAGAATTTCATACAATTTTTCAAATAAACCGTTTGACTTACGGTATATTTTTTTATAAAAGGAAACTATTATAATAGCTATTAAACATAGAATTAAATTAATAAGTAAAGTTACGCCTGCAATAATAATTTCTGATTTAAAAATATTCATTTACCTGTAACTTAGGTCCATAGCTGTGAAAACATAAGCCACGTGTACGGCAGAATGCAAAATTACCGCAACACAAACTAGGCTAAAAACACATATCTGATATTTGCCGAAATCACCAAGTTGCACCAGGATATTGTCCAGAGAACTGTCGAGATCCGATTTAGTCATTTTTCTAAATGGAAGAAATCAAATAAATATAAACAATAATACGGAGAGATACAACGCTGACAGAACGAAGTAATGTCTCCTTATCACAGAACTATTTTAATTAATACTGCCTAAAAATAAATTTCTCAATGCTTTCTTCGTTCACGAGCAAGTCGCGTTGATTTCTATATGTGTAACTTGCAGCTCGCGTGAGATATAAACTGAGCCAAGCATTGGCGTGGCGTCTATATATTTCTTTACTAGGTCTCACTACTGTCGTTGATAAAAATACCTGCGGTGGAGAGGTGCTTCAGCGGATGATATACAGTGTGTTTTTAAATGAAGTAGCAAAAATGAGACCACAGATTCAAAGTTAAAATTTTATTTTCAATATTTGTAAATAACTTCTCAAAAAATCCAAATATTTACATGAAATATGTAAATCACGGGTTTTTGCGAGCGAGAAATTCAAATTTGTTTCTAATTTTGACATCACTAGTAGAGGGCGCCACTTGTGGCACACCATGTTTCTTTTAAATGACAGAACTTTTTGCAGCTCAGTGTATCCATCTGACTATCGAAATAATCGATTCTCCTACCTGTTTTATTTGAAAAAGGTAGGGGAGATCAGTCAGCCAAATCACATATAAATAAGAAAATATTGCTTTCTTGCCAAATATAAATATTGTAGGAGCCTCATCTATGCACTAGACTGTGGTCTACCACTTAAATCAAAATAATACTCTGAAATAGAGTGGTCAGCTCCTGACCAATGTCGTAACATTGACCAGTATTCCCCCACCCTGCGGGTAATACCGGTCAGCCAATTTTGAGGGCTTTTTATAATTAGAACGACATGTTTTTCAGAAAATAAGGAAACAGCATTGAATAGAAAGGTATAATAAAGTTTTTTATTATAAGTTATAAAGAAATAACAGGTTGCAACTTAAAAACTACGACATCAAACCTAAGTAATAAAAAATACATGGATAGTTTTATTTTCTTAAACAAATATCGTACATATAGTTTTATCAGTGTCCCAACCACTACATAACTCGTGAACCCATTGGCCACGCACTATACTGCGGTACCACAACTCACCATCTCTCCCAAATTCCTCGCAGATAAGACATATTTCATTGCTATGTTCGCTTTCCATGTGATCCAATTTATCATCAAAGAGTTTTATCATCTATATTTTCTTCTTCTGATGAATCGCTTTGCAACATTTTCTTTAAATTTTTCTTAAAACCCTTTTTATTTTTAAACGTCACCTTTGATTTTTTTCCTTTTTCGGCTTTTTTTGTCTTTTTCGTTTCCTTTCCCTATTTTTTCTTTTTTGCCTGTTCTTCCTAGTCGTCCTAGGCATCTGTACAAAATAAAGCATATTAATTTAAAATATTTTATAAAATATACATCCTACTTAGTCATATGCCTGTCGGGTAATACCGGTCACGACTGGTATTGCCCCAACTATTTTGACCGGTGTTTCCCGAAAGCAATCTGGCAACCTAAACCTAACCTAAAATTATTTCCCTTCATTTATGCGCCTGTAAAAGTAGAACCTAAACGGCAAGATACTCCTTAAGATATTCCTTGTTACAACGTGCAGAAAAATAACGTACTTGAGTACTTACCTTGGTTTTAATTCATCAAAATATTACAATAAAACTAGGTACTAACTTTACTGTAAAAAACGAAGGTCTTACACTGTAGCCTTGAAAGCGGAACCAGTTAGATTTAACTTGTACCGATAGATAGTAGATGACGCCACATATCTAACGAGATGCTTACGTTTATCACAGAACATTTCGAGTGACCGGATTTACTCACCCGACTGGTATTTCCCCACTCTCCCCTATACCTTGCTGAAGTTGGTAGGAGTAACCATTTTTGAAATAATCCTATTTGAAATGCTGAGTGCACCGAGTAAAAACTGTTTTGGTTTCAGGTAAAATGCTTTCCTGCTGAAAATACAGCAGAAAAATTGTTCAGAATGGTAAATTATGGAGACGTGCAAAATTTCAAGAAGATTGGCGAGGTTTGATGGAACCATTTTTCAACAAAACACAAAGATTTTATCAAAGCAGGCCGATCTTTTTCAAATATTGCACGTCTCCATAATTTATCGTTTTCAACAATTTTTTCAAGTAAAATTTTGCTTTATTTTCAATAGAAAAGGCACTTTACCAGAAAAATCACAGTATTCAATCGGTGCACTGAATATTTCAAATAGGATTATTTCCAAAGCTGTTACTCCTAACGACTTCAACAAGGTATACCTTTCTCAGATGAAACAAATGGGATAATCGATTGTTTCGCTAGTTAACACATAAAATGTGTAAAAGTTAAGGTGATTTATCCCGTTTTGAAAGCAAACATTATGACTACTCAGACGAAGATATTTTATTTGATTTACTGTTACTGTACCTCCACTACATTAAAAATTTGAAATCAAATATGTATATTTCTTTATTATATTGCATTGTAAATGAAATTTTTTTGCCAATAGCACGACGAATACATGCGTATCACAAGCTGATTGACATTTGAAATGTAAAGTATTTTTCAATTTCCAAGAAGTTGGATATATATGATTTTATATGAATTGACTGTTTTGCTTTTTTTACTTTAACCTTTTACTAGGAGTGAATGTTTTTCCTATCTAGCATCTACTTCAAGTAAAAGCTCCGTTTTTATTATTCATACGACCCATTAACTTCCTGAAGAAATCTGTAAAACGAAAATTTGGAAAATTAATACCAGCTACATTGAAAACAGTGCCTCTTAGGTGCACATATTGCATTTTATTCGTGAAACACAGCGCATTTTCTTAAACATGTTAATTTTTATAATGATTTATTTCCTGTAATTAACATAAATCATATCGCTATTTGTGGTATTAGTTTAATCTGATGGACAGTATAATTAGTTAAAAAATGGAACATTTTAAATTATATATTTTAATAGTAATTAGCTAATAGCAACGAAGCGTACATTGGACTAGGTATTACAATGCTGAAATAACGAATATAACAGTGAAATAGAAAAATTTATAATCATTGTTTATAATTAATTGTACACAACTACAATATGTAACACTATTAACTCAATAATTTTAATGAGTGACATATTTATTATAGGTACCTACACAAGCATTAGCAGATCAAATTTCAGAAGGATATACATAGACTTATTTGAATATGTAAGGCATAATTTCATAACTTTATAACAAATTCTTTAAGAATGTTTTTTATATAAAATCATTGTATATGTTATCTTAATTGTAATGTCTGGGATAATCATTATCAACATTTTATTGATATGGTACATAAAGTTTAATTATTTGTATCAATAAACACTTGACATGAGTAAATTCTCTAATATGCGAAAGTTCTGGTTTGATAAATTAAAGAATGTTGGTATGGCAAAATGCAAATTTCTGCTATGAAATACCAGTTGAAACCAGTTTTTTGTACGATCTTATGTAACAACTAACCTTTGTCGAAAATATGTTCATGCAAAATAAACGAATAAAGCCTTGTCCACACTGAAGCAACACAAAAACCTTTAGCACAAGTGCCATGATTATTAAAAATGATGATCCTTTATGCTTCCATTCTGGGTGGTAAAGCAGACAACAAAGATCTTTCAGTGTGTAGGTCTACAATGTTTTTGTTGTTTCAGGTTTATTATCTAGCCTAGAGTAATAAAATGTTATCGAAAAGAATAGGTTCTAAAAACAAGTCCTCAAAAAGTTTCAAAATGGTGAACAAGCTTGGAACAATAAAAAAAAACAAGTAACAAAAAGTTCTAAAGGCTTTGTGTGACACTAATTTGAACTAAGGGTTTGTTCCAGCAAGAATCAGGGACTGGTTTCAAACTATTAGGAATATTTTCTGTCTAGTCAAGTAATGACTGTACTTCCCTGAAAGTAAGAAAAAAATTAGACGAACATTTCTGACAGTTTCAAACTGCTGAAACATATCTCAAAACTACACAATGTCATCAATATAATTATAAAATATTACACCAATGGACATTCATGTGTTTGGGGATCACTTGATTAATTTTTCATGTAAAAACTAACTTATTACTCAATGCTAAAGATATGATCTACATAAGCAATAGTAATTTCTATAAAATCCTAGGTATTCAGGTTATTGTACCTTGACTGATCTGAATTGATATTAAATCGTAAGCAGGAAAATGATAAGAAGTCTAAAGTTCATTTTAAAATGGTATGATTTTATTATCAAAAAAATAATAATAAACAAAACAATCTGATTTATATCTGCATGGAATTGCTATTGAAATTAATTTGTCAATATTCAGATTAGGTACTACATATTGTCTGAGGTTTTCGCCAGTTTCATACAAAGTTTCTTTTCATTGTACGCCTAATTTTATATGATTGTATAACTTGAAAAAGCCATGGGCCTACTAGGCCTGCAGAGCTAGTCTATATAACTTGAAAAATAAAATCTGGACTGACCAACATTTCCCCTTCAGCCCATCCTGTGCCCTAAGAATGTTTGCATGTATGTTTCAATGTACATACCACAAGGTAGTACAAGTTAATAAGGTCTTATTGTTTTTAATTCCTTCTTTATTATCTGTATAAATTAATATTTCTATCTACTTTACTGATATATACTACAATTAAACATTATATCGCAAATACAACTCCAACGGATTTGAATTGGAATATCTGCAGGTACATTTGTAGCAAATGTAAGTACTCCTTCCTAGTTAAAAGATTAGGAAGGATAAGTGACTTGATGAGTAATCGATACCAGCACATATTTTAAATGAAAATCCTGGGCTGGGCTAATCTTTCTGAATGTCATAGAGTACGACACCTGCAGTATAGTAAAAAATTTGTCTAATATCAAAAACTGGCTCCCGCATATAAAAGATCAGACCAATAGATCGGTTCTTTAGAAAAAATAATTTTTGAAAACTTTTTTTGTATTGTCTTAAGAGGACGTAAAAGAGATTCTGCCGTTCCACCTCATGCTAGTATACCATATCTCAAATGGCTTTCGACTAAGGAATAGTATAATATTCTTAGTTGAGAGAAATTGAGAATGTTTCGAAGGTATTTAATCTTAAATAATATACATTGTAACTTTTTAGCTATATAATTAATGTGTGAATTCCATTTCAAGTGAGAATCTATGATTATGCCTAAATATTTTATTTCTTTTACGGGAGAAATAGTAAAAAGACGACAAGAAGGATTTAATTGCAATTAATGGAACGACGGTATGTTTCTTATATCGCAATTGGATGGTACGTTTTTTCAAAATTAATTGTTAACAATTTAAAATCAAACCACCTCTTTGTCATGCACATATCTCTCTCAACTATTAGTTTTAAATTCTCCCATTAGTTACTCTTGTAAAAGATGGCAGTGTCATATGCAAATCCTACAATTTCTCCACTGCTTTGTAAGGAAAATAATCCATTTACATAAATAGAAAAGAATAGGGGCTTCAAGACTGTACCTTGTGGCACGCCATAATCTACTGGCTCAGATCCGCTCAGTGCACCGTCAACTCTAACTCGCTGATACCTGTTACTTATATAACTTTCAAAAAGTTTTAAGCATTTATCTCTAATGCCCATATCCTCCAGCGACTGTAAAAGCAGGCGATGACTGACCGTATCGAATGCTTTCGATAAATCTAGAAATACGCATAAACTAGGTTTTCCCTCATTTAAAGCTGTGTAGCATTTTGTTGTCAGCGCTACCAATGCATCTTGTGTAGAAATATTTTGTCTAAAGCCAAACTGATTTTGGGATAATAATTCGTATTTGTCCATATATGCTGTCACCCTATTTTTAAGTACTTTTTCAAATAATTTTGAGAGATAAGTTATTAGTGAAATAGGTCGATAGTTAGATTTATCAGTCTTGCCCCTTTTTCATATATAGGTTTTGTTAACGACTCTTTGAATGCCGAGGGCCACACAGGTGCTCAGAAATATTATCTGCAATCAATTTAAGAGTCTCCTGTGGGCAATAGTACAATAGAGTTTGGGATTATTGTCGTCCTAGATTTATTTTGCGGATTTGCATTAATTCAACTAGCTAGTGTTTTTCCTACACTAGCGAATGTCCTGTTAAATGTATTGGCTATATCTTTTTTATCTATAATTAATATACCTTTATCATTCTTTATAGAATTTATTGAATTACTACTATTATTATATCACAAAATTAGGTTATATAAAGTACAGATAAGAGCTGCTTGCGTGGCATTCGCAATTTTTAATTCAAGAAAAAAATGTAATACAAAAATTAGGTACTTATAATGTACTGCAATTTATATTAGGCGTACGTTGATTAAAACATACTCTATATTACAGGTATTATTATAAAAATATTCGATATATAATCCTTTTTATTTTAAAGATTGATGAATTTCAGAATTAGACAAATTCATTCCATGTTCAATATTTACCTGAAATCTAGGATTAAATCCGTTGAACAACTGCAAACAAATGGTATTTGTTTAGAAGCTCCACTGGCAGAAAATAGAATTTGATAACGATATTCTGAAATTCAGTCATTTAAAATTTTAATATTGGACCATGCAACACAAAGAAAAATTGCACATTTGACAGTTCTAACACAATTCACATGTGAAATATGAATATTCAAATCTGATTACATCATGTCGATATTGCCAATAGCCATTATAAATTAATTTTCAGATGATATAGTTTTAAAAATTATATTTACTAGTTCATTTTGATATTAATGTGTAATTTATATCACCAGTTGTCTTTCGCTCTGATTAAACTGAATTGAGTGACAGATAATGATTTGACATGATAGTTTGCTGGTTTTTCGTTTTTTTCATGTTTTTCTCTAACAATCGTTTTGTATTCACTGTCGTCTTCAAGAATACTGCTCCTATACTTGCCTTTAAAATATGTCCATTCTTTTTTTACATATGTTTGTTATTGATTCTCTACTGACCTTTTATTTTCTTCTATAAAATGGCATAATATAAACTAAATAATGAATTAAAATTATACAGAGGTAGATATATTTTTTCGTAATAATGATTGTTATTTTCCAAAGTATTATTTACAAATACTTGTGGTCGGTTTTAACCACATATTATTGAATATAGATAAGCTGAGAATTCCAAGATCATGAAAAGGTGTAACACATAATTGTATACGAGACTGTACTTATTGTACAGAGTTTTCCAACTCAGTGTAATTAATTTTTAAGGTACAGGGTGAAATTGAAAGAACTACTTTAATGGGATTCTTGCTTCCGATAGACTTCTTTACGTAGAATTCAGTGGCAAAATTGTAATTTCGTTACAGGATGTCTTTTTTAAAATAAGACCCAAATATACAATTATTTTAATGGACATTTTGAATAGAGTAGAGTGGGGCTAGTTAAGTATAGGGGTAAGTTGATCAATGCATATATCTTGGTAATTAAAATAGCTATTCGAACACGCTTGTGCACACCAACGCACATTATAATGTCTTTCTTCTCCCACCCCACTCGGTAGGAATTTACCATGCGAACTCAAGTTGACTGGAACAACTTTCGATAGGTTAAAGTAAAATTAATGTTTACTTTTTGATCTGGACACTAAACAACAACGACTATTAGATTGAAAATAGGTGTTTGTAGTTTGTTTAGTCCTTCTATTTTCTATGTTCTATTCGTAAATTGAGGATAGGATAATTAGAAATTTAGGATAAAAATGTTATAAATATGTATTTGTAAAATGGCGGGTATGGGGTTAGTTGACTATATTTAGTTGAAAAAGTGGTTCTTTATTGCACTAGTGCAATAAAATGTTTATTGCATTCAGCTGCCATTCTACTACAGCGCTTTGTCATTATGACAAACATAAACATTCAAATCGACGTCACATTTTCCTAGACTTAGTGTCATCTAAATAACATTTTTTGGTTTTTGCATAAACGTAGAAAAAATATTGTATGCAACTATTACTAAAGTGCTTATTAAACACTTACTTTTTGTACTTGTTGCATAAATATCTATTATTCATACCTATTTCAAAATTCGTACTTAAAAAAAAAGAATCAGGCCGCTGGTACTCCAGAGCTACTAAGAGCACCGGTAGATGCCGTTCTAAAAAATGGTAAAACAAAGAGAGCAGCATCTATTGAATTTGAAATTCCAAGAATGGCTTTCAGCATTGAGTAATATACAAATTACTATTCAATGCTCATATAAAGAAACTGCATACTCAAGAACAGTCTACAATGGGATATGTTGCGCCAATGAAACTTTTTAATCCTGATCAAGAAAAATCTTCAAAGACTACCTATCTGGTGAAAGCTACAGGTGTACATTATTATGGATTAATGACAAAAAATGTCCATGTACTTGTTTAACATTGTGCTGTTAAGTATAATATGAAATTTTCAAATTTATGGAAATACAACAAGATAACACGTACAGGCTGGCTCTCAGGTTTCTTAAAAAGGAATGCTGAATTATCCATTAGAAACAAGGCTACTAATAATCTTGAGAGGGAAACTTCATCCGAAGACACATAAGTTGCCAATGATTTTCTAACAATTCACTTTACTTATAGAACTTACAATTTCGTTTAAATTTTAGTTTTTTTAAAGAAATGATATGTTTATTGCCAGTTTTAGGTATTAAAATAAAGAAATAGTTTCTTTTGACAGTTTTTAATTGATTGGCCAATATGCTCCACAGGGTGGTCCAACTTACCCTGTTAATGGGGTAATTTACGCAACTTGTTCTATACTTATTAGATGTGGATTTTCACAATTATCCAAATATTATTTTAAAATCTTTAACCAGTATTATGAAGTCAGAAGTGTAACGGTTCCATTGAAATACTTGTTAGTAACAGAACATGAAAAATGATATTTTTTTCAATCCTCGAAGAAAAAAGTGGCACAACCATCCCAACCCTACTCTACTTGAATGTAGTTCAATTATATTATGTTTTTTTTTCCTTTATAATGATAGTTGCTATTTTATATTTTGGAAATCGTGAAAAAAACGTTAAATTAATAAAACTGATGTTGCGTGGTGTATTATAGTTGTCTATGCATTTTTATGTACGTATAGAAAAAAACACAAATAATGCAATTAAATTGCATAAAAATATATAAGGTGCTGAATTTAAAAAAATTGTATATTTGGGTCATTTTAAAAAAAGACATCCTACAGAGAAATTAGAGGTGTGTCACTAAATTCTACGAAAAACGTCTATCATAAGCAATTTTACTATTACAATATCTCAATTATTATTTGAGATACGATGAATCTGTAAAAAGTAGTTCTTTAAATTTGGACCTGTATCTTAAAAACAAAAAGGTTTATGACAATTCTGTACTTTGGACACCCTGTACATATAAACCACAAAATTGCTATTGGAAAAATATCCTGCATGTGTTAAGTTACTACTTGCCTACAAACATTCAATAATTAGTTATTAACATCGCACTATGACTAAACTGCCCCCTTTTGGATATATTTATTTCTCCCTATTTGCAATGTTCAAGGTTAATGTGTTTTTGAGCATGCCAAAAATAATATTTCAAACTTAGTTTCGAAAATAACCCTTGACTGTTCCGTTTGGCGCAAGGGCTTATTTAATTAATCTTTATTATTTTTTCAGAAGTGTGGCAAAACCCAACAAAACTAAAGAAAAACTAAAATTATGCCACAAATAAATAGCTTCAGACAATATAATATTTCATAATGAAAATGAAAAAAAAATGCTGCAAAACCCATGTAAGAGGTCTGGGGAATTTGAAGAACTAATAATGGTAATTGATGCAGCGAAATAAAGTTTGCAACTTCGTTTCATAAGATGCTGTGTCTTGACAAAATTGAATCA
This sequence comes from Monochamus saltuarius, assembly GCA_025584915.1. Lineage (NCBI taxonomy): Eukaryota > Metazoa > Arthropoda > Insecta > Coleoptera > Cerambycidae > Monochamus > Monochamus saltuarius. Next base: position 46,389,151 of record CM046726.1, on the reverse strand, counting down.
CTTTGTATGTTAAGTAGGTACACGATTTCAGTTTAATTATTGTGTATGACGTCAATATTGTTGAATGTATAAGTTTTAGATATTTACATTTCGCATTATTGGGTATCTACCTGTTGCCTCCTATCACTTCCATTTGTATACCTACATATCGTAAATATAATAAAATAATGTGTACAAATAATTTGTATAATTATTTTAAAAATATAAGTGAAAGCATTTACAACAGGATGTTTATTGTCAGCATATTCAAGGTGATTGGGGGGTAACTTCAAAATTTGAAAGGGGTGTTCAGGGGGCAAAAGTGAACAAAAAAGCCTAATAAACATATGGTCGAATATCAACGGTTACTGAGATAGCAATGAAAATATTTTTACTCGAGTTAATTATTGTAATGCATCAGTAGAGAAAAGTGTTTATTCTGTAGGTATTATAAATTATAACATTGGTTAATGATATAATAAACAAAAATTAATCAATCAAATTTTAAAATATACCACCGTCCGTCTCGAAGCATCGTTCGTTTGTGGATTGCACGGGTACCTCGTTGTTGTGCACGGTGACGTTCTCTTATGAGTGCTGTACAATTGACAATCCGATCGAATTGTGCCTCTCTTGAGTCTCTTGTGTTCACTCTTGTTGCATATACTAATGATTTAAACCGTCCCAAAAGCAGTAATCAAGGGTATTCAAATCTGGTGACCTCGGTGTTGAGATGATTGATCACAACACGATTAAAATGGCAAGGACACCATCATGCTGAAAGTACATGTTTTGTTCAGTTGATCTGTCAAAATATTTTCTAAAAATTCTGCATATCTAGCTCCAATAAGACAACCATCTAACACAACTTGGCCAAGTAATTTATTTTTAATCATACAACACCACACTGCTGCTTAATGCTGAACCGATGATGAAAGTTACTTTCCACCGTGGCGTGCGGATTTTCATCTGACGAACGATGTTGTAACGGTTATTTTCTACATCATGAGTCAATTGAGCCTCATCAGTGAACAAAATATATTTGTAAAAATGTATGGTTTGAGTTTACCCAATTGCAAAAATGCAACCGCAAATCATTATCATCGTCCTGAAAATTGTGAACGCTCTAAATATGGAAAAGTTTTTAACCACTTTTGTGAGTGGATCCCCATGCTGTAGTTTGATTAATTTGGAGAAGGGTTGCAATGCGCCTTGCAATTACCTCCGGGCTACGTTCTACCATATTTAGAATATCTTCTTCCACTGCTAAACCAGGACCAGTTTGCCTCTCAGATGATCAGATGTAATTCTCATACTGGGAAACATTCCAGTTTCACGTGCATTGTTGAAGACTGTCTGGAATACATTTCTACCTTACACTCTTCTGTTTGGGAAGCGACTTCGATAATCAGAAACTGCACGATTAGCATTGCCGTTGCAATGCTCATAAATAAAAATAATATCAGCAAATTCTCGGTGACTAAATGTGGCAGGCATTACGAAATTATGTGTGTACAATACCGACTAAACAAACGTACATGTAAAAATAAGTGCGACAGTTATAAAATAAGCATTTAAATCACAAACGTCAAAATAAATGTGACAATTAGTAATTACTAATTAGATCTTGACTTAGAATGCATGACCTATTTAAAATGAAATATCGAATAATAACAGCTTTCGCAAAAAATAGCAATAACATATTTTCAATGCTATCTCAGTAACCGTTGATATTCGACCATATGTTTATTAGCTTTTTTTGTTTACTTTTTACAAGCTTTTATTTAACTTGCAACTTGCAATGTAGGTATATGTATGTTTGTCCGAGTGGAATCTTGTAACTGAATTTTAAATCAGTTATCTTGAACCGATTGAGCTGAAATTTGATATACACGTTTATTTTTGATGACAATGCATGCTTATACTCGCGTCAAGAATTCAGACGTCTTACGTCACGGCTGATGTTACACATTTGTTTTTATTATCAACGTAATTTTCGATATTTGGACGCGTTAAAAACAATAATTTTTTGCAATTTAGTGCAAAATATAATGCAAACTTTTAGTGTAGTATATAGTTTTATTACTATCAGTGGCAGTTTTTTAAATATTTTGATGAAAATATAATGAATTATTCATTTGTTCGTATGACGTAAGTCGTCTGAATTCTTGTCGCGAGTATAGCTATGTGACGTCATTCTAATGCCAATATGGCGGATCATCCAAGATGGCGGAGTAGTTATTATTTCTGCACTATCACAGTATGGGTATCAAATGAAAGGGCTTGCTGAGGAGAACACGAAAACTAATACAACGTCACATTAAATCCAAAATATGGGGGACTATCCAAGATGTATACTATAAATCCAATATGGCGGACACATTACAGAAATCATATTGCCTTGTTTCCGGAGAGGACAGATGTACGATAGGCATTCCATCCGTCTGTATCGACTTCGGTAAAGACGGTGTTCATATCATTCAACCCAAGACTGTGCAATTTCCCGCAAAATATAGCCACGGTACTGCAGAACAAAGAATGTTGTCAATCCTATTATGCTGGGCTTGCACCACATACTTAGTTTGTGGCTTGCACAGTACATAAAATGCTGGAAGTACTGTCGATCATGCCTTTGTCTATTTAGGCTCAAAGCTCTTCGCTGCAGATCAAGCATACGTGGCCTTAAGTAGGGTTAAATCGTTAGGTCTAATTATTGAAGAATTAGACTGTACTAAATTAACAGACGACCACGTAACAACGACGCATTAAATGAAATGCACAGACTTAGAAACATTCCCAATTATAACTAAAAATAAAACCTGTGTACTAACTACTTGACATACTTATTATACGTAATTCTATGAAAGAAAATGTTTCCTATAAAATATGCAAATCTCGCGACAAGCTTTTATATCATTTAATAAATTGTGTAATACATGTAATAAATTGATTGGTTTGATTTAATTTAAACTTTATTTTCTTCTTTTTAGGGCACTTAAAAAAAACTTGTTTTAAAGAAATTTTTTTACCATTCGTTTATTCCTCCTAAACACACCTTTCGAATGTTGGGGGTTCTCCCCCAATAACCCTGTGTAGTGTCAAAATTTACATTTTGGGAACTGGTAATTTTTGAAAAAGTCGGTGGGACAGGTCAACTGTGGCAGCAGAAAGGGGATAAGGTTTTTTTTTTAAATGGCAGCCAATTTTTTACTCAAATATTCTCTTTTTTAACGGAAAGCTGAGTCTAGGCGCCTGAGAATAATACATTTTGTTGAAATAGTTCTTTTCATTTGATATTAATGGATCAAATGTTCAAACTACTGCAGTTTGAAAATGACCCAGCCTGTCGACAAACTTTTTCTGTACATTCCTGTTTGGTACTTCCCTAACCTCATAAAATCAGAAGATCTTGCAAGCTCCTCAAATTCTTCTCATCTGCCATTGCAACGTGAAAATTGATGGTTGAAATAGTTTCTTACAAATGTTTGCGTGCACTCTTTCGTTTTCGTGGGAGGGTCTTCCATCAGCCTTTAGATTTAGCTGTACCATTGACAGAGAGAAATTCTGTGTTTATGGTGTTTTCGATTTATCTACCCACCTCCAACATGTTACACACCAAATGAATCAGAGAGTCTAGACTTTCATACGGTGCAATAAAAAAGGCGGCTACCATTAAAAAAAGCAACCTTATACTCTCCCACCGCCTCTGATTATGTTTTTGGAATTCTCCAAAACTTTTTTTACTAACCCCCAACATGTCACCAAATTAATCAGAAAGATATAAGCTTTCATACGGTGCAATAGAAAAACTGATTGCCATTAAAAAAATAATCTTATCCCCTTCCCGCTGCCACTGGTTACATTTTTGAGAACTGAACTTCACGATGCCGTAAAAATAAAGTTGACCTGTCCGAGAAATTTTCCGAAATGTGCATGAGTTTTGAGACACATTACAAGTACATATATATTTTTACATCAGTATGTTTCATTGTTCACTTAGCGATAGCTTATGTGAATCTAATTTCTTGGTTGCATTAAAGAAACCATAGGGTCGATTAATATAACATGACATGTCGAAAGTTTAGATTTTTCAGAGCGTTCTGCAATTTGTTTGGAGCTGCCTTCATTGAGACAAGCATTAAATATTATCTTTTATGCCAGCGGTTCTCAAACTTTTTTAATTAATAGTAACAGCTATATCACTAAGCATGGTAAAAATTTCATTTGAGGCATCAGTAGCTTCATCTATAATCAGGATATTTCTCTGCAATATCTTCGTATATTCATTTGAATGAATGATGAATACATTATTACAAATCTGATATAATATGAAGCAATTTTAGGTCCATATACGTTAATTAGTGTGCATTTATCCATCTCTGTATCGACTGTATCCCCCACCAAGTATGATTCTGTTAGAAGCCGCGTATTCCGGTCTCTATTTAGAATAGAATGAATTAATTAATAATTGTACTAATTTTTAATGAAATTATTAACTTTTGATTTTACATATGGTGATATATTAAATATGTGTCAATGAAAAATGCAATTAATCTTCATATACCTATGTCTTTAATACTTAATAATAACAGCAAATTAAAATTAATCTGAAAAAGCGTAGATACGACACCTATGTTATAACAAAACATAATAATGACCTTAGTATCGTTATGCTCAGTAATTCAAAAATATTAATAAGTTTGTAAACAATAACTTTACACTCAAGAAAAAGTCCCTCAATCAGAAATTTTGCTTTACGAAACACAATAGGTAAAGGTTAATCAGACATATCATTAAAATACAAATAAAATATCTAATTTCATTTTTGCCTATATTTTGTACTTTGTCCATTACCATAAACTTTTTGCGCTCACACAATACAAATTTATATGTAAAATGTCATATTTTAAGTACATATCTTCAATATTGCGTGGTTCTTTTGCACTATTCAAGGATGACAAGTTATACTTATTTCGTACAAACAAAATATTTACAACCGGGCTAATTTCTTTTACGTAACCGTCATTAACGAGGTGCAATTTTGATTATAGGTATATAACATTCGATAAATTTTTAGCGAATCGAATTGGATTGATATATTTGATGAAATCAGCAGTTGTTAAATGTTCTACAAAAAACTGATTGTTCAGTTTAATTGCCGCATTCAAATATTACATCACAATTACTACAATTAACATAAACACAATTACCAGAAACTAATTTAAATTTATATTCAACATTACATTCTCATTCTGATAGACACGTTTATAAAAATAAAATTGCTTTCCAGGTTATCAATCAGTAAAGACAGGATCTTATGCGATGCATATATTGCGTCTTGAAAATTTACCATTTGTAGTTATATTTGGGACTTGTTTATGTATATTTAATTGATTTGTATTAAATATAACTGTAGTTGTAAATCCAAAAGTATTTTAAAACTAGAAGAAATATCTAGAAGTCTATCAAATTTTTAAAAATATATGTACAATCTATTGCAACAATAATGGCACTTTAAAAAACAAATTTGGCAGTTTATTTCGAAATGCTAACGTAATCGTAATGAAATCTACTTTCAACTATCAACATTAGTACTTACTTGCTCCATTTATCAATAGAGATCTAATGAAATTATTTTTACTCAAAACTTTCAGTAGTTCAAAAACTGATTCTCCAGTAACAGAACTTTATCTATAAAACATCTAGAAGATAAAATCATAGGTATTAGACTACAGCTTTGAAATATTTAGAAGAGTTCCCCATAATAGCCAAATGCCCGCTTTATCCTCATGTTTCTCATAATATGTCTTATATATTTTAAAAATAGATATCGAATTTTGTATTCCATAAAGTATGACTTGTTAGTAATAGAAATATTTTTTTGCCATAATACGCGTTAACAACTTTCAATTATTCTAACTAAAAGTAAATAACATATGTAGTAAACGTTGCATTTTATGATACTCTAAGCAGAAAATTGCAGAGAGATTCCTAAATTAACAGAACTTTTGCACATCAAACTAGATATTTTGATTTATTTTCCGAAAACTGTTGGGATTAGGAACATAGGAACCATGTTGTATAGGATTTCTGTGATGTATACTATCGCCTTGTTAAAATTATGGCAGTCAAACCTCTAACACCCTGTATATGCCTATATTCAAAAGGTTGCGTATAACTCATTGTTTAGTTGTCACTAACTAATTTTAAATATTTTTAAAATCATAAAAAAACTACAAACAGTATATTTACGATAAATTAGGTACATGAATATATAATACAAAATTGACACATATGTAATAATGACACGTATTCGTCATGATTAGATAATTTTCTGCATTCCAAAATCTGTTAATTCCTTAATCATATATTACTTTTAACATTCCTTATATACCACGCACGCACATTATGTGTAAAATGCCTATGCATAATAAAAAATTATCATCAATTTTTCAATAATCATAAAGTTAATTTCCTAAAATTGAATTAAAATGTTTATCTATTTAATTTATTTTTTCACGTCTCACATGTATGAGTTCATGACTTAGAATGGACATATGGGTAAGATGTAGGTAATAATTATACTTCTACCATTGACTAAAAAGTCAATGCTTCTACTTAAATAATATTTTTATTAGAAATTTAAAATTTGATGGCACAGTAAATTACCCAATTCAGGCAGTATCTCAGAATAAATATTTTGTTAGCTACGACTTCAGGGCAGTATAAACAATACTAATAAATCTATGGTAACAATGGAACTACCTAGCCCATTTTTGGAGTAGATATAATAAATATTTCATATTGCTTTAAAAGAAGAACATTAACTAAATATATTTTTTTGTAATTTGTATGGACAGGCTTAGGTTGTATGTTTTCCTAAAAATAAGAAACTGGAGACAGAGGCGGCAACGGGACGTCATAATACCAACAACAGGAGTCAATATCAATATACATATAGATACGATAGCGAGTCTTCCACCTCAGACCTCAGTCGCGGCGAAGCTTTTGCACCACTGAAGATGCCGACAGTGAAGAGCGGCGAAACGTTTGGAAGCATGGGATGCGACCAGTTACAGCGGCGGCTACGGAACGCCTCGGAGGACCACCATTATCCGAGGAACGGTCAAATCAATATATGGACGGGCCCAGAGACACCGATAACGGGTCCGTCCTCACAGAGCTTAGTCCGAGAACAATAAGGGCAGGTAAAAGATTCCCGGCTAGGGATGTTCATTTTAACTCTGTTTCTGGCAGCTACCGGTTACCGAGATCACGGCACAACAATCCGGAAAATCACCATTACAGCACTAGCCGTGAAAGCCTAAAAACCACGATAGCGAGTCTGCCTCACAGAGCCTACCCCGAGAACAACTAAGGCTGGTCAAAGAATCCCAGCTAAATCTATGGATGTGCGCCTTAATTCTGTAGTGGTAGCAACCAATTACGAAGATCACGGCATAACAACCCGGAAAATCACTATATATCAAATAATAGTACCGACCGTGAAAGCCTAAAAACCACTAAAAGAAAAGAAGTTAGTTAGTCTCCGTGTCAGTTGCTTCTCTACGTGTTTCTAGGGTGACCAAGCGCTCTATTCCTCAATGTCCACAGAGCAATACGTACACGAATTAGATAATTTTATCTTTCTTCTTACAACGGACAGAATCATGTAATTCCCAGTCGAATTTATTCCACTGCATTCTAGAATCGATGCCCAGATGTGTACGTTACAAAAGGAGGACAGAAGAGAGAAGAAAGGATGATTTTCAATAGAAAAAGATGAAAAAATTGAAAACAAAAAAATATACTTATATTTATATATTGACAACGAGATTTGGTTATATCCGGACGTCTGGTCACCCTACGTTTCGAGAGACATATTGCAGTCTTCGTCAGAAGTAAATACAATAAAACCAGTTTAGAATTGTGGGTAGAGTAGGTAAAAAGTTAAGTTCTTTCTTTCAAAGTTAATGTTTGAACTACACAATGAAAAATAATAAAAAAATATATAAAAATTTATCCTTAAAGCTTGTTCTTGTATTATACTACTATCATTATTTACTATCAGCTGAAGAATTATAAAAATTGTCCTATTTTGTTAACTGTCCTATTTTGCAATCCAATATTTTCAATGACAAATTTGATAACCACCTTTTCTGACTGCCACGGGTGCCACGTGTTGTGTGATATTTACGATTGCACGTTATTGTTGCACATAAACTCATTCATAGTTGTAGTGTCAGTATTATCTAATTGACTACATCATAACAAATTTGTCAAATAATTTATATCAACAAAGTTACGAGGAGGTCACCTATAGGGGAAATGGTGTCACTGCACTATATAGTTCCTTTAAAGCAGTTGAGTTTCACACATAGGTATAATAAATTTTATTTTATAAGACGAAACAACAGGATAAAAGAAAATAAAATTTTATGTTTGGAATATACTCGATTGGTTCAACATATTCTAGTTCATGGGCTTTTTAAAACTATAGCTTCCTTCGACAAAAAGTTATGTCAATTAAATCAACTTACCTGTCTAGTCTAGTAAGTAGCTGTCTGGCGGATATCTCAAAATTAAACTTAAAATAAAGGATTTTATTTGTCGTATTGCGTTTAGGCTTAAGTGGCACTTTTTTTTAAATTTTATTATTTTTAAATCTTTTTATTTCAGTTTGTCATATTTGTCTGTGTTGTGTTTCATGCTGTTTCATAAAACTTTTTGAAGTATTTTATTAGAATTTATGTATATCCAAGCTGAACAAATAAGTTAAACGCATTTTTCTCCAAAAAGGCGATGCATTTTGGCGATATGTAAGAAGTAGGTATAGTTACCTAGTACTTAAAAACTAATCAAAGGCTATTTCAGAATAACTAATAATTTTTCAAAAATCCCTGAAAATAAATCTGAACGGAAAAATGTGGCACAGGCGCTCAAAACGCCCTGTACATTTAACGCAAAAATCAATCAGACTATTGTGTCTCACAAAAAAAATCCCATTTAAAAAATTTTACTAGAATTGCCCAACAAACAAAATTATTATAAAAAATAAAATAAAAAGGTGCTTTCTTAGGCCTATAATTTCTCAAGATAGCAAAATTATACTCAGACAAGTTGACTTAGTCACATTATTTCTAACCAAGGAAGGTAGCCTTAAAGTATGGCCCATTCTTTACTGAACATCCTTTACCTACATCGTTCCTTTTTGATGTTATAATTTCTATAGAACCAGAATCTTTTCTTATGTCGCCAGATATACTTATTTAATTTATTATTTAGTATTAATTTAAATACTTCTTCTAAAAACAAAAACAAAAATTGTTCTCAACAGAAATAAATAGGTACCGTCTAAGTAGTCAAGTCTAGTCAAGCTAATAGTTTATTAACGAAATTGTCTGTCTGAGAAATTACAGAAATTTGTAGTAATTCATACTGCTAAACGATTACAGACACATGGAAGGTCAATAATTATATATGTAAATAGTAATAAAACACACAATTTTGTATTTTAATTTTGAGTTAATAATTTCCTGCTTCCTCGTTCCTGCAGAGGCAGTCGTAAATTGTAAATGGACCTGGTGGGCATGGGAAATAATTTGTGGGGATGCATGAATAAGTGTCTTATTGCCTACAATCACCAATGTAGCCATTCAAACTGTGGCCATAGTATATCTACTATCATTAGTTTGCCTATTATAATGCTTTTGATATTCATATATTAGTCAAAAAACATACGTCGTAAATCGAACAGTTCAGAAAATTATTTACAAATACCTATATTTTTCCACCAAAATCTGACACAGGTAATATGAACTATCAACTAAAATGAGCTTATAAATAATTCCAAAATCATATTAACTGTGACGTCTTTGTTTACTGAATTGTACCTGCTGTATATTAGTTTTCTAAGCTGAAATTAAATATATATACTAGTGTTAATATTTTTCACAGAAATTAATTACCGCATTATATTGCTTAATTCGGAAAGCATATATGTTACATAATTTCTCAGTAGGTACATATGTTTTTATTTTAGGTAAAACAATTGGGTAAGAATATTAATCATTGATTTCCTATTATTATTATTATTCCCCATTGTGGGAAACTACGTCTTTTGTTGCACAACTTTTTTCTTTCATTTTGTCTTGGCCTGGATTTTGTAACACAGGTAATTGAAAATTGTCTTTACATTTATAATTTTCATAAAAATAGTTTAAATTTCTTAATTTGCATGCAAAACACTAAAACATAAAATTTCCTGTTAGTACCTGCTGATATTATGCAGTCAATATTAAGTAAACGCGTATTGTAAGTTGCCTAAGAGCAAAAATATGTTGTGTCTCACTTCTTCCTACATTTACCAAATTTTGCATCTTTGTCAGTATTTTCAATAGAAATATTGCCGCTCCATACTCCAAAATAAAAACAATATTTAAATATCCCAGTTTTTGAATTGTGTAGGAACTTTTGGAAAAAGTTAATAACAAATTATATACAAAGATGAGTCGCAGGAAGAAAGTGAAGGTACAGATTTGCATCACATTTGTTTCTTATTAAAATATACAACCCTGATTGTTTGTAAGGCAAATGTTAGGTTATTTTTTTCTAAAATTTTTATTTCAGATCGAATATAAAGAAATGGAAGAAAAATATAATAACCTTGATGAGGATAATCCCGCAGATACCACAGAGAAACATAAAAACCAGCAGAATGAGAAAAAGTTAAATATCGGTGCAGGTACTTCGAAAGTAACCAAGAAGGAATCGAAGAGAGAAGACGTAAAAAAAGAGGATGAAAAGAAGAAAGAAGACCCAGAGTCAGAACTAGACGACCCTATCATAAAAGACTTATTCTCTGGCTTAGAAGGAGCGGCATTTCAAAGCAGAATGCCCTTCGACAAAATGACATCAACCGAAGCAGCCTGTTTTCCAGACATTGCCAACGCTGCGTTGCAGACAGTTAAAGTATACTTAAACATTAGAAACCGTATTTTACAAATGTGGTTAGAAAACCCCAAACAGCAGTTAATTCTAGAACACGCAATCGATAAAATGGAGGCACCATACAACAGCGACGTTCAGCTCTTAAAACGAGTCCATGCTTTTCTAGAAAGAAACGGTTTTATCAACTATGGAATTTTTAAGCGACTTAAACCTATACCAGCGAAGAAGTACGGCAAAGTTATAGTTATAGGAGCAGGAATCGCTGGCCTAGCAGCGGCACAACAGTTACAGCAATTTGGGCTAGAAGTTATCGTATTGGAAGCCAGAGACAGAGTGGGTGGAAGGATAGCAACATTTAGAAAAGGTAAGGATATTTTGCCTCGACAATGAAGTGAATAAACGTGTAATTAATAAATCAAGTTGTCTCTGCATTGGCTTTGATGAACAAAAATTTATTCACGACCACTATATTAAGGAGGTTAATACATCTGTTTTCCGGGGATTAATGGCCTTTTAACACACTAGTGGATTAGAATTCATAATATCACTCTTCGATTTTATAACATTTTATTTAGAATTATTATTATTAACAACATTAACATTTATCTCAAGAATGATCTTGTCATTTTGACCGGGATTATTTAAATTCACTCGTTAACGAGTTTCTGAAGGACTGGAGGGGTCCACAACTTCACCAGGTAGGACCTGGATTTTTTCAGCTATTACCATCTTGCTGGACAGTGAATCTTCAGTATAACTTTCCGCTACCGTAGTCGATTTCCAACTACTTTCTGGATCAGGGAGCCCAATAAATGAAGCCACTTGAAAAATGTTTTTGTAATTGTGTTGCCTACATGTTGTGTAGTTTAATTTCTAACCACATATCGCAAAAAAAAATCCCACCAGCATTTTTAGGTTGCAGATTGATGTATTTTTGACATATTTCTACAGCATTGACTGAAAAAGCTTCTTTCATGATGGTGAAACCCCTTGAAATATTTGTTTTCATATCCTGAATGAGTACTTATAGGTAACTGCCTTTGTCTCGGACATGGGTGATATCCAAAAGGTTAATTTATTGCTGTGACTCCATGATCGTTGCAACCTGTAAAGAGTTCAAAATAAAGCACTCAATGTTTCTTTTCTGGATTAAACATAAATAAAATGTTTAGAAACTAAATAATGAATAATATACCTGTTTAGTACATATTTTATACAATTTTTTAGGTATTTGCACTAACACATATATTTTTAAATAGTTTAATAAAAAAAATTAATAGAAAATGTTCAAAAATACTTTTTCATTTCAGGAAACTACATAGCCGATTTAGGAGCCATGGTAGTTACAGGTCTTGGAGGTAACCCTGTGACAACTCTCAGTAAGCAAATCGACATGGAATTACACCGAATCCGCCAGAAATGCCCCCTGTATCAATCCACGGGTGTGACCGTGGACAAAGATAAAGATGAGATGGTGGAACGTGAGTTTAACAGACTTTTAGAAGCAACTTCCTACTTGTCACACCAGCTAGACTTCAATTACGCAGGGAATAAGCCGGTTAGCTTGGGCCAGGCCCTAGAATGGGTCATTAAATTGCAGGTAAATAAAATAAAAACATAGTATGTGTTGCAGATGTTTACTATTTTATATTTCAGGAAAAACATGTCAAAGAGAAGCAGATCCAGCACTTGAAGTCTGTGATAGCCTTGCAGGAGAAGCTGAAAACCAATCAGAAAATGCTCATCAACGTCAAAGAGCAGATGCAGGAGATCAACTACAAAGTAAAAGAGATGGCGGCCATTGAGAAACGTGACATTCAAGAGGAATTTGTGTATCGCAGTGGCATAAAAGATTTGAATACTTTGGCCAGCGAGTGGGATCAGTTGCAGGAGCAGGCGAAGGAGATCGAAGGGAAACTGCAGGAGCTAGAAAACTCTAGACCAAGGTACAGTTTAATTATTCTCATTCCTTTTTTTTAATTTTAAATTGTGAAAAATGACTCTTTTTGTTTATCTGTTGTCATTGGACTATACTTGAGTGTTTGTTTAATTTTTTCACTAAAAAGTTGATAGTGGATTTTTTAGATTTTTTTGTATCGTTCAGTTTAAAAATTAATTGATTTAATTGGACTATACTTGAGTGTTTGTTTAATTTTTTCACTAAAAAGTTGATAGTGGATTTTTTTGTATTGTTCAGTTTTTCTACTACTTTAATTTTTTTTTCTCATAAAGTTTCATTTTACATTTTGTTTCATTTTGTTATTCTATTTACTTTATGTTTTTCTTTGTTTTTTTTTCGAAGTATTTTTTTTATGTATTTTCAAGTCGTATTATTTTTGTTTTATTTAAAAAATTATTCAGTTGACTTAGTAAGTTTTTCTATTATTTATTAATAATCTACATTTAAATTATACATCCTTTTTTCATCATAAAATTGTTAGTTGTTTTCTAAGTACATATTTTTTTGTTGTTGTATTGGTTTGAAATTATTAAATTCTTTATCTTTTTCTGTTATGGTTTTTTCGGACTATATAAAAAATTTTCTTTCTGTTGTTCTATTATGAGTTTTTTTTAGGTGGTTTGAAATATTATTTCATTGAGTGTGTGTTTGTCTATTATAGTTTTTGCGTACCTAGTATATCTAACATTTTAAAATTATTCCTGTTTTTTTTTGCAGTATTTTTTATTATAGTGGTGTCAAAATTATTCAACTGACTTTATATATATCTTTATTTTGTTTTTTTGTGGACTGGATTTAAAATTTTTCTTCTTTTTATCATAAAGTTGTCAGTGTTTTTTTTTTGATAATGTTTTTTGTATTGCTTTTAAATTTATTTGATTGGCTGTAATACAAGTTTTTCTGTCTTTATTTCTCATTAGAAAATTGCCAGTGACTGTTTAGGTAATCTGTTGGTTTGAAAAATTATTCCATTGACTAATAATAATTTTAAAATGTTTTTGGGATTTTCATTTAGTTTTGCATTATTGGAAATTCAAGGGATTTTTTTTAAACTGTTGTCAGCTTCACTATTGTTTTTTGTTTAAAATAATTAGATATGGTGAGGGTTAGTTATGGTGGTGTGCTCTAAACAAATGTATATCTGGCTGCACTCCAATTATTGTTAATTGGCCATTGTAAATAATATTACATATCATAAATTCAGAGAGGTAGGTACATTGTGGTTTAGCATGAGTCTTAATTGTTAGGGTTGCTAACAACTATATTGTCACAAGGCAATCATTATTTATTTTAGGAGACAATTTAAAAGTGAGTTTATTTGGAAAATTTTCGCATAAAGTTCTCCATGTGGATTAAGAAATCATCAAAAAAACTTTTTTATAGAAAACCTAATTTGCGTTTTTTGGAATAGATATAATTTTATTTTATTTTGAAATAAGCGAAATGAATGTCTACAAATTTTGCATTTATAATTGCATCATAAATCTGCAGAAGTTGTAACTTAAAAAAAATCAACATTGTCCAGGGTGTGTATTGTGAGTTAATTTTCATACAGTCATATATTTCAAGTGAAGGATTATTCATCAAAAGAAGTATAATGTGTAGGCCAGAAATGATTAAGGAGACACCACAAGACTTCATTACAGTGAAATGTTTTGTTCATGTACTGTATTGCTCTCAAACCAAATGGAGAATGATTCTTGTAAAATTTTAGAAAAATCTGCTTGTTATCAATTTTCCACTGATTTAACAGAAAAAAACTCTTACATTACAATTTTCAAATAGCAAAACTGCATATGCATAATTATTGTTACAAGTTTGGATATTTTCTTTTCTTTGCTGAAAGCATAGTATGACTGACAAATTTAGTACCTTTCTTATGTGTGAAATAACTTATAATTTCTCAATTCCAAAGCAAGTAGGAGAATGATATTGCTTCAGAAATATCTAATTCTGATTTCAATTACCATAATACTTCATAATTGCTAGAAGGATGGTTCAAAGAAAGCATTTGTCGGCAACTTTAAAGCAAAGTAACACCTAGGAAGGGTTTGACAGACATAAATTTAAAATCCCAAGAGAAGGCATGAAATGAAGCTCATTTCTGTTATTACCGGATAATTATCATAAGGAGTGCCCTTGCATTTCATTTCGTCACATTATAATTGTGCATTGTTAACGACAATGTAAGTAATCAAGTTTTAATAAGGGTGTGTGTGAAATGTAAGCGCTGCATGTTAAAGCATTAATTATTAACTATTTAGAGGAAAAAATTGGATGCCAACTAACGAAAATTATGTCGTCCGCTTTTCATGACATTAGAAAATCAAATAACAATAATAACTCTACCCCTCATTCTAATTACGAAGATTATCCCAGAAGTCGAAGACTTGTGCGGGAGAGGGTGCGGCATATTATTATTGAGCAGGCCGCATTTGCGCCCAGGAACGACTTACGTCATTAATTAGGGGGGTAGTCAAATGTCAACCGGTATCAATCTCTCACATTGACCCAAGCCAACATTCTTCCACCCTACTAAATAAATCATATTAATGAATTTTTTTAATTGAAATCTCAAACTGTTGTGTTGTGTTTTTTTTTAAATTATAAAAGCTGTTTTTTATGTGAACACAGTACCTACAATTTTTAAGATATACTGTTACAAACTTGACGTGTCAGATTTGTTACGGAGAAACAAAAAATGAAAATACAAAAATTAGTTTTAAATCAGACTAAATAAATATATTTCTGCTAAGAAATTTTTGTTTTAAAAGGGTTTATGAGTTGTGACATTATTGAGATTTTATTATCAAAAAGATTATAAGTAAAACTTTTTATTTATTTCCCATGACACGATGACCAAGGCGGCAAATTTGAAACGTCCTGTATCTTTTTTTTCAGTGATGTGTATTTGTCATCGAAGGATCGTCAGATATTGGACTGGCATTTTGCAAATCTGGAATTTGCGAATGCCACACCGCTGTCCAACCTATCTTTGAAGCATTGGGATCAGGATGACGATTTTGAGTTCACCGGGAATCATCTAACAGGTAGGATTTGCACTCGTTACATTTTTAGCCTTATAAAGCCGTGCAAATATGTTTTTTTTTAAATTATCAAATAATACTGAAATTATGAGCCTTGGTTTAATGGTATCTGAACATAATAAAGAATTTAAAAATGTGTGAATTCATAAGGTGTTTTTATTAAAAATGATACTCATTTGACAATGGCGCCCTTATGAAGCCATGTAGGAAGTACACAAGAAATATTTTTTTATGTGAAGTGTTCGGAATCAAAAAGTGTTTTTTTATTTGCTTAATTGGATTAACCTTACCTTGAGCATTAAATAGTGGTATCTTAGATTATGCAACCCACTATACAACAGAGCAAGGTGTATAGAGTAATCCTTTATGTTACGTTGTTAAATAGTTATGTACTTGAATTACAATTTATACAGGGTATTTACTAAAGAATGGAGCATACTTTAAGACTAGCTTTCTTGGACAAAAATATGGTGATTTAAATCAACTTACCTTTGTACAATCTGCTTCCTTTAAGAAGTCGTAGGCCCGAGAAAGTAGTTTTTTTATATAATTTTTTTAACCTAATTTATTTAATTCTTGGGAAATCGTATTAAAATTTTGTACAGAAAAGACATTAATATCTGATTGATTTTTGTATTAAATGTAAAGCGTGTTTACCTGTGTCACTGTACTATTTCTTTCAGATTTTTTTTAGGGAAGGAGATTTTTGAAAAATGATTAGTTAGTTTGAAACAGCATTCTATTATTTTTTCTTGAGTTTTTTTGGGTTTTTGCCACACTTCTGAAAAAATAATAGAGATTAATTAAATAAGCCCTTGCGCGAAACGGAACAGTCAAGGGTTATTTTTGAAACTATGTTTGCCTAACCAAAAAATCTCACACTGAAAAAACAGATAAGTAAAAAATAACAAAAATCACATCACTATCGCGCACTTCCGTATTATTGACGTTTCGAAAACCTCTCTGTTTTCGTTCTCAAAATCGTATTAAAAATGTTAAACGTAAATTTTAAACTGTCAAACTTGACATACGTTTAACATTTTTAATACGATTTTGAGAACGAAAACAGAGAGGTTTTCGAAACGTCAATAATACGGAAGTGCGCGATAGTGATGTGATTTTTGTTATTTTTTACTTATCTGTTTTTTCAGTGTGAGATTTTTTGGTTAGGCAAACATAGTTTTTTCAGAAGTGTGGCAAAAACCCAAAAAAACTAAAGAAACACTAAAACTATGCCACAAATAAATAGCTTCAGACAATATCTTAGCATTCTATTAGTTTTCAAAAAGCAATACTCATTTACATGCCTCAACTCAAACTTTAAATGCAGTTTTCTCTAAAATGCTGCATATTAGCGACATGTAACAAGTATAGCTTTTTCAAATTAATAGAATGCCATTTCAAAATAACTAATCATTTTCCAAATATCTTTTTTCTAAAAAAAATAATACAGTGAACCGGACGCTCAAAACGCCTTGTACATTTAACAGAAAAATCAATCAGATATTTCTGTGTATCATACAATAAACTTTCTTGATTGAATATGATTATCCAAAAAATAATTGCGTAAAAAATTAAATAAAAAAACTACTTTCTCAGGCCTTCTTAACGAAGCAAGCTGGTGCTAAGGTAAGTTGATTTAAATTACCTTATTTTCATTCAAGGAAGATAACCTTAAAGTATGGTTCATTCTTTAGTAAACACGCTGTATAATTAAAGACGTTAGTGACGTATTTAGAAAAAAAAACTGAAGAGGGTCGAATTCATATCCTTGTAGGCGTACTCGTACATATACAGGGTGTTCAGGCTTATGAGTGTACAAACTATTAACATAATAATTATAGTAAATGAAAATCAAATATTTGTTACCATTTGAACAAAATAAAAAATATAATATCACAATCTTCTTTTGAGCTAATGCGATTTTTTTCTAATGGTCGATTATGCAAGAAAAAGTATAAATATTTTACGAAAAAAATACAAATTACTCTTGTTTTCTACATTAATTGACAAATATAAATGAATACAAAGTAAAATATTGATATGACGAGAACGTATATTGTTACATTTTGAGAGGTGCATATAGAATATGAAGATGCATTAATTATTATAAAAATTGGTACAGGGCAATGGAAGGATAAATAATATTTGTTATTTTATATTAAAAAAGTAGCTAACAAACCCATCTACTTTTTGAACTTAAGGTTTATTCTACGATCTTTTAAAGCTGCACACTTATCATGATGTTGCCATTCATTTAATTGACTTCTCTCAATTTTTTTTGCCAAATTTGTAAGTCTGGTTTCTCTCCGCATAAACAGGGCAAGCAGCACTCGACCTCCGCGGTACCCGGTAATATTGGTCACTTATACGCGTCCGCGTTATCACAGCAACTGAAATAAATTAGACTGATAAACTGCAGCGGACTTTGACGCTGATTACGCAACGTTTTTTTTTAAGAAGGCGTTTAGTGTTCTACGTTTTATAGTAATTATGATTTTTTCTCGTATTTACTAATTTTGATAAATTATGCGATAAACATAATAGATTTTTAGTATCGAAATGTACATTACAAAATTTATATTATGTTAAAAATAATTTTAAGTGGTACATATAACTTAGAATTTTAGGTAAAGCGTCACCTGGTACAGGACTATTTTGAGAACTGTAAAATAATATCCTGATATTTGATTTCAAATTTTGGAATATGGTGCCAAATTGAAACAATAGAAAATTATGTTTAGGAATTATTTTCACATACATATAAATAAAAGTGAACAATCTTATATGCAGAACTACGTAAGTTTATGTTGTAACAATATTTACATGTACAGTTAAATTTAAAAAAATGCGTATTTTGGAAGATTTTTGTACCTAAAAATATGTTGGTTATACCGCTCTCTGTCGTTATACAATATTCGTTTTACTTCGGTTTAATTTGATTATTTGCAGGTGGCATGATATAACATTCCTTTTATTTGTTAAGTTCTATATTATTCAGTTCTGAAATATCTAAAATTATTTGTGTTTGTAGAAAACACTATTTCAAGAATATGGCTTCTTTATGCAAAACATTTTATAAAAGCAAGCGTCTTTTACTTTTATACTAAGTGTTTTCGTACATTTTGCGTAAAATGATATTCCATATCTGTGTTTTGATTTTAGTATTATATTTTAAGAACACCCTGTATAAACACAATATGATTTATCAAACCAATAAATAACATTATTTTAATAAATAAAATACCTGAACCAAATGCCAAAATAGTAAAGAGCTTAAAACCTTTTTGGAGGCATTGGCCTCTCTTGACAACCTGTCTGGAAGCAAATGAAAAATCTATACTGAATTAGGTATGTAAAGAAGTACTAAATCTGATTTTTTCAAAAACAATTTGTTTTGTTAATAAAGTTCTTGAACAGTGATGAAATATTCATTTTGCAAAATAATGACAGCTAGTTGCTATTGATAATTTCGTTAAAAAGTAGCTACTTTTTGAATAAAATATTTCAAAGTTCATAAAATTATTCAAGTCTATAATCCGCGATATGACCGAATATTTTCCAATTTTTTCTTGCAAACAAATGCATCTGCAATTGACGGAACCGAGTTTTGAGCAACCCAGATATAACGGCAAACTGTGTAACCCGATATTCGAAACGTATCGGCAAGTAATTTATTTTATTTTGTGCGTCAGCGGTCCCGTGAATTCCACTAGGCTGGCGATCAAATAAATTAATGCTTATTGCTAACCAGACCAGTTAGACGAAAATGATGGGGGAAGCGCAGGTACCAGAACAAATTTCTGGACCTAAATCAAAACTACAACGTAATTACTGGTTGCCCGGCCTTTGTATCGGGGCTGATAAGTTGCATGTTGCGCCCGTCCGCCGAAGAATTTGGCAAGTGGTAAGCCGGTCACGGTAACGTCTCGCGCATCGCATGCACTTTCAGCGGCGCGCCGAGAGGGCGTCTAAAGGGGTTGTCGATGCTTTGTAAATTTACACGTCTGTATTGAATCATTTAAAAAATGGAAAATGCTGAACATTTCAGATTATTTTGAGCTTCTGGTTATATCTAAATTACATTTGAATCAATTGAAAAATAATGATGTAAATCCTTATTTTTGTATAAATCTGTCCAACAATTTTTGAAATGTTAATATTTAAGTAACCGTAAACAGCAAGTCCAGTTAATTGCAGATGGTGTTAAGACATATTCAAATTCTCTGTCATTGAAAAGAGGTGTCCCTCAAGGCTCCATATTGGGACCTTTGTTATTTATTTTGTACACAACTGATTTAAATACAGTTGTACAATCTAATATGCAATTATATGCTGATGATTGTCAAATCTATGACTTTTAATTCTGATTTCCAGCATCTGGCAACGAATAAGTTGAATACTGACTTGAATAATATTCTTTCATGGTCAACTAAATATGCTTTATCTTTGAATCCCACGAAAACAACTATACTTAGGACGGGTACATAAAAACAAAGAAATACATTAAATATAGATGATTAGTTCTAAATAATGTGCCTTTACAGATTCAAGATTTATGTAGAAGTCTTGGTTTTTGGGTTGACAAAAACTTATCATTTTCCAAACATGTAACAATAGTTATTTATGTCGAGTGCAATAAGTACTTTTTGTACAAGTTGCATACAATATTTTTTCTACGTTCATGCAAAAAACAAAAAATGATATTTAGATGACACTGTCTAGGAAAATGTGACGTCGATTTGAACGTTTATGTTTGTCATGATGACAAAACGCTGTAGTAGAATGACAGATGAATGCAATAAACATTTTATTGCACTAGTGCAATAAAGAACCACTTTTTCCACTAAATAGAGTTCAATAAAGTTTTGTTTTTTGCATGAACGTAGAAAAACATAATAATATCAGCGCGTATTCGTTTAAAAAGCTTATGTATAATATATAAGTATGTATTAAATTCGTCTATTAAATTAAAGTTAACCGGGTCACTTGCTTTGTCACTTTTTGACTACTGTGATGTTGTTTATGGTCCTTGCCTTAGTGAACATGATAAACAAAGAATTCAGATGGTACAACATTCTTGCATGAGATTTGTAGCAAACGTAAAGAGACAGGAGCACATTACGCCTTATTTAGAAAGATCTAGTTGGGAGAGATGCATTGTTGTATGATTTACAAAATTATTAGCTTCAGTCAATATGAAAAATAAGTTGGTATTTGGTGGGGATATACGTTTCCGAGCAAATACCATTATTTAAGGGTTCATTGTCATATAATTTACCATATCTCTTTAATGGCCTTCCTTTAACTTTAAAAAGTATAGCCAATTTTCAGTTTAAATAGATTCAAAGATTATTTTGAACATAATTTATTTAATTTACTTATGGTGTGTCGGTAGCCTGTGACACACACCTAACTAATCAAGGTTATCTTTCTTTAGATTTTATTGTTTTTCTAATTTTACTTACATGTTAATTTCATATTTCTCTTTATGTAATATTTTGTCATATGCAGTGTTAATATTAAGCTATAATCCATTTGCACTGAAGTTTAATATTATAAGTATTTTCAGATTGGGCCAAAGCAGGCTATGGCTGAGCTCCGCCTTAATAAAGACACTTTATTATTATTATTAAATAGAAAATTCAACGTCTCAGTTACGAAATACTTTCAACAACTTTCTTTTTTCATATCTAATTAAAAAAGAACTAGAAAAATCACGTTCTCGCTCAGCATGTCCTTGAGAAAAAAAAGATAAAATTGATTATGGTTTCTGGCAATCAAAACGCTGAAAGATAAATTTGAATCGACAGTGAAATTGTGAAATATCCCGTATATCATCACACTTGATTCTAACTTTGACTTTAACTTTATAAAGAACCATGTAAAATTTTCATTAGCTTATGAATTTAGATATGATTAGATTTGTATAAATCTGAAAACTGTTATTTTAAGTTGTTTCAAAAAAGTATTTGGAGCTAATGGACATGCTTTTGCAATAATATTGACACTCAAAACAGTTTTTGAACTTCTGGAAGTTTGAGCAAAAATTTCATTATATCTATATTAGTTAGTAAACGAAACTATTAGGTACTAATGTTAAAAGTTTACAGTAGATATCATTATAAATACGTCATCAGTTCAAAAAAAATCGTAAAATTCATTTAGCGCTATTATAATTGCAAACGATTGTAAATGATTTGAGAATTTCCTAGTTTTTTTCTCCATTAATTCTTAAAGTAATCCCAATTCATCCTTATTTTCTAAATTGTCATCAATTCAAGATTCCAAAATGATGCCAGTTTCCCATTTTAATGAACTCATATTTATATCGTTTCTTTGAACTTTTCTACTAAAGTCTGAATTGTTTCTAACTATATCAATATTTCCGGCATCTTCCAATTCCAATCGATTTCACAAGTCTTATATTCAAAACCTTTTTAGTGGTGTTCATTAATCAGTATTTCTGAAACTTCCTAAAATACCTTCATCTTTATCTATACACCGAAATCCCCGATGTCGCAATAAATTAAATCTGACAGGTATTAGGTTATCTCTCGTCATCATCTTGAGTGTCTCGTCTTTCTTGTGTAAAAGGTGCCCGGCCTATTGGTTCTTGGTGAATCTTAAGCAAGCTCTCTTGGTGCCCGTATGGATTGTTTTTTTCTTTTGAGAGACGTCAAGTCCGGACTAACTAGGTTATCATCATACATTTAAACTGGACAGTCCAATTACGCTTTAAATATTTCAGTGGAGAAATCTCGATACATTTTAAAATGGCGTGGAGATTTTTGAGACTTACTTACGTGTAAACATTTTTGTTACATGACAAATAATTTTGCAAATTGCAACTGTAACTGGTACTGTTGTAGTTGTAGATAACTTTAATCTCTGTATGGAAATGTAGGCTTTACATTGATTACTCCGCAATTTTTGCTCGTACCTTTCATGATGTCTTTAGATATTGACGAATACTTGGAAGGACAAAGTTGAGGAAAGGTGACGAGGTCAAAGTGATACCTTTCTAACTATAGTCATAATCAGAAACAGTTCAGTTTGAGTTGACACTATAGTGATATTATGAAATAGTAAGATGTGTCTAAAGTGGAATATACTTCATCATACAATACGGAAACTACTTATGAAATAAATTCAGTAATTTGGTAACTGTAAATATTACAGAAAAATGCTGAAACAAGTAAACTTGTGATTGTAGTGATGATTAATTTGGTTTATTTTATATAATATTTTTTAAGGTGTGGTATCTTATTGCTGTTGTAATTCCTTCTTTTAAATATCTAAGTTATTATTGAGCATAATTTTCAATATTTTATTATTTAAATAATCACAAAGACAGAATTCCATTTAAATCCGTCAATCTAGCTTCCAGAAAACTTCGTCTTCCAATCCATCGGTTGGCAAAAATTATGTCAAAATAATCGTTAAAATATAATAAGCCGGTGCTCTATCATGTTAGGACCAGATGGTGTCATTAAATATGTTAAAGGTTAAGGCGACAAGTTCCGTATAACCCCATTATAAGAGAAATCTGCAAATTAACGTTAATAAAAAACGAAATTAGTTTATCTTAATTTGTTTACCTTTATTTAACATAAACATCATAGTGATTAAAAAACACAATTACAATTACAAATTGAAGAAGACAAAACACCAAATTATAAGCTTAAAAATAAATCAGTCAACAAAGACTTCAGTGATTTATCAGAAACCGCAAACAAATCAATATCAGAACAAAATCTGTTGGAAGAATACATTATTCTACATATAGGGGAATTAGTATAATTTGTTCTTCTAAATGGTAAATAGAAAAAATCATAATGCCGCGTACCATGGGTGGGCACATTAAAATGTATTGAAGATAAAATATCTGGACAGTTGAGTTTATTATTCAATACTTTATATAAAATTAGTATGTCATTCAAGATGCGACGTTTCTCCAATGATATAAGCCTATCATAAGATATTCTCCTTCCTTAAAAAACTTAATGCGTTGTTCTTGAGTGAAAGTTTTGGACTTTTTGGGCAGGTAATTTACAGAATTCCGTTTAAAAAATGCTCGAACTTTATAAAAATTAAAAGTGCTTTTCAACATTGAATATTCAGGCCATAGTGTACCTCCAGTTATAATCTATTACCTTTCCGACAGATACGCAAGTAATACATTTTCTTTTAGGTTTTTTGCTTTATAGGTAACAAATTACTAGCTTCTTCTTACAAGTAAGGTGAAGTATTCGTAAATTCTTTATCACTGTCTGAGTTACTATTCATTTTCACAAATTTACACAATCACAATTATTCAGATTCAGAACATATTCTTATAGTTTTGTTCTCTTGATTTCAGACTTGTGTCTAGAGAGTTAAAAACCTCAAAATCTTGTTTGTTATGACTTTAGCAGCCCAAGGAACGCTACACATTACTTACGGTCATATTTATATTGTTGATATGATTCATTGTCACATATGGTAGGCGAAATATATATATCGTCATAAATCAAAACCTGGTGACATTAGAGGCATATAAAATAAGTCATATTAAGCGTCACTAAAATTAATAGTT
Organism: Monochamus saltuarius; assembly: GCA_025584915.1. Classification (NCBI taxonomy): domain Eukaryota; kingdom Metazoa; phylum Arthropoda; class Insecta; order Coleoptera; family Cerambycidae; genus Monochamus; species Monochamus saltuarius. The sequence goes on along the minus strand of CM046726.1, from coordinate 46,364,637 downwards.
TACCAGCTCCAGCATTTTTTTGCAATATTTCAAGTTACCAATTGATTGAACTTATTCCATAACTAATTTCCGTACTATAGAACAATAAATTATCGAAAGTATCGATAAGAAAACTACTAGCAAGGGGCGTGATATGCGAAATGACGCATAATACTCGGTACGATCCAGACGAAATGGTAAGACCTATTTCGTGTTGCGGTTTTTCTACGACCGATGGGAACCCCGCCACTCCGCCCATGGACCCATAACACAAGAAAGAATAGGTGGAATAACTTGTTGCTCTCAATAATTGCCGAGCAGTAACAAGGCTTTCATAACTTCTCAACAGGGTATACAAATTGTATGAATGGTATTTTTAATTTCACCACTAATTAATGAATGCGCAAAAAGTTGTTTGTATGGAGTGAAATATATACAAGTTTTTATTTTTTAATAATGGTTCGTTACATTGTATGGACCTTGTCCTTGATTGGAGATGTTATTGTTTATGGTTAAGAGGCATCTTTGTTACTACTATGCAAGTTCTACAGTTACCTTGGGCATTAATTTAAGTTTTAATATTTGTACTGGAACAATTGAATCCATCTTCTATCTTTTTCGTATTCTTTCATAATAGTTTGTTATGCGTAGACCGGGGACGCGCGGCTTTTTACAGGACTGGACTCAGTTTGCCAATATAAATATTGAGATGTACACAAAAAATATATCGCATCACGATAATATTAATACTTAATATTAAACCTAATAATCTTAAAATACTGATATAAAAAATGACAAATGCATACTTTATATTATAAAAATCCAAGGGCTTCAAAAAATAGCATACCTTAAAATCTTCGAATCTTTACTAATTTTTAAACATCATATGTTATATTTTGAAGTAAAAACTATCTGGTTTAATAGATTTTATAAAGTTTATGCAAAGAAATACCAGTTGAAAAATTTGCTACCAGACACTTATTTGTCTGTAATTCTGTCTATAGTGAAGTAAACAATATAGTTTACAATAGGTCGGATTCTACATTAGTTTGAAACTGTCAAAAGTGTTCGTCCAACTACTTCTTGAGTTACACGGACGAGATACAGGGCGAAATAAAAAAAAACTGCTTTTAACGGATTCTTAATTCTCAGAGAATAACTGAGATATCGGAATGGTCAAAATTGCTTCTGATAGAGTCTCTTACGCTGATAGAGTTCAGTGGCTTACTTGTAATTTCTCTACAAGGTGTCTCTTTTAAATTATATACTCAAACATAACATTTTTTAAATTGTATATTTTGTATATTTTTATATTTATTAAATTTTATCCTGCATAATGACATATAATAGTTAAATTAATAAAACTGATGTTGCCTGATGCATAGTTGAGCATGCATTTTTTTTATAATTATACAAAATTGGTTCATGAACTCTACCCTAATTACTTAAAGCAAAGTGTATGCAAAATGAACAGTTAACAGTTTTGACGTAGTTAGTTTAGTCACTAACGTACCAGTAGACAAAACACTGAATATCATTAAAAATAAACTGGAAAATGATATCAATTTGGCAAACAGAACAAAATTAAATGTAGGATGTATAATGGAATTACTAAGTCTATGTATAAAGACAACATATCTTCAATTAAACAATGAATTCTATCAACAAAATTTCGGAATGGTAATGGGCTCATTATCACCAATTTTAAGTAATATTTTTATGGATTTATTTGTAGGAAATTATATTCAAAATATAAATAAATAACCTACTATCTAGTGGAGATATGTAGATGACAGTTTGGTAATTTGGCCTTTTACTGTTATAGAATTAAATGAATTTTTAAATGATATTAGAAATAAATAACCAACAGTAAAATTCACTTTGGAAATAGAAAATAACAATATATGCTACCAGAGATGTTTTAATTAAAAAAAAATTAAAACTGTTGAAACAAGTGTTTATGGAAAACAAACTCACACCAATAGATATTTAAATTTTATATCTTACCATCACATCGATATTAAGAAAGGTGTTGTTAAATGTTTATATGATAGAGCAAAATTAATTTCATCAAACAATGACATTTTTAAAAACGAACTAAAATTTATTAAAAATATTTTAATAAATAATGAATACCCTCCAAATTTTGTTGATAGATCATTCAAAAATATTACAGATAAACAAACACTTTAAGACAAATAAAAAAACTAATCATACGATAAAATTTCCATACATTCCTATATTATCAGAAAAGTTAAGAAGAATCGGTAATAAATTAATATTCGAACAGTTTTTCAGACAACTAATACTTTACGATCATTTTTATCTAAAACGCGTCCAAAAATGATATACAAAATACAAAAATTGTATCTACAGTATACCTTGTGAATGCAATAAACATTATGTTGGAGAAACGTCTCCGCCTATGAATGTTAGAGTTGAGGAACATAAAAATTACATAAAAGACGGGAATTTGATAAATCCAAAATTTACGAACACGTTTGGGAAAACGGTCATTTGATTCAATGGGGTTTAGCAAAAATTTTAGAGAAGGAAGATAACGCAACAAAAAGAAAATTAAAAGAGACCGCGATTATTTTGTTGAACGGAGATAAGTGTGTCAAATTGTTCAGTAAACATCGATCATTGTTGGCTACAGTTGTATCAAGAAGAAGTAACAATAAAATAAAAATCATTTAACATCTCTATGGAAGCAGATAAACAAATTTTAAACTGTCAAACTTGACATACGTTTAATATTTTTACTACGATTTTGAGAACGAAAACAGAGAGTTTTTCGAAACGTCAATAATACGGAAGTGCGCGATAGTGATGTTTAGTTTTTACTTATCTGCTTTTTTCAGAGTGAGATTTTTTGGTTAGGCAAACTTAGTTTCAAAAATAACCCTTGACTGTTCCGTTTGGCGCAAGGGCTTATTTAATTAATTTTTATTATTTTTTAGAAGTGTGGCAAAAACCCAATAAAACTATAGAAAAACTAAAATTATGCCACAGATAAATAGCTTCAGACAAGATTATAACATATGTTGATTAACACGTAGAAATACTTTGACGTCTGATGAACAACTGAAATGCCGAAACCGAAATGAAAATCGAGCAGACCGAGTACGACGCTTTTAGGAGTTATGAATTATTATCATTACTTGCACATCTTTTTGGACTGTTGATGGAACAAATAATACATAATTATCTATTCTAAATAGTCATTTCTCTTGTATAATTAGAAAATTGGACAATTTTCTGGCCTCTGCCTAATTATTCTTAGCTCCACGGTCAAATTACTTGCAATTACAACAAGAATTTGTGTCAAGAAAGCGCATAATGTCAGCGTGTAAAACAATCGGAATTAAATATTCGTGTAACTGTTGTTTTGAGGATAGTTAAACATAAGGTTTCTCAGTGGGAATATTAAAACAATAGATGTTTTTATCTGTCGCACGACAATATAAAGCCTTAAAAACAATAACCTGTCTAATTAAACACAGATGGAGAGAGGAGATAATTTTATTTTGGGTAGAGTACTGTCGCAATAATTAGCGCCTGTTAACCTTTTCTGGTATGCCAAAGATTTTTCATTCAACATCGGTTCCGTACGTATTTATTAGTGGAACGGGAAGAAGGTTTGCAGTTAGATTCAGGTTTCGAGTTCTGTCTAATAACAGTTTGAATTTATTTGGAATAACGAAGTGCTTGACTGCTGCGATTCCATAAAAATGTATTCGAAACGATTATTGATACTGTAGTTTGTAATTATTACGGTATAAACACATCTCCAATTAGGACATTTTTCTCCAGTTATAATAAATTAGAGGAAGACGTAATTGCTGTATTTTACATATGCCTTAGTTATACAACAAGGTGTGGTACTTATGAAAATTATAAGACCGTTTATTGACAATATCGTTATGTAAAGTAAATGTAAATTTCTCCGTAGACCTTAAAATTATACCAAACTTGAAAATAATATCCACCCTAGAATATTTTTTTTTTTACTTTTGATACACTTTAAAGAGCCTTATTGGTTTCGGCAAAAACTACATTACCTAACCGAAACAAGATTTTAACAGTGTTCATTAGATCAAATAAAGAGTCAGTAGTAGGCTTTATCTTTTAAATTTGACGATTGGTCAAATACATTTTTACCAACCGTCACAAAACTGTGACTTTTTTTGACTGACAAGAGTTTCTAAAGTTGACATTTTCTTTACTGACAAAAAAAATGGTCTCTTATACTCGCGACAAGAATTCAGACGACTTACGTCTAATACGAACAAATGAATAGTTCATTATAATTTCATCAGCATATTTCAGAAACTGCAACTGATAGTAATAAAACTATATACTACACTAAAAGTTTGCATTATATATTGCACTAAATTGCAAAAAATGATTGTTTTTAACGCGACGAAATATCGAAACTTACGTTGACAATAAAAACAAATGTGTAACGTCAGACGTGACGTAAGACGTCTGAATTCTTGACGCGAGTATAGCAACAAACGTATTCAATTTTAATCATAGGAGCTAAAGTTTAATTCATAAAAGTTAAACAATATTTGCAATAATATTTGTTTATCCACATTGATATTAAAGACACAGTTGGAACAAGTATTAAAATTAAATAAACCACTGGAATTGTCACTACCTTCATTCTTAGAGCAATTCTTAAAGCAATCCATCACGTTTACATTAATAGTTATATTATTTTCTGATGTTGTGAAATTAGAAATAACAACGGTGCTTGGTTTATCACTACCATTATCAACTTTCAGTATTCTTTTCGCAATATTTTCTTCATTCAAAAGTGAGTCTTTAATGTAGCATTCCTCCACAGTGCTTGATTTCCATCTTCCGTGTTTTTTAAGTCACCTTCTCCGTCAACTAAAAGGGTTCATCGCAATGCGTGTCTACTGTACTATTTTCAGTTGTCCAGCCTTTGACACTTCTTGCGAGACAGCATTGATTTTATAAATACCATCCACCATTCGACGATACTTTCCACTAACATATGTGAGAAATAATCGATGAAACCTGTACAAATTTTGTTATTTTTTTAGCGTTTATTTTTTTCATCAAACAAAAATTGTCAGGTGTACTATTCAAAAAGCAATTAACTTGCTTCTTTGTAAATACTCGCGATTTTTTCGGCATGTATCCCTCATTTTGTCTCTTGAGAAAAGCACTTAACTTTGAACGTTTGCTTCTTTATATCCATCGTTGACCGCAACATTGAATATTGTGACCCAAGCGTTAACGGCTTCATTTTGTTTCCTAAATTTGAGAAATACACCATCAATAATTTGAATACCTTGGATTTTTGTATCCGTTCGATTTTCTCTTAAAAAATCCAAATGAAATTGGGTAATTGATATATCAACCGTGTATCGTGCAATAATAATTAATTGATTGACTTATATATATTCATGAATAAAGTTTTGTATGCATTGCTGGTATAATAATTGATTTTTATGATCTTACGGCACTTTTCTCGCCTTATTTGTCCCTTAATACACTAATAACTATTGTACAATATAAACGCCACTACCTGAAGTTGTCTGGTAGATTGAATTGGAAAAGTTTCCTCTCTATTTTTTCTCAGATATTTTTAATGAATTTCTGATGAAGTAACTTGCACTATGAGAGGATTCATTCTGTCTTCTATAATACAGAATGGACTAAAACAATGTTCAGGTATTTGAACGGGTTGTTATTTGAATATTTGTATGAATAGTATTCCATAAAAAGTGGTTCAACGAAAAAAATAGGTCATTCATCAGTAAAATTACTTTTATATGCATTTTTTTTTATCATCACCCTGCGCACAGAAGCCGTTGCAATGAGCAAACATTGTTCATTTGCTATATACGTAACTGTTCTATAAATATATTTTTTTAGAACAAACAATATTTCCTATAGAGCATGGGCAGTCACATTAGATAAGTCTTGTTGGATGGTCATAACGTTTGAGAATATACTTTTTAGTAACCGTTAAACTAGTTTTAGAATTTGTGTGGAAATGGCTGGCTTGAATTTTGCGGTACGCCAAGATAGTTTTATTTATCGCCAAATTATTCAAATTAACTTCGAAGGTGAATCAAAGCGTTACAACACTCACCAAACATTTTGTTTGCTGTGCCGCCACTCTTGTGTTCTCGTAGAGTAATAAAATGACATACTTTCCTTGAAAATTAAGTAATACGTTTGCCTTATTTGCTACGAAATGTCCACATCGATGGAACTAAAAAAGGCGTTCCAATTTGATCGAAAAAGTCGCGGATAAATTACAACTTAACGCAATATGCACGGTTAATAATTTTCTAATTTTACGATTTTTTTCAACTCATATAAGTTGATTAGTTTTTTTGTTAATTAGATATACTAGAAAATAATTTTACTAACAATGAACTAAATGAAGAAAAAAAGTGGATCAATATAATTATAAAAAATTACTACATAGAGATTAATTACTATTCTTGTCCATTTGATAAAATTTAATAATTATCATTTTGTTTGCTATAGAATGATTGCCAGTTAGTATTGGTCAAAAAGATATCAATTAGATTTGATTACAGTTTCAGGTTTCATGGGTATTTAAGTTTAGGATAGCGCTAATTGTCAGAAATATGATTGCGAATTGAGTCAAGGTTAAAGAAAACCAAATTATTGGTAAGTCTGCGTTTCGACTGTATTTAAGCCTTCTTCAGGACAAGCCAAGAAAAGTTTTCCGTGTAAAAACTTGTTGTTCCGAAGAAGGTTTAAATACAGGCGAAACGTAGACTTGTCAATAAATTGGTTTTCCTTAACTTTAACTCCATCCCCAAATATATTTCTGAAGATACAAAAAGTGCTAATTGTATTAGAATTAGTAGGTAATTATAAAATTATTGCAAAGTTTGAATATAATTTTAATTATAAATTACGTTAATTTTTTTCATTTATTTGTGGCATTAAAATTAAATCCAAAAAATATTTTTTCTTTTTCGTATTTTGGTCTTGTAATAAGCTTATTAAGATCAATTTTAAATAAAAGTTTGCTATTAATTGTTCCATCCTGTAACTCTTACACCAGTCAATTTTCAGACATATTAAACCTCTTTGTTTATTACACTAAATGCTATTTTCCAATTATATGGCTACAAATAATGTAATCATGACATGTAATTGAAGAATAAAGTGCATTATAATGTACGGATTTTTTAAAGTAATTAATTACAATGTGATATTACGGCTATAAGACAGAAGGTACTACTGAATATAAAATCTAATAGAGCTGTCAACACAATTATGATATTGGAGATTTTTTTAATAACTTTAGATGTTCTGAAGAATATCAGATAAAAAATCAATTTAGTACATCAGTTTCGGAAGAATAAATTACATAATTTTAAGGGGATTCAAATCTGGAGAAGATCATACGATTTGTACAGTTATTGTAATCCATTTCATGATCCATTTGGTCGGTCAGTGATCGAGCGGTTTAAGGCGTCAGTACTAAAGGTTCATATGGTACGTAATAAACTTAATTAATTATAATATTTCCATATGTTTTTGAACATTCCATAATAGTAGTGTTACGTTGATTTTGAAAAACACAAAACAGTTATCGATTTTTGTTTGTTACCGTGGCATCACTCAGCGGTTGCTTTTGGGCGTGGGAAGTAGTGCCAAGTAATTTTATTTAAATGAATATATTGTAAAGCCCAGGGAAGACATAAAATTATTAAAATTATTTTCTCTGGATAACTGATCCAGTAAATAAGAATGCAGAAAAAAATAGTTAAGAGTATATAATACAAGATATATATTCAATATAAAAGATATAATAATGCGGCAGCAGAAAATATATGTATAATATTTTCTGATAAATACACAAACAAGAATATAAAAAAACAACTTAAGTAAAACCTGGCTCTTGCAAGAGGTAAGCAGACTAGGAGCGTGGAGGTGTATAATAACAAGAAAACTCACACTCCGAGTCTACGAACAAATAATACATAAATATATTCACGATCAACATAAAAAACAAAAACGTGATCTATCAGGTCTGAACTTTGTGTAGATCATTTTTCGTTGCCTACGGTATAAAATTCACCACGCGATAGTGAAATATGTAACTTTAGTAAGGGACAAACACTTCAAAACAGTATTTTAACGGAGCTACGTATTAGGATACTTATCGAGGTCCTCGGCCCGGCCTCCTGGATAATCCTGCCTACCCGGTACTCGAATGCTTCCCGGGACGTCAGATTCCCAATTGTGGCGTCGGTAAAAAGCAATTCCAGGTTGAATCTCGAAATGTCGGCGATAAACAAATTGTTCCCCAATTAACAAAGGAAATGCCATATAACAAAACCCCTACACGAGAGAGAAAAACTTATGTAGGTAATATTAACAATAATTCAAAGATGAAGCCAGTAAAATGCATAAAAAAAAATACGAATCCTCCACACAGGATTCTTATCGAAGAAAGGCATTTCTCCTTTAACACCAAAGAATGTGCGCTAAACAAAATACGCCCAAAGCGAAACCAAATGTAACCACTGCAACTACTACCATAAGTTACATTTTCATAGTTCGAATCAATGTAGATGCCCTTTTTGTGGGTAAAATTTACAACAATTGATCAACTATACATACATACATACATACATATATGCACACCTTGGTAAACTTTTAACACTAAATTCTACTCACTACTTCATTCTCTTCTACTCATGTGAAAATTTGAGTTGAACAAAAATTATGCCGATAAGACGGCTAGTTCCGCGACGTTTAAAATTTGAATCGAAATAAATACAACTTAAAACCGATAAAATCTACGTATCAGTAGTAAGATCTTACTAAGATCTTAAAGAAAGTCTATTTTCCTTGAATAGCAATACAACTGGAAACCATTTAGGGAAAGATAGATAACCTAAATTTGCTAGATCAACCAATTAAACCTAACCTAACAAAGAAAATCAACAAAAATATATCTATAGGTCCTATAAAACATATGTTTTATTTTTAAAACAATAATAATTTAAGGGCGTCCCGCACTGAGGAAAAGCATAAATAATGGTCACGTTAGACATATCAGAAGTCAAAGTAAACATCGCGTCAGATCCCCCGCGCTATACGGTCGGCGTGTTCCATAAAGGTCAATTCACACATACGGTACTGGGCACCCACTGTGCACCGACTGTGTCGATTTGAACTAAATCTATCACCTGAAGTTTCCATTGAAAATGTATTGAATTGCACTGTTTAATTCACACATGTAGGTCTAGGCACAGACTGTGCTCTGACTGTGTTGCTTCCGACCGCTCTGAAAGCGATTTCTCAAGGATACGGTCCGACACGGTAAGAGCACGGTACGTGCATAACCGCTCTAGTGAGAACTATTGGAAGGCGACCAGAGGGCGGTCGTCATGTTTCGGCCAGCGCTCGTTCATTTTCGGGTGTCGCAATTTTGCCGCTGGTATTCCTCCTCTCTTGGATCCATGATACAAACTAACAATGGGACGAATTCTAAACCGCATGCCTCGGCGCTTAAAAATGGAAAATGCTTAGCTAAAAACATTTTCTCCAGGACGGTCGAGGTGTATAGCTTAATAATGCGGGACGCAAACAAGTATTTAATCAGTAGAATAATCACGGCGCGGATTGACCAAAAAAGCAAAGGTCGGGGCGAAAAATAAAACGAATTTCGAGACCGCTTATCTCATGGCGACTTATCTCGCGACTTATCTCTACCGAAGCGCTTCATGCAGGAGGACTTAGCGCAAAATGAGCGCTCCATGCAGTGAATTCGCAAAACTAGCCGCGCATCGTCGAGAATTCCTTGCGATCAGTAGAATAATCACGGCGCGGATTGACCAAAAAAGCAAAGGTCGGGGCGAAAAATAAAACGAATTTCGAAATCGTGAGATGACCGGCTTATCAGGCGACTTATCTCTACCGATCTGGAGCCTCTGTCGGTCGGGCCAGGCAAATGAAGCGCTCATGCAGGAGGACTTAAAAACTAGCCGCGCATCGTCGAGAATTCCTTGGTAGCAACACCCGTTACGTGTATTAATTATACGCTGGTCCAGTTTCGATCATGGGCAACGACGTGGGCGCTCTTTTAATTTTTGCGTGTCGTCAAACCGTCTTTCTAGCTGCCTTCACATGCCTCGTTTGCTTTTCGAGACAGACAAATCGTCACGAATAAATTATGAATTCTGTATAATATGGCACATATTAGCACCGTCTACAGATATTCTGAATTTGACGCCTAAAATGTATCTCTTGCCGACGCATATTCTTTTGTCCATCAACCCAATATCGATCACAGCAATTTACTGCAAAATTGATGGTCATCTTTATTTGGTATAACGCCATCCCGTTAGATGGAATAAAATAATGTTTAATTGTACTGCAGATATTACTAGAGCTACAAAAGGATCCACTTTAAATGGACATCCTGTATGTAATAAAATAAAAACTAATAATCTTGCTCCATTCATTGCGGTAGTAAGTATAGTTGCTGGAGATATGTGATTACTGGAATAACATTAATAATAAAAGCAAACAGGTAATTACATAGCCTTATCTTTCAAGTATATAGCGCAGTGTCTACTGCGTATTAAGTCATATCCAGAGTCATACAATACTTGTGGCCAGACGCATTCTTCTATCGCAAGAAGTATAAATTATCCAGACATTAATTTTCATGGTTAAATAAGTGTGCTAGATATACCAGCATAAGTTAGTAAATGAAGAAAAAACCTAAATTATTTAAACTAAAGCCGAGTTTTATTAGAAATTTACTTAGGTGAAGCACATAAAATTCAATAATATAAAGTAATGTTTCGAAAAAACTTATATTTTATCGAAAACTATAAAAATTCAGGCTGTTTTCATCCTATGCCTAATTTGAAATTGGAGATAACTTATGAAAAGTTAAGTCAGTTTTCTTAATAGATATTTTTCTTATAATAAAAATAACACGTTTTCGTTTAGCTTCAATACAGTCAAAACATATTTTAATATTTCAAGTAAGTTGTTTGAAAAACATAATAAAATAGGTATACATATAGCAGCCTAGGTATATACAGTGTTAATTACCATAAAGTACAAGAATTTTAACCACGTGCTCAGTGAAACTTAAAATTAAATAAAAACAATATTTCGGAATTATAGCTTCTCCAGAAAATCCCCGTCAGCTATCATGACATCTTATAAAACTCATTTTCATCCTTCTCGTCTTCGAGCAATGTAACAAAAAGCGCGAGGTTCATGCTCTATACGATGTGGTTAAGAACAAAAATAAAACTAACGCCGATCTGCTACGCACCTCACGCAGCGGGAGTTCATGTGCCAGGCCTTTATTTTGATTGGAAACATTAATTTATGTGAACTCTTATCAGGACATGAAAAATCTTCAAGGCACATGAAAGCATTTCAGTCGTAGACAGAATTCCGTAAGCTACTACGTTTGGATAAAATCATTGACTCCGAAAATCAAAAGATCTTAAAAAATGAAGTTGAACGCGGGAAAGAAGTGTTGAAGCGAATAGTTTTGATGACTCAATTTCTCGGTTCACAAAATTTGGCGGTACGCGGTAGAAGTATAAGCTATATTAAAAAAGGAGTAGGCTTAGATATTGTCAAAATTATTGTTTTTAAATTCTGTTAGATGTAAAATAGGCGAAAATTTACATTTTTATTAATGATAATATCAGATAGGTGTAACAGTTAATCCGGTTAGCTGCATCAGTATTTTGCATTCACTTTTCGTTCTAAACTGTCAAAATCTCATTTTCATTCATCGTTACAAGTCCGACAGGATTACCCACTAACATTTGTTTTCGCTTTATAAATAAGTTTTTCTTCAAGCGTAATCGTATAAATTATGTAGGCAATATGTACAGTAGAAGGGGTCAATTGTTTAACGAGTACAAATTATTTTTAGTATTTTCATATGAAGAAAACGTACATATTCATATTAACGAATATTAAAATCATGTGGGTTTAAGGTTCCATAAACTGATAACTTTGACATTTTGTCTTAGTTGTCAGATAAATATTAAAATAAGCGAAAAAATTCAGTGCACTCCACCTGAGTTATGAGAAATAGCAAATTCGTCAGTGGCAACAGTAATTTCAGAAAAGTCGAGAAAAGTTTATGACAGTGCGTACCATAAATTTGTGAATTGGGCGAAAGAAAATAATTCTACTGGTCACAAAAACTGAAGAGTTCATTACTATGGGCGCAATATTCTAGGGTAAAATCTAAATTAGATGTGGAACACAATGTACAGATTGATAGTTATTTTAAATTAATTGCATATTTGAACCGGCAATGTGATAACTATCAAGTTTTCTTTAAAGAAGAGTTTGACAAATTCCTTAGTAAAGCGCCGGATCATAAATATTTAGCTACGAAGGTACATACCTACATTTAAAAATATATATTGGACCAGTTATTTTTTATAAAATTTATGTACAACATTTTTTAAGTCCTATTATCTAATATTTGAAATCATACAAGAATGTAGATGCGATGAACTGGTTTCATTAAAAGTTATTCATATAAAATAATTAGGAGTTGCCAACAATGAAACCAAAAAAACATTGTTCATTTACTATAATTGGAGATTTTTGGTTGAATATATACAGAAAATATGTAAGTCTTCGACCAAACGACATAACTTGATACGTTTTTCATTAAATATCAACATGGTCATTGTCACACTGTTTTTAATGTTGCCAAATCCACATGAATATACAGTCCATAGCCACAGTCTTAGAAAGACTTTGGCAACTTTCTTAGTTGACAACGGTGGATATATTAGAACACTAAAACGACATGGTGGATGGACATTCACCAGCGTTGCCGAAGGAAATATTAAAGAATTTGTGTGCAACAAGAAACAGACAGGGATTAAAATTTTAAACCCTTTAAGATATGAGCTCAGTACTTCAAGTCAAATTAGAAATAAATATTGGTGGTGAAAATATTTTTACACAAGATTCTTATACCAATAATGTTACGATTATAAGAAATGAACATCCGTATAACTGGTAATATGTCCATTAATGACAGAACTGTCAGTATTGATACAAAAACAGTTTGTAGTGCTTTAAACCTAAGTAACTGCACCATACAAAACTATACATTCAATATTCACGTTAACAAGTGATATTAGTTTTAGTAATTTTGAACTTAATGCGATAATTTAAGTTATAATAATTTAAAATTGTTATGTTAATTAATTGCTTGGCATGGCTGATCAAACTTCTACGCTCAACACATAACATTCGCCTTCTACACCTAACTACTGTAGCATATTTTTTTAGAAATAAGCTGCTGGCCACTCGAACTTACACATAAAGATTTTTAAGCAAAATTTAAAGTTCAATATTTTCAACAGGAATGCAAATTTTTTAACGCGGCTTGCAAATTTTAAGAGCTAGTTTTTTTCGGATTGAGCTGCATGACGTATATTTTTCGTAGGACCATAGGTTTATTATATACGGGGTGATCAATGAAGTTATGCAAAACATCAAAAAGTTTTTATGATTGAAATTTCCTCGAAACATTTTTTTGGTCGTTGCAATATGGTTCGTTACTAAGGTAACATCAATATCTCTAAACGTTTTTGTCAGGTTTTGAATTAAGGCCCTTAGGCCTTGCACACACTAGTCAACATAAAATTTGGGTAGCAAATTTTTTAAAATTCTATAACTTGACATTGGATTGAGGGTTCTTGATGATTTTTGCAGATTTGGAATCCTTATTTCACGTAGATTTTCTATGGTCTAAGCATTTTATTTGAGGGTTGAAATTTACACATTATACCTGGTCGATAATAAACAAAGACCAAGGGTACGACGCGCTATAAGGTTTGACATTATTTAAGTTTTTGTAAAAATAAATTCTCAACTCAAGTTGTTTTTATTTAATGTTCTTCTCCTGATCTTCACTGAATTCCTGAGTGGCAAAACATTAAGTGATTACCATTTTGTCTTTCTTGTATACTTAGTTATTAAGAGTGTTCTTATTGTTGAAATCCTTAGCATAAAAATATATTACACACATAAGTTTATGTGTAATATCAATTCGTGTTTTAATATTTAGGAGTCACTCTAAAAACACATATTTTGAGAAATTAAATTTCACTGTCTGATATGACTATTGGCTTTTATTAATACAAAGCAAACTCCCATATTAAAATATTTGTACTTAGTCATAGTTAACCCTGTATATTATACTTATCTAACGGAAAAAGTTCTGAAATCATCTTTCTTCGCATCGGGTAGTTCCACTTGAATATTTTTTAAAAGTTATAATCGATTATTTTCCGCCACAGGCAGGTGTTTGGCTTCTGATGATTGGTTTTTGGCGCCTCCCTTGAAATATCGACGTTACAGGTGGCCATTGAAATGAAAAGTGCAATTTAATTGTTTCACTTTTTAGGCGAGGGTCGAATTTTTTCTTTTGTTGTAAAAAATTGTCTGGTTTACAGGTGCTTTGGAGGTAAAAATACATAAACAGAATATTTTGGATGACCTTGATTACTGTTCCACAAACAGTTTTCTTAATTTTGCTACAAATACCTTGAAAACTTAGTTTTATGAATTTAAAATTATGCTATAATAATGTATTTCACATTGTATAACCAAAAGTGTTGTATAAATGATTACGTTTGACACATACTCAATGAATAAAACCAACTAAAATATTATTAGTTTTAACAATGATGTCATTTTATTGGTCATTAATTCATATGGAAGTACATCTTACTCTTCCTGAATGGCTATAATAGTACAATAAGTAGTTGTTTGTGGCATGAGCTTTGCCGGAGACTGGTAATAAACATTGTCGTTATCTCTTTATTTGATTGCCAGAAATGTAATTGAAATTTCAAAGCCCTGTATAGATTGTTCATGACGACACACCTACATATAACGACCCTATAAAGGGAATTTTTCAAAAATCATGAATTTTATTTCGCATATTTAACTAGCGTTGGAACCACTCGTGTGAAAAATAACTGATTATTCGGTTATTGCAATAACCGAAATCACTCGGTTATCAGTTATATAAGTAACGAATTATTTATTTGATTTTTTTCCATAGTTCACTAGGGTTGCCACCTTTTCATATGCGCAAGTAGGATATTCTTATCTTTTAACTTTTAAAGTAAGGACATTCTTTTTACTTTGATAATGATAATGAACTATTTTTGGACATATTTTGTCTTTACCTCCCGATAATTCTTTTTTAATACGAATTTAATCATGTCCTCCAAATAAGGACACTTCTAGTAAAAATAAGGACGAAAGGACAGAGGCTGCAGTAAAGACTGTTCTTCCAAAATAAGGATAGGTTGCAACCCTACTGTTCACTTACAAATTGTGTGTTTGAGTTCACGATTCGTATATATGTACATGCTCGTATAACACATACGTGCAACAAGAACCGGCAAGAATTCAGACGACTTACATATGTCACGGCTGATGTTACGCAATTGTCAACATAACTTTTGATATTTGGTCGCGTTAAAAACAATCATTTTTTGCAATTTTAGTGCAATCTATAGAGCAAACATTTAGTGTAGTATATAGTTATTTTTTATGTTCAGCAGCAGTTTTTTTTAATATTTTCATGAAAATATAATGAATTATTCATTTGTTTGTATGACGTAAGTCGTCTGACTATAATAAACAACGCAACTATAACAAACAGAGGAACCATAGAAATGACAGTCGTTCATAGTCGTAATACGTATAATGCACTTGTCGTAGCTATAGATCAAAATAAAATTTTGTGTTGACGGAATACAGGAGTCGTAAAATAATTTTTTGAAAATTAAAAAAATAGAAATAACTAATTTTTGATGTAAATGCAACATATATTTTTATAAGAAGATCTAAGATTGTATTGTTTATTTTAAATATATAAATTTACCCATACAAAAAGTATATATTTATTATTTATGTATTTTTCATAAAACATTTACATATAAAGTACAAAAATAGTAATATGAACAGCTGCTGAGAATTCAAGTGACCATCACATTATCAATCAGTTTTTGAATTAACTCGGTTTTTCCCAACACTATATTTTACGTATTTCCGTTTTCTATACAACAATTAGTCTATATCTCGATATTCCCGTACTAAATTTACGTCGACATCAGGATAATGTAATTCATGCCACGCTGGTAAAGCTGGCGTTTAAAGGACAAAAAATCGTATTTAAAGATGCTCAAAAAATCCACCCAGTAGATGGAGGTTCTTACCAGCATAGTACTAAAATACAGTATGCGCCAAAAGTATGGAATAAATTCAATAAAAACGAAACAATTATTTTTTGGGAAAAATCCTCGAACAGGTCGATTTTTAATTTAAGAAATACATATTTTAGCGTAAAATGTGATTTTCAAATGTCATTTGTTTTCGAGTAATGACGTCATCGACTTTTATTTAAATGGCAACACTATATTTTTTTCCTTGATTCTGAAAGATCGTTTAATTCTCTATCAGACAGTACTAAAATTTTGCCCTCTTACATAGGAAAGTTTTCGAGTAAATGACGATTGAATGTTAGAAAACGTAAATTTTATCCATAAAAAAGTAACAATTCTGAGGTATGTAAAATAAAATACAATTGATTAAATTTTATACTTAAATTAAATGTTCGAATGGCCATCCACCAACTTCTTGACAATGCGCAAGTCTGTGAAGAAATTCTTCTTGCACATTATGGATGATTTCTGGGGTAACTCTGCGTATTTCGTCCCGAATGCGAAGTTCTTCTAAAATTACGTGGTTTATTAATGTACACTTTTGACTTCAAGTATCCCCATAAAAAATAGTCAAGAGGTGTAAGATCTGACGATCTTGCAGGCCATTCTATAGGTCCGCGTCTGCCGATCCACCTCCCAGGAAAATAGTTGTCCGAAAAATCTCGTACAGAGCGCGCATAGTGCGGAGGTGCACCGTCTTGCTGAAACCATATGGTATCGTCAGGAATGTCAGGGTCATTATCGTAAATTACTGCAAGGGCTGGAACAAGGTCATTTTCTAGAAACTCTAAATATCTTTGTCCTGTAAGGGTTCCTTCAAAGAAGAAAGGCCCTACTATTCTGTGGTCAACTATTCCAGCCCACATATTTAATTTCTGAGGGTGTTGGGTATGTGCCTCTGCCATCCAATTAGGATTTTCCCGACTCCAATATCTGCAAGTTTGACGGTTTACTGTATCATTCAGACAAAATGTGGCCTCATCTGAAAAAAGTATTTGCCGGTGTAAATTTCTATTTCCTTGACATAAATCCATTAGAATTTCGCAAAAGTGTAAGCGGCGATCGGGATCATCTTCATTGAGTTCCTGCACAAGTTGAATTATTTAGGGATGATATTTTTCCTTCCTCAAGATACGTAGCACTGTGCTCTGACTAGTGTCATTGTTTAATGCAACCAATCGTGAAGAATTATGAGGATTATCCACCATACTTATCAAAATGTTCTGTTTCTGATTTTCATTAATGCTTGGACGTCCAGGTTTTGGAATATTTACAACATTGCCAGTTTCTCTAAATTTAAACTCTACCTTACTGACTGTTGATTGGCTGATCATTAAATAAATCGCAAACTTCCTGCTGAGTTCTAGTCATATTCCCGCATCCGATAAGAATTAAAATTTCAATTCTTTGAGTAACAGTTAAATGTGCCATAATACTTTAAATTGAATAATAATTTCTATGTCGCTTACAATACTTATTAGAAAGTCGGTGTGACAATGACACTTTGCAAAGATTTTCACCTAGTTTTAAAAAAAATCTGCGGGGTGTGATAATGTCGTATACATTTTTCTCAATGTCCAGTTGAATTGTAAAACTCAGGAAATTTTTTGATTAAACGTAACGAAAATTGTGATTTTTTCTTATTCTAAATGACAATCTGACAATGTTAAAACCTGGAGACAACTTGTAAAATCGGCACTTTATTATTTTCTTAGACTAATCTCAACAAACAGCAGATTCATTGAAAATTTACGTATAATAACGGCGCCTTTTTACAGTTCGCAATTCCTTTTGCAACGGCTTGCAGAAAACCCTTGCACCTGCAGTACCTTTCCGAAACGTCTGACTTGCAGTTTGTTTTATATTCGTCAATTCACAATTCGTGCAGAATTTAATTAGAAATTATTTTCCAGACATTTAAGAAAAACGCAAAAATATCCCTTTTATTTGTTTAAAAGTACTATTGTTACACATCAAAATTTGGTGCTCATTTTAAATTTTTCTCTCATCATGGATATAAGCAATAAAAAGCTAGCAATGATTCGAAGAATCCGATGATTTTCAGCATTTAACACTTGGATTATAAGTGTATTAATGCTTGGGTTATCGTGGTAAGTATTATTCTGTATAGAGACAAAAAATAACCTTAATCAGCTTGGGGAAGTTTTCAATATCTGGTTCCAAACCTCGATAGGATGTAAAATACACACATGACTAGTTTAAGACCTAATTAAATCAAATTAATTTTTTTTTCTAAAACCGTTCATTCCTACTAATCATCATTGAATTTATTTTCCCACAAGTTTGACATCGACGGCATTAGCTGGCACCCATAGGAATATCAATTTGTTACAAGGTATTTGTTCTTTAAGCGGCAATTCTCATTCGGTGTTGTTCACAATCTTCACATGTTGACCGTCGTGACGATCCCTAATTATATGCAAGTTGAATGTCCCTTTAATGTATTATTTGGAGTATCACTATGCATGCCTGTGAAAGTTAACATGAATACATTAATAATTCAGTATAAATTTTACATTTTTTAGTTAAATTTAGAGAGATACGTTAATTTTTTAAATTGTCGCTTTGGAATTACTATTTTGCAGGGTTACTTGCTTATATTTTGAATAAAAAATACCCAATCCAAAAAAGAAAAATAGTCCGCCCGCCGTTAGAGTCAATAAAAGGAAAATCATATTTATCACTTTATTAAGAATCAATTATTTGTTTTTTGGTTCGTATCTCACTGATTGCTTTTTCAGAAAAGCAATTAAATTGTTGAATTTACTGATATCAACATTTTGCCGCATACAGATTGTAGACCGCAGCATAGAATAGAACGCCCAAAGACTAGATGATTTGTACTTCTTGGATAATTCTTAAAAAAATGGTAATATGTAATACCTTTTCTTCTGCTTCATATTTTATATTCATAGATGCACACCAATCAGAGAATCGTTTATAAAATCGTTCGTACTTGGTTCTCGATTTATCTGGTAAAAGTGAAGGTATTGCAGTTGCAACAGCTTTTTCAATTTTAAGAGGCAAGTTTTCTGTTTCTGAATCGCTCATTATTTCAAATACCTAATATCACTATTTTCACAAGAAAAACGAAAACTCAATTTTGTTTATAACAGGTTTGACGGGTTACCATAAAGATGCCTCTGCTTCTTGATTTTGAATGAAAACGTACAAACTGGATTTGATTTTGGATTTTTCTCAATTTAAGGTAGTTGTAGATAAAATGTTTTGCAGTTTTAGATAAAATTTTAGTACACGTGGGATAACGGCATTTATTACATTCGTTAAATTACACGTGCAAATGTCTAACTCATGTATAAATAATGTATATATCCCACTTGTACTATAAATAAAAATTATTTAATTTAAAGAAGATATTTATTTAAAATTAAGTTGCCATTAGTGTTATCTGAAATAAGAAATCTTGTAAAATTTGACAAAGTCTTGTCTCGTCTTACAAAACAAGATAATAATTTCTTGAGTCTTGTTCTTGCTCGATCTTGCAAGATCATGTTCTGTATCGTCTTGGGATGCAAAGCATAATTATCGAGATTCTGGCATAAATGAGAAACATGGAACTTTATTTCGGATTCGGTAACAGTGGTGGTTACTCTCGGTTGGCTACGGTCCCGCTGGAAGCTAACTATTTATATGGCCGATCGTCGACAATGGTCAGTTGGTAGACGTTATAAAGTATAGGCACCATCAGTTTTACAGTAATAATGAACGAAATAGACTAATCAGAATCGGAGTTTCTTTAGTCAAGTGGCAGTGAATTTATAATTAGTTCTATACCTTTTCAGGTTCAAATTGGCGTTAACCAGAATTAAATCAATAATAAAATCAAATCGGTAATATCAATTTCCAACTGGCATTAATCAGAATCAAATTGGCAACAAACAAAATCAAATCGGCGACATCAATTTCAAACTGACATTAATCAAAATCAAATTGGCACTAGTCAATTTTAAGTTGGCATTAAACATATCGACGTGAAACAACCAAGTTGTAGTGAAACAATTGAATTGTTTATTGCTTTGTTAGTGCCAAGTGTGTATTTTAGATTACTCTGGAAATAAAATATTATAATACATTATAATCATGCAAGATGCCTTAATATGAAGAAGGATGCTGTTATAAATTGGAAGAGGCAGATTTGTGCATATGTATAAGTAATGCCAATGGTGACTGGCGTAATCTTGCAAATGTAGTGGAAGTACCGAAAAGAACTGCGTATCGATGGGTTAACAATCAGGAACTACCAGAGAAGTAGGAAGGACGTAAACGTAGAGTAAAAAAAATGCACCTTCAGTTCATGGATTAGTCGAAGAAAATCCTAAAATTACTCTTAAAGAACTGAGTAAAAAATACTTTTTGCAGTTAATGTTTCTAAGGAATGCGTTGGACAGCATCTGAATGGACTGTTTACTTTGAAGGTCGTTCGTAGAGAACCTGAAAACGCAAATAATATTGAAGTAAAAACAAGCAGCTGAAATTACGCTGGAAAATTTTTAGATATTAAGGCACAAAATACACCTATTAGTATATGGATGAAACGAACTTCAATTTGTTCATATCGCGGACCCAGTGCTGTTCAAAAAAAGGAAGTTGCACAAGTATATCTGCAGGTTGCAGTGACTGAATATTGACCTAATAAGCATTCATTTCAAACTTAGAAGGTATTATTTCAAGAAGTCGGAAGCAAACGAATTTGTGAGGCAGTTCTTAAGAAGAGCGCAAAACATTTACCAAACTGGAGTTGCGTTAGTATTGAAGAGGTTTTTTGCAAAGGCCAAATTTGACAATCACACACTATTATGACTATGTATGGATAGCCCTATGTTCAATCCCATTGAAATGTATGTCTCTATTAAAGGCAAGGGTTAAAGCACACATGGCTGAAGAGCTAAATAATATCTTGGCTAGTGCTGATCGAGATCGTCTGCCAGATCAGAATATCTTATGCAGAGATTAGACAACATCGTTCGTATCAATATTGGTAAGATAACTTTTGCTAATTGCGCAAAATTTATTGCACATATTCAAAGATTTATTCGTTCTGCATTGGATATGCAAGATATGATTTTTTAAGAAAATTTGTTATTTAAAACTCGTTAAAGATTCAATTAATTATTATGTTATTTACTGTGTCTATCATTCATTAAATAGTTTTCACTAATTACCTTTGGTTAATGCTAAGTGCCAATTTGATTTTGTTCATTGCCAATTTGATTCTGATTAATGCCAGTTTGAAATTAATGTTGCCAATTTGATGTTGTTTAATGTCAATTTGATTGTGATTAATGCTAGTTTGAAATTGATGTCGATTTGATTTTGTTTATTGCCAATTTTATTCTGATTAACGCTAATTTTAGCCTGAAATGGTATAGCCCAGCAGAACTGGACCTAGACTTGAAAACTTAAACCTTATTAAAATAATTTTATATGCTGGATGTCTTTTAAATACAATATATGTACAATAGAAATACAATATTTATTTTTTCAGCTAATGTTCGTTTGAATATTACCCTTCTTATATCTGCATGACTTCTTGCTGTAGCAATATTTTTTGTCTTGTCTCGTAAGCTTTTTTTAAAATCTTGTCTTTTCTTACAATTTGAGCTGTCAAGTTAACATTTCCTATGACAAGAATAAACTACCTTTATTGTTACTTTTTCATAAAACATTTTTCGAACACGCCGCCATCAATGCGGTCATACTGTTTATGAATAGATGAAAAGAGTTTGGAAGTTTATGAAAGAAACAAATTGTAGTGTGAGCTGTGTGCCACATTAGCTTTTTTAATGCTTGTAATAATTTATTAATTGATCATAACGGTCAACTATCGATGAAAAATGTGAACGGTCTAATAAAGAAGATCGCCGATCAGAACGGGAACCCGAATATTGAAATTTAGATATTTAATTACTTATTTAACATATTTATAGTGTTAGCTGTTCGTAAATTGAGAAGTTGTACGGCCATATGTCCATTATCTTTATCTGAACACGTTTTAAGTGGTTCATTTTATCTTAGTTTTTATTTTATGACAACTTGTTTCAAACATTTGTCACGGGCTTTTAATTTTATTTCACGTAATGGATTTGTTAAAGATAATGTGCTACTAAACATGAAAGCTTTCATAACCAATATTTTTCGACTACAAACGTTGAATTAATTAAGTATGTTAAACGTACATGTTTAACTGTTGGAATGTATATTATGTATATATTTATATGTACTGTTATCGAATATTTTAAACAAAATTTATGTTCCTGTAAGTAAAAGTTATTATTAGTATTATTAACACGTAGATAAGGGTAGATGATTAACCTTCTATGCCCATAACCTACAATGAAGAACATTAAATAACAATTATTACAGCAAAAATAAAGTAAAAACATAAAGCGTGTTAAATGACACAATAGAGAAAAGTACAGCAGGATAGCAATTCTATGAATCCATTTCTGCATTGCTAATAAATTAATTTAATCGATTTTTAAAAGCATTTATATGGTGCATTTACAATGCCGGCAGGTGAACTATTCCACACGCGCTATAGACACGATTTGCAATAAAATTTTGCTGCAAGATTGATCAAAAACGC
This sequence comes from Monochamus saltuarius, assembly GCA_025584915.1. Classification (NCBI taxonomy): domain Eukaryota; kingdom Metazoa; phylum Arthropoda; class Insecta; order Coleoptera; family Cerambycidae; genus Monochamus; species Monochamus saltuarius. The sequence goes on along the minus strand of CM046726.1, from coordinate 46,341,732 downwards.
TTTAAATACAGTTTTAGTTCATGGCCACGTAAATTTTCACTACTAGTTAATGTGAACATATTAATTGAAAAAGTGTCGTGAAGTTTACAGAACTTGAAAGTGGTAAATGATAATAGTAGTGACTAACTTATGTTACTAAAATATGACTTCAAAGTTCCAATCACTTTCAAGTATGACAGTTGTGGAACTTGTAAGTAATATTTAATAGTCCAAACAACGTTATCGTCACTTATCTACAAAGTGCGTGTCACCTTTTAAATTCACCATAAAGTAAATTTTAGTAGTTTCTCAAAAGTTGAAATCTTGTATGCTGTTTCTCATTGTGTAATGTGTATTCGATCATGTCACGTGTGGAGTGTATATTTTGTCTTTGTGATGACCCAGATTATATATTTAACGGCACAAAAAATGCAATAGGAGCAACAAAGTCACAAAGAAATGTAATGATAATAATACTGCAGGGACAAGTATTCTCAACCACTACTAGAAGATAAAATTGGAGTGTGTTCAATACTAACGTCGGATGTACCGCTTTCAGAATGAATAGCAGGAAAAATGTTACTAAGAAGTGATATTGGAAACTTTGAGCAGGCAATAGGTGTCAGTCACGACTTTACTGATACTTTAAAGTAACGCCACAGCCCCGTTCGATACTTTGTAGTAAATATTACTAGAAAGTTATATATTGGCAGTTCCCGTTACGGTCGCTAAAGTTTCAAATACTTTAAAGTGGCATTTCTAAAAACAAACAACTTCAAAGTAAGATTTGCGAAATGCGCAAATTTGACAGAGGCACGACATAGGTCGCCATTACTGCATAATATTAACTTCACAAATAAAGCTCTTGCCATTATTACTGCATCAAATTGAAAAAATTCTTGCATAAAAACTATATCATTTCCAACCATTCCGAACAATAAAAAATAGCTTTCAGATATTTTAAACAATTTTTTTTTATTAAAACGTATACATTTTAAAGGCGCACTATAGTTGTCGTTTGTTTTAATTTTGGGGTTGAGACGACTGCACAGTATTTATTTCTAGGTACTTACATGTTTCACTTACGTAAGTAATACGTGCTGCACATAAATATCTGCCTAATACCTACTTGATTGAGGGATAAGGAAATGTTGATGGAATATGTAGAAAGAAGTGGAATGTAACAATATTAGATACTAGATAAAGAAGGCAACGTACTTATATGAAGGAGTGGTGGGAGAAACGTTTCTATTACGTGTCCATGACTAAACTCGCGTCAAGAATTCAGACGTCTTACGTCATGGTTGACATTAGGCGATTGTTTTTATTGTCAACGTAATTTTCGATATTTGGTGGCTTTAAAAACAATAATTTTTTGCAATTTAGTGCAATATATAATGAAAACATTTAGTGTAGTATATAGTTTTATTACTCTCAGTTGCAGTTTCTTAAATATTTTGATAAAAATATAATGAATTATTCATTTGTTCGTATGACGTGAGTCGTCTGAAATCTTGACGCGAGTATATTAGCAAAATACGAAGTAGCAGCGCATTGTTATGCGAATTGGAATTACTATATATTTTACTATCATCAGCAAAGGGCATTGAAGTAGAACCAAGATTTAGTAGTAAATTAGAGCATTAGATCAAAAAAGATCAACAAAGGAGACTAAACCCTGAAGGATGCTAGAGAGAACATCTAGTTGAAGTGAAAATTACGATCCCACTCGAACAGAAAACTTGCGGCTAACAGTATTAAAGCTTCTTGTGCCAAAATGTTCCAGATTGGTCAGCACTCTTTTGCAAGGAACACGAAGTCCGTTGTCCAACGATTTAAGCTAAAATTAGTAGAAGTTGATCGCTCAGGTAAAAATTTATATTGGGTCTGAGGAATGACATCAGTAGAGGTGGAGAATGGGACTGTATATTATCCTTTTCATTATGATCAGACAAATGGAATGGATGTTTACGTTCTGTTCGTCTCCCTTTTTATAAACAGGTTCAACATAAGCTAATAACCAGGCAGCTGGTAATGCTGAGCTTCCAAGGAAAATCTGATAAATATTAGCTAGTGGGTTACAAATAGCATTTACGCAATATCCTAAAACAGAATATAAGATTTGGTCAGGGCCAGGAGATAAATCAGTAGAATGTTTCAGAAGCTGCTGTTAAAACACATTCTTCAGAAAAGTACATTTCAGAAAGAATATTGATATTTCTAGGCGCACGAATAACTGGTATCAGATCATTGGGTTCTATAGAGAAAGCGCTGAATATAAGTAGCTAAGGCATTTGCGGCTTACTTGCCATCTGCACAGATGTTCAAGTTACTCTTACTGGACGATAAACAGTTGCTAGTGTATTTAAAAATACTCTTGGGACCTTTGTTTACCGGGTTCTTTTGATATTTGTTTCTAGTCGAAACTAGATCCTTGGACAATTCATTACAAAACTGCATGTGAATTCCAAAATCAGTCTTAAACTTTCTCCACAAATGGCATTTACCACTAGGTATGCCTGGACCGTTGAATGAACTGATTTGTTTATAAATGTATGCCGTTCTTCCTACTCTTATTAAGTTGGACTTATCTGATTTGCAAAATTATACTGACTAATTTATATGAGAAAAACGATTATTCACGATGTTACATTACCAACAATTTTAGTACAAAATGCTGCATTTAACATGCTCAAAATATTTCATATGATAGTAAAGGTATTAAATTAAGAATGTTAAACAAATTTAAAAGATTCAAGGCGAGTTGCATGTATTATCATGGTTTTGAGGCCTTTACCTTTCATGAAACGGGATTTAAATTAATTAGATTTACTAATATGTATGTAGGAATTTTAATTAAATTTTCTACACCTAATTTCACTGCGGCAAGAGCGAAACTGCTTGTACGTCTAGGAAGGTATTTGCCGAGAGTAATGAAAATTCAGAATTGGATGCAAGTTTTATGTAAACTCAGAACGATACTATCTACACACGCGCATATACTTTTAATAGCCGTTAAGGAGAAGTATTAGAATAAAACTTTCATTCCGTGTCCCTATGGCGTCGCAATGAATTTATGAACATTTTACTCATACTGTACCGTAATAATACAAGGTGTTTCGAAATAGTTGAGGAACATGAAATAGTGAATTCTGTAGCCTATTTTATATAGAAAACTAATCTTAGTACTTCCTAAGAAGTTATAATCCTTTAAAATAAGCGCTGAAATCAAGTTTCCATTGTTTTTCAAAACATATAGCAGTATCAAAAACAGCAACTAAAATTGTCGTAACAATGATAAAAAGCAATTAAACTGGTAATAACGGATAACAAAAATGATGGTAACCTACTACAAAAAATATCGCTAGGAAAATCATAGGATTGATACTGGCTTTAATTTTATTTTACATTTTTATACTACAAGATATTTGTGTGTTTTGAGACAAAAAAGATTTGTTTTCAATAGGGCCTATCCCTTTAAAATTTTTATGTACGTAAAAATTCTGATAAGAAACGTACAAAGTGTGTATTATTTCATCTTCTTATTGTGAGGTGACAACAAGTGGAATAGGTCAGGAATATGACGTTTTAACACAAATGTGTTCATGCAAAAACTGGAGTGTTTAATGAACCGGTTTTAAAATGCTTAATCCAGATTTACAGGACTGTAACTTTTTAGGGGAGTCTAGAATATATTTTTTTATATAGAATCGGCTGAAGAATTCACTGTTTCATTTTTCTCAATTATTTTCAGAACACCCTATAGACAGGGTGTCCCGTAATTCAACGTAAATATTGAAGGGGGGATTCTATGGCCTAATTTAGTTTTCATAGTTTTCAAATGCATATCTGCATATTCCTGATTGCTAAAACGTTCTGCATCTTGTTAACAACGGTAATTATTAGATTAGGCACAATTCGTTTAACAAGACCGGTGAAGCAGTTGAAAACCATCTAGCCAAGTAATTGATTATTAGCAACATCCACACCACACGTTAATCCTGAACCGATGTTGAAAGTTACTTTCCACCGTGGCGTGCGAATTTTCATTTGACCAACGATGTTCACTGTGACAAATATTTACTCCATCGCGAGTGAATTGAGCCTCATCAGCGAACAAAATGTATTTGTAAAATGTATGTCCTTGGTCCTGAGATACAAGGATCTTATGTAAAATCAAATTTTCGACATAATTTTCAAATAACTATTAATAATTTTATCCTGATTTTATTAAAAAAAATCGTCTTTAGCGCAGTGTATCTCAAAAACAAAAGACAATAAGTACAGAAAAAATCGTTTTATATATTTTTAATGTTGTCCCTAAATTTATAACATCGTTTTTTCAAAACACCCGGTATAGTTTGCAGAAGTAGTTCCAACCATATCTACCAGATGGCTCATGTATATATATAATCAGAATCCCTTTTACCATTAGATGGTGTAGGGTATTTTCAAAATTTTGTTCTACTTTTATTTTCCATGTACAAATTTAGCCCATTCCTTCCTATTGTTTACCATCCTTTTTGTCTCTATCCATGCCTTTCCATTCTCCTTTAATATTGCTCCAATGGTTACATCCCATGTTTGCCTTGGACTTCCTCGTTTCCTTCTCTTATCTATTTTAGCCTCCCATATCCATTTCACTGGTCTTTTTATCGTCCATGCGATGCAAATGTCCCCATGGTTCCTGTATTGTGTGCGCTCATTAAGTTATTTTACCATTTCATTTCATTATCAGTAGACAAGTTATTTGAATAACTTTGGAGTTTTTAAACAATGCTATACATAGAAAAGCACTATCGATACAATTGTCAAAAAATTTCAAGAAATTAGTTTGGTGGAAGATAAAAGAGAAAAATATAGTCGCATAGCGACTGTACGTAAGAGCTTATTGATTTAGTTATATCATTTTATGTTTAAATAACACAGGAACTGCTGTATACTTCGCAGAATTAGTTCCGATCATGTCTACCAGATGGCTCTTGTATTGTGCGCTCATTAATTTGTGTTACCATTTCATTCCGTTATCAGTAGATAAGTTATTTGGATAACTGGAGTTTTTAAACAATGCTATACATAGGAAAGCACTATCGATACCACTGTTCAAAAATTTCAAGAAATTAGTTTGGTGGAAGATAAAAATATAGCGTATAGCGATTGTACACAAGAGCATTAATTTAGTTATCGAATCATCTTGCTTTTGCCAATTGGATCAAAGAACAATCAGATTTTTTATCTCAAAAAGATCATCTTTTCCAATAATTTTCAAATTAGTAAATGTAAATCATCAAAATTGTCCTATTTGGCATGAGGAAAATCCACAATCAATTCATGAGAAACCTGTACATCCTAAACGACCCATTGTTTGATGTTCATCATGGTTAGAAGGTGGAACTGATCTATGTTTTTCTAAAAATGCTGTAACTGAATGATCTTCGATATCGTGAGATGTTAATTGAGTTTTTGGTGACATTTGGTTTCAACAGGCTGTCTCTCGATTAATTATGTTCTCCATTGAACAATTAAGAAAATCGTTCAATTTGAGAGACCTTATAGATGGCTCATGGGTACTGCGCTATTCTAATATTCACCATTGATAATTCATTGGTCTGTTAAACTTTGTTTAGATGACGCTATCTCTAGACTAACTTTAGAGTTTTTAAACAATGCTATACATTTTTCATTTCAAATATTCTCCTAACTTCGTACCTGAAGCGCCAGTGTCCCACTAGGATACCGCTATAATAAGATAGCTGATATGATCGAGGCTATGCGCCTGGCCGTGGAGAAGCCCCGAAGATCTTACCAGAAGGCGGGTAGAAGATTCCTTAGTAGGAAAGGAAAGAATGAGATTTAACCTCTTGCCTGCATGATATTTTTCCTGTGCATGTGCATGTATTTGGAGACGGGTTGCAATACGCCTTGTACTTACACCCGGGCTACTATATTTAGAATTTCCACTGCCAGACCAGAACCAGCTTGCCTCTCAGATGTAATTCTCACACTAGGAAACATTCTAGTTTTACGTGCATTGTTGAAGACTTGGAATACATTTTTGTCTGGTACTCTTCTGTTCGGAAAGCGTCGTCGATATTTAGCAACTGCACGATTAGTGCTACCGTTGCAATACCCATAAATAAAAATAATATCAGTAGTGGCAATTAGTAATCACTAATGTGACTCTGGGTTAGAAAAAACGTTGTAAACTTGGAAATTTAACACATGTTTCTGTCATGAACTACACTAATTTTACTTCGATTACTCTGTTATGATATTTACAAATTAAATGGTATTAATACACAGTCCAATGCCTATTAATAAAATACATGTGTACATTTTTTAACCGATTGGTTGAATAGTTAAGAGAGGCTGAGAAGAATAACTTAAAATATTCAAAGGTCTTGGCCATGGTCATCTTATACGGGATATTGCTCAGGGATTGCTAATAATTAAAGTTCCACTAAACGCACTTAAGTGTAGATGATTAGAACAGAAATAGAAATAATAGCATCCCCGGAGGAAATACCTTCGTGGCGTAAAAAAGGCAAGGAGCGGCAGGAATTGTATTCAAACCACTATACCGACAAATCAATCGCAACGACTGTACATTCATTAAAACTAATATTAATTGACTGAGATATTAATTACTTCTCAAGCAGCGGGATTCCTCGCCTCACGGGCACTGAACGATACGCGCAAGCTTATGAAACAGTAGGTAGTAATTTCAGTTGTAGAGTTGCTTCGGAAACTGTTTACCCGTGAACGTGTAAAACTAAAAGAAAATAAACAAGTTTAATAACTGCGCGCTTTTTGGTTCGCTACATTAATTTCAGAAAAGTATAATACCGTAATAATAATCTCGGACATTTGCAATAAGCGAATATTAACATAAATAAATGATGTTGAAATTTGAAATACATTATTGAGCACCGTTTCATAATCTATTAATTTATTATTGGTTTTAGATTTCAGGTTACAGAAACGAATCGTACGGTTATTTTTAAGGGTGTTACATTTTTCTTTAACATCTGCTCCAGAATATTCGTTTAATCAGCGTCGTGTGACCATTCAACACTTCCTTTTGGACACAAATGTGTCATTACTTCTCTTTAAAGACGTGCCCAAATTCAAGAAAGGTGCACGTAAGGCTATTAATATGTAAATTTCACGATCAAGTGGAATTGTCGTTAAGACCCTTAATGATGACTTTTCTAGTTAATTTGGTACGGATATTTATTTATAAGGTAGCTGCTGAAAACTCGTTTTCATATTATTAATCAATTTGCTGGGGAGGTGCTTAATTGAAAATAAAGAAAAAATACGTTTCAATGCAGGTAGAAGATATGTCAACGTATTATTGGAAGGATTATTTATTTGAATAGCAATTAATTTCGCATGAGAAAGTTAATAAACTTGTTAGTTTTGCATCGTTATAATTGCAGAGGAAACGATTTTCATTTTATTGTAAATGCTTTAGTCATGCATGAGAACTAGAATTATGGTTACTTGATGCTTTGGTGTAGATATGTGCGATTTTTCTGCAGTTCTGAAAAAACAAAGGGGAAATTGGAATGTTTTCAAAAGTTCATCAATTTGGGTCTACCATTTAATATATTTTAATCTTTTAAATTTATATTCACAATAACTCAGTTAATAAACAAACTTGCATCAACTATGCATGTTTATAATTGCATAGATGATGACACGGCTACTGATTGAAATAAGACTGATTTTTTGTCAGAAATGGTTATGATTTCTTTCTGTTCTACGAAGAATATACATAGAGAAATGAATTATTACAATATTGTTACTGTTTAGTTCATTTTGTTTACTAAGTTTAAATCCTTGACTTCAGTACGCTTCTTAAGTCAGTGAGATTAATAAATCACTATTGGATTTGATTCTTTAGACTTGCTAAATAAGATTTGAATTATATTATTGCGTACCTATTGGTTGCATTTTATGATCTTTGTGGTTTTTGAGAATAGTTCTGGTTTTTACCATCTTTATCCATCGCAACTAACTACAGGTCTACTGTGACCTTTATGATCTTGTAACTTTAGACTTCACATATTTGGCACTATGTTCTTCACGTAACTTCTTTCAGCTTTTGATACTTTTCTTCCGATAGGTCTTTACAGAAACACGTTACTCTGTCTACCATGGTAGAACCTTCAGGGATTATCTTTGGCCAGATTCATATTTTTTCAGATTCTGACGTCTGCAATGTTCTGTTAGCAGTCCTACAATTATTTGGCGATTTTGGTTTAGTAGATCCGTTGTCAATTTTTCTGATAGTCATTTCAAATACTTACTTGCTTCATTAGGCTTCATCTTTGAACCAGATCTTTACGACTGACACATCAGTGAAAATAAAGTATTATTTTTATTTTGTGGCAAAAATTCGTCTATACTCGCGGCAAGAATTCAGACGACTTACGTCATACGAACACATGAATAATTCATTATATTTTCATCAAAATATTTAAGAAACTGCAACTGAGAGTAATAAGACTATGTACTACACTAAAAGTTTGCATTAATATTGCACTAAACTGCAAAAATGGTTTTTAATGCGACCAAATATCGAAAATTACGTTGACAATAAAAACAATTGCCTGGCGTCAGCCATGACGTAAGACTGAATTCTTGCCGCGAGTATAGGTGCTTCATGTATTTTATGACTTAAAACTTCAAAGTTTGTTGATTCTGCTCTCATAGCTACTACCACATAATATTGGGTAAACTTCTCTTGACAGTTCATTACAGACCAAATGTTTAAAATGGAAATAGTACCGTTGTTGCCTCCATTACTACAAACGATTTAAAATTGTATACATCATTATTGAGCACGTTGAATTAAAAGTAAATTGAAAGACCGCCGCTCATTTTACTGTACATTCATTGTCGCACTATTTACGTTTTTCGCGGTTAAGCAGATAATGGGCTAAAAAGTCAGGTGCTCCGGCTCAGTGATGATGGTGGCATTATACCATTTCGGCCGCATCTAATTGATAAAACACAATATAGCGTGGATAATTGATTGGTCTTGGATGTCGGGAATCGTGTGGAGCCAGTATTGTCTTCGGAAGTCGACAAAGAACATCGCCTTGCGACCTTGCTGATTACCGCTCGGCCACTTCTACAGAGTGGTTGAAAATGTCGTGGATTGCTTTATGGATTATATTCAGAAATTCCACAAAAAATGAGCTGCTGTTAGAAAAAGTGTTGCCAAAGCAGCAACAATAATGTAAGATGCAAACAGTCATGTCCTGCAGTAAAGTAAAAAGTAATACATAACGTATTGCAACGAATTATATATATGTTTTGGAAGATTATTTATTTAATATGAAAATAAAAAGAGCAAATCAGTTTTGAGAGTAATAAATAATCTATACCGACTTTAGGGAATGCTGTCATGCTCGCAATGTGCTCTGGAGTGTCTTTATACAGAGTATGAAAGAACAGTCATCAACAAATTTCAAACAGTTAATCTGTTCTCTACGTCCTATACGTAGACATTATCTTAAATGTCAAAAAAAGGTTCAGTGTAAAGGTAACTTCTTTTCAGCAACTTAATTTTTATGATTGATCCTTTTTCGCCATTTTCAGCTTCTGTTACCGTTTGTCGATTTCAATACTTATTGCACCTTTGTTTATTCCATATCAAAAGCTGAACAGCGACATGTTGTTTAATAAAATATAAAAATAAACAAATAATGCTATAATTTAGAGCGTTGTCATCGGTTTTGTTTTACAACAGCACAGTTGGAAGAATACCGACCTCTAGAAACTATAAAAAAGCTTCTAGAAGCTGCAATATGCTTTTACCATTAGTTATATAAGATTGGCTATCTGATAAAGCTTTACTTCTGACCACAAATGTTGACGTTTGTAATCTGCATTTACAGATTTTTGAAAGTGGCATTTGTAACATCAAAAGTTGCAGCTCTTTTGACTCTCTTCTAATTTTGATGCCATTGTTTAGTTTTTTAGCTTTAATGAAACTGGAGTATCAAATGTAAAGCCATTACCTATCTTTAACGAACTTGTTCAATTGTTCACATATTCTTGCCTAGAGCTCTTGTTACTGCAAGAGTATCTTTTTATTTAGATATCAAGTGATAGCTTTGTAAATTTAACATGATGCTTTCTATAGATTATCTTAAACCTATATTTTTATAATATCTTGAAGAATTGACAGTTCGATAAGGTATGCTAATTTTGGTATCTTGTTGGATAATTTTATCATAAAATTATTGGCGTACTGCAGATTGATGAAGATAGCAAAATTTAATCTTCCATATATTTTCACGGTGTGTCAAATGATGGAGCTACTAGCTGAAAGAGGCAATATCTAGAAGACATGTGTCATGAGTTACTTCGCTTTTTATTTGATTTTCCTAATGCAGAATTGTAAACAAAAATAACAATTAAGTCGTTCCAGATATCTTTGTCTTATTTACTGAATAGAAATGGCCATTATCATTGGTCTAACAGTCCCCGAGGTACTGTTATTCTTAATGTTCTCGATACCGATTCGTGGCGTGGAATGTCGCGATTAAGACACTTACATACTGAATAGAATGCGGTTGGTTTTTTCGTGGTTTTAATAAAGGAGATAACGAGGGTCGACCATTAATAATTAGTACACACACTGACATATTAATTAGACAATAATACAAATTAAATCGTTTAATAAAGTCGATAGTATTTTTTACATTTATGATATGCCCCGTAATAAATTAATTAATGATGTCGCGTACGAGACCGTCACTTCTGAACCGGTTCGGAGGCAGTTTATTGGTTTATCACTGGCGAGGATCAACAATTATTCGGGTGTATTTAGTCTACGTGAAAATTGTCCTTGGAGACAGATGTAATGTTTTTTGAATAACATTACAAATACAGGGTGTAACAGTGACGTCGCAACATACCTATAGGCCTGATTCTTCTCGTAAATTATAAAATACCAACATTTTTTCCTGCATGGAATGTGATGCAAGCACATAAAATGGACTATCCATTTAAATAAAACAACAGAATTTATTAAATGATTCGAAAAAACAATTGGGATGTATTGGATTTGCAGGATTTCTGGTTCTCATCTCGGTTGAGATTATTTGGATATTTGTTGCTTATTTCCAGAATATTTTGTCTCTCGCAAGAATCTTGGTATTGTTCAGATTCATCGCATGTTCTGTATGTGTCCTATGCTCCGCAACTGCAGATTTTTCGTTGTTGTTATACCTTAGGTGGCGCTTGTACCCCTTTAATCTTTTATTGACGTATGCCTGGACTTTGGAGCATAATACTTTTGCAGTAGGTCTTGGGAAATGCTGTTTCTATCTTCATGTTGTTTATTGTTACCCTTTAAAACTAACTACATATATGAAACTAATGTAGTAACAGACAGCGTAGCTGCAACTGGAAAATAATTTTATAAAAATAGTTTGCTTTTCTGTAACTTTATCATGATACTTTAAAGTATCAATGTGAATGATAGTTGACTTTGATTTAGTTTAGTGTGGTAGATGGGCAAAAAAACAAGCGTTCAATATTAACGTGTCAAATCGAGATTGGCCAAATAGGTACGTCACTGCTTAAAATATAATAGAATTTGTATAGTGCAGTGTTGTGTTTTATTAATTTTAATTTTATGATAAGATTTATTGATATTTAGTGAAGTGTAAGCGTATAACCTCTAAAAGTTCTTTATTTCAATGTTTGTGAGGTATGATGTGTTTGTGAGTGGCAGTTTTTCACTGGCGGTGTGAGATTCTCGTAATACAATACTCTGCATTTCCTTTAGATTTTGAAATTTGACAAGAATGAGTGCCGCAGTTCCAAGTGTTTACGCGTATGAGGCTATTGTGCGTGATTGGTTGACTCACATTAGCCTATCCAGGAGCAGGCTATATAAGAAAGATTAAGAAAATAAGTTTTTGAGAATAGGAGAACAAAAAAAGGATACCAATTTTAAATTGAGAACAGAGCATGGAGAGATGGAGTTTGAGGAAGTTCAAGAATATGTATATTTGGGGGCGCTAATAACAGCTAACTGTGATGAGGAACAAGAAATAAATAGGAGAATAATAAAAGCAAACAGAAGTTCGGCAGCAGTCAACCACTTATTGAAATCAAAAAATTTGTCCAGAGGAGTAAAATTTAGAATGTATAAAACAATTTTGAGACCGACAGCGCTGTATGGTAGTGAAACCTGGGTTCTCAATAAGAAGTCAAGAGAAAACATTTTAAGGTGGGAAAGGAAAATCTTAAGGATAATTCTAGGGGGTAAGAAGACGGAGGAAGGCTATGTAAGAAGAAATAATGAGGAAATATATGCAATGTACCAGGCATTAACAATAGACGAAGTGGTAAAATCCAGAAGAGTGCAGTGGCTAGGGCATCTAGAACGTATAAAAGATGAAAGGATAGTTAAGAAACTTGTAGGGAGTAAACTTAACTACAAGAAAAAAAAGAGAGAGACCGAGGAAGCGATGGAGAGAGGCAGTGGCAATAGATTTAAGAGAAAAAAAATGTAACGGATTGGAAAAGAAAGGCGAAGGACAGAAGGAAATGGAGGAGAATAACACAGCTCTGGGCCTAAATGGCCTGTAAACAGCTTTATATATAAGAAAATAAGTAAAAGTAAAAGACATTTGAGAAAATCAACTCTTGCTATACGTTTCTAAAGGTTAAAAGTAGCCTCTATATATCTGTCCCCAATTAATATTAACATGGTAATTTGTTTTAATTTAAATTTTTGTCTTTGGTTACAATGTAGGCCCCGTTTAACAAAAAATTTGTTTGAAAAGCAAAAAAAATATTGCAATTACTAAAATTAAAAAGTGAGTCGTCTTTGAGAAGCCGAACATTATTTTCTTGAAGGAAAAACAAAATCCTGTCAAAGAAAGAAACAAGAAGAAAGAGAACGAAAGTGCGGTTGCATAAAAAAATTCACCTCTTTTCTTTAGTTCAGAACCCTTAGTATCGATATTTTAACACATGAGAAAGTAATCCACCCTAGTCCCTTATAAATTTAGTACTTGATTCCAAGACGGTCACCCTTTAAATATCTTTTACACTATCAAGTTTCCGAAGCAATATTATTTTCAGTTTTAAATCGCTCAACGATATACAGAGGAAGTCCCCTGTACCTATGCTCATAAAGGCGCATTCTTTTCAAGGAAGGCGTCTCCCGAGTGAAATAATTTTTTATTCTTAACCCTCTCGAGTTAAACATTTTGAGATACCGAACACCGGATCCCGACAATTTGCGCACACCAGTTACCTGTTACATAGACATTGAGCCGACCCTGTGTTAACTGACCTACACCATAAGTGATAAAGTGCGGTAGAAGTGCTGACAAAGATTCCTGTCGAAGTTTATCTTTTATACCGTATATTATCAATAACCTTATGTTAATTCCAGAAATTATCTATTGTTCATTGTTCCTAGTGCACGAGGCAATCTAGTAATTTGTATTACGTATGTTTCATGTATATATATAATTTCTAGACTTTTTCAGCTTCAGTTCAGTTCAGTCTTAATCAAGTCAAAACGCTGTTAAAGATTTGAGCTAACTCTGTTTTGTTCTTAGTAAAATACCTGCTGTTAGTTAAATAAAACACAATTAGAAAGAACGAATATCTTTTTTTGGGTAGTTATTTTAATTAACAAGAGTAAAAGCTGAGTCCAAAACCAACCAAAGAAGCGGAGGGGCTTCTTCGAACCAAGAACTGCAAGAAGCTCAACGTCACTGGCGCAGTCGGAAACGGATCTGATAGTCACTGTTTAGAAGAAGACATAGTGCCTTTTTGGAAAGTGTTTTTTCTACTGACAGGACTACTGCAAGTTAAGAGTGTTTCGAGAAGAGAACTGAATATTCCTTGTCGACATACGGGGGCCATCTTCTAGGACACAAACCCAGAAAATTGGCTAGCAACCTACTGGAGGATCGAATATCCCTGGACAGGTTTAGAAAGAAAAAACAACAAAATCAAGCAATCACACAAAGCAAAGCTGCACACAAACAAGGTTAGTCATTTTTTCTCATAATCCATTTTTTTTCCTTCTCACCCCAATTTTTCACATTTTTTTTTGTGTAAAATAATATTCAAAAATAAAACTTGTTTTTTTTTATTGTTTGGAAATAAAAAATTATTCTCTCAACAAATGGTTAATGTTTAGAAATATTAAAGAAACGTCAAAAGCAAACAAAAATTTTAGACAACAAACTAGAGCTAGTAGAAGTATTAATTCTGAAGATTCTGATTCAGATTTAGATAGTGTTATCCAAGATTTATCTGCGATTAGATTAGAATACGAAAAATCTAAAAGAAATAATAGTGACAATATGGCTCGTGAAATAAATTATCAGCAATTAAAATTATTTTTAGATATTATTCCAAATTTTAGTGGAGACCCATGTGAATTAAATTATTTTATTGAGCTTGTGATGAAACATTTATACAGTATGCTAACGAATCTGAAGTTATAAAAAATTAATTTTTAGAGGTATAATTGGCAAACTACGAGGCAAAGCATTAACTTTAATTTCAGTAGAATTGAATTAGACACTTGGGACAAAATAAAAGAAATTTTGAAAGTTTCTTTTACTGATCAAAGGTCATTTACTTGTTTACTTCATGAACTTCACAGTTTGAAACCAAATCTTAAAGAAAGTCCTTATAATTTTGGTATTCGTTGTCAATATACTAGAAGTTTAATTTTTTCATCTATTAATAATGATAATACAATGGACCATGTACAAAAAATTGCTCAAATTTCTAATATTGAAAAATTAATTTTGGTAACATTTTTAAAATATCTTCCACCACAAATTCAAACCGGTGTTAGACTTAAAAATCCAGATTGTTTAGAAATAGCAATGCAATACGTAATAGAAGAAGAAAATTTTAATTCTATTGTAAATGAAGGAAAGAGAAATGTAAATCAACATATTCCATCTCCAAATATTAAAGCACCTGTTCAAAAATATTCTCAAATTCAACCTACTCTAAGTCAAACATTTTCACATAATAATTCACAGTTACAACAACGATTTCATGAACAAAATAAAAATATTTCCTAGTCAACCAATTCAAATAACTCCAAAACAAGTACCACAAAAATTTTACCCAAATCAACAGTATTCGGTAAACAAAGTACATCAACAACCAACGTCTGGAAACCCAAAAATCAAATACCTACTTATAAACCTACTCCTATGTCAACAACATCTAGGCAAACAACTACTCAACCTTATCAGTTTAAACCCCAATCGAGACCGACATTTATGGCAGAAGAATTACACAACATTGATGAAGAAATTTATACTGAAGCAATTGAAGAAAATCCAGCAGCATATGGTTATGAACAAGAAGAATTACCCATGCAAGATCAAGAAGGTATGGAACCATATACAGAAGAACAAAATAACGATGAAGAAAATTTTATCCACCTAGCCTCTGGACAGAAATCACTTAGAATTAAATCATATTATAGATCAACGCAAATTGCCATTTATCGAAATTTCAGGATTTCATAGACCTTTACGTTTTCTTATTGATTCTGGTAGTCATATATCTTTAATGAACCCTGTTTTAGTAAAAATATTTCCCAGAGTGCATCATTATAAAACCAAGTTTAATAAAAACATCTTGTGGTCAACAAACAGCAAAATTTGAGGCACATATCCCAGTTTTTAAAGAATTTCAAGCAAATGGAAAAATTATTTTCACTTTATTTGACTTTCATCCGTTTTTTGATGGATTAATCAGCTTTACAGACTTAAAAAATATGGGATTTAATTGGAATTTACAAGAAGGATATCTACAGAGAAATAATTTGAAAATTCCTGTACGACAATGTTCTCCTTCAGAATATGAACACTTTAACATCACTGTTAATGAAAATGAAATTTTAAGAACCAAAATTCCAACCAACGCTGTTACCGATGAATCATATTATATCCCAGAAACAACAATTAATAATCACTGTTTTAAATCGGAATTTATCAATTATAAAATTGATTATATTAAAGGTAAAGATAATGTCGTTGCAGACGCGCTATCTAGAAATCCTTCAGACAATGTTTCTTTGATAAACGAAATAGGTGATATTGATAATGTTATTCAAGAATACTTAAACTATGAAAATAATGTTACAACAGCACATTCTGCAGATGAAATTCCTCTACTTAGTTTTCCTTATACAGAAAAACCTTTAAATCATTATAAACATCAAATGATTATTAAAGTTTCAGAATCATCCCCTGTACCTAATTGTATTAAAGAAAAGATTTTTGATAATCAGAGATTTTACATAAATATTAGAAAAATCATATAGATGAAGATTTAGAACAATTCATAGCTAATCTCGATAATAAACTTACATATTATTTATATTTTCCTGACAAACAACATGAAAAATACTTTATAAAAAATATACAAGAAAAACTTATTAGAATTCAATCAAAATTAATAATTTGTTCTTCAAAATTAACTGATATATGTACAGATTCTGAAAAACAAGACAAAATGAATTATCATCATATTTATAAAACTGGTCATAGAGGTATTACAACTACAATTGACTCTCTAAAGAAAATTACTATTGGCCTAGCATGACTAAAGACGTTAATAACTATGTCAATAATTGTGTCATATGTCAAAAATCTAAATATGAAAGACAACCTAATAATTTTGAATTTCAACCAATTCCTATAGGTACAAAACCTTTTGAAAGAATTCATATCGATACCTTGTCAGTATCTAAAGAAAAAATCTTAACGATAATTGATACTTTTTCAAAATTTGCGCAAGCCTATCCAATTTTAGGAACAAATTCTATAAATGTCCTTGACGGATTATTAACTTTTATATCACATTATGGACTTCCTCATACAATTGTTTGTGATAATGGTGTGGAATTTAATAATCAAAATTTCCTAGATTTTTGCAAAATTCATAAAGTAAATATACACTTTACTACACCAAAAAATCCGAATTCAAATAGTTACATTGAAAGATTTCATTCTACATTGTTGGAACAAATTAGAGTTAAAACGCAACAAAATCCTAAAGAATCTTTAAATAACTTAATAAAATATTCACTATTACATTATAATAATTCCATACATTCGAGTACAAACTTCACTCCTTTTGAGATCGTTTCAGGACATTTCAATACTAAAGATCCTTATGATATTGAAGAAAAAGATATAATCTCTAAATATGTGTATGACCATAAAGAAAAATTAAAAGGAAAATATCAACAAATCAATGACGATATAAACAAGAAAAACTGATAAATTGGAAAAATTAACGCAGAACGGAAAGAACCAATGACAATATCAGAACAAGACCAAATTTATCATAAAGAACAGACAAGAGATAAATTAGCAAATAAATTTTCCAAAATTTCGCCTGTAGCTCAAACAAAAATAAGGTGAAAACTGAAACATCAAAATATTCTAAGCATAATTTAAAGAAACGTAAAAATATTAATTACTAATGTTTTATTTCCAGATGAGGATATTGATCATTTTCTCGTTTATCCTTATCCATAACTTAAATAATGCAGTTATTCAAAATTAACCAACCCTATTTTACCAATGAACTTGGAAAATTCGAGAATTATTATAAGTAAACATACATTCGTCAGTTATCTAGATATTTCTGAACTGAATAAAATTAAATCTAATTTACAAGAACAAGTCAATTTTATTATTGAAAGAAAAATTTTACTGATATGTCAGACAAACTAATAAAACAAGCACAATCACTGTTATTTCAAAATGATCATTTATTAGAAACTATTTTCCCTAACATGAGACACAAACGTGGACTGATAAATCTTGGTGGTAAAATATCAAAATGGTTATTTGGCACACTTGATTCTGAGGATGGAAAAAGAATCGATACTATATTAGATTACCTTAACAATAATGATCACTTACTTAAAGATGAAATTAATAATGAAATTTCTTATTCAAAGGAATTTATGTCAAAAACAAATCATAGCCTTTTTCAAATCAAATCAAACATCTTAACTATAAAGAGTTTAATCGATAAATACCAGGATAGTATAAATGAAATTAATACTTTGGAATTAATTATTAATTGCCTAATAACTCTACAGAACCAATTAAATCAAATCGTTAATGCTATAACATTTGCTACTCTTAATAAAATTCATCCAACTTTGCTTTCTATAGAAAATTTGAATATTATAATAAATAAAATGCAAAACTTATACTCACTAAATCAAATTGCTCAATTCAAAAGTAAACACAGTTATTATATGTTTTTTGGTATTCAACTATTATATAAAGACGAGAGAATAATTTTCTTAATTCATTGTCCAATTTTAATGACTACTGCGTTTAAAACATTTTTTTGTATCCTGTTCCTATCCAGAATAAAATAATCCCCTCAAAACCATATCTTATCCTTAATGAGAAAAATGAACTCTATCAATATCAAGAAGAATTGTGTGAAAAGATCGAAGATACCTTTTATTGCCATAACCATCTTCAAGCCGAAGAAGATTGCATAGTCTATATTATTTTGAAGAATGAAGCCAAAAACTGTTCTACTGTGTCTGTCCATGTAGAAAAGATGATTGCAAATCAAATTTCTCCCCAAAATATTTTATTAACTACACCTTCCTACACAATAATTACGGAAGGATGTTCCATAGAAAAACATCAAGAACTTCAACCTGGAAGTTACCTAATAACAATTCCTGAAAAATGTCATTATACTATTGATCAAGAACAGTTTTCTTCCGAAAATGAAGATCTTTCGCCTGTTACAATTATTGAACTTCCATCATTGGATGTATCCAAGTTGAGAGGACGATCAAATAAAATTAAACTTAATAGCATGGATATCGAAGAGCTTTCTCATTTGGCAAAGAAAATGAATAATCATCATGAAATAGCTTTACCTGTGGAGCCAACGGAAAATCATCCCATACCAACCTGGCTTCTTATTATTATTTGCTTTCTCATTTGTGCTATCACCTATATTGGAGTAACATGCTACTATAGAAACTGTTACCCTTACCCAATCAAACTATTTAGAAGGAAGAAAAATCCGAATGAGGCCTCTTCTCTTAATGATGATCAACCCAGCCAACCAGTCCAACCCTAGGTTTCCATTTTAGGCGGGAGGAGTTACCTGTTACATAGACATTGAGCCGACCCTGTGTTAACTGACCTACACCATAAGTGATAAAGTGCGGTAGAAGTGCTGACAAAGATTCCTGTCGAAGTTTATCTTTTTATACCGTATATTATCAATAACCTTATGTTAATTCCAGAAATTATCTATTGTTCATTGTTCCTAGTGCACGAGGCAATCTAGTAATTTGTATTACGTATGTTTCATGTATATATATAATTTCTAGACTTTTTCAGCTTCAGTTCAGTTCAGTCTTAATCAAGTCAAAACGCTGTTAAAGATTTGAGCTAACTCTGTTTTGTTCTTAGTAAAATACCTGCTGTTAGTTAAATAAAACACAATTAGAAAGAACGAATATCTTTTTTTGGGTAGTTATTTTAATTAACAAGAGTAAAAGCTGAGTCCAAAACCAACCAAAGAAGCGGAGGGGCTTCTTCGAACCAAGAACTGCAAGAAGCTCAACGTCACTCACCGATCGACAAAGGCGATGCCGAATCCGGCGAACGGCGGCCCGAAATCGGTCAAAGGCGGCGGCGGTCCTTTGCGAATCTGACACTCGTACGTCGCGATACCGTCCGCGATATAATAAAGAGATAATTGTTGCCCGGCCCGAAAGAGAGATCCCTCGGACCGCTAAATATTGATGCAATTAATGCATTACTGTTTTTAATTTCGGCCGTTTCGCTAAGGTCATCGCGGGACTCATCTGCCGGATGCCGTCGCTTTGTGGTTCATACACTGAGAGAAAAGTACACTCAGAACAAAAAATTGTGTCTGTAAACAATTTTGTATAGGGCCAACAAATATTTCTCCTGATACCAAATCATCGTTTTGAAAAAGTAAAATTACAGTTATTTTGCGTATTTATGAAAATCAGTCTAGTTTGGAATCAACTCAGCGCACATTTTTAAAATATCTTTCTTTTAAAATTACTAGTGTATATCCTGGACAGGGTTATGATCATGAGTTACTATTATCGACCTTTGATATTCTTTCATTAAAGACTTGGTGTATTATGCGTAGTATTATATTCTGATTTAAACTATTTAAAAACAACATTGATTGCTCTTTACTTTTGGAAGGTTTTAATATGAAAATATCAAATTTTGGTTTTAAGCAGACTGACACGTTTTATTTGCCAACACCGGCAACCAATGTTCTTAAAAAATTACCAGTATATACTATGTCACTTAAGTTTAATGTGATATCTAGTCAATAACATTTTGTACTGTATTAGAAAGATATTTTAAGCTAATACAAATCAAATCTCCTACAATTCCTATCAATGAAGTCATATGTATGCTATCTGATACCGAACATCTAGGTATGCTAATTAACAATGCCACAGACAAAGCTGTATTCAATAATTATCTAAAAAATTAATCTAGCTAAATTTACTAACCTGGTTTAATGAAAACATTCTATAAATATCTAAGTTCACTTCTTCAGGTGGCCTTCTTTGAGTTGAGTCAAATATCTAACTATAAAAATTATTATACCAATATATTAAAATTATTTGAAATTAAGTATCGACAATGTTAAGTGACTTTAACCTGTCAATGAATTGTAAATTAAACATGACAATTATCTACTTAAATAATCACAAAAATGTTTATCCTTTATGTACTCGTTTTTTATATATTTTTAGGGATTAATAGTATTGTGTGAAACTAACTACTCTGCGGACTAAAGCACCGTCCAAGATCTTCGTGGATGACTGTATAGTTTTATACAGGGCTAAAAGAACCCTAAAATTCTACCCATAAGTTGGCGAAATGTTTAATCTAATGACATATAAACTACAATAGAAAATATTAACTAATTCTCTCCGACCTGGTCTAGCAAATTCTAATGTGAATATCCATCGAAGCAGTTAAAGCTTTATCAAAAGAAACCTTCGGATTATCGGATGTTGAAAAACTACTTCCCTAATAGTGTTAACGCTATTAATGTAATTCAGAATTTCCAAAGAACCGTCTTAAGCTGCCATCAGAACCAAATGAACAAAATCTGTAAAATTCTGCTACCAATATTTTATTTCTGTCAGTGTACATCCAGTGGCTGCAGGCAGAGATAAAGTTTGACCGTCCGTATATCGTTTACTGTTTCTACAATAAAATTATCAATTGAAGAACTGTTGTCAATTAATGAAACATTTAATCACATAAAACTTCCATTCCACAGTCACAAATCAACATTATTTATACGTTTCAATAAAACGATCTGTGAAATTAAACGTAAAGAAATTATTGGCAGTTGAAACCGACTTCATTTTTATAGCTTGCATATACGAGGACTATACACGTTGGAATAAAAAAGTTCATGGAAGTGTTGATAGTACCAAGAAAGCTATTTACGCGTGCTATCGTTATAGTGAAATTCTGGACTCAAACTCATACCCTCATTAAAAATTCTTGAAACTGAGACGTCAAAGTACGTAGGTATAGATAATTTATTAATATTACGTTGCTAATGACTAAAAAAGAAAACAAAACAAAAGTGAAATTTATTAAGCCACTTTTGTTTTCGAAATATTACATTACACAGAAACAAGAAAATACAGAAAACATATATTACAGCGGTATACCTACCTAAATAACAAGAATAAATTGTACATTACTGAATGTCCAAGATAGAGTTAACTAGTATTAATCTCGAGAACTGTGGCAGATATAAAAAAAGTTTTTATATAATATAAAAGTTGTAGGTACAGATATAAACTACAAAATGCTGAATAAATTTTATGTACATGGTGTTACAAGACATAAAAGTTTATTTTTTTAAATGGAACATCTCAATTTTTCTAACATACGAAATATAAATTTGTTTAACTTGAAATTATTTAAAAATAACATAACATAACAGTATAAAATACAAGAAAATCAACAAACCACAAAATACAGCACTCGTGCGCCAATAACGCAGTCGTCGAACGGTATGGCTATAAGTGCATATTTTACAACCACACGTCCCTGGCGCTATTTCAATGTTGTATCCTCAAATGGCGGCATGCGCGAAGGGTCCGCCTGAGACGTTCCCGCCATACGAGCCTGTGAGCCGTGATATATGTTATATTTTACTCGAGGACACAAAATATAAAATTACCCATAAATATTAATCTGAAAGTGAAACACAAGTTGTCCTATATGTCCTGGCTAGTGAGTGAAGTAATTTGGCGGCTGTGGCTGTAATAATTTTGCCGTAATTGTGACATATTGTCGTAGTAACTGTGTGGCTAAAATTGAGGTATTTTAACATTTATTTTAATTATTCTTGTGATTTTATGAGCAATGAAAATTATCTCCCGCACTAGCGGGAACTTTTGTGAATACGTTGATATACAGGGTGTTTCAAAGCAAAGGCGAAAAATTTCAGGGAGTGATTCCTTGTTGAAAATAAAAGGTAGTTTGTTATATAAACGTTGGGTCACAAGTCAACCATTAGGGAGATATCGCGTTGCAAAGATGGCGGGAAAAATAGTGTTTTTATTGTTTTTCTAGGAAATGAACAGCATGGGAATGGTAAAATTTTGTGGAAGTATTACCATCACCGAAAGACACTTGTGACATATTTTTTCACTTTTTGAAAATAATTGGAAAGGGTTGAAATAAACTACCCCTTTCAGTTTTTAAACTATACTTTAAAAAATTTCTTTAACGACGTAGAAAAATAAATTAGGTTAAGCCGATTCATTTAGAAACATTTTTCTCTCTTATATTTTTTTGATAAAATTAACTGTTTCGACGTTAAAAAATAAAATGTAAAGTATTGCACGTCGGGAAGAGGCGGTTTTACTACACCCAGTATTAAGAAAAACTAGCTGGCTGCTGTCAATTTCCGGATGTTTCCATTGTTGCTTTGACAGATAGCAAATGGTTTGTACTTCCCGCCGTCGGCCTGTATCAAAACTCAGGGTTCTCAGCGTCAGGAAAACCTGAAAAACCTGGAAATGTCAGGGAATTTGAACTTTGTCAGGGAAACGTCAGGGAAAGTGCCAATAATTATCAACAATCAGGGAATTATTATTGTTGTCAGGGAAAATTTCTGAATGCTACTCATGCCATGTCTAAATTCTTTATTTAATGAACGCACCTAGTTGCCTCTTTCTGTTTGTTTTAACCACACGTACCCGCAGATTGATATAAAGAAACAGATATATCTGGAGTGTATAGCTGTTTTTTTATACATATTCATTGCATGTTTCAAGACGTATTCAATGGTGACGTTACTTATGTAATGCATCAAGAAAATGTATAGTTTCAAAACGTAACGTCATTAAATATTTGTTTCTTTTCAACATCACACTCACACTTTTTGATTATTGTTTATACAATTTATTTATTACGAACGATTATTAGAGGCAGAAATTATTAACAATATATTTCTTGTTCATGTTTTTGTATATATATTTCGAAAATGTGTGAGATCTGCAACAAAAACATGGAACTGATTTTAGCAACTGCAAACCAAAAACAAATAATTACCTACATGTTCGTGTGAGTGACAGGTTTAATGAAATTTGGAGAGAAAAGTAATTGGATTATGCTTTTGTAATGTAATTTAAGATGTCTAAGAATACGTTAAAATTTGTAGAGGTACATACAATAATCACAACCAATTCCTTTTTAAATAAGATAAGATATATAAAAGTATCAACCAATTTAAACATAAAATCTGAAAATTTTAATCACACCGATTTTGAAGTCTCTATCTAGCAACTGCTGCATAGACCTTAGCAAAGCATCTAAAGAGTTCAAACAGGGCTCAGTGGACGGTTTAAAAAGCGACCTGTGTGACGTTACTGTTTCAATGCAAAAATATAGTGTTTTGAACCGATTTGAATACATTTAATGACATAAAACAGCTAAAGTTGTCTTTGTATAGCTGTTTGCTCAGTAGTAAAATCTATTTTTATTGGTTTTTGTTGTATTATTTGTTTATACATATTTCTATTAGATCTCTTAAATATATATTATATACATATTTCTATTAGATTTCTTAAATATTTATATTTGTTAATATTTAACACAGTACAATGACTGAAATAAATATTTCTATTAAAATTAAATATCCATGACCCATGTCACTTATTTGTCATCGAATGGGCTCATTTATGCCATATCATTTGACTTGTTTTTACTTTGGTTTAAGTTTTAAAGAATATGATATTTTGTATGCTTTTTGTAAGGCAATTTTAAAAAAGTATGTCAGGGAAAACCTGGAAATGTCAGGGAATTTGACTCTGAAAAATTGCTGAGAACCCTGAAACTTCTTTTGAATTTTCCGGATTCACATAGCCTTCGATGAAGCTTAGCAAATATACTGTGATGAGAAATTCTACGATTAGGATACGCTTCTGCATAAAGGCGACAAGCATGTAAGGAATTTCCATTTGCCCGGCCGTACATAAAGTGCATGTCTGTCATTTCTGCATTTGTGAAAATAACCATTTTTGTTGTATTAACTTAGTATTGAATCCCAACGTACTCCGCAATCAAATACATCACACAACGAAAGGCAAATTATCCCGTAAACCACTCTCAAAATGTTAAAATAGTACAAACCATTTGCTATCTGTCAAAGCAACAATGGAAACATCCGGAAATTGACAGCAGCCAACTAGTTTTTCTTAATAATGGGTGTAGTAAAACTGCCTCTTCCCGACGTGCAATACTTTACATTTTATTTTTTAACGTCGAAACAGTTAATTTTATCAAAAAAATATAAGAGAGAAAAATGTTTCTAAATGAGTCGGCTTAACCTAATTTATATTTTTCTACGTCGTTAAGGAAGTTTTTTGAAAGTATAGTTAAAAAAACTGAAAGGGGTAGTTTATTTCAACCCTTTCCAATTATTTTCAAAAAGTGAAAAATTTTGATCATGGTAACACTTCCACAAAATTTTACCATTCCCACGCTTTTTGTTTCCGAGAAAAACAATAAAAACACTCTTTTTTCCGCCATCTTTGCAACGCGATATCTCCCTAATGGTTGACTTGTGACCCAACGTTTATATAACAAACTACCTTTTATTTTCAACAAGGAATCACCCCCTGAAATTTTTCGCCTTTGTTTTGAAACACCCTGTATAATAATAACCAAATATTTCAATTTTCTTGGAGTTCTGTGTCCTCGCTTGAAGCCCTGTTAGACGGTAAAAATATGTATACAAAATCCCAGCCTTAAGCTGTGATATTTCTTTGTATTTCGAACAGGTTCCGAGATATTGTATGTTAAAATAGCTATGGGACACCCTGTATAGTAAGTTTTTAATTTTTGATCATTCTATTACATTACTTAGCTTTAGCGCATTACACACTGGCGTATGATCTTATTTCAAAATATTTGTTGCATGCGTGAGATAATCAATGAAAAATATTTTTATAACTGGAATGTCCTAAATAATATTTATAGGTACGTCGGTATCCATTTAAAATTGATGCGATACTTAGGTCAGATGCAATTCATGAATATTTACAAGAATCGGTTGCGACATCCGTTTCTTTGGAAATATATGATCCATACCGTTATATTAATTTTGTAGCCCATTCGAAGCTGTGACATGGACAGCAATAGGATATTTTGGTCGTTTTAGTTTTAATTGAATCTGTACCGAATTTTAATCGAATTTCGAAACATCTGATTCAGACATCATTAAAACAAGTTTAGATGACGAAATATGTATAGGAATTTATCATTATTTTGTTAACATTGATAAGTAAACCGAGACTTGGCAATCTTTCTTTTTTTTCTGTCGTGATGGCTGGCTACAAGGTTGCTGCGCGTGCACTCTGGTGCTTTGATTGCGTTCTATGAATTTGTGTGTTTACCAACTGGCATGAAAGTTTCGCCAACTAAAGAATAAGCACCACTTGTTCCACCTGGAGACTGAAAATAATAATGCCTCTCGATTTTGCAACACATGGCGAATGGGGCAGCATGTCTCGTTGCTTCAACGTATAGGCGCTGACTGCAAAATAAACTGCTCTAATTATTGGTGAATTAGTACCTAAGTTACAAACTTGATGAAAAAGTGCAGACGTGTGTCGAAATTTAATGGTCTTTTTACTCATTTATTAAGTTGTTCTCTCGTATAATTTGGATCACTTACTGTGCTATTTACTTTTATTATTTTCTCGATTATTCTCGATTTGGGCATTCACAAAGACATTATACTTGTTTTCATGCCTTTTTGAACAAAATTGTGATTACACCATCTGTTCAAAGTGTTTTTTTGTCATATAAATATTATGTGAATTCTATATGTTCTATGTCATCAAAACACAGTTGGGTCAACAAGGGAAACTGTTGTTTTACTTACTAAATTATATATAAAAAACATAATTTAATTAGGTAATAGTATAGTGTAGAGTGTAAATAAATTTACATGTGTCAAGGTTTAAATTTGGTAAATTGCATAGATACATTTGTTTGATAAATGCATTTCCTGCAACTAAATTCTAATTAAATTTTTACAGGGTGTTTAGCCCATATTGTTGATGATAGTAAGTTTACATGATTTCTAAAATTCTTCTATATATTACAGGGCGATTCATATGTAGTTAAACTAGACAAAATAGACTGTTTGTACCTAATTTATCTTTGTACCAAAATGCACTCTTAATGAGTTACAGTTTCTTAAAGTTGATATAAAAGTATATTTTTTATTGATGTACTGATTGTTATATATTGTTTTGTGATTGAATAATAAAATACAATTTTGGCAAATTAGTACGTCAATGTCACCACGTTGTGCATTACCTATGTTCTGTCTATAGATTTATTAGTAACGGGAGATGTAATTGTATACATTTTAAAGCAATATGATAACTTCATTCTGCTTCCGTCCAGCAACTATACATAGTAAGCTTCAGTGTACAGTGTTGCTATTAGTCGGAACTTTTGTTGGTAGTGGTTTTTCGGTGTTTTTTTTTTATTAAATAAAACTTTTATACAAATTGTGAAAAAAATGATGTGTCTATGTCAAATGTGTGGAAAATAAAATTTTTAGCATCCTGGTTTGTCTTTTCATAATGTAACTTTATTCAAATGGAATTGTCGATGCGCGCTCGGAAATTATTTGCGGAAAATAAGCTCCGCTGCATGAAGTCGGAATGTTCACGTTTACTCTTTTTGTTTTTTTGTCCTTTGCTTATAAGTGCATGGTTGTGCTGGCTAATTTAAATGGTAATATTTATAAAACTGTTGAGATCTATGGCGTATAAAACTTTCTTGTGTATTGTCTAAAATCGCCCTGTGTAGTAAGCTGCCTTACTTACTTAATAAATAATTTCTTACTGCAAATATTCGATGAGCATTTACCATAAGCAAGAGGATATTTGAATAATAAAGCACTCCACCGTTAGTGAACGTCAAAAACCAACCGCTTAGCAGTAAGTCAACCCCGTAACGAGCGTCACAAATCGCAAACTATCTAGTGACCGGTAATCAGTGTGGCCAACTGTACCGAATACAATGGTAACCGCTGTGTTTATGGGATAATGAGCCAGCCCGCGTGGGTACAATGTGGGACCTACACAATTGTTAGTTCTTGGTTGCGGATTTATTCTATTTATTATTTCTCATTCCTACGTAGTTTGCAATATCTCAGGAATATTAGAGCAAACCGTATTCAACTGTGGAGCAGAGCGGATCTTAAATAGGTGATATGTTTTTCTTTTGTATACGTTAAGCAACAGAGTCAACCTGCAAGCAACTTAAAGTCAGAATGTATTTCATGTACAGGATGCAGCGATCTTTTTAGTACTAGTATTTTGGTCTTTTTAATTTAATGTAGAATATATTCTTCCAACTTAGGCGTTCTAACATTCAAAGGTCCTCCACGAAATGGAGATTTCTGAAATGAGTCTGACTTCGAAGACGTTGAAACGCATTTCTGAACATTCTTGGATTTGGAGTTGGATGATTTGGAACTCTTTCCATATAAATTCGCGTAGCCTCAGTACCATTTCCATCTGCAAGGTCATAAATGAAAACCATAATGGCCATTGCAGCATATGAATATAACGAAGCCATTATTAAAACTTAATCGTTTTAAAAAATAAGCCAAATTGACAATATCCATTATTGAATAAGAAAACGACTTATTATTATTGTTTTGCAGGGCCACCCAGTCTTTCTGACTCACCCTGTATAATAAAATAACCCTTATTCTTGATCACAGAATACGTCCGTGGATTTTTGACCTCAACTTAAAAACACCTTGTATGCGTTGAGCAATAGAGTCAAGTGGCAAGTTACTTATAGTCAGAATATACTCGTATTTCATACATTAAGAGAAATAAATGATAAATTAAAAAATGGAAAATAATCTCATTTCTTTCTAAATTCAATTTTAAGTCTATACATCTGGAACTTTTTTTAATTGAATGTAACAAAGCCTTTAGCACAGCTGAAACCTCATGTGGAAAATTTCATAATTGTCAGTTAAGAGTCCAAATTATGTGTGAAGCGAAAAGCAGGTGTACATTTAAGCTATTAAGAAAATTATTATCATTATAGCATCACATTATAATACCTATGCCCTTGAAGGCTCTCTTCGGCGACGTTGCGACAAACCTTCAGGACCAAACAAACAAAAAAACAGAACATTACTAATGACACAATAAGGATTTTATTATTTTTCAAAAATTGGGAAAGGGAAACAGATTTGTATTGATTATGGAAGATAGAGATTTCAAATTTGGTACAGTTCTTAAGGTAGCCGATGCAAACATTGAAAAATATGCATATACAGTATGCGCCAAAAGTATGGAATAAATTCAATAAAAACAAAACAATTATTTTTTGGAAAAAATCCTCGAACAGGTCGATTTTTATTTAAAAAATACATATTTTAGCGTAAAATGCGATTTTCAAATGTCATTTGTTTTCGAGTAATGACGTCATAGATTTTTTTTAAATGGCAACACCATATTTTTTTCCTTGATTCTGAGAGATCGTTTAATTCTCTATCAGACAGTACTAAAATTTTGCCCTCTTACATAGGAAAGTTTTCGAGTAAATGACGATTGAATGTTAGAAAACGTAAATTTTATCCATAAAAAAGTAACAATTCTGGGGTATGTAAAATAAAATACAATTGATTAAATTTTATACTTAAATTAAATGTTCGAATTGTCATCCACCAACTTCTTGACAATGCGCAAGTCTGTGAAAAAATTCTTCTTGCACATTATGAATGATTTCTGGGGTAACTCTGCGTATTTCGTCCCGAATGCGATTTTGAAGTTCTTCTAAATTACGTGGTTTATTAATGTACACTTTTGACTTCAAGTATACCCATAAAAAATAGTCAAGAGGTGTAAGATCTGGCGATCTTGCAGGCCATTCTATCGGTCTGCGTCTGCCGATCCACCTCCCAGGAAAACAGTTGTCCAAAAATCTCGTACAGGACGCGCATAGTGCGGAGGTGCACCGTCTTGCTGAAACCATATGGTATCGTCAGGAATGTCAGGGTCATTATCGTAAATTACTGCAAGGGCTGGAACAAGGTCATTTTCTAGAAACTCTAAATATCTTTGTCCTGTAAGGGTTTCTTCAAAGAAGAAAGGCCCTACTATTCTGCCGTCAACTATTCCATCCCACACATTTAATTTCTGAGGGTGTTGGGTATGTGCCTCTGCTTTATTTTAATTGATTTACGTTTTCTAACATTCAATCATCATTTACTCGAAAACTTTCCTATGTAAGAGGGCAAAATTTTCGTACTGTCTGATAGAGAATTAAACGATCTTTCAGAATCAAGGAAAAAAATATGGTGTTGCCATTTAAAAAAAAATCGATGACGTCATTACTCGAAAACAAATGACATTTGAAAATCGCATTTTACGCTAAAATATGTATTTTTTAAATTAAAAATCGACCTGTTCGAGGATTTTTGCCAAAAAATAATTGTTTCGTTTTTATTGAATTTATTCCATACTTTTGGCGCATACTGTATAGTAGTGTGGTTTAAAATGTTGTTTGACGTTGAAAAGCATAATTTTTTCAGTCATAACTTTGCTCTTTGCTTAATTACATAATGACTTTATAAATGAAATAAGTACACTGTAATATTACAGAAATAAACATGTGATTTTACAACTATTATGCTAAATTATATTGTAAATTTGCGTTGATAAAATCTTTGTGCTTGTTGAAAAATGGTTTCAAAATTAAACCTCGCTGATCTTCTTGAAATTTTGCACGTTCCATAATTTACCGCTATATACAACTTTTTCAAGTAACATTTTGCTGTATTTTCAGTAGAAAAGGCACTTTACATGAAACAATAACAGTTTTTCAATCGGTGCACTGAATATATCAAATAGGATTATTTCTAAAACTGTTACTCCTAACGACTCCAACAGGGTATACCTTTTTCAGATACAATAGGTAGGAGAATCGATTGTTTCTATAGTCAGATGGATACACTACGCTGCAAAAAAGTTCTGACATTTAAAAGAAATGTGATGTGCCATAAGTGGCGCCCTCTACTAGTGACGTCAAAATTAGTTAAAAATTCTTATTTGCCGTGCCAAAAAACATAATTGTGCCAATTTTTTTTTAATACTCCGACAGGTTTCAAAGTTATTGAGATATTTCAAAATAAAATTCTAGCATTGAACGCCTTGTATTTTTGAAACCAGCAACATTCGGATAAGGCATATTTGGCTCAATCGACTTTTTTTGGTCACCAGTTTCTCCAGCTCCGAGATTTCACAGACACCCTATAATGTATAATGTAAATTAAAATTTTCTAGTAATTATTATGTAAAAAGACAAAACATGGGAATTTCAACGCATTTTTATAAGTGTCTTATATTTTTCCATGGTATTAATAATTACTGTTACCAAAATTATATTTAAGGAAACATAACGACAAAAATTATGAACGTAGTGTCAGTCTCTTGAGACACGAAGAGCGGAAGTATGCTCTTTTTTAGATTAGGCTCAAATGATATCGCTCTCATTAGTTCGCATGTCATTTAATTACAGCATTATGTCAACCTTTGAATGACTTCATTATTCATGTTCTGACGCCCCTGAAGATGGATTACAAAGCTGTCTTAAGTTGAACAAAATAATTTCCGAAATTACATCAAAAGTCCATTGTTTTAAATTGAGCATGTCCTTTACTCTCCAGTGATATTACAAATTAGGTAATTGAGCGCATTCGGTGGGAATATATGAAACTGAAACTTAATTAATTTGGTACGACAAAAACAACTCGTGCCCAAGAAGTTAGATTCCAAAAACGTTATGTCCCAGAGGAGGGTGGTCGGTATCTTTGGAAAGGCTAGCAATAAAAAGCGCTCATTTTAAAACGGTTTTGATTATAATAATGTTTTTGCATTAGTATACACTGAAAACACGAGGAGTATGATTATTATTTTTATATTTTTATTACTATTTTTGCGAAAGCTGTTATTATTTGATATTTTATTTTGAGTAGGTTCTAAACCAAACTGACATTACTAATTGTCACATTTATTTCGACGTTTGTGATTTAAATGCTTATTTTATAACTGTCGCATTTATTTTTACATGTGCATTGGTTTAGTCGTCGAGAATATCTTGATATTATTTTTATTTATGGGTATTGTAACGGTAACGCTAATCTTGCAGTTGCTGAATATCGACGTCGCTTTCCGAACATAAGAGTGAGATAGAAATATATTCCAGACAGTCTTCAACAATTCACGTGAAACTGGAATGTTTTCCAGTGTGAGAATTACATTACATCTCTAGCAGTGGAAGAAGAAATTCTAAATATAGTAACCCGGGTGTAAGTACAAGGTGTATTGCAATCCGTCTCTAAAATTAATCAAACTGCGGCATGGGAAGTGATTCACAAAAATGGTTTAAAACCTTTCCATACTCAACGCATCCAGAATCTTCAGGACGGTGATAATGATTTGCGATTGCATTTCTGCAATTGGATAAATGCAATCTATACACTTTACAAATACATTTTGTTCTCTCGTGATGGAGTAAATAAGTGTTACAATGAACATCGTTGGTAGATGAAAATTTGCGCGCCACGATAGAAAGTAACTTTCAGTACCGGTTCAGCATTAAGCAGCAGTATGGTGTGGTATGACTAATAATCAATTACTTGACCCAGTTGTGATAGTTGGCCGTCTTACTGGAGCAAGATATGTAAAATTTTTAGAAAATAATTTGACAGATCTACTGGGCGATGTTCCATTTATTCAAAACATGCACTTTTAGCATGATGGTGCCCCTGCCCATTTTAGTCGTGTTGTGATCAGTTATCTTAACAATCGCTTTATACAACGCTGGATAGGCCAAGGTGGTTTCCAAAATTGGCCACCAGGGTCACCAGATTTGAATCTCCTTGCAATCCACAAATGAGTTGATGCATGCATTAGATTTTTAATCAATATTATAATTTATAATACCTACAGAATAAACACTTTTCTCTACTGATGCATTACAATAATTAACTCTGGTAAAAATAGTTTCATTGCTATATCACAATTTGTATAATTATCAAATAATTTGTTTTATATGAAATACGTAACAAATTACTAAATTTGCATTCCTTACAACCAAAGTAGCTACGGTGAAGTTGATACTTTTGAATATTGGTAACTGATTTCTTGGAAAAAATTTACTCTTTAAAATTACATTTGAAATTTAATTGTAATCAAAATTATATTGTGTTATAAAATTATTGTACGAGTAGTTACATATATCCATTTAATAATTACATAAAATATATAAATAATTGGGAAAAAATTCATTAATTTGCCATTTTAGTTAGTGTATAATTTTCATTGATGTAAATAGTGAAACGCATTTTATATTTGTTAATCTCTTTGAAATGAAAATTAGTAATTATACAGAAAATAAGCATATAGTTATTATATAGAAATAATAGTAGTACTTAAGAATCATAACATTTTCAATTAGAATTATTGTTCTGATGATCTTATATGATTTCTACAGCTTATGTTGAATTTGTCAGTCTTCTCAGAGGTCTCAGTTTATTTTCCTGCATTTGTTACAACAGACTGTGACAATATGCTTTGTATCCAGGTGTAGTAATAAGGAACATTGACGTAGACACCATATACTCCAGGTTGTCCACAATTTTTCCCCCAAATTACTAAGCCAGCAAGACTGTATTGTCCGGTGGAACTAGGACATGCTAATGGAGAACCTCCGTCTTGCTGTAAGGAATAACAAATGATGATACATCAGATTAGATGGCAATTTGTAAAAAAATATACAGGCTGATTCAGTCATAATGTCATTAATTATTACCACGTAATCGGAAGGCATAATAAAGAAAAAATTACTCGACCTTTCATAAGAGAGTCACCCAATTTGAACTCCATATTTATTTAGGTAAATATTAAATTTAATTAATAATTATAAATTACATTGGTGACACAAACGGACCCGAACGAGCTGCGGCTTATTCCGTCATTACCGTAATACACGAAAACTCGAACTGCGCGTAAACTGTCGGCGCGTGATTACTGCAATTGAGCATTTATTACGAGACTAATCTCTTAAATATTCATGATTTTATATTCATTACATCGAGTGTTTGTATAAATGCGAATTTAATTTGTTTATTTGTATTATTATTTGGCGGTTCTCCAGCATTTATCAGTAAGTAGGCATTGAAAATAAGATTACTGGCCTAAATACGGTAGGTCAAGATTCGGATTGCCCGATCACTGAATATGTCTCGCGCTGTTTTATTGTTGACAGACGATGGTTTTCTGTATTGTAACTTCAATAGTAAATATTTTTTTAACCAAAACTGAGTATGTTAATTGCTTACTTTTAAAAAATAAATTATAGCATTCATTACATATTTTTACATTATAATAATTAGGAAACTATTTAAATGTGGCAAAGTCGGCACCGAATTACACAGCCGTAAGCGATCAGTAACAGTCTGAAAATGGGGTTTAAATAATAGTTTGAATATACTTTTTTCCAGCGTAAATATGCATTTAACAAAAAAAAAAAAAAAATAGAATTCAATTATAATTGTTAAATCTGATTGCTGTAGCTCCTAGAATTTTAGCAATTTGTTGATATAGAATTTGGATGCATGTTATAAATTCATTATCACTTACCGAACAAGCGTCTCTCATCGATTGTCCTCCGGCGCAGATTTCACCATTGGGATCCAAATAAGTGTCCACATTGTTTCCCAGTAGATTGGTATTCGCAAAAGACGCCCTACACGTCGCATAATTTACAACAGACACATATACTTGTTTTTGAGGACTAGTTGGAGCATCGTTCGTGGTGAAGGAGGTTTGACCCCAACCGGAAACTATACACCTACAAATTTGAGCTAAAGTTAAGACTATTTAAAGATGAGATTAGATTAATGTATGAATATTTTCTTACGTTTGTCCTACGTATGACGTTGAAGCGCCTGTGCTTGCTAAGCATATCGTATTGATATTTCTGTAGATCCCGAGGACGATGGGTTGGGACAATGTAAGAACAGCTATATCATTAACGAGGGTGCTTGCAACAAAGGAGGGGTGTACTGTAATGGATGCCACCGTACTGCTTTGCGTGTTATCCAAGCTTGAAGGATTCCACACTCCCATTATTACCGTTAATACAGTAGGATTTGCTCTGGAATAGTTTTAGTATAATCGATAAAACGGTGAAACACTATGGAACAATCATAACAATAGACTTACACATTTCTGTAGACCTTGTGAGCTGCCGTCAGAACGTGGTACTCATCCAGAAGAACTCCACTTCCGGAAAACGTGTTCGTTGTGTTTCTGAGATAAGCTTGCCATGGATACACGCCAAAGTCTGACAAGCCGTCCGTCGTACTGGTTGGTGTTATGTATTGTGTTCCACATGTCGTTGTTCCACCGTAACAGGCGAAATATCCATCGGGACATAGCGCACCCTTCCAAAAATAATAGTTATTAATTATATAAGGGAATTAACCCGGCTTTAATCCACGAGAGTTACATTTTTTCGTGAGGATTAAAGGCTGGTTAATTTCCCGAATGTAGGTCAACGTTTTATCCACGACCACGCCCAAAGCGGGCCAATTAGACGAGTGAAAGCCGTGTGAGAGCAGGTGAAAAATTATAGTTTTGAAAAAACGTCACATTCGACAGATTTATTTTAATCATTGATTGTCAGCTGAACACTAGAAAGTCTTGGCATCGTTTCTGACATGCGTTTGTTTATTTGTTAACAGCAATGAAAAAATTACGTCTATTATCAGCGAAAAGCAAAAGTGTGTACGCGAAGCAATTAGTGGAATTCGATAAATGACGAAAAAAGGGGCATAGGAGAACGAGCAGAAGAGGTGCTACTATCCTACTTTTTCAATGTGGAGAAACGGTTTGCTGCCTTTTCGATGTAAACAAAATATTCCATGCTTAAATCGGTGTTGAAAGTGCACAAAGGTATTGATGTTTCGAAGTATGGTAAACTGAATTCATATTTGAAAGTAGAATCAAGAAATTATAAACCAAAGAAGGCAAAAATATTGTCGAGAAACCAAATCGATTTTTTTTTTTAAGAAGCACCGGATGAGGAATTCTACAGGTTAAGGTAGAAAATACACGATTTTAATGTCAATTTATACATTGAGCGTTTTATTGTCAACGCTTTACAGGTTGGAACGATCATGGGAGTCACAGGTGCTTGTCGATGCAATGGATTAACCGTTTTGAATATCAATACAATGTCGAAAATGTTTTCAAAAGTTGCTGCACTTCTTGGGCTCCCTGATCCAGAATGTTTTACGGGACATGGAATGAGGCGTTCTTCGGCAACATTGAAGCGACATGATGGTTGGAAATCCACTACGGTAGCGGAAAGTTATATTGAAGATTCACTGTACAGCAAGATGGCAATTACTGAAAAAATCCACCTATCTATCTGGTTGTGGTCCCCTCCAGTTATTCAGAAACTCTTTATTCATAAGAATGGAACAAATAAAAAAATGACAAGATTGTTCTAGAAATAAATGTTAATGTTAACGATAATAATAATAATTCCAAACAAAACGCTATAAAATCGAAGCGTGGTATTATGAATTCTAATCCACTAGTGTGTTAAAAGGCCTTTAAACCATGGAAAACAGACGTATTAAACCTTCTTAATATAGTGGTCGTGAACAAATAAATTAAACAATTTATCTTTATTTCAGTACAACATATTACTTATGAAATTATTAACCAGTTTTGTAGATTCATTTAAAATTAGAACTTTCTTCTTACCGCTTGCGTTGGTGTTACAATTCTGGGGTCAATTGTGTTGTCGCTGGTACTTGTAGGGCAAGTAGTACCCGTTGGCAGACATAAATAAGTTTGGCCTGTAGATGTAACTCCCGATACCAGCTGACTGTGTACCTTATCTATAGAAAAAATCTTTTGTGAGCCGAAGATGAAATATATTTTATATGTCATGCATTATACTGTCAACAATTTAATCTATATGTTTAAAATAGAGCTATAGTTTGGTGCGTAGAACACCTTGTCAGTAGGAAAAAATTAGCAATAAAAAAATAAACGTTTTAAATATGATGTTTCTTTAATAGAGCTGTTAAACCCTAATAATTGTTTATCAAATTTGTTATTGTTCAGTTGAGGCAGTGAATGTTAAATTTATTTGGTGTATTCCACTAAAAAGAAAATGAATGTGATGCTCTTGTTGTATTAATTCCAGAAAATGAAATATTTAATTCTAAATCAGTTTTAAAATCTGATACCCTTTTTAAAATAGAAATCGTCAAAATGCATTAAAGTTACTTTTATAGTGGTACAAGAACATGCGAACTTCCAGAAGCGGTTCAAAATGTGTTCAACAAAATTGTTTTTTTTTTTAAATTTTAAATACAGTTAATGATTGAGTGGAAAATGCTGAAAAATATAGCAGTTTAGAAGGTACTTGTGCATCATTAAGACGATCTATATCTGTGGTTAAAATATTTCTACACAATTGAGACATAATTGTAGATAAATATAAATGAACTTATAACAATAGAAATTCAGTTGGAAAAATTTATTGGATAAACACATTTCACTTTTTGACAACTGATTTAATAAAGAATGAGCCATACTTTAAGACTAGCTTCTCTGGACACAAATAATGTGAATTAAATCTACTTACTTTAGTACCATATTGTTTTCTTCAGAAGTTATAGGCCCGAGAAAGTACTTTTTTTATTTCATTTTTTTATCGTAACTTGCTTATTAGTTGAGTAATTGTACTAAATTTTTGGAAAAGAAAGTTCTGTTTTGAAATAAACATCAATATCTAATTGGCTTGTGAGTTAAATGTACAGGGCGTTCTGAGCTCCTGTGTCATTGTATTATTCCTTTCAGATTTTTTTAAGGATAGACATTTTTGGAAAGCTTTAAAATGGACATTCTCTTAAGATATATTTTAGAGAAAACTGCATTCAAGGTATTTGTTAAACTTGGAAATAAATACATGTTTATAATTTCACAAAGTTATTACTGTTAGTAATAGATTGTCACAAAATTTGCTCCGGTCGCCCCGACGCGATGCTGGTAAGCAAACAAAATAAATCCGTGTATCGAAACGCGACTGGAATATTGAGAATCGATGAGAACCGTTCGAGAAATGGATCTAGAGATGCTAGAAAATACCTGGAATATACGTTTGGTCTAGTTAGACAGTTTTGAGTTAGAGTTTTCATTTGGACGGTTCAATGATATCAGAGCGATGTAGATAGTGATTAATTAAATACTGTTTAGTTGAGTTGTTATTAGTATTCAGTAGTGTACAAAGTGTTAATCAATATCAGTAAAAACTAACTGATTGTTTTTCTGGTAATAGAAAAAGTTGGGTTAGCAGACCACTGACATTATTATAAAATAGCTTGAAACAACACAGAGAAATATGACAACATGAAAGAAATGCAACATTTAACAAATTACAAAATAAATAAACATTTAAAACTAAACGGAATAGCACAAACAAAATCTTGATTTTAAATTTATTTTAGAAATATCTGGCAAAAAGCTACTTACTAGATATTACTAATTGTAATAACTTTTTGAACTAATAATTTGTTAGAATTTGTGTATTGAATTCCAAGCTAAACAAATGGTACATCTTGACGACATGCAGCAGTAGATTTTTTTAAAAACTAATCGAAGGCTCAAAATAACTAATCATTGTCTAAAAATCTCTACGCTTAAAAAATCTGAAAGGAATAATATATTGGCATAGGCAGAACGCCTCAATTCGAATGTATCTCACAACAAATCTTATTTTCCAAAATTTAAATTCAACCCAACCAATAAGAAAATTATCTTAAAAAAATAAATAAAGTACTTACTCTATTACTAAGGGTAAATTGATTTAATTCACACCATTTTTATCCAAGGAAATTACCATTAAAGTATGTTCCATTCTTTACTGAACGCCCTGTATAAATTGTTAGCAGTCCAAATGATATTTTAAATAGTTACTCACTTATATAGATATCAAAACATATACACAAAACGAACACGATATACAACATATTGAATTTTTCTCTTCTAGGAACTATCTACAACTGTATTCTACACTGCAGTATCAGTTTTTCACGTTGGGGTTTAAATAGCATCTACTACGGATTTCCCATTTATATGTTATTATTATACAAAGGATTCCGTTGACATTGACCTGTGTGATTTTAGATCTATTTTCCGAAGCATACCGTAAAACGGGAAGTTTAAAATCATCCAAACAACTTATTCATAGTCTCTATTCTTTTTAGAGGTCACGTTTGACTGTAAAAATATATTTTATTTTAATGGCGTTGCGGCTGTATTTATTTTTGATCATTCGGATATGAAGGGCGCAGCCCAAGGGAATGTCAAAATGTTTCGCAACTTCCAGAGATGGGACTGTTGGGATATGATAAGTTGGCATTGGAAGGAATCATTTCACGCGTTTGAACTGAATAAATTATCATGCATTTTGGATATATTACGTTATTTTTGTATTTATTTTTTTATATTTTAATGCTATAGTAACCATTCCTGGATGTCTGCTATACCAATTATTAGTAGGTAGTAGTTTTCAAATTTTGTTAGGTGAGTGGCACAAGGGCATTTAATTTTATTATTTTTCAAATAAATCTGTAGTAACTTACGTTTAGGAGAGTAAAATATTTTAACCCGATTACTTTTTTTAGAGATTTATTAGTTGTATTAAAACATAATTTATTGTTTTCTCACATTATTATGTATTTTATACCTTTGCGTATTGTCAACGTATATCTGTATATCACCTTATTTGAAGCAGTGATAGATTTTGGAAGGTGTTTTTTTATCTTGGACAAGAATTCTGAGAATAAAAGGTGTAATTTCTTAACAGTTTTAATGTGATATTTTGCTGGGATTGGTTCATAAATTTAATTAAATCAATTTGTTATTTGAGATTAATGTGAAAACCACA
Organism: Monochamus saltuarius; assembly: GCA_025584915.1. Lineage (NCBI taxonomy): Eukaryota > Metazoa > Arthropoda > Insecta > Coleoptera > Cerambycidae > Monochamus > Monochamus saltuarius. The sequence goes on along the minus strand of CM046726.1, from coordinate 46,302,103 downwards.
GTTATTTTAATTGAGTTATTGTATATTACTACTCGTAGTAATTTTATTAATGAGTTAGAGGTTAGATCTAAAATTTAAATATCTATTGCTGAAAACAAACTCACACCAATAGATATTTAAATTTTAGATCTAACCATCACATCGATATTAAGAAAGGTGTTGTTAAATGTTTATATGATAGGGCAAAATTAATTTCATCAAACAATGATATCTTCAATAACGAACTAAAATTTATTAAAAATGTTTTAATAAATAATGAATACCCTCCAAATTTTGTTGATAGAACATTCAAAAATATTACAGATAAAACAAACACTGTAAGACAAATAAAGGAAATTAATCATACAATTAAAATTCCATACATTCCTATATTATCAGAAAAGTTAAGAAGAATCGGTAATAAATTTAATATTCGAACAGTTTTTCAGACAACTAATACTTTACGATCTTTTTTGTCTAAAACACGTCCAAAAATGATATACAAAATTCACAAAATTGCATCTACAGTATACCTTGTGAATGCAATAAACATTATGTTGGGGAAACGTCTCGACCTATGAACATTAGAGTTGAGGAACATAAAAATTACATAAAAACGGGAATTTGAAAAATCCAAAATTTGCGAACACGCTTGGGAAAACGGTCATTTGATTCAATGGGGTTCGGCAAAAATTTTAGAAAAGGAAGATAACGCAACAAAAAGAAAATTAAAAGAGACCGCGATTATTTTGTTGAACGGAGATAAGTGTGTGTCTAACTGTTCAGTTAACATCGATCATTGTTGGCTACAGTTGTATCAAGAAGAAGTAAGTAACAATAAAATAAAAATCATTTAACATCTCTATGGAAGCAGGTAAACAAATTTTAAACTGTCAAACTTGACATACGTTTAAAAAATTTTACTACGATTTTGAGAACGAAAACAGAGAGTTTTTCGAAACGTCAATAACACGGAAGTGCGCGATAGTGATGTGATTTTTGTTAATTTTACTTAACTGCTTTTTTCAGTGTGAGATTTTTTGGTTAGGCAAACTTAGTTTCGAAAATAACCCTTGACTGTTCCGTTTGGCGCAAGGGCTTATTTAATTAATCTTTATTATTTTTTCAGAAGTGTGGCAAAAACCCAACAAAACTAAAGAAAAACTAGAATTATGCCACAAATAAATAGCTTCAGACAATATATTAGTTATGTTATCAGTGATAATGTTTTCTTTTGTTGTTTTTTATCAGAGTAAAATATTTTTACTCAAAACGTCTATTGATCGCTTGATTTCGTATAAAAATTTATGAAAGATCTAAAGTTTTAAGTAAGTGATCAAAACTTTATAAAGGTTAAATAATTTATTTTGTAACTCTTTTTTTGCAAGCATATCGTAGTTGGATGAATAGATTTACCACAATTATGCATTTTTTTCATGAATTATATACGTGTTTTTTTGTACGCTCTTACACACATGTTTCAGAAAAATGTATTACAAACAAATAGCAAACATTTTCTTGTTCTTACCTTTGTTAGCAATAATTTTGTGTCATCGACATCTTGTAAAAATTTTGAAAAATCCTCTTTCGCTAATATTCTCAACTTTTTCGGTTTGTATCCCACTGACTGTTTTTTCAGAAAAGCAATTAAAATGTTGAATTTACTGATGTCAACATTTTGCCGTATACAAATTGTAGACAGCAGCATAGAATAGAACGCTCAAAGACTAGATGATTTGTACTTCTTGAATAATTCTTCAAAAAATGCTAATAATACATTTTGTTTTGCTTCATATTTTATATTTTTAGATGCACACCAATCAGTGAATCGTTTGTTTATAACACTGTTCGTACTTGGTTCTCGATATATCTGGTAAAAGTGAAGCTACTGCAGTTGCAGAAGGCATTTCAATTTTAAGAGGCCAGGTTTCTCTTTCTGAATCTCTCATTATTTCAATCAACACCACTATTTTCACAAGAAAATGTAAAAACGAAAATTCAATTTTGTTTATAACAAGTTTGACAGTTTACCATAAACAATGCCTTTGCTTCTTGGTTTTGAATCAAAACTTACAAACTGGATCTGATTTTGGATTGTTCTTAATTTACGGTAGTTGTAGATAACATTTTTTGCAATTCTCATGTATAATAATGCCTATATCCCACTTCTACTATAAATAACTATTAATTACAGTCCATTTAAACATGTTTGGATGACGTTTGAGGATCAAAGGTTTATTCCTAGGCTAAAGGGTGCCTGTTATTTTTTGGAAAAACGTTAAAATAATCACTATATTATAGGGAAATATTAATTTAAGTAGTACCAACCAAGTAACTGAACATCTGTGACTAACAAAAAAAGCCCGTGAATAACACCGACGCTAGTGTATACCGAAATGTACTTCGCCAGAGCAGCGTGTGAGAAAGGAATACTTATACATAGGCATATGTAAATATTTATAATTAATATTACAATCTGAACATTTTATAAATGTGATAATATTTTGCTCCAAAACATTAAACAAAATAGAATTAGATATTTACATCTGCCATATTTCACAGATATTCTAAATCTTTGAATAATACTCGCACTGCGATGCGGGATTTGAATGTGGTCAATTTGTTGTATTTATTGTAGAAATAAGTAGTAGAAAAGTGTGTACAAGAAGTGGATCCTTTTCTTAATACTAGAAAGGCAGGCAAGTCGTCATATTATGCCGGCACTCATCGCACTGTGCATCTGGACAGGTAGCCTGAACGATCCGAAAACGTTCTAAAATACAAAATAATTTTTGATTAATTTTAACATTTCATCTGACGTTTGTCTATTTTCTTCAAAAAGGCGTAACCGACTCTTTGCGGCTCGGAGTGTGGGGGCGAGAGAAATGATTGTGATATTAATAGAACTGCATGTAACAATCCGTCATAAGTCAGACACTGTGTAGGAGTGACCCTATGGCTTGTGCCACTCGCTATGTTTTGTCCTTTGATAACCGAAATGTTTCTTATTATTGATTTTTTTTTTAATAAAACGAAATTATTGGGTAAAACAATGTTACAGCAGACGCCACTGTAGCCATAGAATTACTTCTCGTGCAAGATTCTTACGGTGGTATTCATAGTCTATCTCCGGTCGCCGGAGAGCGGTCTCCGTCCCGAAATTATGAGAATTTTATAATGAAATTCAAATAATTCAGGACGGACAATGAATACAGTGTACTGTGACAGTGGTATCCTATATATTCTTCTCGGAATTATGTGAATTTCATTATGAAATTCGCATAATTGCGGTACGGAGACCGCTCTCTGGCGACCGGAGACGGACTATGAATACCACTGTTACTCTTCTTTCCTTCCATCCGATTAATATACTGCGAAACTTGTCGTGCAGCTTGATAACTGCTCTAATAGATAATTATTACAGAACTCGTTATGAACTTATTTTTAATTAACTGCTACTGTGCCCAATTAAGCTGCGCTCAAAGCCACCTGTGAAATTGTCTAGCGCCTACCACTATAAAAATTTCTGTTACGAATACCTATGCAAAAATATTAATTAGAATGCATGTTTATTCACCGAACTGTGTATTCGGATTTCTCATTAACTTAATGGGTGCGACGACCTTTCTGAATATCACTTAATAGATAGGTCCGATGAATGGTGCTAATAGATGTGGTGATGTAAGTCTCATTTATGAATTTCGGCTTTTAACGGTTTATATTTCACAGGCACGTGGTTAGGAAAATTATATTTTGATTTACCACGTTATCCGCTTTCTCCATCTCCACGTTTACCAAGAGATCGCTGAACATTGTGTGTTTGACGGCGGGCATCTTTTTTAATGGCGTTGTTAACGGCTTGATGATGATGGGAATGGGTTTTAATTACTTCTTTCCTATTGAGTTATTAATTTGCAGACAGTTGTTTTCACAATAAATATATAAGGAGAAATACGTTGATTTGTTGGAAATATTTAGTGGCGCTTGTAGATTTTTCTGAATTAAACAAAAAGACAGTTGAATATTGTATTAAAGAAACATGTTTTTATTTACTGGAAGTCAGTTATTTGGTATTAGAAATCTACTGGCTTTTTTTGATTCCAATAGTTTCAACGACCGTCCATCCATTTATAATCTTGACATATCCGTTGTTCCTCACGGATCTAATATTATACTCGCGACAAGAATTTAGACGACTTACGTCATACGAACAAATGAACAATTCAAAATATTTAAGAAACTGCAACTGATAGTAATAGAACTATATACTACACTAAAAGTTTGCATCATATATTGCACTAAACTGCAACAAATATTGTTTTTAACGCGACCAAATAGCGAAAATTACGTTGACAATAAAAACAAATGTGTAACGTCAGCCGTGACGTAAGACGTCTGAATTCTTGATTCGAGTATAGACCACTACTGTTATTTTCCATACATACTACGTGACAAAGAAAGGGAAACAGTTATATGTTCATTAGATTTTATTAATTGTTGGTACACAGGTTCAGGGCCACTTAGTTATTGAGTGGTTAAATTTTCAGAAAGATTAGAACCAACTGCAAAAATTGGTTCCATAATGTGTTGACAATCAACGATTCCTAATACATTCATTGATGTAGTATGTGCGCCTGGGCGCGGATCGCCATCAGTATGCCATAGGTAAGGTATCCGACGAATAATCCTAGCTGTTTAGTCTGTCTAACCCGACAGCAGGGACCATGAGTACGCGGTGTAGAACTAACTACATCTATCGGCCATTCGCTACTCCATGCCGGACTGAAAATGTCACAGACACGAAGCGTTCTACATGCAGCAGATACCATTGAAAGCAAGCTGTCGACCTTTATCGCGTTCGGCGAGAAACGATATTTTGCAAACACGGAATTCCAGGAAACAACTACTCTCGGGCTAATGCCCCGACCAGCATTGAATTACACCTGGAAAACCTATAGCAACAGTCATTCGTCAGAAGTCCACCAGACATATACCGGTTTCGAGGTTATTAGCTCTCATCAGTATGCCATAGGTAAGGTAAGGTTGTTTCCTGGAATTCCGTGTTTGCAAAATATCGTTTCTCGCCGAACGCGCTAAAGGTCGACAGCTTTCAATGGTGTCTACTGCATGTAGAACGGTTCGTGTCTGTGACATTTTCAGTCCGGCATGGAGTAGCGAATGGCCCATAGATGTAGTTAGTTCTACACCGCGTAAGTCTTGGGGTATCTCATTCCAAGCTATCTGAACTTCATGGATAAGAGCTGCTAGTCTGTGGGGGTGTTGTAAATGCAACAGTCTGCGGGCAGTCATTTCCGAGACATGTCAAGTATCGAAACATTTGTTATAACAAAGTTTGCTTTTCTTCTACACTTCAATAATTGTAGAAAAGCACGTTAAATTAAAAAATATTAAAACATTAATTATCACAAATATTGTAACACTTGGTATATAGATATGATTGTTTCAATCGACTCAAAATCAAATATTCTATCACCTCCTAAAATTATTGTAACGACTTGCAAGACACCCTGTATGCTTCAAATTCCAATGAGAGCTTGAATATGTCACTGATGTTTATTATAACTTGATCATATTGATATGTTAATTTGGTATTCGCTTTTTAAATTGAGCAGAAGAGTAATTTCTTATCTTTGTGACCATAAACAACATTTTGAATTATTTTTAATTTGAATCAACCGCTCTTTTACTATGAATATTTAACGGAAGTGTCCATTAATGAGTTTACATTTTTTTTCACAACCGCGTACCATGGACTTGTAATACTATAAATTATGTTCCTATATTTAAGCAAAACTTTATTGTCTAAAAACCTAACATTTGAAATGTATTACCTAACAATAATCTTTCGTTTTTTTTTTGCAGGTATGTACCTACCATTTCCAAGAATATGCTGTAAAAATAAGGTAAATGCGATTCATTTTCAATACAAACATTATCGAGTTACAGTAATAATACTATATAGTGGTAGTCATTTCTCAATTGTTCAATTGAAGTTTTTTTATATGTGATCACATTGAAATGAATTTAAATTACACTGAAAAAAACCGGGTCATAAGGAATACTGTATGTTATAGTACCGTTCATATTGAACAAAAAAGTTCAATATGTGTCCAAATCGAAATGGTTACTGAGATATATGACACTCTCTACGAGCAGCAGGCAATACCCATAAGAAAACACCATATCAGCGTAAGAAGGCATAAAAAACAATAAAAACTTTATTCAAGAATTTTAGCTTGATATTTAAAAAATGGAGCAAAACCCTATTTTTCTACGGAAAATCGGCGCCTATGATAAGTATCGACTGAGATGGCTTAGATCCATGGATAAAACTTACATCTGTCAACAGTAGTCTTTGCAGGATTTCTAAATTTCGAAACGACAATAATTAACATTCTTATTAGTAATAATACCTGATATATAGGTAGGTAACAATTGATCCAGTTAGCTCCACTATTTTGCATTCGTTTTTCATTATTTCGTTACAAACTGGCAAAACTACAACATTTTCATTCATTATAACCACTCACTACCGATATTACACACTTCCTGTAGGTACAGCTAGATAGAATACTTATTTATTATAACAAAATCGAACAAAAGGAATAGATAATAGAAAACTTTTAATGTACCCGCGGCAGTCTTATCCCATAACCTAGAAAACCAAACCGGCGAACTATATTGTGGGAAAGTGTCTGCAGCCAACATAAATTTCTTTATTTAATAACTATAAAATGTTTCAAAATTAAAAGACACTAAAAACTGAAATAGAACATAAAACTACAACGTAAACACATGGTAAACACTTAATTATGACTTGATAAGAAATTTTACGGTCATGTTGCTAGTTGCCTACGTTACCTACTCTGATGTTGTAAACGTGTGGCATAAGGATTTAATATAATTTCAAAAAACATTTTTTTTTCGCTTTGTGAATAAGTATTGAATTTTTTGGAGGGTGATTCCGTTAATTCTTAATTTTCACTATTCTCTCTTAAAATATTTGTACTTAGTCACAGTTAACTCTGTATTTTTGAAATAATAATTATATGTAGTTTGTTGTTGGTCAGAATTGTTTCATCAGATGTCCGTTTAGAATACTGCTTTTAAAAATATTACCTACATGAAGTAAAATATGAGACAGTATATAGGGACGGCATAGGCATCATAAAAAATGCCGTACCTCTATATACGATTGCCTAAATAATATTTACAAGCACATTTAGACATTATTATGTATTAAGTAATTTAAAAGGCGTTCCGTGGAATAAATTTGACGTGTTTTAAATAAGCGGTAGGATGGGTTGGCTGGAAGAAAAAATGTACATTTGATCTCGATCGAATTGTTGCACAATACTTGTCATTGTCATTTTACTTTCATTCCTCAAGATCATATCTGCGATAGATGTAGGTATGCAGGGTGATTCAGAACTTATCTAAAAAAAATGTAAATGTACCCTTACAACTACAAAAATGGAAAAGGGCAATTTGAAAATGATTTAAAAATGCACTTTTGCACGGCACTGAAAACTGGTCCACTGTAAAACCTGATAAGGTGGCAAAGCATGCAATTGACGACCGGACCAAAAATAGGACAAAATTCTCAAGGAAAGGAATAAATAACATTTTACAACATCTATTTTGATGAAACCATTTTTCAACAAAGTAGGTACAAAGATTTTATCACAGCAGGCCGATCTTTTTGAAATTTTGCACGTTTCCATAATTTACCATTCTGAACAACTTTTTCAAGTAACATTTTGCTATATTTTCAGCAGAAAAGGCACTTTACCTAAATCCAAAACAGCTTTTACTCGGTCCACTGAGCATTTCAAATAGGATTATTTAAAAAATGGTTACTCTTACCAACTTCAGCAAAGTATACCTTTTCAAATAAAACAGATAGGAGAATCGATTGTTTCGATAGTCAGATGGATATACTAAGCTGCAAAAAAGTTACACACGCAAAATACTCGGATTTCAATATTTGGAATCGCCTGGCTAGAAACTACAGTAGTCCAGCGATGTAAAGGTAGGAAATACTACAACTTCAATAATTTTTTACTTGGAAACTATAATGATTTTACAAATTTGTTTTTACAATATTAATTCCATTTCTCAAGACGCATCTATTCCCAATTTTTTTTTTAGATAATTTGTGAATTACCTTGTATATTTAAAACGAACAGGTATTTTGTTTATTCAGTTAGCTTAAATGTTGACTTTTATCGATTTTTGCGTCATTAACATTTTCGATGTTGTTGACATGAAAAACTACATTGATAGCTATCTATCGCTAACGAGAGGAAAATTGTTCTGCATTTAATTATAAGCTTCCAGTAAGTAAATAATATAACAGGGAAACAGTAATTAAAATAGCAGAATATATTTACAAGACAAACACAAAATGGCTAATAATATATAATTAGTTCGGATAGAACAGTATTTCAGGTTTGCGTAATAATATAACTGCTATCACAATGACCTGCAGTGATTCAAGCTTTTGCGCCGCAAATTGCTCCACTGGCAGCCTTGAGTTATGATAAAAATTATTAAACAGCAGCCGTGCAAATTCGTTTGACGAGCCGTGCGATTTTTGTCCAGGTTTTTGTAGGGGACAATTACACCAGGGGAATTTTTTATCAGCTAAACTTTGAGTCGGTTGTCATCATTTTGCCATACGAAATATTTCGTATCTTGAATCAGCCACTGACGTCACATAAATTTTAAATATTAAAATTTGTAGCGTGTTCGCGGATTCCTGCCTGGAGAGGAAACACTTTTTTCGTCAAATCGGTGCATGAGAATGACATTCCGATTGTTACTACTAACCATCATATCAGGTTCCACAGCTTTGACAGTTGCTTCATGTCATTCGCATTATGTAGATGGAGGCCTCTTCTTCTTCGAGATTCAACCTGGGTAATCTGGGTTAAAATTTCTCACATATGGTTTGACATTGCAGTGTCCTAAATATTATTCTTATTTATTTGCAACTTTGATCGTCACATTCAGTCTTTTGAGAATCTTTTGGCTTCCCTCTGTCTGTGGGTTTCTTGCCATTATTATTGTACCTCATCTTGCATCCATTTCTGTCTTATATCTGGCAAAGCCATAGTCAAGGTTATAGGTAAGTTTTCTTTGGTTATCTGGTCGGGCAGTTATGATAGTTCTCTACAAGTAACATTTGAATAAAATTAATTAGATATCGTCAAAATATTAGAAGTTTAATAATGTTCGTCACAGAAGCTAACTGACTTTTAAGTGAATTTTCAGTTATTGGATACCTAATAGAAACCAATCATAACCTTTATAGCTTTTAAGATTTTATCAAGAGGCTATTTCATCATTTGGGTACATTTTGTTTGCAGATGAGAGACGAGCATTCCAAAAAGTTTAAACTTTGTACTCTCAGTTGTTGTTGTCTCTAGATTTAGAAATGGAACAATAGGTTCTACTACGTGATTCAATTATTATTCAATTTCAGTCTGGTCAAAGTAAGGCGGTGGTCTGTATAATTACCACGGCTAATTATCAGCATAATCTTTTTCCATTAAAGTGAAGTCTTCACGCATTTGTATCTTCTCATCTTCTAGTTCAAACTAGATATGTCAAACGTAATAACGACTTCTTAGACGGACGTTCAATAGAGAAGTTTCGAACATAAAATCAAGATAATGGCGAAAACTGAATAATTAATTGAGAGGCGTAAGAATGAAAAAAAGAAGGAGACTAGACAAACCGAACCCGACACACTAACATCGAATTTATCTTCTATCTCTCCGTTTGTCGTCAGCGTGTCCACAACTCTAAAAGGTGTTGAAATTAATATACAGAAACGTCTTTATCTGATACTTCCACTTTCTCTGAATACCTTAAAGTGTCTCGTTTAATGTGCGATAAATATATAAGTTTATTTTATGGCCGTGCTGAAATTTACGTGTTATATAAAAAAGTTTTTAGTGCCCGTATTTTTTAAATTTGACGTAAAAAAAATCGTAAAATTGTGAATTAAAGCCGAGGTAATGGTTCTCAGAACGATTTAATCATGGGAAAATGGTCTTAGATTTCTCGTTACTCTTTCATAATTTTGTCACTTATGTCTATAGTGATCTTCAGTGTACTGTGGAACTGCTTTTGATGAACCACTCTGAACAGGGTGTTTCAAACTCGATAATATGGACTTCCTATGAAGATACAAGATATTTAAATAAAATTTAGGACACATGGTGTTAAATGGGGTGAAATAAGCTCTATTTTCAAGCGAGTTTTATCTTTGGGATTTGACAGAAATGACTAAAGACGTCATCAATCATATCTTTTCCATAAACATACCCAAATTTTTGTCCTGTTAAAAAGCTCTCTTTTATTAGAGATATTTTTCTGTATTATTGCCCGTTTAAAAGTTAATAAGCAATATCGTCCTAAAGACTCTGAACAAAAATACCACCGAAAAATCACATTAGCGCTGGAAGTATCATGTAGTCTTTGGAAAATAATTGAATGTTTGTTGTTTAACGTGCATAAATTTCATTAACACAGATATATCAAAGGCCTTCGACCGCATTGACCATTGCATTTTGTTGAAAAAGTTGGAAGCGTTTGGCTTTGGCCCTCTTTTAATTAAGCTATTTTCCTCCTATATAAACAACAGAACCTACTTCGTTGCATTCAATGGATTTAAATCTCAACAGCATTTCGCAAGTTCAGGAGTCCCTCAGGGATCCAATCTGGGACCGCTGTTATTCTTAATGTTTATTAATGACATCTGCTCTGTCTTAAAGTGCGAACATTTAATTTTTGCGGACGATATGAAAATCTTCAAGGAAGTTCACGATACTTCGGACTGTTCTAATTTGCAGGAGGATCTTAATAATATTTATAAATGGTCCGAAGAAAATCGATTGCATTTAAATGTCGCTAAATGTAAAGTGGTCACTTACACTAGGAAGTTGCATTATGTAAAGTATGAGTATAAAATAAGTGACGAAAGTTTGCAATATGAAGAAAAAATTAAAGACGTTCTAAAGAGTTATTTTTGATTATAAATTGAGTTTTGTTGATCATATTAGTCTGATACAAACGCAGGCTAGGAAAATAATGAGTCTTATAGTTCGCAACTGTCAAACATTTACTAATATTCGAGCTCTAAAAACGTTATTCTTTGCATATGTTAGATCTAAGCTTGAGTATTGTTCACTGGTCTGGAACCCTTATTATCAAACTCACTCCGATTGTCTCGAAGGGGTACAAAGAAGGTTCCTAAAATATTTACAATTTAAATCAGTTGGTACTTACCCTGAACAAGGTTTTAATCACAGAACTCTATTGAACATGTTTAACGTTGAGGCATTAGAAACTCGCAGACAATACCAGTCAGTGAAGTTTCTTTACAATTTAGTTGGAAATAGAATAGATTGTTCAAACTTGCTTGCCCAACTTAATTTCCTAATTCCTCGTAATGCAGTGAGAAATCATGTTACTTTTACTTGCCAAGGGCTAACACTAATTTGTTATTAAAGTCCCCTATATATGCTATGTGTAAGGCATTTAATGTAATCTGTGATGGTTGTGATATAAATGATTGTTCTCTAAAGACGCTGCATACATGTGTTAGTAACCATGTTAATATGTAATTAACTATATTGTTTTATATACTGCATCGTGTTGTTAGTTTATGTCGCTTTAACCTCTTTCGTTTTTATTTGAGGCTATGTCTATTTTTATGGATTTGTACATTTGCCATTAAGTATATGTATACATTCGTGTATGTTCTTTTAAGTTATGGGTATATGGGATTGTACACACTACTATTCTTAGGTGTTAATTCAACATATTTATTTATATTTTTCTAGATTTATAAAATGTGTAATTTAGCTCTGTAATTGGAAATTTGTATTTCTGTTGGGCTAATAAATGATTATTATTATTATTAAGAATAAATAGTAGGTTTAATTCGATAAATTATTGAATCCAGTTAAAACAAAAGGTGATGTTAACAATAACTAAACTTAAAAATGAGGCAAACGCGCTTATACTACATATATATTACAATCTATTCCCTATACGGCCTCTTATTTCACGACATTACTCCTAACTTATTTGTGGGCTGCGTATATTAACATTACGCCGTTTAACTCATTACAAGCGTTTCTGATTTTTTCTTTCAATTGATTAAATCTCACGAAGGTGTTTTGTAAACCGTATTTTTAAAACACTCCGTAAGAAAATCGAGGGTGGTGACTTTCTGGGCCACTGAAGAGGTCCGAATCTATTTTTCTGGGAAACTGCTTTCTAAATATTTCTGCACAATCCTGGTCTGGTGGAATGGAACCCCATCGTCCTGAAACCATAAGTTTCTCCTTACCTGCAAAGCCACATCCTTCAGAAATGCAGAAAGTTCTTCTTGTAGGAAATTTAGGTAACTTACGCTGTTCAATGTATGTTCATAAAAATAAGTCCCAATTAAATGCCTACCGATTCCAAATGTCTCCAAAATGGCCTTAGTTTTGGACTAAATTTACAATGTGGGGATTTTCAATGGACTGACAAACCGACTTTCGTCCATCCAAAGAACGTGCCGAAAAAGGTTCTGATTAACAGTTTATACATTTCCTAAAATTGGAGCTATACAATTAAGTCTGTTTTCATTGTGATGCTCAGGCAAATACTTCAAATTTCGAATTTTGTAGTCATGATCCCGTTGGTCTTTAAATTCGTTGATGGTTGATTTATCCTAATTTAAGCCTGCTCAAGGCTAGCCTGCCATATAGAATTTAGTGGATTTTGTTCGAAATACTGTAACAGCTGTATTAACATTGTTTCTTATCCTTCGGTCAATGCATTTCGTTGCAAGGTCGCCTCCAAGGTTGTGACATTTATGCACTTTAAATAACGAATATTTAATTACTTTTCAAAGACTACTTGATCCTTGCACCGCTACATGTGATTTTGATTTTTAGGACTTTTAGGACGATACTGCTTATAACTTTTAAATGGGAAGTAATACAGATAAAAAAATATAATTGATGATGGCATTAGTCGTTTCTGTCAAATCCCAAAGATAATCGAATCAAAATGGAGCTTACCTCAACCCATTTAATACCAGGTGTTTCAAATTATATTTAAATATTTTGTATCCTCACAGGCCCTGTAGGCCCACACTATCGAGTTTGAGACACCCTGTACTTTGAATGGTGTCTCACATGAAAGTTATACTTTTCCGATAACTATACGTTCCCTAAGGCTGCAACATTCGTTGGCTGCAACAGTACCGCATACAGCGCGAAACAATTATTAATTACCGGTGTAAATTGCCCCGCTGAAAAGTACCCGCTGATTATTACAGAGTAATTACATATTAATGGTTATGTTAATGATTTTCGATTGGGCACGCCGAGAACTCTACGCTTTTGCCAATGAAGAATGATATCTCGCATGCATATTTCAAAAGAACATGGAGCGAATTTTATCGTATGCGCATTTTTAATATGGAACTGTACCTATAAAATTTATTGAGCGATAACACGTTACATTAATAGGCTAATTCACCTAATGCAAAAATTTGTCAGTTTTGACAAATGAAAGAATTGTTTCCTAGAATAGAATTAGGAATTGTTAGTGATAACATATACAGTGTGTAAATCTCAGCAAAGGGCATTATTTTAGACCTTGGCCGTATTTATCTGTACCTGCCAGTGTGGCCTGTTGTTACCTCCTTAAACTTGTATAAAACTAATGGAGTAGCAGAGAGCTTAATTGCAATGGAAAATAATTTTATAAAAACGATTTCCTTGCAATGACTTTACAACGAAACGATAGTGGCCTATTATGTAATAAATTCAGATTCAGAGATATGTATATATAATTTACATGAGAAATTATTTATCCCGTATTTTTTTTTGTTTTCACGAATTCTAATTTTGTTTTTTTGCAAATACATCCTTAATCCCTAAGCCGATTTTAATGGAATTTGGTATGGGATTGTAGATAGTCTATCTAAACATTATTAAGAACATACTTTTGTCAAGTATAATAGATCGTACTAGTAATGCTTAATGTCACTTATTTTTTTTTCAAAAGTTTTTATTTCCATTTCTGTTTCTATTTTTTTTCGAGCACATTAGAAGCACCGTTTGATTCTCCACAAAAAGTACTCTTTACTTTTTTTCATTTTAATTAATTTTCTAGAAAAAGTTGCTAAAGTTGTGGTACTACCATGACAAACTTGAAAAAGTATACAGGTATGCATAAAATGAGAAAAGTGACTGCGAAGATAATTCATACAGATTAAGTGACATATGTGATTAAGCTGTCACTTTATTTTTTTTAAGGGATTTAAAGAATTACGTAATTTAAAAATGTTCATTTAGGCTCTTATTTGCTAAAGGTACCTTAAACCTAATTGTCTTGATAACGCAAGATAAAGATAAGGCAATTGATTATCCTTATCAATTATAGGTTCTTGTTTATGGATTTTTCAGTTGCATTTGTCGCACGGCAGTTTTAGCGACTTTTTCTGGAAAATCAAATTTAAAATGAAAAAAAAAGGAAATAAACAGTACTTTTTTGTATATGCAATTGCAACAAATTTAGATAAAAAATGGAAACAAAAGTTTTTGAAAAAAGACTTGACGGGCATTACATATAACTAGTGCCCTCAACAACCCCTAATAAATTCCATTAAAATTGACTTGAGGGTTCTGAAAATATTTACAAAAAACAAAATTTTGAGCACAATTAGGAGAAATCGGAATAATAATCTGTACTTATTTTCTTACTATATCTGAATCACCTTGCATTACAGATGTTGTAGTTACCAGTTTATAGGTTTATGACAGTAATTTTTCTATCACCTAGTAAAATTCCCGATTTTCTTTGGACCATCCTGTTCAGTCTTAACAGCATAACATGAACATGTTATTATTTTCTTCTCACGCATTAATTTTAGTTATGGCGTGTATCTTTTGCACTTGTTGTTAAGTACCTTATAAAGCACCGATTATGGTACCAACGACAGGCTAAACTTCGTCGCAAGTGTTAGTTTTTATATAAAACGTCACATTAAGCATTAAGCATCGAGAAGGCGTTGACATTCGAAATAAAATGTTTGATTTATTACACATTGCGGTTTTAACATGCTGTATTTTTATATGCGCGAGACGTGATAACGCCGTCAATATTTATATTAATGCACGATCCTATTGACATTTAAGACCGTATAGTTTGATTCTATAAAGATAACTCGTGTAAAAATTCGTAAACATAGCGATAAATATTTATTAAATGCACGGTTTTGGAAATGTGACATTGCATTCCTTTGGTCAAGTGACAAATTTATTGTTTTTGGTTGAATACATCGACACATGTAAATATATCGATTTAAATTTATTGTTGTACATTTATATTCAGATATTTACCTTTGTTCCTGACAATTTATTTTTATTTCGAAATTTAAAGCCCTTAAAGACACATACCTATATCTGGCTGTGTTCATGAGTTGATCCAATGCTAGATACAGTTATTATTTTTGTTTTAGTACCTATCATTTCTGTCTTGATATATTTTGTTTTCTCTATGAATCTACGAGTTCAGTTGAAGTATATCTCTAGTCAAGTTACCCTTGGAAATAATCATTCAGCTGATGTTTTATAATTCTCCATTGAGAAATTAAACGTTATTTTTGTACCATCTGTCTACACGGGACCCAACAGTTTTATCAGAAAGGCAGTGGGTATGACATATGTGGAAAAAAATTGTCGAAATATTAGTCGGAACAAGTTCAGAAAATGTTGGTGTGGTTGTGAGATTTGTCCATAGCATTACAGTGCTTTTATAAAAGTAACAAATAAATTCATTATTTTTGATATTGAGAAGCTTTCGAAAAAATCCCCTGGTACGTCGATTTTGTTTTTTAAAGAGGCAGTTTTTGACATACGACCCATCGTTGTTCGAGATATGACGTCATCGACAATTTTTTTAAATGACAATTCCCAATTATCATCATGCCATTTGAAAGAGCGTGTCATTCTACATACACACATCATGAAAAACTATGGTGTTACATAACAAAAATTTCAAGAAAATTTTGTTTGAGGATTTTAAAATTTAATTTTCACCGAAATGTATCACCCGAGAAGGGGGCCGATTGAGTGGCCAGTCAGATCGCCTGATTTGACACTCCTAGAATATTTCTTGTGGGGATACATAAAAAGCATAGTATACGTTACTAGATAGGTTAATCTAGAAGATTTAAAAAGCAAGAATTCGTCACGAGATACATCGTATACCTCCTGAAGTTATTGATAATGTCCAAAAAGAATTTATTAATCGTCTTGGCTACTGTCAGGCAGCCAACGGTGCACAATTTGAACATTTAATTTAGTCGATTTTTTACATAATCATTATCATATTCAGTATTGTGAAAATTTCTCTTGTTAATAATTATAATAATAATATCTCTACCCCTCATTCTAATCACAGGATTAGCCCAGAAGTCGGAGACTTGTGCGGGAGAGGAGCGGCATATTATTATTAAGCAGGCCGCATTTGCGCCCAGGAACGACTTATGTTGGTAAGCCCTAACTACTATTCAGTGCAGGAATTAGGGAAACCTGGAAAATCTCATTAACTTGGGGGGTAGTCAAATATCAACCGGTATCAATCTCTCACATTGACCCAAGCTAACATTCTTCCACCCAACCATACCTGCAGAGAGGTGCCAATCCCTCTATGAATATAGTTTATATACGGTCTACCGGCAGCTGGGCTCGAACCAACTCCGTCTAGTCACCTCGATTCAAGTACTGACGCCTTAAACCGTGCGACCACTGACCGATGAATTGTTTGATATTATCATTTTGAACCATTCCACCAAAAATTTAATGAAAGTGTGCTAATTTATCACCAAAGAGGTATAAACTCCTATCTTCTGCAGACTTGTTGTCTATAGTCAATATCAATTCAAATCTAATTAATGGAAAAAGTTTCATCAAAGATAAGAAGCAAACAACCGGAACAGACTAAAGATGGATTTCAATTGAATATATTTCGAATTTATTACACTGTTGATACGTCGATATATACTGCAGTTTTATCTTTCCTCAAGGTAAAACTGCAATATTGATGTCGAGAATTTTTTACTTATTGCCACGAAATTTTGTATTATTCCTCATTATGACATTTAGATTTACTACCTCTCCCTCTATGACCGTTCTAGAGGCATTCCCGGACACCTTAGTCTTATTTCTTTGATAACCTTATGCCTTATGTAAAAGTCATTTCGTTCTGGCCACTTAGCATAGTTGGATTAATTTAGCATGAGCAGATTACCTTCGGTTCTGCCTGACTGTCCGAGCAGATGACGATTTGCTGGTTATTCATTTTCCGCTTTAATAACTCTTTTGCACGGTATTCATTATGTGTGAGGTTATTTCTATTTAAGTATTTTATTTTGAATGGAATGGGTATCATCACATGTGCTATTCCACGTAGCAGATATTCCTTGACAGTGCAGTAAATTGCTGCCTCTTTCTCGATCTCCAGGAATTTCATCAAGTTTACGAAGTGAGATGTCCTAGATGGAGTAGATGATAATCGGGCAAATGCTTAATTCGATCTCAATATTTCGTAATAGCATTAAATAAAAGTAAAAGGTAGCAATCGCGATCAGATTAATTGTTTGAGACTATTTATGATCAAGTCTAGCTTTGAACAACAGGTGCAATATATTTTGTATCGGGTAAATTTATGTTAAACGCAACTTCTGTAGGTTACAAGGCCGTCGAGTACACTCATAAAAATTTGTCTGCAATTTCACATAACTTTACGTTGGCGATTTGTGACCAGCCTAAAGTTATGTAAAATTATATAATTTTGTAAATGAAATAAGTACACTGCAATATTAAAGAAGTAAACGTGGAAACATTCATTTTATGTTATATGATTTTACAACTATTATGCTAAAGATAAGATAATGGACTGCTACTTCACTTTCGCCATGAAAAACACAAAACCTCATTACTTTCAGTTGCATCAATTTATAAATTTAAAGTGATACCACCAACAGATATTTGAAATTTGTCATAATTTTTAAGAGACGTCAAATTTCCACTGAACTCTATTACTGTTAAAAGCGATTACTACGTCATATGTACTGTAGTGTGCTGCCACGCACTGTAAGTCACTGCAACAATCAAAGGACATTTTACTGATCAACTTTAATGTAAAGTGCGAGACTGTGATTAATGTAAATCATAGATAAAGATGTCCTCTTTTCAATACAAACACCCTTTTACCCCTTCTGTGTGAAAAAAACTCCCTAAAAGGGGTAATATCCTCCCATCTGGCAACACTGGTTAGAGGTTAGGTTGACGTGCCTCTGCGCATGTGCAACATAAATCACATGAAACTTCTGTTAAATTTCATAGTAAATTTAGTAAAAGTAAATAGTTCCATTGTGTTAGTACATTGTATTACCACACTGTTTCTGAAATTTCTTAATTTTATTATGTACAAACACATACACTTGATTATTCTTTAATATATGTATAATGTAAATTAAAATTTTCCAGTAAATGTTATGTAAGCAGAGCATAACAAAACATGGAAATTTCCACCCATTTTTATCAGTGCAGAGTTGCCTTTTTACAAATTGATACTAGAATTTTAGTGTTAGATAAGTAGTGAACCTCCACAGCAGTGATTTCAGCGTCGGACATCTCCTATCTCAGTGCATCTCTATCAGAAGGAACACGCTCGTAAATGCGCTTAATTAAAAATCTGATGTATTTATTAACATTTCCAGAGCGACGCCAATCACCGCGTGGCCCTCTTTAATCCCTCGAAGACTGTCCCATCTAGTTGGGACGAGAGAGCACGGTAAAGTCAGTGGAGTATTATTATTCACCATTAATCACTTTCCACTCTTATAAACAAGCGCCTCTTTGATTATAGCAATCGGAGGATTGTAAATATTTTAACGTGCCGCCCAAATCGTGTACCGGCCAGTCCGGCCGTGACTAAGCACAAGCGGCCGCGAAAAAACTAATATTGTTAACACGAATATGCAGCCAGATAAGTTATCCTTAATATTCCCTTTCAAAAGGAATCAATTCGATTTTACATAGCTGACGCAGCGTGCTCGTGAAGTGAAACTTGATTGAATATTGTCGATGGTCTGGTATACAGGGCGGGTCGATTGTGCCGTTTCAGATTATGTTTTGGGATTATTTATTTGTACAATAATTTGTTAATTTCTGTCAAACATGTGGTGCTGGCTCTCCACGCTTCTTTTTAATTTAGTACTAGAAAAGGTCATAAGAGATAGTCAGTTGAACAGAGAAGGACACATATTGTTTAAAAGTCATCAAATTGTAAGTTATGCAGATGATGTGGCTATTATTGCTAGAAATAGTAGAGAATTAGAAGAAGTAACGAGAAAACTTGTGGAGGAAGCACGTAAAGTGGGATTGCAGATAAATCAAGAGAAAAGTAAGCTTTTGAGAATAGGAGAACAAAAAAGGGATACCAATTTTAAATTGAGAACAGCATGGAGAGATGGAGTTTGAGGAAGTTCAAGAATATGTATATTTGGGGGCGCTAATAACAGCTAACTGTGATGAGGAACAAGAAATAAATAGGAGAATAATAAAATCAAACAGAAGTTCGGCAGCAGTCAACCACTTATTGAAATCAAAAAATTTGTCCAGAGGAGTAAAATTTAGAATGTATAAAACAATTTTGAGGTCAACAGCGCTGTATGGCCGTGAAACCTAGATTCTCAATAAGAACTCAAGAGAAAAACTTTTAAGGTGGGAAAGGAAAATCTTAAGGAGAATTCTAGGGGTAAGAAGACGGAGGAAGGCTATGTAAGGAGAAATAATGAGGAAATATATGCAATGTACCAGGCACCAACAATAGACGAAATTGTAAAAGCCAGAAGAGTGCAGTGGCTAGGGCATCTAGAACGTATGGAAGATGAAAGGGCAAGAAAATAGTAGGGAGTAAACCTAACTACAAGGAAAAAGAGGTAGACCGAGGAAGCGATGGAGAGAGGCAGTGGCAATAGATCTAAGGGAGAAAAATGTAACGGATTGGAAAGCAAGGCGAAGGACAGAATGGAATGGAGGAGAATAACACAGCTCTGGGCCTAAAAGGCCTGTAAACAGCTTTATATACAAGGTGTAACAGTAGTAAGTATTCAAAACTTGTGAGCTTGTAAAACAAGTCGAAAAATTACGAAAACCTTAGTACAACTTTTGTCAGTGGTGGCTCCTAAGGGAGATACGCTCACTTAAAGGGGTAACCTCAGAAACAGTTTTTAATGCGTAACATCTAAACAGTTCAACATTAAGTCACGAAATTTTGGTGAGATATTAACCTTGACGTGCTTAATAAGTATCATTAACTACATTTCAAAATTTTCTACAGGGGTGTAAGAAAATGCAAGGCTCTGGTACAAATTTAATCATATCTTTTTTGTAGTTAATTTTTTCTAGTTTCTGACTCCAAAATATTAAAATATTAAGTATTTAACATAAAAAATGTACTCTTGTTAAATTTCAATAGGATGTACCGTTTTCAGTAAATTCGATTTCAATCATTCCTAACGTGACCCACATTTAACATCCAATACAAAACAACTAGTCTGACAGTTAACAGAAATGTCAAGTATTTTTAGTTTGAAAATTGTATTATTTGAGTCTACGCAGTGCCATTTTTATAGTGAACAAAATTAGATAAAAATTATTTAAAAATGCAACAGTATACATGTTATGAGTATGTAGATATGCTTTTGACGTTAGGTGGAGTGTCATGGGAGCGCAAGAGCAGCCTCACACCGATATGGTATAAAGTTCCCCAATAGAAATGTACCCAATTATAAAATATTTCTTTGCACCGAAAGGCGTTATTGTTTTTATGTTATTTATATTACGGTATTTTTATTTGTACTATTGTTTTTAATTTTTACTGTTAAGAGTGTCAAAAATACTTGACATATTTGTTAACTGTCAGATTAGTTGTTTTCTTCATGGCGCACTGCAATTTATTAATTTATTTGACTATGGATGTTGAATGGGGCACGTTAAGAGTGATTGAAATCGATTTTACTGAAAAACGGTACATCCTATTGAAATTTAACAAGAGTACCGTTTTTATGTTAAATACTTCAAATTTCAATATTTTCGAGTCAGAAACTAGAAAAAATTAACTACTAAAAAGATATGATTAAATTTGTCCCTGAGTCTTGCATTTTTTCACGCCCCTGTAGAAATTTTTGAAATCTTTTTATGAGACTTAATGTTGAACCGTTTTGATGTTACGCATTAAAAACTGTTGCTGAGGTTACCCCTTTAAGTAAGCGTATCTCCCTTAGGAGCCGCCACTGACAAAAGTTGTACTAAGGTTTTCGTAATTTTTCGACTTGTTTTACAAGCTCACAAGTTTTGAATACTTACTACTGTTACACCTTGTATATGTGGTGCTGGATGAAATATACAGTTGTTAGAAGTAAACTATAAGACAAATAATAAATGTCGGGTGTTAGTGGAACTGCAATGAGTGAAAATGTATTTTTGGCCGTTTGCAATGAAGGAACGAAGAACGAATGCAAAATAATAATAATATCTCTACTCCTCATTCTAATCACTCGGATTAGCCCAGAAGTCGAAGACTTGTGCGGGAGAGGGGGTGGCTTATTATTATTAAGCAGGCCGCATTTGCGTTACTACAACTAACCGGATTAACTGTTACTGCTATCTATCAGGTACTTAGGTATTATTATACAGTGCTTTCGAAAAGTAATAAATTCATTATTTTTGAAATTGAGAAGTTTTCGAAAAAATCCCCTGGCACGTCGATTCTGTTTTTTAAAAAGGCACTTTTTGACATACGACTCATATTTGTGACGTCATCGTTGTTTGAGATATGACGTCATCACGACGACAATTTGTTCAAATAGCAACCCCCAATTGTGACCATGCCACTTGAAAGAGCTTGTCATTCTACATACATACATCATGAAAAATTATGGTGTTACATAACAAAAATTTCAAGAAAATAATGTTTGAAGATTTTAAAATTTAATTTCACAATACTGTGGACCTCCCCATTATGCAACACCTGTCCGTGCTTATTTAGATGAGCTGTTCCCGAATCGTTGGATAGGGAGAAGGGCCGATTGAGTGGCCAGTCAGATCGCCTGATTTGACATTCCTAGATTATTTCTTGTGGAAAAAGCAAAGTATACGTTATTAGACCAGTTAATTTTTTATTTAAGTGATAATGTACAAAAAGAATTTATTAATCGTCTTGGCTTCTGTCAGGCAGCCAACGGTGCACAATTTGAACATTTAATTTAGTCGATATTTTACATAATTATTATCATTTTCAGTATTGTTGAAATTTTTGTTATGTAACACCATAATTTCTCATGATGTGTGTATGTAGAATGACACGGACTTTCAAATGTCATGGTCAAAATTGGGGGTTGCTATTTAAAAAAAATGTCTATGACGTCATATCCCGACCAACGATGGCGTCACAAATTTGGGTCGTATGTCAGAAAGTGCCTTTTTTTAAAATAAAATCGACGTGCCAGGGGATTTTTTTGAAAACTTCTCATTTTCAAAAATACTGAATTTATTCGTTACTTTTCGAAAGCACTGTACATAAAAATGTTTATTTTCCTCGTTTCTACATTTGATAACGCCGCACGGTAGTTGACATATCTAGCCATCTCGAACGATGATTGTTTGTCAGAGACCCGATTTTCAAGATGTTGCCCCATTTTTAAACATCGAGCTAGAATTCCGAAACAATTTTTATTGTGTATTGTCTTTTAGGCCTCCCTGAGCATGTTATTAAAATTTTTGTATTTGGTCATAGTTAACACAGTATAACTAAAATTCCAGTTGTATAACAAAATATATTTTAAACATATGAGTGAGTGAATCCCACCTGGCAATGTGAAGATATCTGACAATTTTTTTTATACTGGATTTTTCTTAAGACATTTTTTTATATCTTATTACCTAAGAGTTTATCTATTTGTAAGTATACTCGTTACAATACCTGCATATGTAAAATCATAACTACATTATTTAGTATATTTTATCTGTTAATTAAGCAATTAAGAGGTCTTGTGCATTGAAGTGCGGCATAAATACAGCTCGTTACTTATTTCCCGCACACGGGCAATAAAATTTAGCATTCTCGCAATCAGCCGGGCTTTGGACGTTGTTGCAATTACCATCGGGTGACTTTTACAAATCTGTGGTTCCATTTGGTGCCTCCCTTCGGTGCATTTCGCTGCAATTTAAAAGAAGACTTTAACTCCGCTAATTTAGTGTGATATACTTTTTCCTTAATTACCGCTTTACCGCTAAGTTAATCTGTTCTTAATTAGCCGGATAATTAGTTACTGCCCGAGTTTTTAAACGCCGCGGAGGAATGTCTTCTTGCATACATATTCGATGGGTTAACTCTCGAACCATAAATAATTTAAATCAAAACTGTCTAGCAATTACGCGGCGGATGCATTATAAATAAGCCCGAGTCAAATCTGTTTTCATGTATTTTCATTGTTCTAGATTTTTAAATAAATCATTGTCCTAATAAATTACCTCCGACTTTATAAATCATCTGCGAACAGATAGTTAAATGTATATTTTATTCCACCCACGTGTCTCAACTGTAAACAAGATTTTTATTGTGCAGACGTATAAGTTGACTGGCAACACTTTTATCGTAAAATCTGAGATTAACAACTTTTCATCTAATTTTCAGTTTTGTTATTATCATTTTTATATCTCCTTTCGCAACGGTTATGGCCGGTATAATAAAATATCTTCGCGCCATTTGTGACGGGTATTAATTTGTTAAATGTTTGTTATGTTATTCGGGTCCCCTTTTAACATTGTCATGTCATTCCATATCTGTATTACCATCGCAAGATGGTAATTATAATATTAGTGTAATAAATAACAAACCTTATTCTTACTCTTTTTTTTTGTAATTTTAACTGTAAATAAAAACTGAAACAATTAGTTTGTGAAAGTGTTTCATTATCTAAATTAACTAGGTAAAAATCATTAAAATGATATGATATGCTAGTAACAATGAAAGTGTAACAAATTGTTGGTAATCTGATTACACTTTCTTATTTAATAAACCATTTTGGTTTCTTCCTATCAAGATAGTTATTATGAATTAATTTCTTTTTAATAGCCTTTCTACCAAACAAATATCATTAAATATATTATATCTAGTCCGTACCACGTTGTATGCAACAAGTTATAAATAATTCAACAGTATAATAATTGACTTTATTTATATAAGATTTTATTCCCCTTACATTTTGAATTTATACTTTGGAAAATAATGGTAATGATCAAGGTTTTAGAAAATACTACTACTTATTTCAGAAGAATTTGAGTTTAAAAAAAAACAGTTACTAGTTGTAAATATGAATCAAATTTTTTTAAACAGGAATACCAATATATCTGCATCGGCTGTATCTTCCTTACTATAAGAGGTTTTTGAAACTTTATAGAATTTTAACAATTTAATATCTACAGTATGGTTAATTGAAATCAACTAATTACGATGATTCAGTTGAAAATTTATGCTTTGCAAGCGATTTTCTGGAAATCACTAAGGATTTTTATGAAAAAATTGGCTACATGTAATCATTTACCCCAAAATTGCAAACAAATGTCACCAATTTGAAATGCAGTACATTTATTTTATTCATACGTATAATTTTAACTTTCTATTTTTACAGGATGAGTCAAGTTTAAATAGTCAAATTTCAGGAATAAATTCCTTACGAAATTTTAAGAAACAATGTAAATATAACACCTTTTATTTCGTTCTCCAACATATACTTACAGGATGTTCAAATGATGAGTCGCTTTCCTAAAATTTTATGGATCATCTTATAATTGTAACCAGTACCCTAGATATGAGGAGTCTACAACATCCTTTGAGAAAAATATTTGGTACGGCACTAAACAGGATAAAAAATATGCGATTTTTATAATTTTCAGTCTCTTTACTAGGTACATAAAAGGACTTTGGAAACAAATTCGTTAAACGCACCGTTTTTCCGTAGAAATACTTTTTGACAACTGTACCGGGTGTCTCAAAATTCCCACCCGGAGCATGTTTTACTAAGAAATATTTTTAGTAGGCGAAAATAAGTGATAATATCTTTTAGGCATTAGGTTTATGCTTTGGTTGTGTATAATTTGTGAGGTTGACAACGGGCGCCATTTGTATTTTTTTCTCAGAAACATATTTATTTATGTGGTTCATTGAAAAACACATTGCATTCTAATAAAAAAACTTTATAAAGTGTTTACCTATTTCCTTCCAATGTTCAAATGTTAATAGTTGGAATAATTAAAATAATTTCGAAATGTGAAAAACAAGGGTTTATTTAGAATTAAAAATAGTAAATGTTTGTAAAACATATACCTGTTTGACAATAATTGCTCTAAATATCCATCTCTAATTTCAATGCATTTATCAACGCGGTTATTAAAAGATGTCTTATTTTAAAGTAAAAGCCCTTATCGCGAATGATGCCACAACATTTAAAACCTGCTGCTAAAGTTATTTCTGAGGGTTAATATAGTAATCAGTAGTTTCTCCATAAACAACTGATTTCATGTAACCCCAGAAACAAAAGTCCTTGGGATTGAAATCAGGAGCGCGAGGGAGCCATGCCATTTTACTGCAGCTAGTACCCTCTATGAACTATAACAATTATAACCAAAATGTGAACAGATTTCAATTCTTTGACCCAAAGATTTTGTGTGAATATTTGCAATTATTAAGAAATAAATGAAAGAAAAACTAAAATAATATTTTAAATTTAACACCCTGTATCTCTTTAACTGTCAACTTTTGGACTAAACTTAATTCGGCTAAATCACAATATTTTTGCTTTTGGAATCTACCCTGTATAGTACTAAGTAAGTTTATTAATCAAAAATATATATGTATTTTTATACATATTGATACCTAACTTTGTTGGTTAAACCATGCATCTTATTCTTGAAAATATCCAGGTGCCTTGAGATAACATTATGTGACATTTTTTTCTGGGATGTACCATTTCAAAAATTAAGCATGAAATCATAGCCGTAAAATTGTATACTTTACTTTTGTCCGATTCAGTTAGTAATGACGCTGTTTCTCAAAATCCCGATTTTTTGAAAAACCGTTATTTTTCCAAATATAAAAAAAAGAATAAAAAAGTTTTAATATTAAAGTTCCTGTTATACTGATAAAATATATATTTAATAATTAGTATACTGATAAAAAATGAAAATCATTTTAAGGGCTGTCTATCCCTAGTCCGGCCCTTATTTGGGCTACCAACAAATTCATATTTTTACCAATTGAAGATAACAATAAACGTTAATCATGTACCAAATTTGGTTGCTCTGTTAAGGCATTGCTGAAATATTATTGTTTTTCAAAATGTAACACTCACAAGCCAATATGTCTTCAACGGTACATTCCATAAAAAAATGTTACATAACAAAGCGGCATATTTTAAGATCTTCTACACGTGCCTGATCTGTGTCAGTCAGAGTTATGAAACAATCTGTATTTCAGTTATTAAATTTTTATACTCATATGTCTGTAGGAAACCTTATTTCAAGATTGTTAAAGTATGTGCACAAACTTTAAGGGGTCCGCAACGACATTATTTTCCAGATACAGGGTGTAAAAGTTTGAAAAAAAAAATCAAATTTTTGGATCTATTTTCTGAGTAGTAAGAACCACTTTGTTGAAACTTGACACACACTAGTAGGTATTTAGAGACTACATTTTGCGACCCTTAAAGTTTGTGTACATACTTAATTAACACCATGTATAGGGTAGAAAAGTATTTTATCTATCCCGCTACGTGTTTATCCAAATGAGAATATAAAATTATCTTGTTAATGTTGTCGGCGTATTATGATTTAGTTATCCTTCTCTATTATATATATAGGCATTATTAGTTTTCTTCGAATTTGCCTCAATTTCATGTACAGACACGCCACCCCGTAATTGAAAAAACAAACACTTTTTTTAGAACGCTAAATTGAAATCCTTTATTTACCGTGGTAAATTTTTTCAAGTTGTTAGAGGCACGATAGAATCGTTCGACTGTCTGTTATGAATTGAGCTAATAATCTGTTAAATCACTAATAACGTTGCCAACGTCTATTCAGACCTTATGCAACGGGCAGGTTTTCCTCGGCGGACACAGGACCATTAAAATTAATTATTTCTCTATTAGATACTTAACAGGTGCATGATACTGCACATAATACATAACTAGCCAAACAATAAAACAGCGAAACTTCAAATTCAATTTAGATCGGCGGCGCACGATAGCGAGTCACAAACCTATTTGGCAATACTTTCAGGTAATACAATCGTGAGTCTCTAAATACCACGTTCTCACTTTCACCTTGTAACAAGACAGATTGAACGGTCCCTAGTGTAGTATGCACGGTGGTCAATTTAAGACGCCTCCAACTCGAGCGTTACTGTTCACAATCTATAATTATGTATCACTTTTTTATGCATAGAAAAAAATCTTCATTGTTTCGAATGTGGATAGAAACTGATGCTTGAAATTTCCTTTGTTAAATATATGCTTTCTCTATGTGTGTTTTGAGGTAGACTGCTGTAGATTTTGATTGACTAAATAAACGTACAAAATGCTAATATTCAATTATGTATTTCAGTACCGCACATTACAGAGGGTTCTGAAAAACACTAACATAAATTAGGGCCTGATAGATTTTCTATAATTATTACAATTTGTTCCTATGAACCACGGGCGCATCTTTGTCTAGATATTGTTTGCGTACTTTGTATCATCAACCTTCATCTCTTCTCTCTGCTAGTTTTCACTATTTTCCGTTTCGCAGTTGTATGTTTTTCTTTGCTACTCTTTTATTGCTCTATATACACTAGTCACGGACATTCTTGGTATGGAGCTACATATTTCAACCGTATCACGTCCACTCATTTGTTGGTCTCGCGCTCTAATCCCTTCATACACGTCATTATCCAAAATTGCTCTCTTGTTAGATTACAGCGTTTACGATTTTGATAATACGCTGTAGACCTTGAAAATTGCATTCACAGTTAAATTAGCGGAAAGATATAGCCGAAATTTTCTTACGCCTACGCTGGGGTGTGCACGTGGTGGAGTCTGTCACGTTATGATTACCAATAGAAATCGAGTTTTCCGAACTGGCGCATGCGTATTTACTGCAGCAGAAGCTGTGTTCTCAGAAGCATGTGGTACTTTAATTTTATACGATAAATATAGAGGCTGCATGTATTTATCTTTGTGTTGACTGCTTTAAATGGTGATGTGTATCTTATTTTGGACCTCGACTATAACTTTATCAAATATTTGCTGAAGGATCTTGCAATTAATTTCAAATAAACCTTCGTGTCTGATGTTAAGTTGTCTAGAGCTTGATAATTCTTTTGAATTGTTTCCGCCATACGACAAAAGGCATGAGTCATATATATATAAGTCACATGTACAAAATTGGGATATATATTTTTAAACAACACAGCTGCTTTAACTCTATAGGCATAGAAGCACAGCTGCTGTCTCAATGTCATTTACTAACAGTAAGACATTACTTTAACAATATGTATTACAAGCTGTTGTATATACGATTTATTTGCTTTAACAGGCGTTATAATACACGCTACAATATTACACATTTTATAATCGTTCTATAAAAGCGTAAATTATTCGGTGGCTGCTTGCTGTATGTTTTTCAGGTGTAATTCAATGCTGGTCGGGGTATTAGTTTGAAATCCGCTTTGGCAAATGTCGCACATTACACAGGTAGGGGCTTGCAATAATATCCACAGTACTGTGAATCGCTTTCTGTCCCAACATTCAGTAGCCAATGGTCACTAGATGTACCTACGTGCTACGTATTTCGTATCCATGTTCTTCTATCTGTTATGGTAGAATGCAAACAGCCAGGGTAGGTCGTCGGTTATTTCATCCATTACACACTGGGGAGAGCTAACAAGCTCCAAATCGGTATATGTCTGGTGGCGTCGCTGACGACTAACCATACCTGTTTGCTGTAGGTTCCTTAGGTGTAATTCAATGCTGGTCGGGGCATTAGCCCGCATAGTAGTTTGAACTGTTTCTTGAAATTTGCTTAAATGTTTTTCTTTAGTTTGATTGGGTTTTTGCCACACTTCTGAAAAATTAAATAAAGATTAATTATATAAATTCTTGCGCCAAACGGATTAGGCAAAAATTATTTTTGAAAGTAAGTTTGCCTAACCAAAAAATCTCACACTGAAAAAGCAGATAAGTAAACAATGACAAAAATCACATCACCATCGCGCACTTCCGTTTTTTTGTCGTTTCGAAAAACTAGTTCTCAAAATAGCAAATGCATTAAAAGTATGTCAAGTTTGACAGCTTAAAATGTTGGTACAAATAATAAAGATATACAATAAATCTGTTTTCAACATAGGATTATATATTGCCGCTACTCGCTCTTTTAGAATCGTAATATTTCAATGCAAATTCTTCACTGTGTATACTGTCGCTTCCATGTTTCCATCCAAACTAATTGTTTAAACATCAAGGTAATAGTATGTAGATAACGGCCCCTTGAAGTTACATAAAAAAGACAACATCATGCCTTACCCGCTTATTTGCATACGTTTAAAAAAGTGGGCGTTCTTGCATGTAACTCTACAAAACGTACGTACTTTCTAATAACATGCAATTATCAAAAATTGATCGACGGTGAGGATTTTATCAACCCATTTTGATTTATCCGTTATAGCAACATATTGGTTATCTTTTTCTAATGTTTCAAATTACAAGTATTAGTCATACAGATGTGGGAAAATATAAAAAATTTTGTTCAATATGTCTAATAAGTAATAAAATTCATGGTGTTGGTATTTCATATTTTAAGACGAGTTAAGGTTTGTCCTAATAAGTTAGTCTTGAGATTGTCCTACCGTGTGCTGTATACAGTTAGAACCCTTTTATTTTACGACTTTCGTTTAAAATAAACATTAAACATTTTGTACCCTATTACAGTAATGTGACTGTGACATTAAAAACGTCTTTAATTTATTAGGCGATGTAAAAATGAAAATATTCAGTGCCACCGTAAAAAGAGGATTAGTTGATAATAAAAAAGCTCTTAAAATTAAAAAATCTATGAAGTAGGCGGTTGGTTCACATTTTTGTGTCTTGTTAACCATGCTGGAACTATAAAGTGTGGATTTCTAAGGATTTTACGTAGGGAAGCGTGTTAATAATTATTACTTTGCAGTGTCTTCTAAAAAAGCTGACTTCCAAATAGGCTTGTTATTTGTAGAAGAAAATTATATGTACTCACGTGGCATGTAACGGGGTACTTAAATTGCAATGCATTCCTACATTGAATGTGTTTTAGTAGATGAGGAAGAGAATCAAGACACTTAGTTAATTGAGCTACCCACTTGCGCTATACGTAATCTTTTTTTCTCGACGACAAATATGGGTATTAAATTTTATTGGACTATTAAAATTATTGTATCACTCTGAGTAATCAAACACCCATTATTATTTTTACAACCTATCTAGATAATGTATCTCTTTCCAGATGATTATACAGGGTGTATTGATCGATATGATTTTCGTTATTAATTTTTGTATTTATTTTCATTTACTTAATTAAACACAATTTTGACTGAATTTTTGAACTATTTAATTTTGTTATAACAATATTTAAAAATTACGGTTTGACTTGTAAGTAGTATTTTCAAAACGCCACGTCCTATTGACTTGGGACAAGAGAGTTTTTCTGGGTAAAATTGATATTCATATTTTTCAACAACATTTAAAAAAGTTCAATTTGCTATACTTTAAAAAAAAAGATTAATAATAATAATAATGGCAAGAAGTAAAAAGTATCTGTAGGTAGATATTTACAAATGAAAATAACAAATAAAGTTAATGAAAACAAAATACAAAATAAAAATGTAAAATTAAACTAACACACAATACAAATATTCGTGTGTTAATTTAGAAGCAGGGTTGAAATAGTAGAGTTTCAACATCACGCATATAAGTTTTTAAATTCGTTATTATTTTTGTTTCTATCAGGCAACGTGTTGTACAATAAAATACCCATAATGTATTGCGGTCTCTTTTCAAAGAACGTCAAACTAATTATGATAAAAATTGTTCCTTCTAAAACCAAATATTAGTTTTTACATAAGATAATAATTCTAAAATATTGGAAGCGGTATTAACTTTAAATCTTTAAATTTAGATCTACATGACTCCCTTGTACCTAGTGACAAAATATTTCTAATAGCCCTTTTTGGATTATAAAAGCTCTGTCTGCATGACTAGATGCAACCCAAAAAACTATTCCATACTTAAGTCTTGAAAAGCAATGGGCATAATAGTAAGATATAAAAAGCACCAATCTATTCACAATATTTCTAAGCCTGTATAAAGCAAAACAAACAAGTTTTTTACAGAGGGCATCTATGTATATGAAATCCCCAACTCAAATTAATGTTTAAATACAAGCTCAAAACTTTGGTTTCTTAAACCTGTTTTGGGCGATTCTAAGTAAACAACTAAAATTTGTAGTACTTACTCTAGGAGTGAAATTCATAATAACAGTTTTATCTGTGTGCAGGTGAGACATAAGTGGGCTGCTTACTTCCTGCTCGGCCTAAGCGGCTCGACTTACAGGAAGCGACCTACAAGTACTCATTTACACTTTTATCTTTGTTGACAATGAGATGATTGTTCCTGAACCATCAGAGATGAGGTATCATCTGCAAATAATACAAGACTTCCGTCGTTAGCACTACATATTCAATCGTTAGCAAATGTTATAAATAATACGGGGCCTAATACTGGCCCTTGTGGGACGCCACATGTAATACTTTCAGGTTTTGAACACATGCTATTAATTTATTATGCCAGTCACAAAGATTACCTCTAAATCTATATTTATATAACTTCTGAAGTAATATGTTGTGATTAACAAAAATGCTTTACTCGGATCAATGAAGATTCCCATACATTTTTTGTTATTAACATTAAAATACAGATTTAATAAACTCATAATTGCTGATTGAGTCGACCTACCAGCTCTATAACCGTGTTGATACACCTCTATCTTCACTACTGGAATTAATATGCATGATTTTTTGTTGTCGATTTATTTGCTTTCAAACACGATATTGTTTTCTGTCAATGTCATATGTCATATTTATATAAACTTTTATTCTGAAAATGAATTCTTCTTAAAATTCTTGAAGTCCTTAAAACTGAACCTGGATTTTATGGTAATTTTACTAAGCAATATAAGTACTTGTTGTTTATAGTAGTAATAATTTGTAGTTATCTAAATTACTAGTACTACTAATTATTTAAGGTCTATCTACCTAGATACATGTATTTTATCTAGGTAGCGATTTACTAGAATAATTTGGTTGCGTACGGATACAAACGAATGACTTATACATATTTGACAGTAGAATAGTTTTACGCTGGGTTATTTTGTTCAAGGATTACCAGTTGTAAATCTTTGAATGTAGCATCATATAATTACAAGTTAGTCCTTGCTCCGACTGTGTATCAAACAACAAAAGAAAATCTAATTGTCGTTTCTGTCTATTCAAAGCCAATAGTTGACATTGTGAACTGAAATTAAATTTTAAAACTCATTTGACGATTGGGGATATTAAATAAATAAGCGTAGGTACGCCGATTATATAGATTCAATTGACAAATGGTTTCACAATTTTATTAAACGTAAATCATACAAAGAAATACCCAGTTCACTGTTCTGACATTTAAATACGACCGACATGTACTTGGCTGTTAAGCGGGCATAAAGTATATAGTTCCATAAATAATTTATTAATCTATAAATCTGCTACTGTAAATTATTGTTTGTGTCTTAAAAAAAATGCTTACCTAGCCTTTTACGATACACGCAAAAATCGGAGTTTATGACACTTTCACAATATGAACCAATCGATTATCATACAGGATATTTTATCGTTAAATGGTAGTAGTTTTGTTACGGTCACATTAGAAAGTACACATGCATGGATACACCATTTTTCTCGCCAGCGTTATTTGTAAACTTAGAAATATATATTGCCCTATGTAAGTTTAAATAAATGGAACTTGTGAAAAAAATGGTGTGTTCATGTACGAGTACTTTCTAATGTGACCAAAGAAAAACTACTATACTCGCGACAAGAAATCAGACGACTTACGTCATACGAACAAATGAATAATTCATTATATTTTCATAAAAATATTTAACAAACTGCTACTGATATAGTCCAGGAAGTTAGGAAAAATAACGGAAATTTTTAGGCACAGCAGATATCGAGATGCGGTTTTCCGCATTGTGTTCGGGAAGGTCCCAGCAAAAAGTCTAAATCGTCTGGTTTAGCCATTTTTGAAAAATGCCTTCTAGGCCGGAAAATGCATTACACCATTATAAGTACGACTGGAAACAAGGAAAAATCGCTCGTAAATCGTTACTCGTGGGTTTTCGGGACGGCCGAACTAGATTCTGGCATTAGAATTACCCGGGGATGCACTAGGGTGGCTCTGTAGGGATGCCCGGGGCGTGAATTGGGGAGAAATGGCAGCGTGCATGAAAATCGCTCCAAACTCGTAACTAGGGGTTTTCGGGGATGCCTAATTCAATTCTAGCATTAGATTTCCCCGGGGGCGCTTGGGGGTCCCTCTGTCGGGTTGTCTGGGGGTGATTGTGGGAAACATTTAAGTTTAAAATGATTAATTCAACATTAATAAAAACTACCATTTGTTATTTGAATAAAGTATTATTTTCATAATTTGTGATTTTTCATTTTCTCCTTTACCATTTCCCACAGAGCCACCCCAGAGCGCCTCGATTTTGATCTAAATGCCCTGGACTAATAGTAATAAAACTATATACTACATTAAAAGTTTGCATTATAATATATTGCACTAAATTGTAAAAATGATTGTCTTTAATGCGACCAAATATCGGAAATTACGTTGACAATAAAAACAAATGTGTAACGTCAGCCTGATGTAAGACGTCTGAATTCTTGACGCGAGTATACCATTAGAGATATTAAAATATCGAGGAACAACTGAAAATATTGAATATTTACGATTTCGATAGGTAGCTTAGTATCGTAAACATTCATGTTATGATACGCGATGGTTTGACACATGAGGCCAAAAGCTGTGCTTCATAACCCATCAAGTATATGAAATTACGGTACGAATATCGTACAATGTTTTATCTACTATTAGGACTGTTCAAGCAAGGAATCCGGACTTGTTTCAAACTGTCAGAAATATTCGACCAACAGATTTATGAATTCGTTTTCAGTAAACCAGTCTGGATTTCTGGCTTGAATAGACCTATTAATGCCTCTCAAAATATTATAGAAAAAGTTTATAATTACTACAATTTTAAGATGATAGGCAATAAACTAATAGGTTTTGGGAGTAGTTGTCATGTTTATATCACTCTGTCTCTGTGGCGTTGATAGAATTCAGACGAAAATGCTCTGGATATAGAATTTGCAGCAGATGCAGCCATCGGAATCATAGTAAGTACCTTAATCTTTGAGTATAGACGGTTGAGGGTTTCTTCGTATTTTATAAAGACGGAAATTGGTAATAATTTATTCTCGAGAACAAAAATGATCACATTTCTGTCAAAAATAAATTGATTTGTTTGGTAAGGAAATTTAATTTTTTGACGGGTATTTGTTTATATTAAATAAATAATTATTCCCATTGAACATCTTAAAAAAATAATTTTAAACAGTTCCAATAAATATTTTTTGCTTTTCTAAGCAATTGTTCAAATCTCAATGAAAATAACGTTTTGAAATAAAAAAATGTTTTTTGATTGAAATGAATATACATTCCGAATCAAATAATGCGCTTATTTAAATAAACATGTATGTTTTCAATTGAAGTATGTGGAATAGGAAAACATGTCATCTTTTAATTTTTGTTATAACATTTTTAAATAGTTTTATTACGTTCTATAATCTTTTCAAAAACCGTACATTAAAAATACTCAATTTCTTAATATCGTCGAAAAATTGTCAAAATAATTGTATTTTTGCTTTTTCAAAGAAATTATTTGGTATCAAGAAATGAATATTTGTTTGGCCCTATACAAATAAATAATTTATTTCCATGAAACAAAATTTTTTTAGGCACAAATTTTTTTTTCGGTGTATAAACATATTTGGCCTCATGTCAAAAGAAATTGCTATATTTTTAGATTACCAAATCCGGTGCGATATGTACCTAGGACACTTTCCTAAGATATTCTAGGGGATGGAAGTTGAGTAGCGTATAACAAACTGCAATGATGTAATCAAAGTTTACAATTAGTAATCTAATGTTTGTTCTTTAATGTAATTCCAACTTGAAATAACGTCTTAATTGCTAAAGTTGTATATATCTTTTCACCGTACTAGTTCGGTAAAGTCAAATTTGTCCAAATTAGTGTGGTATAATGTATGTCATTGTGACATTCAAGTGAATATTGTGATGTTTGTCATTACATATTGATCGTAGAGGGTTGATAGTGTTTGACAAGATTCCAAAAGCATATATTTTGAAATGGGAAACCTTTAGCCCCACTTCTAATAGTGGGAATGTGGTTATTAAAACATACTATAAATGTAACGTATTGGAAAGATACCAATCTATCTTTAGTTTCTTTCTAGCAAAGAGATAAGGTACATTTATGCCACGGTTTATAGGCCAGGTATTTATAGTGGGGTAATTATAGAAATTACAATTTTTTGAATAGGTATCTAATGTTACAGTTTTATACTCATACTTTCAAAAATAAACGTACTTAACAACAGTGCTGTTTTTGCACTGCTGTATGTACAACAGTTTGCAATAATAATGGCACTCTTTAAAATTAATTTTGCGTTTATTTCGAACTGTTGACGTATTCATAAAGAAATCTACTTTCAATTTTAAACATTAGTTCTTAGTTGTTTCACTTCCTAATAAAATTTCTACTCAATACTTCCACAAGTTCAAAAACCGTTTTGAGAGACTGTCATTATTATTGCAAAAGCATGTACCTACATACTTGGGCTTCGTCTATTTAGAGTGACACCAGAGGGCAAATAAATGGTCGCAATACACAATCACTAATTTTCAGTTATTTTCATTGTAATTACAAAAAATAAAATATGACCTTTTCTCGGTATTAAATCTTCTGACAAGAAATGTTTATTCATGGTCGACGACCTATTCGCTTTCGAACCGTATTATTAGAAAATGGTCACTGAAAAGTCAGGCATATATAAATAAATTCACCGCGGACATTATAATGTATAATTAAATGAATTTATAACATTAGATAACACCAACATTCATTGTCCCGCATACAATAACCGTTTTCAATTGTTGCATGACTTAGGGGATTTAATGATTTAGTCCAGTTCGGATATTATTAGAGTAACACGGAGAATTCGATCTACAACGAGCTGTTCGGAGAGAGTGAATTTTTTAAAACTTAATTAAGAAGCAATTAGTAAATACTTTTTTGTGGAAACAAATTTCACTTTCTAATTATTTGAATACCTACCTCTTTAGGTTCTTAATGTGTTTTTGTATTTTTTAATAGCAACCAATATTCATTTGTGTATCTTATAAGTTAATTGAATAATTGAGTACAATAATTGTAGATGTAGTTAAGAAGATAACCGGTCGAAAATCTAAGCTGAAGCACATTGTTTACGTCTTTATGCAAAAGTTACTTAATTGCATAATTACATACTTATTTTCAATATAAAGATTTCAGTAAGATATTGTAATTACTTCATTTAATTAGATAATAAATTAATAATGAATTGTTAATGGATTATTTCAGTGACACAAATTTGTTTGTAATTTTACATAACTTTACATTGACAATTTGCAACCAGCGTAAAGTTATGTAAAATTACATAATAATTTGGTAAATGAAATAAGTACACTGTAATATTACAAAAACAAACATAGTAAAATTCCGTATCGTGTTATGTGATTTTACAACTATTATCCTTAATTCCATTGGAAATTTCCCACATTATAATTTTTATATTGATTTACATTGTAATTTTTAAGTTGGAATTGTTAGTTTCTGTATAGGTATATACTCGCGTCAAGAATTCAGACGTCTTACGTCACGGCTGACGTTACACATTTGTTTTTATTGTCAATGTAATTTTCGATATTTGGTCGCGTTAAAAACAATAATTTTTTGCAATTTAGTGCAATATACAATGCAAACTTTTAGTGTAGTATATAGTTTTATTACTATCAGTTGCAGTTTCTTAAATATTTTGATGAAAATATACCGAATTATTCATTTGTTCGTATGACGTAAGTTGTCTGAATTCTTGTCGCGAGTATACCTTTATAACTACAATTAAAAATACATATGCATAGATAAAATATTTTCATCAACTAACATTATTTTACATATTAAGACTGGATATCAGTGTGTAAAAAACTTAACAATATGTTAAAAAATGTATATACACTGATAAAAATTATCAGCGATATTACACGGTGGATTGTTGGTTATTTATTGCTTAAATGGAAATTGTAATAGAAAATATGCATTTTTATTGTAAAACCGTGTTTTTGAACACATGAAATGTAATTTTACTACATTACTATGTAATTCTAGAAAAAAATCATGTAATTTTACATGAAGGATGCACGGAATTCATGTGGAAGCTCTTGTAGTACAGTGTGGATTTGGTAATTTTTACAAAATTTTTATTAGTGTACCAAAGAGTTCATGAATCAATTCAAATATTTTCATTTTATTTAATCTGAATAGTGTAACAGAAACTATTTTAAAAATGTATTAATATTATTTTTGGACTTTTAATGTCATGGAAAAAAGTTGCTTCTGCTTGTCACAATGTACAAAACTTCAGGTTTAAGTGAGACAATATATTATGCAGGATGTCTCTTACTAAGAAGTTATTAAAAATGCAGTAGATTTTATTATTACAGTTCAATCAGAAATACACTATGCGTGTTATATTTTTATTTCTAAATAGTTAAGAAGGTCTTGTGAGGAGCAGAAATAACTTGTAACTTGTAAGAAATGTTTTTCAGTGGAACTTGTCTGTCCATGTTCTAAATGTTAAATATCCATCCTGTTCTCTAAAAATGTATTGCAATGTGTTTTGTTCACATTAGAACATGTCTTATTATTACCTTATTCATTAAAATAATATATATTCCTTAGTTTTTGCAAATATTTGTAGATATTCGTATATCTATGTGAAAATAAATATTTTAGCTAAAATTTTAGTCAGGAAATTGTACAATGAACGTAAGTACAATTAATGTTAATATCTGCTATAATCTATTACTATTTTTACAGTTACGATGATAAATATGTTGTTTGTATGTGGTACGGTTTAGAAACAGGGGTAATGGAGCAGTTTTGATGCATCATTTAAACAACGTAGTGTTTTAGTTTCTGCTATATCTATGTATTGTTTAACATTTAAATTGGCATAACTTGTAAGTACACACGTAGCAACATATAATATTATACTTACTCTGTAACGAATATCCCACAAAAGTCCTTATTAATGAGCCGTACATGCTTGTCTACCACACCTTAACACTACTAAAATGTCATAATAAAATGAGTAAAAATAAATAGTTTCAATGTACATGTATGGGCACATTTTTCCTGAAACTTTAAAATTTTATTGCGTAAAAACACATGGACTTGATTTTTCCTTAATATTGTATAATGTAAATAAAAAATTTCCAGTAAATATAAGATAAAAGGAGCATAACAAAACATGAAAATTTCCACCCATTTTTAACAGTGTAATTCCTTTTTTTTAGATATTCTAGACTGAAAACTTATGTATATAGATGTAGAATGTATATAGATACAATATTTTCTGCAAAACAGTTTTCATTATTCGGCTTCATTTCTTAACTACACATAAACTGCTGAGTTGCATTCTAGAGACATTTACATTGTTACCGGAGTGATCGTTTAATCATCGACTGGAATCTGCTGTTTACTGTCCGCAGTTGTTATCTAGGCAAGAGGCTTTATATATAACATATAACGTATCGCTGATATGTGATTCACATGCTCAGTAATGCACGCAGGTACTGCCAACGTCGTACAAGATCTTACATACAAATGACTCCGTAATGGCAATAAACGTCTAGATATATTTTTAATGTGCTTCTGTGAAACAAACTTTGATGATGTACAATTTTGAAATGAATTTCGTAGCAGGATCTCGATTTTTGTGGTTTATAAAAGGAAAATGAGAATAATAATAAATATCTACCGGTTTTTCTCGAAAAAGTTATACCTACTTGCGGATCTCTATAGAATTTACAGAACTATAGTGTTTCAGTAATAATAAAAATACATTTTCCTTCTTATGATTCTATTAAAAATATATAATTCAGTACAAATGAGCAACAACCAAGTTTTCTGTTAGCAAAATTACTAGCAGTAGCATAGATATTCTTAGAGTGATGTATTTAGGTAGCATTTTTTAATTTGAATTTACTCATACATGTTGCAGATCTAATTTTGTTACGTATACAGGGTGTCCGAAATATATGTGCCGATATACTAAAAAGGCTTGTATATCTGCCCAAAATAACAAAAAATGCCGAAAACGAATAGTTTTTCTACAAATAGTGGGATTGCGCAAGCAACGGCACTCATTTTGCTCACATACACTGTAAAAAAATAATTACATATTATATTAACACAATACTATGTTAATCGAGGATTGTGTAGATTTTTACATGTTTCTCTGTACGTCGTCTCTGTTAAAGGCTTAACACAATCCACTGTGTTAACATAACAAATGCTATATGTAACTTTTACACATTTCAGTGTTATTTGTGTCATTAAAGGTAGTAGACTTTACACATTAACATGTTAATTTGATCGTATTGGTATTGATATGAAAATTTACTTACCTTTTTAATTTGTTAATTATATTCCTGTTTGTTTTAAGAATTATTTTTATTAAATATAATTTTTATAATGACTTTACTTGACGTTTTCTATAAGTTTTCCCAGTCGTCGAGGGCTCACCGAATCTAACCTGGAGTGATCTAGAAAACGTATTACAAAAATTATAATGAGGAGAAAGTGAGGATCTTGAT
Source organism: Monochamus saltuarius (assembly GCA_025584915.1). Classification (NCBI taxonomy): domain Eukaryota; kingdom Metazoa; phylum Arthropoda; class Insecta; order Coleoptera; family Cerambycidae; genus Monochamus; species Monochamus saltuarius. The sequence continues at coordinate 46,261,839 of CM046726.1, read as the reverse complement.
GGTGAATTGTATTTTGCCGCTTGCGTGTATTTGTGTCATGCTACACGCATACTTCAACCACAGCGTGTTCGCATCAAGCAGTGTTGCCAGGTAATTTTTAATTACTTTTGTAATGCCATTTTTATTTCATTAAAAAGCATTATGTTCTGCTATTTTATCATAATATTACATTGTAAGTAGGTAGTTACAGGTACTTACTTAAAAGTTATTAACCACGTAACCTTTCTAATTCATTTTATTGTTAGGCCGGGCGAACGTTGAGGCGCAGTTGACGTGACGCAGGGTGACTCACGGGTCGTAAAATCTGTTGTTTCCAGAAAATGTAGGTACCCTTACGGAATAGAGTTAAGAATCACTGCAATACAGCGTGAATGCAGCACACACACCGCATATCCGTAGACTGTCATACCCGTTTATGTATTCATTGCTAATTATTAAGAGAGCAGTCTACAATAAAGGACATTTTAAGTACCCAAATATTGTAGATACCTACCTCTATCTATTCAATTTTGCCCTCAAATTTGGCTTTATTTCTCGTTAGGTCTTTGTTTTGGTAGATTTCAAAGAGTAATTTTAATAATTTTATTATTTCTTTTTGTGTCTATTAAAAAGCATGAGATTTTGTAATCAAAATATGAAAGCATGAGATTTCCTCGAAATGCATGAGATCTGACAACACTGGCATCAGTTGACCGGACAGTTAGATTTGCAATGGCGAATTGGCGTTGGCGATACGGAACCGATTACCGTAGTAGTGGGGAATGGTAGATCAATGCACGTCGCCGCCCCTCTTAAAGTTCGTACCTTCCCTGGGATGAAGCGGCAATTTCTACTTTCTCTGTAAAGATCCGCAATTTCCGAATCTGTATATAGTATTTTCAGAATTATAGTGTTAGAGTTAGAAAATAAAAGATATTTTACTTTTTATGAATTTATTAAAAATATATTTAATTTAGTTCAAACGAACAACAACCAAGTTTTCTAACAAAGCTAGTAGTATAGTAATATGGGACTTACAAAGTAATAACGTTCTAGTAAATCATAAACAACCAAACAACAAACATTTCTGCATTATGTAATAAGTAGCTTAAGAAAATTAACTGGTAGTGATCTGAAAATATCATTTTTTTCTCTAAAGTTACAAGAAAATCAGAATACAGAGTAATATAAAACGTTATCGGCCATTGCCCTAATTACTTTTAGCTTTATCACAATTATCAGTATTATTTGTTATAGTTAAATAAGTACTTACCATTTTCTTTGATCAAACCTCAACTTAAATTTAAATGTTTTCCATTTGAACATAATCCATGAGATGTAACTGCATACAAGAACGCTACACTACCAACATGACGTAATGACGTGTGTTGGAACAACTGATGCACAGCTGTACACAAAATGGTGTACGTCACTGGTAAATAATACACAAAATCAGTATATTTTATTATAATATTAGTAATTTTAACACATTTTGTATAAAACGTCATAGTGTATAAAAGTAGTAATACGAAAATTTTGCACATCCTAAATAACAACTTTTTTTTACAGTGTATATGTATATTATAATTTTATAATGAACCTATGTATGTTAGTAAATCAAGAAAAAAAAACGAAAACATATAAATCGTTACCAATCTCTTCTTAAGAAAGATATCCTTGCATCAGTTTCTCCCGTATGCTGTAGTACAATTAGATCAAGGCTAAAGTTGGCACGTAGAATTTACGTTACCGGCGGCATTTATGTCCACACAGGGCATTGCAAGTTGCAATTAATATCGTACAGCTTCAGTTGTCGTGGAAAGCACAGAATCGTTATAATGCAAAAGCAATTTACCACCGATTTTTTGCATATTACTCCAGCATAAAGCTGATTTGTCATGCAGGCTACCTGGCTTAGACAATGACAAGTATGATAAGTATCTGATTGCACAATGTGGAACTTAATGGAACGACTAAAAATATCCGCTACATTGTGCTCGCCATAAGGACATTTTTAAATGGGCTCGGGGTGTGGCGTACGCAAATAATTAAAATCAATTGCGGCAATAATTATCTCGACAGGCATCGATTGATTGGAAAACGATTGATAAGTTACTCATACTTGCTTCTACGTTATTGCAGTCTGATCTGCTGCGTTTAATACGATGGAAAAATTATACGAAAATGTCGTGCGCGTTTTACGGGGTTGGTCGGAACGAACACTTTAAATGTCAACGGGTTAAACGATAATCATTTGACGTCTTACCAGCGGTAATCGTGTTTTGTCACGTTTAAAATTTCATACACGATAAGTAGAAAGTGGGATGTCGACAACGTTTATTTGGAGTTCTATTTTAAAAGTGTTTTTATTATGTAATAGTTTAACAATTTATGTAACTATAGAGTGCCTAGGTATTACCACACTTAAGTATATGCACACCGAAAGCAAATTTGGTGTCTATAAAGAAAATTGTTTCACCGACATAAATTATTTGTTTCTGTAGGCCTGAACAAATATTAATCTTTTGATACGAAATCATTTTTTTTGAAAAAGCAAAAATGCAGTTATTTTGTGTAAAGAAAGTATTTGTTTCCACACTAGTATTGATTTAATTATATTCTATGATAAAACAATATTTGTGTATATCAAAATTTTTTCAGTTAAGCAACTGCTTATCTATTTAAGTCAGCAACTTATGCGGGCTAATGCCTCGCCTAGCATTGAATTACACCTGAAAAATGTATAGCAAATTCTCAACATATGCCGGTTTTGAGCTTATTAGCTTTCATCAGTACACCACAGGTGAATAGTGAATTAACTGACGACTTGCCCTGGCTGTTCATGTTAAACCCGACATACTTGACTACGCGAAATATAGCACAGCGACATCTAGCGGTCACCAATTTACAATTTTTTTTTATAGGAAACAATTCGAATTTTTCCTTTAAAACAAATAGTATCTTCGATGATACGAATATTTATTTAGAAATGAGTATTTTTAAGTTACGGTTTTTCAAAAGATTATTATCAGAAACCTAATAAAACTTCACTGAAAAACTTTACAAAAAGAATTAAAAAATTAGGTACATGTTTGTATGAGCCATGTCATAAGTTGTGACTGTTTTGTGCTTTTATCATCATTGAAGTCTCGTATTTACTTTCATTTAAAAAATAATCGCACTTAACAAATCTAAAACATAGGTGTTTAGTTAAATGAGAAAACTAAAATTGGCCAAATCACCCAATACTGGCCTATGTAAATTTGAACCGTTTCACGCTTTTGTTATCATTGAAGTCTCCGGACTTCTGAACTTCATCCGAGAAACCAAACTGATGGCCTCATCCTTCAAAGTCCTGTTTAGCCTATAACTCAAGTTTACTTACTTATTTACTCAAACAGCAATAAACATTGGCCCTTTAGTTTTTGTCAGTTGCTCGTCACAGTTGTTGTTGAAGTCTGAATTTGGTACCTACATGAAAACTCATTTTAAAAATTTTAAAAAATCGGTTACTCTTATAGTTATTATATTTATAAAGGTTCTTGTGGGATCGGTCATCTCAAGCTGGTTACATCATTCATTATCTCTAATTTACAGTTATTGTTCTTATTAGTCTTACAGTTTGTCGCTTTCGTTTTCATTGACGTTTCTGGTCTGGTCCACGAATTCCATCTGGAAAACAAGAACCGATAATTTTGAAAACTTGTGGTTGTTCTATCGCTTAAATATATATCTTACAGTTATTATAATTCTATAAAGGCCCCTGAATAATGATACAAATGACAGGCATGTGAAATGACTGTACACATTTGATTAATTATAAATTCTGTAGTCGTAATAGAATTGTTCAGACCACGAAGATAAACTGATTCTATTGAAATATTTATTCACCAAAAATTTGGTGAGTATGCCGAGAAATTCCTGTGTAGTTATACATTTATGCAAATAACGTGTTGGTAATACTTGCAAAAATAGTAAATATTCTTTGTATTCTGATCAACTCAGTGTGTTTTATTGAAATACCCACTTAGGTGAGAATTACTCGAATTTAAAAATAGATTTGTTCAATTACATATTTTTTTTCTATATGAAAACTAGGTATGTATATGATATGTATCTAGAGTATTCGGCTTTCTCTTTCTTCCTCAGTATCTGTGTTATATAATTGTATCATTAGTTAAGGATAGCTATTGCAGAGAACGAACTTACCTAAGAGAAAGCCGATATACGATCAAGATAATAATTTACGATTAAACCATATTAATAGCTACAGTAAACAATACGGTTGTTAAACAATGGCTACATATAAAAAGATTAATTATTAATTTGTAACCAATTATGTTTTATAATATGACCGTCTTGGGTAATGCAAATAAGAAATTATGAGCAGTTGTATCGACTGTTTCTTAGAGAGTAATTACTAATAAAATATTGTTATTTGGAGCAAGTAATTATAATTTTAGAAAATAGCAATGCATCGCCATCGCCATTCTACTTATAAAACTATTGGATATTGACAATATCTGAGCAATGAGTTTGTTCTAATTGGCAATTACGAAAGGATGTTTTATGTCCTTGTTTTTTAAGGAACGTGGTAACATGGAGACTTGCCTTTCTTTAAGGAGGGATTATCGATTTAATTAACGATACGTTTGATTATGTTTAGACTGGTTTTTAGGTTAACTGTATTAGATATAACCTTATCGGCTAATAAAAACCAAGTTGATGCAATATATACCGATTTCTCAAAGGCTAAGCTTAATCATAATTTCCTTGTCCAATAGTAATTTGCTTTATCTTATGAAATCTTACTTACCTCAACGTAAATTAGATGTATCTTGTTACGGTTTTAATTCAAATATACATTTTAGCAACCTCCGGGGTCCCACGAGGGTCAAATTTACGACCCCTTCTTTTTGCTTTATTTATGAATGACCTATTTTTGTGTCTGAAATCATGTTTTCTTATTGTTTCAAAGCATTCTATGTATTATTGAAGATTGTACTATACTTTAGGGACTTCTGAACCTTGTGGAGGAGTGATGTATGTGTGATAACCTTCTTTTAAATATAAGTAAATGTAACTCTGATAATACTGTTAATTCAGAACCTTTAGCTCGTAATGTCAAAGACCTGGGTCTACTTTTTGACAATAAACTATCTTTTAAATAGCTAATAGTGCATATAGCTCATTTCTTATTATTACACGCAAAATTGTTTGATGATATAAGCGCTCTTAAGTGTCTTTACTATTCGTTAATACGTTCGAGACTTGAATATTGTAGTTTTATTTGGGATCCTAGCTATAATTTACATATCCAAGAGGTAGAAGAAATTCAACGCCGATTTTTAAGATTATTGTCTTCGAATTCACCATTTTTATTCAATTAAGGGATACGATTATAATCTACTTTTGCAAAGATATAAAATTCAGTCAAATAGCTGTAGAAGGGCACTAGTGAGTTTATCATTTCTACATAGATTATTTCATGGGAATGATGACTCCCTTGTTTTGTTAAGTTTGTTCGCTATTCAAGTTCCGCGTTCTGGTTTTCGAATTAACGACTTATTGTATCATAATGTTAGAACAAATGTTGCTTTGTAGTCTCCTGTACATGGAATGTCTATTAATTTCAACTGCATTAGTGAACGCATTGATATTAACGTTTGTAGCCTGTGATTTGTTAACTTTAGAAGCAATTAGTGAATATCATTTTATGTAATATTATTATTTTTTACTCTTAGTTACTCTTCATTATTTCTATATTTTTCTTAAATTATTATTGGTTATACTAAACAGCATTTTGAATTGTTCTATTATTGGAGGTGATTCTGTTGGGCAGTAAATACATTATTATTATTATTGTCTCAGAAAATGCATTGATGATGATTGCAAACAATTTACAAAAAAGAGGAAACTTGGAGTAATCGAATCTTTCTAATGAAATTACTTTAATCAGATATCAAGAGTTATGTGGTTATAACTTTTGAAAAGCAGAAAGTTTACATACCAGCCATATCCAGAACTTCATAACTCTACAAATGGGATGGGAAAGTCCACGCGTCTTTTGAAAAGCAAAAAGTTAACACAGTAGCGATCCAAAGTCATAAATCCTGAAGTGTGCAGGTTTCCGAAATCCCATATACCCAAAACCTTCCACAACCGCATAACCTCATTATTCCATAACCCGATAACCAGAACGTGGAAGCTTCTATAACCAAAAAACCTTTGAAAATCAGTGATCCAGAATCATAAAACCGGAGGTGTGCAGGCTTCTGAAATCCCATAAATCCACAACTCCATAACCTGGGTGTCGCAGCCTCTTTAACCACATAGCTCTTGGGGATCTAACCATCACAGCCAAAGCTGCAAATGCGGACCAGTGCTTTTGTTTTTGAGGAAACAAGTCAAGAAGTAATTGTAAATAGATCCAAAGCCATGTACCTGGAGGCATTGTACCTAAATGTCTGCTGAAATCAAGCTATACTTAATTTTCCTATGGAAAGCGGAATGATTTTAATAGGCATTTCTAGATTATCTCGGAAATTCGCTATGCAACCTCTATTTCTGACTCCAGATTTAAGTTCAACGGAAAAAAATACATAAGAAGAATATAGTCGGGCGATCAGCCCATACCACTTCTTTTATTGTGTTATTAGCTGCATGCATGTAGTTTTTTTCCGAAACGGTATAAATAAACATTTTTAAACGTAAGGGAATATTTCAGTACGGAGACCATAAAAATTGAATGTCTTTCAGAAGAAAGCAAGCCCAGTGCAAAGTATAATAGTAGGAGCCGGTAACTGCTCGTGGAACAACGTACTAAATATCGCGAACCGTAGCTTTCAATATTGTTAACTCTGTTCCTATATGAAACATGCGGTGGTCAGGGCCTGTAACTTAAACTCGCTGCGTGATATAAATTTGATTTTGGAAAGAAAGTCGTAAACCATCAGATCCGGTTTAAAGTGGGCGGACGCAGCTGGAATCCAAAAAGGGCGCACCACTGCACTCCATGCGTATATGTAAAATTTCGTACAGGTGTAATCTCTCGCTAAATATCGTCGTGGTGCTCATTTACATGCAAATTTTATGTTTAACTTAGCAATTATTGACAAGGATCTGACCATTAGAAGGTTTTGGAGCAATAAATCGTATCTTAAATATAATTTATTAATATTCACGTCAAGGGTAATGCATATCTGATTTTAAGGGGTTTCAGCATAATATCTATACCATGACTAATGATATGCCATTTTTGGAAAAGTATCTATATATTCATAACAAATTGTACATAGAGTAACAGACTGATTTGTGACGTTAAAAGAATGCTATCTAGCCAGTGTTACACAATGTGTCTTATTTTCTGATAGCAGCATCTTTTTTCCATTACTTTTACATCAAAACTGTCGCTAGGAATTACCATTTTCGAGATGTTTGCATTTAAATGAATCAGTGTATGGAAAGTAAGATTATTTTAACATCGACAGTAAATTTTTTTCATATATTTTCAGGTATTAACAATATTGTGTGAGTGGACAAAACCTCCAACCTGCGTTGAATTACACCCACAATATCTACCCATATATTCCTTATTATTAGTTTTTGTAACATTTTTTTACTGTTTAAGAAAGGTATTTTAAGCTAATATGTATCAAATCTCCTACAATTCCTACCAATGAAGTCATATGCATGCTCTCTGATACCAAACATCTAGGTATGCTAATGAACACCCACAGACAAAACTCTATTCAATAATTATCTAAAAAATGTATTCTATTTACTAACCTGATATACTCTATAATTATAGGGAGTGGGAACTCGAAATTCAACCACAATAGATGAGATCTTATCTATTTCTGCATTTTTTTTCTGGATTGCTTCATCAGGTGACAGTAAAATTGTAAACATAAACATAACGTAACAGCACATTATAACCGTGAATTATTTTATTAAATTTTCAAATCTCCATCTACTTCCTTACATTTTATAATCCTTTTTAAGGATTTACGTTTTCACGATCTTATCAATATGAACTATAATTTCGTATTCTTCTAACATGAACACTTTTGGGACGCTCTATTTGGCTCTTGGAAATTCTCCACTTTATCCCAATCAATCAGATATTTTTAAGAGTTTGCTGACTCGGTTGAATACTGTTTGGATACAACCGTATCTACGAGTATGTTCGATAAGCGCGTATGCTACAAACATGTTCGCTGTATCTCAATATTAGAAACATTGTTGTGACTAGATAATACGAATGAAAAACTGTAGAAACTTCACCGAAATTTAAATTTTAGCAATAGTTAAAGGGCAAGTTTGACATAAACTAGTTTTGAAAACGTTTTCATTATTTTTGTTTTTATTGCAGGACTACTTTGATAAAGTAAATTTAGAAGGTATACTTTTTTATGTAAAGGTGATAGAAAAAGAGATATTGCGATCAGAACGTAATATAGGTACATTGTGTAGCACAAAATTCACAAGTGGCACCCTCCACAATGTATACCAACATTATGAGGACATTTGAATTTCTCATGTCAAAAAACTCAGGGATATCAATTTTTGTTTAAATACAGCAATTATTTCGAAGGTTGCTTAAACAAATTTATTCATCAATTTAATAATAGAAATGTATGTTTTTAAAAATATCTATAAAACCTTTGTTATATTCAAGGTAATTTTAAAATTTATTAAATAGATAATGAATCTATTTATTGGTACGCATATTTTAATTGAGGGATGTGGAAAAGGTATATACTTTTTTTTGTAATGTTTTTAAATCCAGTTCTATTAGTTTATATAATCTTTTGAAAAACCGTAATCTTAATTTCCTGCTATAGTCGCATCGTTGGAAATATTTTAATGAAATGTCTTCATTTAACATTAGCTTTATATATTCTTGCATAAAGTATTTGCGTGATTTTCATTTAAATGCTAATCGAGTCTTTACGTATTATCTCAGCAAGTACTCATATGAGTTTAGATAATGTTGCTTCATATTAAATTTAATTTTGCAATCTTCTTGTCATTGAGAATCTTTATGCGTTTTCAAGGAAAAAATAGTATCAGGTACCTACGCCTTTGCACATGGTACATTGAATTTAAATTGTGTTTTTCTGAAAACTGCATTTTTTAAATCGGTTGACACTTTTGTTCACATTCTTATGGTATATTCAGTAAACTTATAGTTCTTTCTTAAACTAGGATAATTGTAATATATGCCATAGAGTTTTTATGAAATTACGGTTACTAATACCATATGAACCTTAAGTAAGAATTTTATACGTTCTGTATCCTTCTAATATTAATCCCTTCAAATATTTATTGATAACAATTAACGTGGCTTGGCGCTAATAGTTTTGTTAAATTTATGTATGCGAGAAGATTATATATTATGAGTGCATTATTATTTTGAAGATCTTTATTGATATTAATTTTACGTCTCGAAAGCATAAACTTAAAGTTAAATACTGTTTTCACACTTTTTAAAATGTTGTTTGTTGTTAGAGTGGACATACTTTGTTAAATTCTATTTTTACTTCAATTTTTAGCTTTCAGCCAATCACCTGGATGAAAAGAGAATAATGGTTAGTATGTACCTCACCATGCTTGAAGAACAACTTACTAAATTACTTTTTGATTAAATTGCCTAAAAATATAACTACCAAGGTAGGATATACAGGGTTAATTATGACTTAAGTACAAACATTTGAACCACGTGCTTAGAGAGGTCTAAAAGACAATAAAACATTTATTTCGGAATTTTAACTCAATGTTTAAAAAATGGGGCAAAACCTTATTTTCCTACAGAAAGTCGGCGCCTATGACAATCTATCATTGTCCGAGACGGCTAGAAATGTCAACTACCGTACCGCCGTTTTTTTGCAGCATTGTCAAGTGTAAAACAACGAAAATAAACATTTTTATTAATAATAATAATACCTAAGTACCTGATAAATAACAGTTGATCCGGTTAGCTACAGTATTTTGTATTTGCCCTTCGTTCTTTCGTTGCACACTGCTAAAACTACATTTTCACTCCTTGCAGATTTATCATAATTATCCACTAACATATCTGACATAAAATACTTTATTTAATTACTCTAAAACGTTTATAATTAGTCTTAAACTGTTCTAAAATAACATAACCTAGAATACTGATGCGAAGCTGAGTTATTTTCCAAAGGTCTAAGACACATTTTTACAAATTTATCGCCGTGAAGTGCACCTTGCATTAGTAGCCTACAGATGGCGTCTGCGCATGTCAAAAAATATTGCTACGAGTACGGTACTCTGACTCGCTTGAAATAATTTTTCAGTACTTGCTTTTCGCAAATTTAATTTTTCGCGTATTTTTTGTGTGTTTACAAACATGTCGTATTCAAATGCCTAGATGACGGATAAGGTGCTGATTTATGGGAGTGTGACAAGTGCATATTATCGTGTGGCAGCGTAATACCAAAGACGTTTTCCGAGTACACAAAATATTATGATATATACTTTTTGAACCACATTGAACAACTGTTATAATGCCTTGGCGGTAAACGTGTGGCAGTGTTTTTATGTATTTGTGTACATTTGCGTGTATTTTTTGTTATCTTTTGTGGTTTTTCCCGACGTAAGTAATCGACCTGGTCATGACCGCCGGACCAGATAGGTACTTCGCTTTAAACAAAGAAAGTGGTTGAGGGAGGGAGAGGTTCACAGCAAGTACAAAAATCTTTGCAATGCCAGGTTTTAAATAAGTAAGAAGAAAATAGAAAATGATAAAACATTCTTAAAATCTCTCCAAATATCAATCCTGGAAATAAATAATTAAATAATAATCTATTTTTTTTCTCATTCAAAGCGACGTTAACTGACACACGTGTCAACTCGGTAACCTGTCACTACGTTTGACACCTTTGACTTTGTCAGAATATACCTAACCTCGTGGTTGACAGAAGGTCAGTGACGGCGATAAATAAGGAATTGATATGGTTTTGAAAAAAAAATGTTTCGCTTTATAAATAGGTAAGTTTGGACATTATTTGATAGATGATTCCGTTTATTCTTATTTTACCCTATATCATCTTAAAATATTTGTACTAAGTCATAGTTAACCCTGTATAATATAAACTTTTTCTTACCGAATCTTGATAAAGTAGGTTACCAAGAATAACTAAAGACTGACACATACAAAATTTATTTTAAATTATTCATGCAATATAATTTTTTATGGTTAGGAATTTACTTCTACTCATAGTGAAAGTGTACGTTTTTTAAATCGTTAGTCAGGTACTGTAATTTTAAGAACTGTATCCTTATTTATTTCCATCAAATTTTATTCTTGAAATCTGTTCTGGACGCTCGACTTTCATTTACCAAATTCTATCTAATTTGTTCTGAATTAGTTTCATTTACAGCTAGCATAAAAAAATGTGATTGTAAAATTAACAAAGCAAATAACAAGGTTGGTTATTCGCATTCAATAAAATCAGATAAAGGTTTTTAATTAAAGTAGCGGATACGTCAGCTTGTTTCGATATACATTTAAGGATCTGACGATTACGATCTATATAGAGGTGTAGTTAGTAACTGGTAATATTTTGTCGCGTGCAAGGTAAATTGCACATAAATTTCTGACCGCTGCGACTAAAATTCGAGTAAAGTCGGTCCCCGGTTAATGTCCCTTAAATTAATATATGCCCAGTTGCGTCCTCACGCCATACGACACCGACGTCTTGCTGATTTTATCTCTGGAACACTGGTCGCTTTTCGCCAGTTTCTTTCACCATGTCAAATTTATTACCACAATGTTCGAGTCCGGATAATGAAGATTATGGGAAATCGGCCAATCTCATCGCAGAATTTCTCGGTGTACCCTTTGCGGTAAAGTGTCAGCGAATAGTGATATTGGTTGTATTCTTCTAGCATCCTTTTGTGTGTCAAGATTGGTCACATTGGTCACTGAATATTTTGATATTGTATTAATTTACTGAGAGGTCTGTAATTCGCAAGTGGTACGCTATTTTTCTCAAAGAAGTTTACCAAAGAATAGTCACTTTATTCTTTTGATAATCGCAGTTCATACCGACAGGTTGCTGTAAATATGGAGGAACTAGCCTTAGTATTCAAGTGTAGCATGGCGACCTCAAGTGTCTCACTGGATAGGACACATAATCCAGACTATAAAAAAATAGAAAAAGATTTGTTATTTGGACTTTCCAGGTCAGATCTGGCTCGAAGGACCAAAACAAATATTTGTTGGCGATAACATAGGAAAAGCCAATTTTATGTGGACTGTAGGTATACTAATAATTTTAGGAGGTGACTTACTCAGGTCAAGCTGATACGGAAAGGACTGTCGGAGATTTTGGTAAGATTTTTGTCACCGTTTTTCTGGACGCAACTAGACTTGTGAAAACACGATTTTCTGTGTTGCTGAATGGAAACGTAACCTATTGGTACAGATTATCCAAATTCTGCCTATTTATATAGGTTGAATTTTAAGTTATAGGACAGAGCAGTGGCGTATTCTATATGTAAAATAATATAGTTTGGGTATATTTAAGCTATTCCAAAAATTAAAGATATCTAATCGAGAAATAAAGTGTTAAACTTAAATTCGATTTATCGTTTTTCTTTAATAGCTTTTGTAAAAATAATTTTAATTCAAGGAAAATTGACAAACAGCGTTTTTTAGTAAGAAATACAAAGAAATTGCTAATTTGACTCTTGATCTTAGAGGGCGCCACTTGCAGTACTTCCAATATGTTTAACGACCTGACGTTTAGGCATTTTAAGTACCTACCTCATAAGTGACGCTAAGAGCCTCGGTTACACCCTGTATAGAGATTATCTTTAATTTTTGAAATAATATAAATATAGCCCAACTACTTTATTTTTACATAAAGACAATGGCACTGCTCTGCGTACTAAGCATTGAATTACATCTGGAAAACCTATAGCAATGTCTGGTGGGCTGATGACTAGTGACTTTAGCTATTTTAAGGTATAGGTTTTTCAGATGTAATTTAATGCTAGTCGGGGCATTAGTTGTTTTATGGAATTCTGTGTCTGAAAGTTTAGGACCTCTTTTGTATACTTACTATTTTACTTATTTCCAATCCAGTTTATGATCTGTTTATGTGGCTGTAATTCTCGCCACGAAGTTATTCAATTTCGGGTAACTCTAAAACATGTAGAACAAAAGTATCATCATAAAGAACGTTGTCGATGCATTTTACAATCATTTTCACATAGGTACTTATTATCTTATATATTTCTTAAATATGTATTTTTATAGAATTTGGGGCTAGCTAAAACTTTGTCTGTTAAATCTGTTTTTGTTGCTATTTATTCATGTCCCTTCGCATGCCTGGGGAACATTGCCATGCTCTCTTATATAGTGTATAACGCATAAAATCATTTGTCTATCACTATTTCAATATTTTAAAACTAATACATGAAAATAACCAGGTGGTAAATAGTTGCTGCTTTTACTCTTTAAGGTTCTAGGACAAACAACCGCATCGCACAAAAAAATCATCCGCTAGGTTGAGGTTTTTATTAACGGAATGCTAAGTTGTAATGCTGAAATTGAATCATTTATTTTAACTATGGAAGGAAACATGCGCTAGAGAATAGGAAAAACTGTGAATTGTACCTTATTATCTGTACACAGTGAATAATACTTAATAATTTACATCAATTCAAGTGCTAATAGTCTTTTAAAAGATTTATATGGAGTGTGAATGGGTATTTGTAAAATTCAAGATTTTATGATAAAAGATAATAGGTGAAAATATGTTTTTTTTTTCTAAATGACATGTAAGCTTGTAAGCTATTGTATATGTATACACCCTGGAAAAAACTTGACACAGCCAAGAAATATTTTTTCTAATTTACTCAAATCTTTTATAGGCTGCATCAAAAAACAATTATGAAATTTGTTTCAATGATGTTTCGTCTTATATTTTATGTAATATATTTCAATATCTACTTGCAAACTGTATGTTGTAATTTTTGTGACGTAATTTTCCTTTAGAACAAAAAGTGAACGACAGATATATGTTACATTGTATGTGCAATTACTTTAATATTGAGACGTATGATTCAAATATCGCGTGTATAATTAATAGCCATAATTTGTGTGTGTTTTTTTACATACAGTTTTGATACAGATAAGAACTGTACTTGTATAACTTTATCTACGCTACAAAAATTTAGGTTTTAAATGACATGATTTTACAATATCATACGGACTAATTTCTTCAACTGGTTCCTTTTTTATTAGACCGGTTTGGTAATTTTGAACATATTACGCTGTTGCACATGTAAGTAATTACATTTTAAATGAAGTAATTCGAACAAAATACACTCGTCATGGTAATTTGCCTGAAAATAACACTTAAGTAACGAAATTAGTCATATAATTTCTCAGAAAAAGTATAAACGTGAAAATAATGACTTATTTGAATCTAAATTAAGAGTGTAATATCTATTGTTCTCAGGTAATATTAAAATCCTTGTTTTGGAAAAAGTAATATGCAGATATTTTTCAGGTTAGTAATAATTCAATACAAAATAAAATTAAAACTCAGTTGCTTCTTTTTTGCATATTATGGAAGTAAAATTGAACCAGAGTTAGATTTACAACCTATCACCTATATACCTACTAATTTTAAAGGGATGGGCTGCTGATCTATTAATAAGAATCTTAGGAGGCATCAATGACTGGATCGTGTCAATAAATAATTGTTTTTTTCGTGTACAGCTGTCTCAAAGGCGATAGTATGGGCCTATACTGTGAAGATATAAAAAAAATAAAATAAAATTAGGAACACGTAGTGTTAAACGGGATGAGGCAAACTCCAATTTCAATCGAAAGTATTATAGTTGGGATTTGACAGAATCGAATAATAACGTCATCATTTTTTTCCAGAACCGTACCCAATTTTTTTCCAGTTGGAAAACTCTTTTATCAAATAAATTTATTAGAGTAATTTTTCTGTATTACTTTCCGTTTAAAGTTATAAGCAATATCGTTCCAAAGAGTCCCAAAAGAAATACCACCTAAAAATCATGTTAGCGGTTGAAGGATCAAGTAGTATATCTGTAAATTAAAAAATGAATTGGTTTTTTTCTGTTGACATATTAAGGATTAACAAAGCTGAAATGAAATGAATCCTTTTAACGCACAAATTATGACATCATATTTGTACGCCAATGGTGTGGCGAGGATAAATGCAGGAAACAGTTGGAGTCAATTTCGAACCAATTTGTGGTGTTTAATTATACATTTCATTTATATTACATAGTGTAGGTTGGATAGGTACCTTCTGTAAAAACAAGACTAGTTTTCTGTAAATTTCTCCTGGTGGTTACTTTTTTTTAGCTCGATAGCATAATTATGGGAGGCTTGTTAACGTCAGTTAACGAGGTTTCTCAGGACGACTATTTTTGAAAAAGTTTATTAGATTTTAATATGCAGGTCTTATGATATGTAATTTCCCTGACAGTTTGAATGAAGTGGTTTTTAATTTTTGATGTGTTTATTGTGATATAAACTTTTATTATGGTGTTGAGGAAAGCAGGGTATAGTACGTATCCATTTTACTGCTATATATTGTTTAAGAGAAGGCTGTAAAATTCTGTTAAATGCTCCATAAAACATGATTGTCACATGATATACTGCTACATAACGTTACGTGACTTAATATACCATATTGTAATATTAAAATCATTGTATTGTTAATGTCACTATAATGTGAATACTATTTTGCAGAACAAATTTTGGACTGATTGCTCGTCATCTTTTTTAGTTTCTTGATGTCTCAAGGGACGTCGCTTTTTTGCTCAGAATTAGGTTATTTAGTATTATGGCATTCGGTCCGAGAATAGTTCAGCCGTTGTCAATACTTTTGATTCAGTTTTGTGTTATGATTTAGAATCACGATCTTGTAGAAGACACATTGCAGTTACGTCACAATTTTTATCGTACACTATAAAAAAAATGATGTGTAAGTGAGATTTTCCAGTGTGTAACATAGGATGATGTGTAAAATGTCCGTGTTATTAATAGTTTTACGCACTATGGCTTTTTTATACGTTTTCCATGAAATGTGTTAAAATTAATAGTATTATAATAATATATGCGACATTACAAAATGAGAGAACCCAAAAGAAGTATGAAGAAGAGATAAGGAAAGGTTTGCAAGAAAACATACGGATATTGGAAGCAAATATAAATGAAGAGTGGATAAAGATCGAAAATGTCATACAAACAGCAAGTGAGAAAGTAATTCCAAAAAGAGTGTGCAAGGAGAAAAGATGGTGGGATAAGGAGTGTATAAGAGAGGCGAAGAAGAGAAATAAGCTAAGAATTAAAGCACTTCAGTCACTACAAGAGGAAGATAAGGAAAAATGCAGGGAACAAAGACAAAAGGCAAAGAAAGTGTTTAGACAAAAGAAGAGAGCAGAGCAGGTTAAGAAAATAGAGGAAATAGAGCAACATTATAAGAGGAAAGAAATACGTAACTTCTACAGAGAGATAAAAAAGGGAAAAAAGATAAAGAAGGAACTAATATATGTGAGAGATGAAAGTGGCAATCTAATTGGAGAGGAAACAGAAGTGAGAGAAAGATGGAGGCAATACTTTGCAGATATGTTGAATGAAGAGAGTGTAAGGGAAGAAGAGGTGCACGAGGAGATGATACCGGGAAGAGAAGAGGAAGGGGAAGTAGAAGAACCTACAAAAAAGGAAATAGATATAATTATAGAGGCTTTAAAGAATAACAAAAGTCCAGGGAAAAACGGAATAACAGCAGAGAACATTAAGTACGCAGGAGAGGATTTAAGACAAAGAATATACGAAATGATACGAATGATCTGGAGAAGAGAATGTATGCCTGAAGATTGGAGAGATGCTATGATTATACCAATCTTAAAAAGGGAGATGCAACAGACTGCAGAAACTACAGGGGTATATCATTGTTAGATATAGGGTATAAAATTATGGCAACGTTAATAAAGCAGAGAATAGAATCTATAGCAGAACGACAAATAGGGGAGTATCAAGCAGGTTTTAGAAAGGGAAGGTCAACAACGGACCAAATCTTCATGGTGAAGGAAATGCTGACTACATGCTATGAGTATGGGATCAAAGCAATGGTTTTATTTGTGGACTTCAGGAAAGCTTATGATTCGATCAAAAGGAATAAACTAAGTAAAATTCTGGAACAATTTGGGATACCAACTAAACTGATTAGGCTATTGAAAATGACCTTAGAAAATACTAAAGCCAAAGTACGAATAAAAGGTGAATGTTCGGAAGGCTTTACTATTGATACAGGACTGAGACAAGGAGACCCACTCTCAACGCTTCTTTTAATTTAGTACTAGAAAAGGTCATAAGAGATAGTGAGTTGAACAGAGAAGGACACATATTGTTTAAAAGTCACCAAATAGTAAGTTATGCAGATGACGTGGCCATTATTGCTAGAGATAGTAGGGAATTAGAAGAAGTAACGAGAAAACTTGTGGAGGAAGCAAGTAAAGTGGGATTGCAGATAAATCAAGAGAAAAGTAAGCTGCTGAGAATAGGAGAACAAAAAGGATACAAATTTTAAATTGAGAACAGAGCATGGAGAGATGGAGTTTGAAGAAGTTCAAGAATATGTGTATTTGGGGGCGCTAATAACAGCTAACTGTGATGAGGAACAAGAAATAAATAGGAGAATAATAAAGGCAAACAGAAGTTCGGCAGCAGTCAACCACTTATTGAAATTAAAAAATTTGTCCAGACGAGTAAAATTTAGAATGTATAAAACAATTTTGAGACCGACAGCGCTGTATGGTAGTGAAACCTGGGTTCTCAATAAGAAGTAAAGAGAAAACCTTTTAAGGTGGGAAAGGAAGATCTTAAGAAGAATTCTAGGTGGTAAGAGGACAGAGGAAGGCTATGTAAGGAGAAATAATGAGGAAATATATGGAATGTACCAGGCACCAACAATAGACGAATTTGTAAAAGCCAGGAGAGTGCAGTGGCTAGGGCGTCTAGAACGTATGGAGGATGAAAGGGCAGTTAAGAAAATAGTAGGGAGTAAAACTTAACTACAAGGAAAAAAGAGGTAGACCGAAGAAGAGGTGGAGAGAGGCAGTGACAATAGATCTAAGGGAGAAAAATGTAACGGATTGGAAATGAAAGGCGAAGAACAGAATGGAGTGGAGGAGAATAACACAGTTCTCGGCCTAAAAGGCCTGTAAACAGCTTTATATATTATAATAATATATACTGAATTTATGTAATATTTAGCAGTAATGTGTTAAAAGTATACCATTTTGTGTAAACTTAACACACATCTGTGTTCTATTTTTCTCCTCCTGACTGGTTGAGCACAACTGCACAGCTGCAGTATATCAGCTGTTCCAACACACGTCACTACGCTATGTTGGTCGTGTAGCGTTGTTGTGTTCAATTATTTCTCGTTCGGTGTGTTCAAATGGAGAACATTTAAATTGAGGTTTGATCGACGAAAATGGTAAGTACTTACTGTTCTACAAGAATTACAAACTTACATAAATGTTTATGGATGCACAGCAGGTATAGCATTAGTGCTCCTCTAATCGAACTAAAAAATATTTGCAAAGTCGTGATACCACGTGACGTGACTAGCTATTTTCGTGGAACTGATCCCGAATATATTCAGGAGGATATAACATGCGTACTTTAATTTTGACCGTTCGCGGTAGAAAAATCCTGACTCTTGATTAAATATTCTGTGTTTGTTGAACATTTGTTTACATATGAACCGTAACATGGTCGAATCGGAGCATAAGCCAAAAACATATTATAATTTAAACGTAATTATTTATGCAATTATTTATAGTGTTTTATCTATATATCTTTTAAAAGATACCTGAAATTATTGGTTCTGAAAGGAATGTTGATAAATTTTTGTTCTGAGAAATTATTTAACGTACCCATTTACCAAATTTATATTTCCTGTGTGATTTGGAATACTTGATTCCCGATTCTCGCCGATTAAAAGTATAAAGTTACATTAAATTTCCTGATCCATTAACCACTTATTTGACCAGTTAATTGTTTGATAAAATAATCTGCAAATGGAGATCTCGCTATGTTTGCGGTGACTTAACAAAATATTTTATATCTTTACTTTCATATAAAATAGATGTTTTATTAACCTGCTCAATTTTTTCGATAGTTGTTTCTTAGAAGGTTATCTAGGCCTAAAAGGTGAGAAAATATAAATCTTGTGAATATCATAACCACAAACTACTTTGGAATTCGGAATATATCAGTTATAAAACACCTTCAATCAAAATATAGGAAAATAATTTTTGGTACACAGGTTCAGGTCACTTATTTGTTGAATGGTTTTATTTTCAGAAAGATCAGGGAATCTACTGGAAAAAGTTGGGAAATCTTCCCAAATCTATGTAACTACTCTAGGCATAATCAACTGTAAAAAACATCGTTTACAACAAGCTTCACAATTGCAGCACAAATGTGAATGGACATTTTTAAAACAGAATGCTACGTTGTCAAAGTACGACCTATGCAAAATCCACAAAAACCTGAAAATTTAATCAATTTTTCACTGCCTATCACCTAGAGAAGTAAACATGAAAAAAATTATCAAAATAAAATGATATTTAATGGGCGTTTATCTTTCTTTGTCATGTAATGTATTAATTGCTTTTAATTATTGTACAATATTTCTCTTAATTTATATTTCTGCGATCATAACGACTTAAGAATTATTACTCAATCACTGATATTTTCTGTTTGTGTTTATAGCCGCCACAATTAAAGTACCTGATTACAGTTTTGTTATGTGTCCATGAAAATTTCTCAAAATTCATTACCTTCAGACACGGTACATCGTTATAAAATTGAAGTAGTAACATAAATTAATAATAGTATCTACTAGAGTTTTATTATAGTAGTAAAGAATCAGTAGGTGTCAGGGTAACTATCCTCAGGTATAATGAAAGATTAAGCGTATGAAATTGACGATAAAGAGGTTGATGTCCCTCGTATTCTCTGGGAACTGTAACTATGCGATAAATAATTACAAAAATGCACATGCCAGGAACTGCTAACTGCTTAATATTGAACGTCTTGGTGTGCCTTAAGAATTATTAAGCTGTTTTAGTTTGTATTTGAAGCATGTCACAACATATCGTAAAATCAGTTGAAACTTTACTGTAGAAGGGCATCACAGTCTGCTAATATTCTTATTAAAAATATTCATTAAAACCCATTATGACCTGTCATTAATATGTAACGCTACAATTCCAAGTCAGTTATCACTGCTTTTGTTACCAATAAATTTATTGCATGAAAGACGTTTTACATTTCAAGAAGCTTAAGAAATGGCTTACATTGACGACATCGATGAAATTTTTATTGAACCCCCAGAAATTGCTGTTCTAATAATCGAAAATTCAGCTGAAGAAGATGATGAGGGAACACTGGACAATTTGGACGGTCGTCAACTCCGTTCCATTCTCAAAATAAAACTAACCAAAAGAATCGATGCAGTAGCTATGGAAGCTACCACAAGTGCCATTGTCCTGCAAAAATAATAATAATAATAATAATAATAATAATAATAATAATAATAATAATGCATCTCCTGTCGGCCTGTCCGGTATATGCGGCCACAGCGTATATCCAAAGACACGATTCAGCCTTACGGGTGTTGTATTATCATTTACGACACTCGTATGAGATAGACGAGACGCCAGTGCTGCCTTATGTTCCGGGGGATATAGAATCCGTAGTGGGGAATGAGAAGTGCCGAATTTATTGGAACTATTCATTCCCCACCCTCAGGCAAATCCAAGCCAATAAGCCTGATGTAGTCCTCCTCGACCACCAGCTTAGGACGATGTTTGTGATTGAGTTCTCGGCTCCTGCAGAGAACAACATCGTCCTAAAAGAGGAGGAAAAACGGAGGAAATATCGAGATCTTCTCTCCGAGCTCCGCAGGCTGTATCCAGACCACTCTGTTAAGATTGTGGTGCTAATTATAGGCGTCCTGGGTGGAATGAGACATACGTTGCTTTCTGACTTAAAGATCATACCGGCTTGTCGAAATTCGGCAGAGATCTTAGCCGGCAGAATGCAGAAGGCAATCGTCCTTGGTTCGCTACGTCTGCTCAGAACACACGATTTACGGGCGCAATGATTACTGACTCCACGGAGTGGAGAGTAGTCATTGCTTGACTCTCCAGAACATCTCCGAATGTGTCGGAGCCTCGGAAGGTGTTTACTGGAAAAAAAATAATAATAATAATAATAATAATAATAATAATAATAATAATAATAATAATAATAATAATAATAATAATAATAAAAGGTGAGTGCCACAAATATGCTTGCCGTTCCGATCCTTCTCTACTCCTTTGGAGTAGTGAAATGGACACAAGAAGAGCTGAGGCAACTCGATGTAGGGACCCGTAAAATGATGCATCTCCATCGGAGTTTGCATCCAAGATCGTCCGTTCCGCGGCTATACTTCCCAAGAAATCGGGGAGGCCGTGGACTCTTGAGTTTGGAGTGTCTCCAGGGCAGAGTGGTTTTGGAGGAGGCCTGCAAAGTCATCAGGAGCTCGGATCCACTTCTCTGCATGGTCCAAGACCATGAAGCAGCAGGGATAGGAGCGTTTGTGTATAAGGCAGCGAGAAGAGCAGCCGATGAACTTGGTCTCGTGTTCGATACTGAGCGGGAAAATCCAGACTCTGTCACCGAGTCGGACCCTGCTCAGTTAAAAGCCCTAATTAAAGCTGCAGAAATGCGTCATCTTCTGCAGCTACATAAGGATAAGCCAATGCATGGTCTCTTCTACCGTCATCTAGAGGGGCTTGGCTTATCTGAAAGGCTGACCTTTGCTTTTGAGGTCAGTGGGGCTGAACTCTGAGACCGAGGGATTCATAATGGCTTGCCAAGATGGTGTAATTAACACACTCGTCTATCGTAGTCGTGTCTTGGGTATCGAGGTTCCTGACACCAGCTGCAGGGCCTGCCGCCAGGCGCCGGAGACGCTTATGCATCTCCTGTCGGCCTGTCCGGTATATGACACAGCGTATATCCAAAGACACGATTCAGCCTTACGGGTGTTGTATTACCATTTACGACACTCGTATGAGATAGACGAGACGCCAGTGCTGCCTTATGCTCCGGGGGATATAGAATCCGTTGTGGGGAATGAGAAGTGCCGAATTTATTGGAACTATTCATTCCCCACCCTCAGGCAAATCCAAGCCAATAAGCCTGATGTAGTCCTCCTCGACCACCAGCTTAGGACGATGTTTGTGATTGAGTTCTCGGCTCCCGCAGAGAACAACATCGTCCTAAAAGAGGAGGAAAAACGGAGGAAGTATCGAGATCTTCTCTCCGAGCTCCGCAGGCTGTATCCAGACCACTCTGTTAAGATTGTGGTGCTAATTATAGGCGTCCTGGGTGGAATGAGACATACGTTGCTTTCTGACTTAAAGATCATACCGGCTTGTCGAAATTCGGCAGAGATCTTAGCCGGCAGAATGCAGAAGGCAATCGTCCTTGGTTCGCTACGTCTGCTCAGAACACACGATTTACGGGCGCAATGATTACTGACTCCACGGAGTGGAGAGTAGTCATTGCTTGACTCTCCAGAACATCTCCGAATGTGTCGGAGCCTCGGAAGGTGTTTACTGAAAAAAAAAAAAAAATAATAATAATAATAATAATAATAATAATAATAATAATAATAATAATAATAATAATCGGCACCGCCTCCGACAGATCTGGTCTTCGGAGCTGTCGGGTAAGAACAAGGTGAGTGCCACAAATATGCTTGCCGTTCCGATCCTTCTCTACTCCTTTGGAGTAGTGAAATGGACACAAGAAGAGCTGAGGCAACTCGATGTAGGGACCCGTAAAATGATGCATCTCCATCGGAGTTTGCATCCAAGATCGTCCGTTCCGCGGCTATACTTCCCAAGAAATCGGGGAGGCCGTGGACTCTTGAGTTTGGAGTGTCTCCAGGGCAGAGTGGTTTTGGAGGAGGCCTGCAAAGTCATCAGGAGCTCGGATCCCCTTCTCTGCATGGTCCAAGACCATGAAGCAGCAGGGATAGGAGCGTTTGTGTATAAGGCAGCGAGAAGAGCAGCCGATGAACTTGGTCTCGTGTTCGATACTGAGCGGGAAAATCCAGACTCTGTCACCGAGTCGGACCCTGCTCAGTTAAAAGCCCAAATTAAAGCTGCAGAAATGCGTCATCTTCTGCAGCTACATAAGGATAAGCCAATGCATGGTCTCTTCTACCGTCATCTAGAGGGGCTTGGCTTATCTGAAAGGCTGACCTTTGCTTTTTTGAGGTCAGTGGGGCTGAACTCTGAGACCGAGGGATTCATAATGGCTTGCCAAGATGGTGTAATTAACACACTCGTCTATCGTAGTCGTGTCTTGGGTATCGAGGTTCCTGACACCAGCTGCAGGGCCTGCCGCCAGGCGCCGGAGACGCTTATGCATCTCCTGTCGGCCTGTCCGGTATATGCGGCAACAGCGTATATCCAAAGACACGATTCAGCCTTACGGGTGTTGTATTACCATTTACGACACTCGTATGAGATAGACGAGACGCCAGTGCTGCCTTATGCTCCGGGGGATATAGAATCCGTTGTGGGGAATGAGAAGTGCCGAATTTATTGGAACTATTCATTCCCCACCCTCAGGCAAATCCAAGCCAATAAGCCTGATGTAGTCCTCCTCGACCACCAGCTTAGGACGATGTTTGTGATTGAGTTCTCGGCTCCTGCAGAGAACAACATCGTCCTAAAAGAGGAGGAAAAACGGAGGAAGTATCGAGATCTTCTCTCCGAGCTCCGCAGGCTGTATCCAGACCACTCTGTTAAGATTGTGGTGCTAATTATAGGCGTCCTGGGTGGAATGAGACATACGTTGCTTTCTGACTTAAAGATCATACCGGCTTGTCGAAATTCGGCAGAGATCTTAGCCGGCAGAATGCAGAAGGCAATCGTCCTTGGTTCGCTACGTCTGCTCAGAACACACGATTTACGGGCGCAATGATTACTGACTCCACGGTGTGGAGAGTGGTCATTTCTTGACTCTCCAGAACATATCCGACTGTGTCTGAGCCTCGGAAGGAGTTTACTGGTAAAAAAATAATAATAATAATAATAATAATAATAATAATAATAATGTGTGGGAGAGGGGGCGGCATATGCATATTAAGCAGGCCGCATTTGCGCCCAGGAACGACTTACCACTATTCAGTGCAGGAATGAGGGAAACTTGCAAAACCTCATTAATTAGGGGGGGGGGGGTAGTCAAACATCAACCGGTATCAATCTCTCACATTGACCCAAGCTAACATTATTCCACCCTATCATAACCGCAGAGAGGGTGCCAATCCACTCCACGAATATAGCTTATATACGGTCTACCGGCAGCTGGGCGCGAACCAACTCCGATCTAGTCACCTCGATTCAAGTACTGACGCCTTAAACCGCGCGACCACTGACCGATACAAATAAAACAATAATTGTCAAATTCAAATTGCACATGCTATTACTAAAAAAATGTTTTAGTGAGAAGATAAACGGGAATGGTCAAGCTTATTTACACTCTAGTAGTAGACTTTTTCCTAATGCTAGTTGCGAACGGTACTGTGACAAAAAAATCCATGAAACGGAATAGAGGGGTTTCATGATTGACATACTGTCAAGGATTGACAGATTCATGGCATTATCTTCGTCAGGTGCAGGGATAATAATGTGGTTACTATATTCCACTTGCCATGGCATTAACTTTACTGGCCGAACGTTTTGTGTACCAGAGTATTGGACGATCTGTGATATGAAGGCAGATGACACCCTGTGATCATGAAATTCCAAGCTTATTTATAAAGCGAAAAAATTACCTGGCAAATAGTCACTTACAAGGCGTTTATGCTACCCTATTATTTTGTCATAGGGACTGTGGAGGGAATAGGACTTTGGAGTGAATAAGGGGGGGGGGGGTATTTGAGGTTCCGTTTAGGGTCAAATCGACTGTTTATGACCTATACTTACTGGCAAAAAGAAAATTTTTTGTTTTAGAAAAAAAAAACAAAAGGGGCTGAAAACCGGCCTTAGAGGCCCTCTTCCTTTACGATCATTTTTAGCAATGTATCTCCTATTTCTTCTGTAGTCCAAATACACTTCTAAGTTTTTTCTTTCTTTCAAATACAGTTGTTAGTTAATGTAGAAATGTTCGATATTGTTCATCACATACTGGTAGATACCAATGTTAAATACTTCTGAGAGTAGGTATCTATAAAACAGCATTATTTTTTTCTCATTTAATGACAATAGCTACTTAAATAAAGCGCATTCTAATGCTAACGCTAACCACTTTCTGATACGTTTCAGAAACAAGTTTCATTGTATGGCTTAGTTATTCCTCTTCTATAGCGTTTTCATAGCTGAGTGGACCACGTGAAGAATCGAACGACATCGATTACGAGGCAGGACCATTAAATAAATACAATAACGCCAGCGCCAAAGTAAAATACCCGCCTCTGTAAAGGGAATTCCTCCGGAATAACTTACAGAACTTACGACGCTGGCCGAACAACGTGTCGCTAATTTCCAGCCAGGCCGATAAATATGGCACAGTTCCACCGAACGACGTTATAAACAAATCCGGTCTAGTTGCAAACCTACTCGCGCAACCCAAACACCGCCACAATCGCATCCAATAGGTATAAAGATAAGCGGATTGCGACGGTCGTCAACGGTACTTATAAAAATGTGACGGTCGTTGGGGTCATTATTGAATTACTTGAATTACTATTTCATCCAGGAATTTTAAACTACAGATAAATTTTAATGAACTCTATAAATATTCTGTTTCGTGTGAATGTTCACTTTATAGTTGTACTATTTTCGCTGGTGTTCGTATAAATATCAGTTCGCAGACAACTTGAGAATTAATAGTGATCAGGGGATGTTTGTTTTTCTGCACTTGTATCAGTTACACTTGAACACTCGTACGCACCTTATTAAAATACAAATTTCACACTTCTACTTCAAAACCAATAAGATGCCTTTATTTTGATGCGTTACCATGGCAACCAGAAACATTTCGAATATTAAGTGGAAATTTCTTGACAGTTGAGAAGGTAAATATACAGGGTGTCTGTGAAAGGTTGGGAAATTGCGAAGCTGGAGATACTGGTGACCAAAAAAAGTCGATAGAGCCAAATATGCCTTATCCGAATGTTGCTGGTTTCAAAAATACCGGGCGTTTAAAGCTAAAATTTTATTTTGAAATAACTTTGAAACCTGTCGGAGTATTAAAAAAATGGCATGGTTATGTTTTTTGGCACGACAAATAACAATTTTTAACTAATTTTGACGTCACTAGTAGAGGGCGCCACTTATGGCATATCACATTTTTTTTAAATGGCATAACTTTTTTGCAGCTTAGTGTATTCATCTGACTATAGAAACAATCGATTTACCTACCTGTTGTATCTGAAAAAGGTGTACCCTGTTGAAGTCGTTAGGAGTAACAGTTTTCGAATAATCCTATTTGAAATATTCAGTGCACCGATTGAAAACTGTTATCGATTCAGGTAAAGTGCCTTTTCTACTGAAAATACAGCAAAATGTTACTTGAAAATGTTGTTCAGAACGGTAAATTATGGAGACGTGCAAAATTTCAAGAAGATCGACGGGGTTTGATGTTGAAACCATTTTTCAACAAGCACAAAGATTTTATCAATAAATTTCTTCTCTTGTCTTGTAAGACTGGTTTTTAAAATCTTGTCTTGTAATTCGAGCAGTCAGTTTTTATCTTGGTCTTGTCTTGGTGTTGTCATGGTCTTGTCTTGGTTTTGTCTTGGTCTTGTCTTGTTCTTGTCTTGCTCTTGTCTTGGTTTTGTCTTGGTCTTATTTTTGGTCTTGCCAGACCAAGACATGATCAAGACAAAGGAAGACAAAATACCATTAAATAGAAAGAGGTATTGTATAATGCATCATTTAAAGGGCATGCAATTATCTTTTCAACACTATCTACTTTTTTATAATTTATATTTTGTTAACAGATTTAGAGAAATTGACAGTAAAAATGTGGCATAGATTTTTGTCTTTGAATGTCCTCACAGAAATAGTCTAATTGAGACAAATCTGATAAATTTGTCGGTTCTTCAGCATGTTCTCTTCTTCCAATCCATTCTTGAAATTTTTCACTTAAACATTTTCTCGCATGTATTGTAATCCACGTACATTTCTCCGGTTAAAATTCCGGTTAAAAAAATAGGCCAACAATGCAATCTCCAAAAATTCCTGCTCAAAAGTTTTTTATTTGGATATTGGGTGTGTACGTCGACATCTGGAAAAAAACTTCTACATAGTATTGGGGATGGTGTAGCATAATTGTTGTGAATAACCATGATTCGATTAAAGTCTTCATCGCTTTGAGAAACAAATGATCTTGCATTTGTGAACAATAATAATTATAATTTAGGAAGGAATAATAATTATAATAGAACTTAACTGGTTAACAAATCAACATATGGGTAAACGTTTTCGCTGAAGATTTAGAATCACCATCAAAAATGACAAATGTGGATCTCAAGTAACACAAAAATAATGTTGGAAATTTGACTACCATTTCCTGATAAGCAAATGAGTACGTGGGTCGGAGCAAACTGATAGGGTTAAGAAATTTGAGCAGAAGAGAATTAGAAAACCAGAATAATATATTACTCATACTGTTAGAAATTATAAAATACCTTCTTCCTGCCATAGGATGTTACTTATGCTAATCTATTTGCACCTAGTTGGTATTTGAATTCAAGAATAGTACGAGGTTTGTTCAACTGAAATTCATCCATAGTCAGAAGTGATATGTATTTTTCAGCATCCGTCCTAAGCTTGACACGAGATGACATCATATTCATGACATATCTTTCTCTTTTTCATGAATTTGTGAGGTTTAATTGAAATCTTTCCTCGTCAGGTTAGGTTTGGAAACAATTGTATTCATTCAGATGATATTATTCATGAATTCCACAATTTCATGGGATCAAAATTACAATAAAGTTGCTACTACCTTTATAACAGTGAAGTGGTTGCCAGTGTCACACTGTCGTTTATATTTTGAAATAATATTAAACATTGTAGCTTTGAAAAGTACTTCTTGTCCTAAATTAGTCCTAAATATGTTCAGCGTGCGCATATACAACATAATTTTTACTGTTTAAGAAAGGTATTTTAAGCTAATATGTATCAAATCTCCTACAATTCCTATCAATGAAGTCATATGTATGTTCTCTGATACCAAACATCTAGGTATGCTAATGAACATCCACAGACAAAACTCTATTCAATAATTATCTAATAAATTTAATATATTTACTAATCTCTGGAGTAGGAACTCGAAATTCAACCACAATAATTGAGATCTCACTTATTTCTGCGTTTTATTTTGGATCGCTTCATCAGGTGGCCTCCTTTAACTTGAGTCAAATATCTAACTATAAAGATGATTATATCAATAAATTAAAATTATTTGAAATTGTCAAAATGAAATATCGACAACGTCAAACTGATTAACTGTCAATGAATATCATAACAACCTACTAAAATAAATAAAAATTAATAAAAATTTTAAATTTTATGTATAGTTTTTTTATATATATATATATTTTCAGGTATTAACAATATTGTGTGAAACTAACTACTCAGTGGACAAAAGCCCCAACCTGCGTTGAATTACACCCACAATATCTACCCATATATTCCTTATTATTAGCTTTTGTAACATTTTTTACTGTTTAATTTTTATTGTGGTTGAATTTCGAGTTCCCACTCCAGAGGTTAGTAAATATATTAAATTTTTTAGATAATTATTGAATAGAGTTTTGTCTGTGGATGTTCATTAGCATACCTAGATGTTTGGTATCAGAGAACATACATATGACTTCATTGATAGGAATTGTAGGAGATTTGATACATATTAGCTTAAAATACCTTTCTTAAACAGTAAAAAATGTTACAAAAGCTAATAATAAGGAATATATGGGTAGATATTGTGGGTGTAATTTAACGCAGGTTGGGGCTTTTGTCCACTGAGTAGTTAGTTTCACACAATATTGTTAATATCTGAAAATATATATATATATATATATATATATATATATAAAAACTATACAACATAACATAGCAAATTCATACGCGAACGGTGTCAACAATTTAAAAATGGAAAAGAGAACACTAAACATTTGTAATTTGTGACTAAGTATCATCCGTTCAGCTGCTATTTTTTGATTAAATTTATCTTTAATATGTCATTGTTTTATAAAGACAAAAGTAAGCATTGTGTCATGAACACTGCGGGAATTTCATTTCAATTATATGAATACTGCCAAAAAAGAAATATTTTGAACTTGGAGTTACCAAAAGAAGTATTCAGTTACATTGGACGAAAAAGCAATCACTGTTATTAAAGTAGTAAAATAACAAAAAAATTCGTAACGGTCGTTATATAAGGTACCAAATACAGTAGATTTAATTTTTTCTATTTATCATTGAAAAATGAAACAGCGATACACCTGAACGATTTTACCGTTTAAAATAGAGCTGCTGTTAAAATCAGCCTAAGAAATAACAATAGAGTGTATTTTAAAAAATGTCACGCGTTCTTTAGTAGCAGCCAAGCAAAACGATGGGTAATCCGGGATATCACTAATTTTCCCTACCTTCCACCTGTATACAATTATAAAGCTGACTTAAGCATTATAGTAATTTGCGGTAATTCTTGTACAAACAATTCAGCACAATGAAGTTAATATCCCTACCAAAAGGGGGAGGGTCTTAAAATGCAAAATTGTCAAATAGTTTAGTTTTACATGTAATTGCAGTGTTAGAAAAATAACAAAAATAATGTTTGTGAATATTAAATAAATTATTTCTATCCGAACTAGCACAATTAGTCGTTGGGACGTTACTACGACTATTGTAGGTACTTTAAAGTGTTTTGCTACTAGCTATGGGCACGTAATATAAACGTTCCCATTACGTGCTTGCGACTAAAATGGGAAATAAGTGTTTTGGTACTCGCTACGTTTCGGCGACGTTTCCGGAACATGTTCCGACGTTGTGGTTCCGTGGCGGGGATGTCGCGGCATGGAAACCACAACTTTTAAGGAACTTCAATACTCCCCCCACCACTTTTTCATATTTATAAAAAATGTGGTACGTATTACTTACGAAAGTGAAACATGTAAGTGCTTCGAAATAAATATTATTGCGTGGTTTGATACTTAGTGGTTTTCCGGATTGTTATGCCGTGACCTCGGTAACTGGCCGCTGCCAGAATCAAAGTTACAATGTACATCCTTATCATTTGCTGGGATTCTTTTACTTGGCCTGGTTGTTCGCTGGGGGTTAGGCTCTGTGGGGTCAGATCCGCTATCGGTATCTCTTGGCCTGTCCTTATATTGATTTCGGTTCCTATTGTTAGTATTACCACTGATACGGTCGGAACCGTTCTTCGGACAGTAGTGGTCCTCCGAGGCGTCCGTAGCCGCAACAGTCTTAATATGACCGTAGCAGTCGTAATACCAACAATAGGAACCGAAAACAACATATGGGCGGGCCCAGAGACACCGATAGCGGGTCCGTTCCCACAGAGCCTAGCCCGAGAACAACCAGAGCAGGTAAAATAAACCCGGCTAATACTAGGCATGTGCATTTTAACTCTGTTTCTGGCAGTGACCAGTTATCGAGGTCACGGAATAACAACCCGGAAAACCACTATGTTTCAAATGATAGCACCGGCCGTGAAAGCCTAAAAACCACTATTATTGCGTGGTGGTCTGAATGCAAACATTAAAACAAATGAAATTTGATTGACAAACATTATGATAAAACCTCAATCCAGCACGCGCCTTTAAAATGTATATGTTTTAATAACAAAGTTGTATAAAATATCATGATGATATCATTATGTGTGAATGTGATACTCTATAAGATGAAAGCTACTTTTGTATTGCTCGTTGGAAATGACATTAATTTTTATCCATAAATGTGTATATTTTATTTTATTTGTGAAGTTAAAGTTAATATTTTGCGATAATGGCGATCTATGTCTTGCCAATGAAAATGGCGCATTTCGCAAATCTTACTTTGTACTCTGAGAAACGTAACTTGAAAGTAATTAATACTTTAGCATCCGTAACGGGAACTGCCAATATGTAACTTTCAAGTAATATTCACTACAAAATATCGAGCGAGGCTGTAGCGTTACTTTGAAGTAGCTAGCAGCAAGGTTGTGACTTACACACATTGTCTGTACACAGTTCCAACTTCCACTTCTTAGCGACAACTTTCTTGCTGTTCATTATGAACGTGGTACGTCTGAAGTTTACATTACATTATCCTTGAATTTTATTTTCTAGTAGTAGTTGAAAATACTTTTCCCTACATTATTATTTTTTTATATTTCATTATTTCTCGTGCGGTTTTGCGTGTTCTGTTGCATGTTTTAACCTTTAGATTTTTTTGTGGTGTTTTGATGTCCATATTTTAGCACTTAGTTATAAAAAATGTGATATATTGAAAATATATCACATAAAAGACAAAAAAATCACTCCACAATAATGAATTGATCAAATAGAAATAGACATTACACAAAGACAAACAGCATGAAGGCTTTCAGTTTTGAGAAACTACATGGCAATTTACATCATCTTTAATCTTTAAATTATATGATACGCACTTTGTAGTTGCTGTGTTCGATAATCCTTAATACGTCTACGAGCAGAAATGGCGCTGTTTGGACTAATAAATGTTACTTACAAGTTCCTTGACTTTAAACAAACAATTAAGGTTCCCTGAATGTCGTTGCAACTGTCATAGCTACTTGAAAGTGATTGCAACTTTGAAATAATATTTTAGTAACATGAGTTTGTCCATTTTCAAGTTCTGTAAACCTAAAGGTTGCTCCACTGGTAACTAAGATGCCTCCAAAACCAGAGGAGTTTCTTAGTAGTCAAATAACTGTAAAATAACTAGGTGTAGTCAAAAATCCGTGGCAGTGACTGTAACTTTGTTTCATGAAGTTATTTATACAACAAAGTAAACTTTGGTGGCGGTTACTTAATAGGTACTCTTTGAAGAATCCAGTCTCAGTTATAGTTACTATGGTGCCATTTAGGATATATGAATATAAATGGATTCGAATTGTTATGTTGGCAGAACTAGCTGATTTAAAATAGTAAATTACTATTATTTTCATGTTATTGCTACGGGCGGTCCAGACTAAATGTAAGTCGAGTTTACACGTGTTCTTAACAAGTATGCACCAAAAGATGCCGTTTCACTGTTCTTTAATGCGATTGAGTTTCATCCGAAGCGACCATCAGCCTGGTATCCATCATCTTTCATTCTGCAGTCTTGTCCCCACCGCTTTAATCACTATAATTACGGAATGCGAGAAAACTGTAGTTCGCCCCTATACTTATCACTGTCTCCGTTGCTGTAAGGAGCTGTAGATTTGGCGTACTCACGTCGAATTGTACTCGCCAGCATTTAGTGTAACGTGCTTTGTTTCTTTTATAGATTCAAATGCTACAAGTTGGTTTGCTTTTACTAACTTGTATTTATTTATATTTATTGTAAGAAAATCATGTAAATCGTACCAGACAAGTTATGTTATTGTCGTTGTTATACAGGGTGTTTGGAAAAGTTTGTACAAAACTTAGGACGGCTAAAAAAAGTTCCTACAAACATTGGTCCTCCGGAGCAACGTTTGAGATATGGCCCACCAGAGGGCCTCTTATCAAGGATAATTTTTTTTAAATAACTCTTTTTCTGATTAAGATAATGGAAAGAAAATTGTAGGTAATAATTATACCATAAGGGTTTTTAACTTAAGAAAATCGGTTATAAATAAGGGTAATTTTTGAACTACCCTTAACAGAAATTTTTCGAATTTTTTCTTATTAGTTTGAATTATCAGGGAAGTAATATTATTTTTGGATGAATTAGGCCATTTTTAAACAAAACATCTTTTTTTCGCATTCTTCGTAGTTTAATCACAAATAATTAGTTTTAAAATAATGTATGGTTCAGAACAGTAACATTTTTTAACATTGTAGGCATTTGTCATGGTGACAGTTTCGTTGTAATGATTGTGACTTTCTGTAATAGAAATAGTCTGCACTAATTAACATAAGAAAGCAAGAGAGTAAAAAAAATAAATTTTTATTTTAAATTTCAAATTATAACTTTGAATCATAAACTACATAAAAAAATCGAAAAGAGGAGACAAAAACATGTGGTTAGCAAAATCGGAAGAATTGTTAAATACAGAATTTTGTGAAATCACTCTTATTCTTTTGTGTAACCATATAGAATTGACCTGTCTACAAATTTAACATAGGTACATACCTATTTAAATAATATTTTTAATTTTAATATTTGCAACAATAAGTAATGTTGTGTAGTTGTGGATTGGATAATAATTTCCTTTTGCTCGATTACATGTTTATCCCATTTTGAGTGCTCTTCTGGGAATTAAAGAACAATGGGCTGCGATTCTTAAACTTTTTTGGTAGTTGCTCATGTCTGGTATAACTTTTTAAACAATACAATCTTCTTCGCTTGTTCTGAGTGCAATTCCTTGTTAATTGTCTCTCTCAATCTACGCGTTTTCAATATTTTTGTTGGTTGTTTATTTTACATTAATGTGTTAAGTAAAATTAATTCTTATATATGTGTAGATATTTATCTAGAAAAATATAGTATATTTCATCTTTTACGATTCTTGAATTGTTGAATAGTTTTTATATGGTGTTTTCAGCTATAATATACCTAGGACGGATAATTTTATGGCAATCGAAAGCCGCTTTCGGCGTCGAGCTGTTACCAAGCATCCTGCTTGAGAAATTTGACATAAAATTCTAAAGCATTTGTCAATGTCAGAAGGATATTCGGCGAGAAATTTTTTTAATAAAAAATCAAATAAGTGCAGCTGGTAAAAGTACAGTTATTAAAATTTAACGCAACATTAGATTGACTATTTCTTTCTACTATGATCTTATTGTGGTGTTCTTGGTTGATGTTTAAGTATGGTTTTATAGAATCGGGAATGTTATGACCAGTGATTTTTAGCAATTGTTCTTGCACACCATTTTTTGCCAACTCGCTGACAGTAGTTGACCTGTTCGAATGGTTTATTATCCTTTTGCTCTTTACATTCAGGTCAATAGCCTCAGCAGACGATTTAGTCCATCCATTACTAGTATTTTTTTCAACAGGGACATTGTGCCAATTATCGGTTTCTGTTTTCCTGTGCTCCTCTGTACGCCAATTCTACTACAGCAAAATGGTAGAATTTACGCATAAGAGCTTCAGCAGTATGTTTATTCCGGAACTATATCATTTGGTTTACTTTTGACAAACTTACCGAAACTGAACTGGTCTTACGTTTATGTGTTTCAGATGCAGATTTAGATATTATGATGTTTAACGGGTCCATCGTAAACTTATAGTCATTATAGTACTTCTTTCATAAAAAGTTTACACGAAACGCTCATCCACATAGTCTTTATAGCTGTTTTATACACACCAATTTATTGATAACAAGTTGACCTTCAATTTATTTTATGAAGTGGAAAACAGAAATTGAAGTACAATTTATTGACTTCAATTTTAGGGATATCTAATTACATTTTGTGTTTCTTTTTAATGCCAACTTAATTATGGATGATTTATGTTTGACGTTTGTAGTAAATAAAACGTTCATAACCAAACTTAAAACAACAAAAATTCGTCGGTTGCGGTTAAAGAAGAAAAAAATTATTCTGTTGAGAGCAGTTATATTGTCATCATCTTTAATTAACCTTAAAATAGAAAATAAACAAAAAGCAAGGCATAGAAGATGGTGGGTTCGACCATGGATTGGAGAAAGAACGTCGAAAGGAAATTTGCATTTGGTGCATACTGAATTTTTAAATGAGGATCCTGAACAATTTAGATTATTTTTAAGATTGAATCAATGGTGTTTTAATAAGCTGTTGGAAATGATTTATCCATTAATTTATAAACATAATACTTTCATGAGAGAAGCAATTTCCCCAAATATCCACAAAACATAACCAATTAAAATATGTACGCCTGTCACAGTGCTACAAAACCATAGACCTTATAAATCATGGACGCACCCAAAACCGTTTTCTGGCTATACAAATCGTTGATGCTCAGATATGTGCGACAGAGATAGAGCTACTCCGAGCAAAAACCCAAAGATCATTGGCCGAAAAAAGAAAAACCGTAAATGACAGACGTATGACATTTACGGTGACAGACCGACTCCACCATGGTTTATGAGTTTTTAAAAACTATTGCTAATAAACACACTAAACACAACTAAATCACAAAAGGCACACAAATCATTAACAATATTAACAGGAAAGGTTTTGTCAGGTTGTTAATATATTTTTCTGTCATACAACATCTGTTTTTCCCGGACTAGCTTCATCCCTCTTGTGCATATCAGGACACCGGACCTCTCTTTCTGGGGCCGGTCCATGATTTATAAGGTCTATGTACAAAACGCTGTCAGTAATGCCAACATTTCAATTTCAATTGATGAACAATGAAGTGCGAGGTTGGCATTAATGAAATTGACCAACAAAATTGTTGTAAATGTTGAAATGTATAAAGCGGTCAACAATAAATTGTGAAATTGATCAATTTGTTGAAAAATAAATCGTCCATTTAGTGTTCAATAAATTGTTGTGTGTAAAACAGCTATTACTGTTAGTTGCTTCTTTGAATTCTGTCCATTTTCCTTCATCATATTGGCTGCCGAATCTTTTAGTACCAATGTCAGTTCTTCTACGTTTCTATGCTCATTTAAGTCGTATTTTCGTTCACAGTAAAACTCCATAAATATTGCCTACGTGTATTTGTGGTATTTTTTTCTTTAACTAGCTTTTCAAATTTATTTGAAATATAAAGCAGTGAAACTTACACAATCTTGATGTTTCTTTAAATGATTGGGTGATTTATATCACCTGACAAAAATAACGAAGTTATAATGGCTGTTAGAACTGCTAAAAAGTATTCATAATAATTGTTGTGATTTTTTACAAATATTTCAATAATTGTTTTTTATTTATAATGTAATTAATTATGTTATGATTTTTGATTTGTAGTTTACACACAAATCAAACGTTCACAGCTTATTTTTGTACCCTGTGCTTTGTGTCCAACTTACAAATTTTTTTTCATAAAATATAATGCTTTATATCTGCTTACTTATCTTTAGAATGAGAGTCTCTGAGACAAATCAAGAAATGCTGTTATACGTTACCAAATAAATAATCTCTTTCAACACATTGGTGCATTATATAATGGCATTGTTTGAGTATATTATATCTGTTGCTATTATATAGCAATATAGATCTACTATAACGCGAGGAACGTCTCATTATTCTCTTTATTAGTGACATCTTATATCGCCATAAATAAAACATAGTCAAGATTAATATAAACTAAAAGCATTTACCTACTTCTTTCAAGCATTTGCCCTTTATGCTATCGTTTTTTCTTTTCAATAATATAATATACATGGTTAACTATGACTAAGTACAAAAAATTTAACCACGTGCTCAGGGAGGCCTAAAAGACAATAAAAAAATTATTCCAGAATTTTAGCTCGATATTTAAAAAATGGGGCAAAACCTTTTTTTAATACGGAAAGTCGGCGCCTATGATAAGAACCGACTGAGATGGCTTAGATCCATAGATAAAACTTACAGCTGTCAACAATATCTACTACCGTTTTTTGCAGCATTTCTAAATATAGAAAATTAACATTCTTAATAGTAATAATACCTGAAGATAGGTAACACTTAATCCACTTAGCTTCAGTATTTTGCATTCGTTTTCCATTATTTCGTTATAAACTGGTAGAACTACATATTCACTCATTACAGCCACTCACTACCGATAAAAGACACTTCCCGTAGGTACAATTAGATAGATTAGATTCCTATTTATTATAACATAATCGAACGAAAGGAATAATGACGTTTTAATGTAACCGCGGGAGTCTTGTCCCATAACCTAGAAAACCAAACCGGCGAATTATATGGTGGGAAAGTATCTGCACCCAACACAAATATCTTTATTTAATAACTATAAAACGTTTAAAAATTAAAATAAGGCACTAAAAACTGAAGAAGAACACAAAATTACAACGTAAACACAGGAATTCAATTATGACATGACAGCGATACTGACTAATGAGCGACTGTTGCATGCTTGTAGAGTATGCAACCAACAAGCATTGGCGGCGTTAAATAAGGATTTAAAATAATATCGAAAAAACATTTTTTTGGCTTTATACGTAAATAAGTTTGGAATTTTTTTGAAGGGTGATTCCGTTAATTCTTATTTTTCCCTATCCCCTCCCCTAAAATATTTGTACTAAGTCATAGTTAACCCTGTATAATGTGTGAAACTGACTATTCTACGAATTAATGCCCCAAGTAGCGTTGAATTACAATATCTAAAATAAAAATGAAATCTAGCTAAATTTACTAACGAAAAAAACCCTGGCACCTGGCATAACAAATTCATTAAATATTTTTCAAAATTGAAATTCACTTTTGAACATGCAGCGAACGCACACCTTTGTCTATGGAATTGTTCCTCGGTATACATATATAGTATCAAAGGACATACATATGGCTTCCTTAATATAAATTGTAGGAACATTGACATGTATTAGCTAAAATACTCAATATTGCGCGTGTAATTCAACTCTGGAACATGAGTTCGCAGAGTAGTTAGTTTAACACAATAGTATTAATACCCCATAAAAATCTATAAAGCGTCACATCTTAATGAAACAGGCCTTGCCGTGTTAATTTTTTCAAGCACGTGGGCAACTCAGAAACTACTTGTTAGAAAACTTGATACCAGTTTAAGAAATTGCCGGCATGCCGCCATACATCTTTGAGTCTGTGTAAACGTCTTGTAAACCGAGTAATATGAGACGCATTTACATCGATGCAAATGCCGTATTATTCCTAGATCTCGCATGGGACGTTTCAGGTGTAGTACCTTACGGTGGTACTGATATCGGGTCAGAGGGCGAGTGTGCCGGAACTGCCTGGAATCGTATGAATCACATACTCCCGGACTCGGTGCTCCACTGGGGTCCGACTCACGGAGATGATCGATGAGGACGGATTGATTTATGCGTGGTGTTGGAATTCGAGTGATCCAACAGAGTTCAACGAGGTGCGGGGTTAGAGGTCAAGTGGGACCCTAAGTTGTGAGATAGCGTCTTTGTTTGGCACTTAGTGCTAAGTGATAAAAACAAACACTTTATTACAACTTCTTTCTTGATTTGACGTGCATTTTAAAATGTTCTCATCTATATTTACCTGTAGTCAATGAAAAAAAAACACAATTTTCCCACGCGGCGGGTATGATTAGTATTTTTTTCTGTTGTTTATTTGTGGAAGATATTAATGAGTTTCCGTTTCTAATGTTACGCACAAAAAAGGTATAGTATATAATTGTAATACAGTGTTTGCGGATTAGCCTAAATCGGCCTATTTTGAGTTCAGGAATCCATGGTATTCTATTATACACATATACCCTGTATAGTCTAAGCTTGTGATTTAGTTTAAACTGAGCCTTATACTATTATCCCGAATACTTTCATTAGTAGTCTAATTCATAACCAAACACTAACAATAAATTTTAGTTAAGTTAACTTTATATATTTATAGATAATACCTATATTGTTTTCATGAAATTTAACTGAACAGTGATGATCAGTCTTTCATTGGTAGAGGAAATTTTGGGCAACTGGTTACTCAATTAGGAAAAATTATGCAGCTATTATATGGATGCATAGTAACTGTATGAATTATTGAGTCTAAATTGTATGCCGTATGTGTTGTAGTTAATTTTGAAGGTTTGGAGGCTATACGTTATCTTAATATATGCGATATCTTCTCTCGATTGGCCTTGGAGATGATTGGTACTTGTAAGTTGTTTTTTTTTAATTAAATGTAATGGAATATCTATTAATAACATCTAGAAATATGTCCGGATGAGAAATCACACATCTGAATATGACAAATTAGGATTGCTGACCCGTCATCAATAATGTTTTCTCTTTCTTTTCCATGGTGTGGTACTTAGTTTTGTTTGAAACCGTAATTTAACGTTCTTCATTTGTAATTATTTGGTGTTTTAAAGTTTTGAACATAATTGAAGTGGAGAAGAGAACTATAAAAATAATATCAGATCAATTAAAGTAATATTCAAAAACCTTTTATTCTTTAAAGACATACAAGATGTATAAGAAAAGTCAATATACTTTTAGATAAAAACAAAGACATAAATACTCAAAAGTAACACTTGCTACAAGTTTACAAGTGAGTCACAATATAATTTAAAAACTAAAGACATAAAGCAACAACAAATAATATTGTAAATAAGCGCAAGTACACTAACAAAATCACAGGAACATTTAGCTATAGAAATCAGCGGTATTATACAGACACTTATCGACAAGAAAACGTTTAAGGTTAGATTTAAAGCTCTTCTTATTCTGAATAGTTTTAATAGGTTCGGGGAGATTACTCTTAGCCCCAATGCGGCAAACGACAAATTAACTCTGCAGCAAGGAAGATGTAGATCATTTTTTGCTCTAGTATTTCTATTATATACATATATTAAAATTACTAACAAATTTCGATTTATTATTAAAAACGAATACACAGATCTCAAAAACGAATAGACTATATAAGGCAATTTTTTTGAAGATATCAACTCATGAATGTGTGCTGGGAAATTAGCCATGCAGCGCAGTATTCGCTTCTGGACAACAAATACGTCACGGGATAGAGTAGAATCCCCCCAGAAGGCATTTCCATAACTGAATCTGCTCTCAATCTGTGCATAATATAATTTAATCAAATGGTCACCACTAAGTACAATTTTGAAACTGTTAAAAAGATACCAGATGGAAGCCAATTTAGATGACAAAAATTCACAGTGAGATTTCCAATTCAAGCACAAATTTAGATGCAAACCCACACATGTACAGTAGTCCACTTAGTATAATGAAATATTTTGAAACAATTTAATTAAATTTGATATTGTGTTTTATGGAACTATAAGATTTATCAGATACCTATTATAAGTGATATATCATCTGCATTAGAGTAAAATGTGAATCGTTAAACGATTCAGTTATATCATTGATATATAAAATAAAGAGGACAGGGCCCAAGACAGAGCCCTGGGACACTCCTATTTCCAAATCAACTAAATCCGAGTTGTACGTCCAATACTGTCACTGCTCAAATGATTTAAACTCACATATTGTTTGGGTTGCTTTAAGAAGGACATTATCCAATCCCGTGTCATTCCCCTGATTCCATAATAATACAGCTTTGTTGAATGAATGCATCTAAAAATCCAACAGGAAAGATGTTAGAAAGATTTATGATATGTTTTAATATGTGGAACCCTAAAAAACATTTAAATTAATGATATTGAGGTGAGTGAAATACCTTTTTCAAGGAATATTCAAATTAAAATTTTGTTTATTCAAATAATTCTATGTACCAACAAACTGAATCCGAGTTTGTATCCTGAGAAAATTAATGGTATTAAAATATGCATAGTGCGACGTAAAATCGATAGACCCGATAATGTTTTATTGAAATTTATATGTGTAATATGTAAATTAAATTTCGTCGCTCCGTCGTAACATTATACCAATTACCCATTATTTCAAGTTCGTAGCGAGAAGAGATTTTTCTATTGTCAAAAATGTAAATTACTTAGACTGCTATCAGGAAGAGATTGTTATTTCTAGATACCTTAAAACTTAGCCGTTGTTGGTTATTTCTCAATATAGTGTTTATTTCACGTTGTGTTATGGATGTTTTTTAAAAACATTTATTGGTTCAAGAATGAAGAAAAATAGTTATTTATAGTATAAGTGGGATATAGGCATTATTATACATGAGTGAGACATGTGTAACTTCACGAACGTAATAAAAATGCCGTTATCCCACGTGTACTGTATAAAATTCTATCTATAACTGCAAACAAAATGTATCTAAGTACTACCTTAAATTGACAACCATACAAAATCAGATCCAATTTGTAAGTTTTGATCCAAAATCAAGAAGCAAAGGCATTGTTATGGTAACCTGTCAAACTTCCTGTCAAACTTATAAACAAATTTGTGTTTTCATTTTTACAGAAAACTTGCCTCTTGAAACTGAAAAAGCTGCTGCAAC
Source organism: Monochamus saltuarius (assembly GCA_025584915.1). Lineage (NCBI taxonomy): Eukaryota > Metazoa > Arthropoda > Insecta > Coleoptera > Cerambycidae > Monochamus > Monochamus saltuarius. The sequence continues at coordinate 46,220,497 of CM046726.1, read as the reverse complement.
TGCAGTAGCTTCACTTTTACCAAATAAATCGAGAACCAAGTACGTACAATTTGGTATTTGAAATTCATAAATGTATAATCTGAGGTTGCCTTAATTATTGACCTTGGAGACGCATGCAGAGTGAACGAGTTAACTAATTTGCTGTTAGAAAACGTAAAAAATGAAGGACATATTTTTCATATCTTCACCAGACCAGATACGAAAACCAAAGTTTACCGAGAGTTTTTTATCACCGCCGAGGGAATCGAAAATGTAAATAGGGTTCAAGTAATACGAAAATACCTGGTCCTGCGTCCTAGTCATGCCATAGATTTTTTCTTGGTTACAGAGGTGGTAAATGCATGAAACTTTCTGTTGGTATAAACACTTTTAGTGTAATGCCGAAGAAGATTGCTTTTTTTCTCAGTAATTTATCACAACCTCAACAATACACAGGGCACTGTTTTCGACGATCATCTACTTCACTTCTAGCCAGCACATGAGCAGATCTTCTAACTATAAAACGGCATGGTGGCTAGAAGTCCAACACCGTGTCTGAAGGCTATATCGATACATTTCTTGAAAACAAGAAAAAAATCGTCACAAAAGTTCTTGGAGGAGAGATTGCCGTCAGCGAAGCTACTTCAAGTGCTTACAAAGAAAATTTGAGCATTGTTAAGACAGATCAGCTGCATTCATCTGGTATTAATTTTATAAATTGCCAAAGTTGTGTTGTTAATATTTATAACATATTATTTTATAATACTTTATAATAATTCAATTTAATACAATGATAAACCTATTGGTTCTTAATACAATAACCATTAAGCAGTGATCTCCTTTCTCAAATATTTCTCTAGTGGGGTAATATGTCACATTACCTCACTAGTGGTGTAATGACTTTCATTATTCAACTGAAACAGTGCCAAATAAATGCTGTAATGAGGTTCTTATAAAGCAGTTGTAGATAAATACTATTATATTTATACTTACCCTTAAGAGCACAACTATAAATAATCCCAAGCCGCAATATCAAATAACACCAGGAAATATTATAATTATCACATTCTCTCTTTAGTTTATGATATTTATGCTATTACGAAATACATAATATACAAAGAATAGGCTTGCGAGCTATTGTACCATTCGAGCGTTGTGATTCTAAGGGTAGATTAGAGTGGCAGAGTAATTTTTGCCGCCGCGATCGGTAATACAGTGCGCTACACCACCGTGTAAACAGAGCATAACGTAAAAAGGATCTTGGCTTGCTAGGTCGAAACGAGTCTATGGGTGATAAAGTAGTAAGAGAGAGATGGGAGCAAACATAAATGCGCGACCAGTCGTGCGTATAATCAGTGCCTAGATTCCGTATTCACAGGCAAGGACTCAGTTTTGATTGTAAAATGATACATTTTAATGTTTTAGAAACAATACATGCTAGAGAACATGGCCCAGTTATTACCTGAATAGAATGATATGCAGTAAATGGATTGAATGCAATACATTCTTAGATTTAGAATTGAATTTAATTGATTATATTAATTTTGCTGATTGATAGTAGGTATATCTTATATTTCAGGGATATAGAGTTTTAGTATCTACATACTAGGTTTGACCATAAACCTTCAGAACTTATTTTTTTATAAATTTATTTCCGATATTTCATAGGCCTTTGATATAATTAGCCATATGATAGTACTCCGTAAGTTGTTAAATTTTGATTTTAGCCTCGACATGACTCAGTTTATTAAATCTTATTTAAACGAGAGGAATTTGTTTATTATAATGGTTCTAAGTCGATTCATTATATTGCTACCTCAGCAGTTCCTCATAGTTCCATACTTGGACCTCTCTTCTTTTTACTATGTATTAATGATTTGAATGATGAGTGATTAGTTCTTGTAGACTTTTTTACGCTGATGACTTAAAGTTCTATTCTGTTATAAATAGTTTAGAGGATTGCTTGAAGTTACAAACTGATCTTGACCATATAAATTCTTGCTGCTTAAAAATAGATTGTATCTTAATTCTTCTAAATGTAAAATTCTTAGTTTCTCGAGGAAACAATCGCTCTATGAATTTGTATACAGCATTGACAATAATGTATCCCGTTGTAACTCTTATTTAGATCTGGGAGTATTGTTTGATGCTAAATTAACATTTAATGACCATATTATTGAACAAATAAAAGAGGCATTGAGATTTAATATTTTTATAGTTCGCAGTTGTAAGCAATTCTCAGATATTGGAGCTATTTAAACATATTTCGCTTATGTTCGCTCTAGGCTTGAATATGGTTCTCTGGTGTGGTATCCTTTTTATAATATTCAAAAGTGTCAAATTGAAAGAGTTAAAAAAATGTTTTTTAAATGTTTGGCTTAGGATAAATTCAAGAAGTATTAGCACCTTTAGACTTGCAACGCCAAATAATAATATTTTATGTACAGCTTATATTAGGCGTGGAAATTTGTTCTCAAATTTTTGCGATATATTTTTTTGTTCTTTACATACGTTTACTGAATTAAATTTATGTTATTGTAATATTAACACACATTTGGGTATATAAGTCTGCTTATATGTTTTGCAATACTTTATTCTCTATTTTCGTCTTTTATTGGTTTATATTTGCTTAGTTGTATTAATTTGTAAATTGCTCTGTAAATGGTAATCTGTTGGGCAATAAAGTATTATTATTATTAATACAATTTGATTCTCTTCTTGTCTAAGCACACACTTCTCCAAAAGACGTTTCAAGCAACATATTTTTTGTCTTGCATTTGTGTCAAATCTTCATTTCATGACGAGGACTTTGGCTTGGGGAACTAATAACAAACACCGAATAAGCGGAAGCATGGTTGTGGTACAACATCTATTCACTAATGCGCAAAAGTTTAAGTCTAGTCATCCGAAAACTTTGACGGAATCATCTCAAAGATTTCAAGATAATGAAAGTGATTGACTCTTCGACTTTGTGGAAGAAGATGACAGTCAAGGTTTATTATAGCTTGACTAAATGTGCTTTTTTAGGTCTTTAGGTCTCAGAGAACTTCTGTTTGTTCATTGTGATGAGTAGACTTTATTGTCAACATTATAACCGTAGTGTAATTCATGTTCCCCTCTTAAAGAGTGTGTCATTAATTTTTATCCTCCGAGCCGGAGCCTCAGTTTTTTAATTTTTGGAAACGAATTAAATGCAATGTTTCAGCTAATCAAAGATTTGATAGCACAAGTTCATTCATTCGCGCAATATAACACTCGTCGATCAATGTTGACGGTCGTCTAGAACGATTGTCACCTTCGATTTTGCTTGAATCTTTTAGAACTTGACATACTCAAAACTTCATGCTCATTAAATACGAAACTTGATGCTAATATGTTGCTCGAGCACACAGAAGTGCAATACTTTTACAATAATAATTATGTAATGAATGGCATAATAGCAAACACTAAACTTCTGTTGAGGTTATGTTCAAAACAGCACTGCTAATTACACGGGTCTTCAGTAATTGGCTGTCACGTAAATCAAATAGCCTTATTGATCAAACCTCGTATGTTTACGTTGCCTATCCTTATTTTGATTTTCTAGAATGTTTCCTTAACTGTTACTTCTTGTTTATTTACCAGTCAATGATATAAAACATTAGGAGATGCCACATAGATATTCAAATTTAATAACAGATCTCTTTTAAGTTTCATTTGGGTTATATATAAAACACTTTAAAAATTTCTGGACGTCGTCTGTGATAAACGAGCAATTTAGAAATAAATGTCTCCTTTATAATTAGTTCAGAGTGTAAAATTACCATATATGGACATCCTCACGTGGGATCTAATGGCGTATTTAATAGCAGAATTCCTCGTTTGTACACACTTTATAGCACCAACTAATAAATAATGTTTCATGCAACTAATTTTCATAGGTATTTCTGTTCGTATCACGACAAAAACTAAGCCGGCTCGGATTTTCTACCGCACATTTAGCAGTTTTCATTTCGTGTGCAAGGAATCAGAATCGTGAAAGGTAAACCTAATATTTAAAGCTTTCCTACGGTCGTTAGAGTCCATAAATTGATTGTCAAACCGTTCGTTATAATTCAACATTGTTTGCGCGGATTAGAATCATCTTATTAAAATCCTGGCGAATGCCATTAGAAAGTATCTACAACGTACAACGAGACAATAAAATCAAAGACACAAAGGAATTTACGTATCGAAAATCACGCAAAAGGTCAAATGAGTTACAGTGTTCTCCGTTTAAAAGATAGTATCTTCGTCGAATTGAACAAAATGCAATAAACTAATTAATCCACACTTTGAATATTTTACGAGTAACGAACGACCGTTTCAGCAAATACGATTTCCATAAGCAGATTATGGTTTGAAATCACGGAGAATCGTGCACTGTGATTCACATTTTCGCAATAATATTAAATTATCTTCTATTCATTAGTTTGCAGTCTGAATTTTACTGTACAGAGTGGAAAATCTCGATTCTTGTCGAAATACGTACCTTATCAATAGTCGGCATTCTTAGGTAGGGCAATTCCCCATTACAAATTTTAAATAGTAAGTAGTCTAGTAGCACATCAAAAGAAAACTAAATTCTCATTGTAATAGTGTGCTATTTTTTAAAATTGGATTAGTAGGCTAAGAGATTAAAGGAAAAAAAGATAATTAAAACCACTATTGGTAGGGTTTAGTAGCACATCAAAAGGAAGTCCTTTAAATAATGTACAATTTTTTAAAACTAGATCAATAGTTTCGAAGATAGGCAATTAAAATGAAAAGACAATACATTTATTTTTCCTGGTCTGTTAATTCAATTTTTAAAAATGTCGCACATTATTAAGAGGATTTAAAAGCCTTTTCTTTATTGTGTTATTCGACCCTACTAGTAAAATTTTTAAAAATAATGTGGAAACTTTTTTGTGACACGTCCTGACATCATATTATATTTTGCTGTGATGAGAGCATGATCATGAAAAATGTCTCATTTGAAAAAAATACTGCCTGAGGAAAATTTTATGTCCTTGCTATATGAGATCTAAAACCATTTTTAAATATCCGATCTGCTGTGTATTTCTGGGACCAATTATATTTCCTCGAGTAAGGAATATAGAGTAAAACAAACAACATATATCAAGGAACGGTGATATATTTTATTAATAATACAAGTAATTTTGGTTTGGTCTCTGCGCAGGCTTTATGAAAATAAGTAGTTTACCCTGAAATGTCTTCATAGTCACTAAGCCTAAAAAGTTCTCTAAGTCTGTGGAAAGTAGTCATAGATTAAAAAAAAACACAATTAATCGTTTTATACTCACAATATTTCTAAGCTTATTACTTACCATATCTGCCAGACACTAAGGAAATGACCTCTATAGAAGTTGTAAAGGACAATCAATGAATGCTGAAGTCTAGCAAAATTATATTATTTCCTTTTTTCAAAATTGTCACCTCTGTAGCAAATTTAAAAGATAGAAGAAGTTACTATTTAGTATACTTATTTAAAGCTGTATAAGTCGGGCGATAAGTTTTCCAATCATATAGAAAACATTGAATTTAACGTATCACTTTTACAATATGTCTCAACTCTGATGAGGAATTAGATTAATATTTAGGATTTTCTGTCAAAATGCATGTTGATCTTCAAATAATCTTCAGAGGCAGCTCTAAGATTAGCATTCGTTGACTCTACCTGTTCACTACAACTTTTATAAAGATCATTGCCTCAGTATTTGGCAGATATAGACCTGGAAATGTTAGAAAAACTGATACATCTTTTTATTAAATCTGTGATATATAACCTTACTATTGACTCAGAGTGCCTTTGTTGGCTTTTGCTTAGTCTTCAAAACTATAATAGAATCGGAAGTCGAAGTAGATAATAAAACGTTGGTGAAACCCGACAATCAGCCTTATTCTGTAACTTCAGTCGAAATATGTGCGTCTAATCGAAATCTTTTCAAATCGAAATGTCCAATGTCGACCTCGTTATTTTTTGGTATTCAGTAACTCGCATCGACATCGTGGTACATCGAAATCAGGCTACTCGATTTGACGCGCTTAAAACAAACTGGCAACATGTCGTGTTAAGCGAATATCGACTTTAATACCCAACTGACGTTTCTTATCTTAACAAACCAAAATAACTTAACCTAACTTTCTGAAACATCTGGCGTGTAATCTGTGATATAAAACAATAAAACTAGAGAGAGAATTTCGTAAATTCCTATCATAAATGCTGGAATTCCCAAATTGTGACCGATAGTATTGTAGTGAGGGTTTTGGCAGGTAATTGGATCATGCAAAAATGGCTCTAGCTCGTCGATAAGATCGAGATAGCTAGTACTTTGGTAGCCTGTAAAGTCCTTTAAAAATATTATCAGGTATTTGAAAAGGGTTACTCGCATCCCGTAGAACACGTCATTGATAATTAAATAATCGCCTAAAACAAAATAAGCAAGTCAGAAATATCCAATTTTCCAATATAAAAGACACATTTACCTTTGCAGTTCTTCTTCTATTGCGGCTCCGAGAAAGACACCCGCTTGTATTATTTGTAGATTCATGCTAATTGAAATTGTTAAAAAATAACACACAGAAAATAAAGAATTAATCTATGTTTAAGAGGTTACAGCACAGAAAACTTATGGTTATGTGTTATGTCTTTACCGTCTTTACCGCCTTTACATTTTAAGCCCTCCTCTTTACTTCTACACGCATGCGTCAACTACGAATTTCGATATCGAGGTCCAACTCGATAGCTCTTATGCAGTCGAAATCAAATGAATATATTTCGACTACAACATTTCGATTTCAAATGTCGCACTGCCTTACAGAATACCAAATCCGGGGATTGCTACTCGAGTCATAGATTTCGATACGTTTTGATAGATTTCGACTCGATTTGCGCTTACAGAATAGGGTTGAATACCTCTGAGCCCTTTCCACTTGTTTCTAATATACCTGAGCCATGCTCAATACGCCACTTACGACTAACGTTACGGAGTTGCACTAGAGAACGATGGCCAATAAGATGTACCTGTCAAAAACAGACCTAACCTGGAAGAGTTGAAGTGTGTTGACCATTCTAATGCGTTGTGTTGATTCCTCTGTTGTGGTATGTTTGTGATACAATTTTAACGAAATTTGAAAATGGCTTATTGTGAAGTTTTGAACGAGCAATGTATAAAACTTGTGTTAAATATTATTTAGCTTTTAGTATCATTGATTATGGGAAAATTTCCCACCCGACCCTGGTAATTTACATCTAAAGATAATTGAATAACGACATACTTACTCTACTATTATAATATTTCCACCGTACATGCATTCCTAAAGACGTCTTTCCTATCATAATTTGAGCTAGGTGCCACCCAGTTATAACTGTCATAAGCAGGTATAAGTTGAAATGAAATAAATGTATATGTTATGGACCAGGTGATTAATGCGGGCATTATACATAATTGCTACGACCTAACCTAAGCTAACTAACCTAACCTATATTTTTATGCTATACCATGCTATGCCCGGTCAATTTGATTATTTGAATAATTATTATCAAATTGCTCGGGCATTATGTATAATGCCCGTTTTATCACCTGGTCCATAACATATAGATTTCGTCTCACCAACGTTTTATTGTCCACTTCTCCTTCCCAAAATGAATGTACTATACCTACCTATTCCCAGAGTTTTATCCAAAATTTAAATTACGCAAGGATTGTGCAGAGTTCTTTATGTGAAAAACAATGTCGAAGCGCGAGATTGAGATCTGATAGAGTTGCTCTCATATTTCTCATCCGACATACTTTTAATCTTGGACTGTGTTGGGCTAAATTAGTAATTATTGCGGCGCGCTATGATAAAAACGAATATGTATGGCGCGGTCTACAGCTGGAAGATAAACGTGCTAGAGAATGTCAAATCGAAGTGACATGAATTATGTTGTACAAAAGGTCATACCTGCACATAATTTATGTTGTGCTCTCCACTATTATTACCTTTAACGTTTAATGATGAATGGTAGTATTTAAATTGCTCCTAAATTACAAAGAAAATGTGTGGGTATTTCAGCAATTCATAAATTTCCACCGCTTAATTTTTATTCACCACTTAAACGGATTTTTCAGTCGGTATAAACCTTCTCATGGCATTGTACTGTGCTGTGAAAATAAATAACGCTTTGGATCATCTATTTTAAAGCCCCCAGGGAAAGCCTTATTAGTAAACAAGTCATTAGTAGAAAGCTCTTGCATATTAAAAATAACGTTTCTGTTATTATCTTAGGCAACACGTTATATGCTATTATAACAATAATAATTTATCGTTAACTTCTTTTATTTTTGGATCATTTTTTGTTGTTGATGATAGTCCAATTATGACTGGACTACAAACCAACGTAGAGTGAAATAAATTAAGTTCAATTATGTATATATATTTTTTTAGTAAATTTAGTTTTAAAATAAAAAAAATTGGAGATGCCGGGGATCGAACCCGGGGCCTTTCACATGCAAAGCGAACGCTCTACCACTGAGCTACATCCCCTGATATTAAAAGGTTTTCATTGTTGCATCTAGAGATAGTGGTGATATATATTTTTAGTGGCTCCACAATAATTTACAGGGCCGTCTATTTCTATTATGTCTTAGTTATAGTGTTATCTGGAATATTAATCCTTCAGGGAAAAATTTCGGATGGAAAAGTTGCAGATAGTTAATATTGAAAGAACTTGAATGTTGATATTAAATTTCTAATTTGATACTGTTTAAAAAATACATGCATGTACGGTGTTGTAAATAATAATTATATGAGTGATGGGTGAAGTTTGCATGGGAGTTACAATTTTGATTTCTTTTTCCAGAAAGTTTTGAACTTAATGATTTGTGTTTTATTGGGAGTACAATTATTGTTACAATACCAAGTCTAAACAGAGTTAAAACTTATATGTGTGACTCAATGATAGAAAATGTAAAAGAGCTTGTAAGTGTATAACCATTTTACGACGACGTCATCGATAAGTTTAAGGAACTTTAAAAGATTGAAAAATATATCTTATATTTAAAAAGTACGTGGATTTGTTAGATACATTTTCAATATAAAATAAAAAGATCATTGTGAAATAATATTTACCCTTGAGCTTCACCTATTATTAAGTCCATGAACGGCCACTGATCTTCAGGTTCGTGAAGTTCACTCGATAATAGAAAGGTAGATAAAGTTTTAGTTTTTAGTTATAGCAAATAATTACCTAAACATTGTTTATAATGAATATTCGCAAAAATGAGCATAATATTTATACACTGCAAATAAATAATTACACAGTTTGACACAAAAAAACACAATGCTGTGTTAATCGGGGTCCATACGAGATTGTATATATTTTGACCCATTTCTCTGTATGTGGCAGTGTGTTAAAGGTTTAACACAATCCACTGTGTTAATATAAAACATGTTATTTGTAACTTTTACATATTATATCATTAAAGATGTAGTGTAGACTTTACACATTAACATATTAATATTATTGTATATTATATAGTATTTATAGTGTTATAGTAACAACAAAAGACATTGTATATTGTTGTGTTATGAAATTTTGTTGGGCGCCAATTAATATTTGTGTTGAAATTGTATGTGTGTTTCTGTATGATTTGTATTTATGTGTTTTGTGTGTAAAAGAAAATTGTATTTATTGGACTACAAACCTGTATCTTATATTTTTTTTGCTTATTCAATTACCCTGGCTGCTTGGAGAACATAGACTCTGGTAGTCGGTTCGCTCGTCAAGTCAAATCTTTTTTAACACACTGTATCTTAATTTCAAATAAATATCAATTTAAAATGGACAATTTTTATTTCATAAGATATTTGTTTACTACTTATTCAAGAATATTTAACGTTTTATGAACATTTAATTAATAGGTAACATATAAATTTTATTTTAAAGGCATTTGTGTATTAAAAGTTGCCTATCTTTAGTATTTTAAATTTCTTAATAGGATACAACATTCTTAAAATCCGTGATTCTATGGTATTCTGCTAGTGTATGTTTATTGATGGTAATGTATTATATTTGCAAATTATAACTCTTTGACAGATGTTCCACTAAATAACGAATTTTAATATATAAAATAGAAAAGTAAAGATTATTAATTATATTAAGGTAAGTAACTTATTGTTTTAATAAGTTTTAGAGTCTGTGACTGTCTATTTTGTGAATTTAATAGCTAGCTAGCGTTTATTTTCTCTGATAAAATTTACGTAAATTTCTGTGAATTTATGTGCACATAAAATACCTTTCTGTAGTTGATTTTCTTTTATAAGACTTCGACTGGAAATCCTTTGGAAATCCTCTGAACTGGTAATTGGGCTTCTGGTATTGATGGCTGATTCTTCCCACTATATGGTACTGCCAAATTTCTAAATTGGACCTGGATCTCTGTTGATTTTGTTGTTAGACACTTTTCTTGTAACGTGAGTATAACTTTTAACTATTATTGGAACTTTTCTTGCTAATTTCTACTTTTTCTGGAACCTCTGTCCAAAACCGACGCTGCCCGTTCTTACATTATTTCGTATCTAATAAACAAACTTTTGTTTTTCCACTCTTTTTCTACCAATTTGATAACTTGATTTCTTGTTGTAAAATTTGCACTCTTATTATGGTTCATACATATGATCTTATTTAGTTTTTCGATGCACTGTTTTTTTATGTTTTCACTCCACTACTTAAAACTATGACAAAATTTTTAATGTTATTACAATTTTCCTTATATCTAATTATTAAATATTCTTCAATATTACTCTTTTTATGTACATTGTTATATCCCTTGTGAAGCCAACTTTAGACTTGACATTTGTCCCTGTCTATGATATTTATTTGACATTTCTAATTATTTTACTAATTTTATTTATTTAAATTACTAATATTTTAATTATCTTCACTTGACTTATGTTGATATGTGTATGATGTTATTAAATGATCTTTTCTTTTCTTTCTATATACTTTAATCTTGGTTTAAGTCCTTTTTTGTTTATGTACTATACAAAAATGTGATATCATGTCCCAATATTTAATGAATTTTAACTATTTTTTTCTTTCAAAAATGGTAATTTATTTAATTTACTCTACAATAACTGTTTATATGCTCTGCATTGTCAATTTTTATATTATTTTGTATAATTCTACTATGTTTTAATTTTTATAACAACAATAATTTCTATTCTATTTTATGGTTTTTCAAAATAAACATGTAAATTCTCATAAGTATTAAAGCTGCTATTTCATATTGTCTCAATTTTCCCAAAATTCAATTGGAAATTTTATTTCCCAAGAAAATTTTCAATTTAATTTTTAATTTTATATGATTAGTATAATATTTGATTTTTATTTGTCCTAAATTATATTTTGTCACTATTACCAGCGTATTTATATATGGTGTATTGCTTCTTTCAATTATTCCATCTTTTAATAATTTGCCAATTTCAATCTTAACTTTTTCTTTATGCATATATGGTATGGGATATGTTTTTGCTTTAAAATTCGTAATATCTCTAACCTCTAATCTATGTACATAACTCTCAGCTACTCTCATTTCATTTGACACTAACCTCTCATATTTTCTTAACGCTGCTCTTACCTCACTTTCATAATTATCATCTACATTTATTTTAATTTTATTAATATCAAATATTTCATCATCTACCTCATCATCATAATAATTATCATTCCCACAAAAATACATTTCCTTTTCATTCCTACCTTCATCAAAACCTACTTTACCTTGTTCACTTCCTTCTATGTACATAAATTCATCCCTATCTTTTAAATTCAACCCATATATCATCTATGCATAATTTTCTTGCCTCATAATCTATTTTAGCTTTGTATTTGTTTAAATAATCAGAACCTATCACTATATCCATTGGCATGTTTGGCACGATTAAAAGTTGAAATAATACATTTTCATTAAATTTTAGATTGATATTTAGCATTTTATTTACATCATATAGTTTCTTTTGGTTAGGACCTATTAATGTTACTCTATTCACCTTTATAATATGTTTATTCAATTGAGGAAATTTATCTAAAATATTTTTACTAATTAATGAAGCTTCAGAACCAGAATCTATCAATATCTCTAGATTTGAATTTTGAAATTTTGAATTTACATATACTAAAATATTATTTTGATTTATAATTACATTTTCATCTAACTTAATAAATTCACGAGGATGGGTATAATTACTAATACAATTTTTGACTATGTTGTTTGACTTGCTCTCTACTGAAAATTTTGATTGTTATCTACATTTTGTATTGCAGGTTCACTATCCATTGATACAGATCTGCGCTGTTCAACTGGTCGTTCGTCACCTTGTGAATTTTGGACACGTTCTACTGATCTGCTCGAGTTTCGTATACTTTGAAAATTTACCTGTCTATTTTGGTTTCCATCGTCTCGTCTCGATGGCTGATTTTGATTTCTGTTATAATTTTGGTTATTGTTGTTAAATCTATTATTAAAATTATCATTGTTATTATTGTTATAATTTCTATTATTATTATACTGATATTGTTGATTTCTATTGTTATTATATCTGTTATTATAGTTAAAATTATTACCATTATTGTTGTATCTATTATTAGTATTAAAATTATTGTTAAAATTGTTTCGTGGATAATTAGTATTATTATTACTAGGCCTAAAGTTATTGGATCTATGATTAAAATTGTTATTATATCTAAAATCTTGATTATTATTATTTTGATTGTTACGAAAATTTTGTGAATTGTTTCTAGTGCTATTATTCATATTATTACTATAATTTTGATGATTATTTGTGACATTTCTCTCTATTCGATTTAAATAACTATACATTTGTTCCATAGTCCTAATATTTTGCATAGCAATCGTTTCTGCAATTTCCGGTTTGAATTGTCGTGAAATGTATAGCACCAAATCTTGTTCGTTTAGCTTTGGGGTTAGATATTGTGCAGACGAGTATAATCTTAATGCATAATTTGTTAAACTGTTTGTTAAATTAGGATTGTACTTTCCAAAATACAATTTTTCTCTTACTGCTAGTTGTGCATTGTCCCCCCAAAAATGTTGTGTAAAGCGTTGTGTAAATTGTGTATAGTCGTTTATATTATTTTCAATTCCATTAAACCATAATAACGCCTCATTTTCCAGGTTTTCCCTAATAGTTTCTTTGATTCTATCCATTCTTGTGTCTTCCGACGTTGTCCTATCATAAATTTCTTGTATTTTTCTGGTTAGCGCTTTTAAAAACACTACAGGGTGTAGTTTATTGATATTTCCTGAAAATTTGTGAATTTTGTTATCTTCATGGCAGATTATTTTCGTTATTACTTCTCCTTCTCTTTGTTTCATCTCTCGGACATGTTCTATCTCCTTCTTAAGCTGTTCTATCTGTTCTTCTGTTCTTTTCCTTTCTATGTCCAATACTTCTTGATCTGCTGGTATTCCTTTCTGTACTTGACTTTTGACTAATTCTATTTCTTCTGTATTTTTGTTGACCTGTCTTTCTATCGTCCCTATTTCAGTTTCTTGTCGGTTTGCCCTGTCTTCTAATTCATTCGTCCTAGTCACCATTGTTGCTACGTCTTGTTCTATCTTGTCCACATTTTTCTTTAAATCGTCTTTCCACACGTTCAAATCTTTTCGGAATTCCTCTCTCATGTCTTTTAATTTAACATCCAATAATGTCACCACACTTTCCAAGTCCTCCTTTCGTCCTTTTCTAATTTTTCCATATCTTCTTTTCGTCCTTCCATGATCGTTTCTTCCAGTCGTTTTCTAGCTTCCTCTTGTCTTTTTCTGTCTTCCATAATTGTCCTCATCATCTCTTCTAACATACTTCTTACTCCTGTCTCGCTTGCTTCTCCTACACTCGTTCCCTGTTCCTCTACACTTTCTTGTTCCGATTGTGTCTCCATCGACTCTTCTCCAAGTTGTTTCCCACTTCGTAAATCCATTTTGCTTCTTTTTATGTATTCTTCTTTTTTTTATAAACCTGTACTATTTTCGAGCTTGCCCCACGTTGGGCGCCAATTTGTTGTGTTATGAAATTTTTGTTGGGCGCCAATTAATATTTGTGTTGAAATTGTATTTGTGTTTCTGTATGATTTGTATTTATGTGTTTTGTGTGTAAAAGAAAATTGTATTTATTGGACTACAAACCTGTATCTTATATTTTTTTGCTTATTCAATTACCCTGGCTGCTTGGAGAACATAGACTCTGGTAGTCGGTTCGCTCGTCAAGTCAAATCTTTTTAACACACTGTATCTTATTTTCAAATAAATATCAATTTAAAATGGACAATTTTATTTCATAAGATATTTGTTTACTACTTATTCAAGAATATTTAACGTTTTATGAACATTTAATTAATAGGTAACATATAAATTTTATTTTAAAGGAATTTGTGTATTAAAAGTTGCCTATCTTTAGTATTTTAAATTTCTTAATAGGATACAACATTCTTAAAAACCGTGATTATATGGTATTCTGCTAATGTATGTTAATTGTTGGTAATGTATTATATTTGCAAATTATAACTCTTTGACAGATGTTCCACTAAATAACGAATTTTAATATATAAAATAGAAAAGTAAAGATTATTAATTATATTAAGGTAAGTAACTTATTGTTTTAATAAGTTTTAGAGTCTGTGACTGTCTATTTTGTGAATTTAATAGCTAGCTAGCGTTTATTTTCTCTGATAAAATTTACGTAAATTTCTGTGAATTTATGTGCACATAAAATACCTTTCTGTAGTTGATTTTCTTTTATAAGACTTCGACTGGAAATCCTTTGGAAATCCCTCTGAACTGGTAATTGGGCTTCTGGTATTGATGGCTGGTTCTTCCCACTATATGGTACTGCCAAATTTCTAAATTGGACCTGGATCTCTGTTGATTTTGTTGTTAGACACTTTTCTTGTAACGTGAGTATAACTTTTAACTATTATTGGAACTTTTTCTTGCTAATTTCTACTTTTTCTGGAACCTCTGTCCAAAAACCGACGCTGCCCGTTCTTACATTCTTTCGTATCTAATCAACAAACTTTTGTTTTTTCTCTATTTTCTCCCAATTTGATACCTTGATTTCTTGTTGTAAAATTTGCACTCTTATTATGGTTCATACATATGATCTTATATAGTTTTTCGATGCACTGTTTTTTATGTTTTCTCCACTACTTAAAACTATGACAAAATTTTTAATGTTATTACAATTTTCCTTATATCTAATTATTAAATATTCTTCAATATTACTCTTTTTATGTACATTGTTATATCCCTTGTGAAGCCAACTTTAGACTTGACATTTGTCCCTGTCTATGATATTTATTTGACATTTCTAATTATTTTACTAATTTTATTTATTTAAATTACTAATATTTTAATTATCTTCACTTGACTTATGTTGATATGTGTATGATGTTATTAAATGATCTTTTCTTTTTCTTTCTATATACTTTAATCTTGGTTTAAGTCCTTTTTTGTTTATGTACTATACAAAAATGTGATATCATGTCCCAATATTTAATGAATTTTAACTAATTTTTTCTTTCAAAAATGGTAATTTATTTAATTTACTCTACAATAACTGTTTATATGCTCTGCATTGTCAATTTTTATATTATTTTGTATAATTCTACTATGTTTTAATTTTTATAACAACAATAATTTCTATTCTATTTTATGGTTTTTCAAAATAAACATGTAAATTCTCATAAGTATTAAAGCTGCTATTTCATATTGTCTCAATATATATTTTTCAAAATATATAATTCAGTTCAAATCAACAACCAGGTTTTCTATGGTATTTAATAAAATTAGTAGTAGCAGAAGTAGTAGTAGTACATGTTTTAATACATAACTTAAAAACAAATAACATTTTGATGCATCATATATAACGAAATAACAAACACTAAACAAAGATGTATTTAGGTAGTGATCTGAATATATTTCTCCAAAGAAGGAAAGCAATGTACAGTTATAGCAGTAATCTGTATCTTATAAAGTGAATGTTCGGAAAGTTTTAATATTTTAAACAGTTTTAGTTCCGATTAATTTTAGCTTTATTACAATTATTAACAATATTTGATATGTATATAGGTACTTACAGCTTTCTTTAATCAAACCAAAATATAAATGTTTATTTTTCCATCTCCATTTGAACACCGCAAATTTAACTGAACGCAACAACGCGATACAACCAAATGGCGTGTGCTGCAACTGCTACAGTTGTGCCCAACCAATCAGGAGTAGTGACACATAACACAGAGATGCATGTGTTAAGTTAACACAAAATGGTGTACTTAACACATTATTAGTAAATATTACGCAAAAGTATAATTAACTATAATACTAGCAATTTTAAAACATTTTGTGTAAAATGTATAAAAAACCAGAGTGTGTAAAACTATTAACATGGAAATTTTACACATCCTGAATTACATACGGGAAAGTCTCATTTACACATCAACCTTATTCACAATGTAGAGTCAAACGCACCCTAGATATAACTGTATCTACATTATTGAAACTTGTCCTTAAGCTACATAAACAAGGCTCAATATAAAACTGCCCAAGGGTTTAATCAGAATGAATGCATATTATGCAAATCTAAAAAATTCTTTCAGTTGGGAACGAGACGACTGGTCACTGTAAAGTTAAGAACCATCAACTTTAGTTGTTATAAAAATATAGAGATGGTTGTGTTTTTAATAATATATAACAAAGGTAATTTCGATATGTAATTTCGCTTGAAAATTGTTAAGGTTCTATGTTCTATTTCAAAATGTACTAGATTTTATTTCATATTAGACAACAGAAATATTTTACGAATTTCTTTAACAGGAAAATGGTAGGAAAGTGATTACCTCCAGAAAAAAAGACTTCTTTATTTACTTCATTCCTGTTCAAGACATTTTACAATTAGGTCACTATCCTAATCTACAGAATTTTTCGAATATTTTTTATTACAAATTCTTATAAAACAAGTTAAGTTATCGCTAAGGCTGGAACCGGAATGTAGATTAAGATTATATGTAATTAAAAGGCTAAAATGCATTACCTTCAAGTCTAAATAATTACGTGACTTTCCAGGCGCTTGGCAGATGAAGCTGGTTCTAACTCATTAATTTAACCACATGTAGTAGGAGGAAGGCTGCTTTGGAAGAGGTTGAATTTGTTATATAGTGCCGTAGAAGTAACATGAATATAAGTTTTCTTTTGTTAGATGAACCTAGCTTTGTACTGAAAGTCCCTTCCTTCTGTTTTTGTTACTCCTACAAACAGAGATGTAATGTATAGTTTTGTGTCCAATCTGTATTTGGTGGAGGATAGAGACAATGGTTCATAAAATAAATTTAAGTAAGCTTACAAACAAGACTTATTTTTAAATTAATCGTAGTCAATTAGTTTCGGTGCTGAGAATTAGTTACTTTTCAATATACATAAAACTCAAGTACTTAGATTCTGTACTATCCAAAAAAATAACGACATTTTAGATTTACAAATCAATAGTAGGTACTCCTCTGTCAACTGACACTAGATTTGTTAAATTTTTGGGGCTACATTTGGATGTCAACCTTAATTGGAAGGATAATTGTATATCAATCATTTGGAAGATGTCCTCTATTGCATATTTGTTTAGAAATGTTAGAACAGTTCTTAACACGGATCAACTTATATTATGCTCAAGTGGAATCTCGACTGAGATATGGTGTTTGTTTCTGGGTTGGCTCCACACTTTTTGTTGTTGTTGCACAAAAACGAATTTTAAGATGTATGTTTGGTGTATCTAGTTCCTATTCTTGTAGGAACATATTTAGAGAATTTAAATTGCTTACTTTGGCCAGGTATTTATATTTTTGAAATGTATGTATGTATGTTTTTAAAAACAGAAAAATGTATGAGAAATGATATACTTGTATATCACTGCGTAAATACTAGACAAAAACATAATTTTCATATGCCTTCTACCAGATTAAATATTACTACGCGTTCGCCAAATTTTATAGGACCCAAAATATTTAACTGTTATCTGACAAAGTAAGAAACATAAAGAGACAATTTTTATTTAAGGTTAGATTGGAGCAATATTTAGTAAATCGATGTTTATACTCCACATCAGAATATTCTCCATGTTCTTTGTAATTTGTATTTGTGTTTGTTTGACTGTGTTTGACTATTCCTATACATGTACTTCGTGTCTATGAGGAAAATAAAAATTATTATTATAATTATTAGTTCTTGCAGCATTATCTTAATTTTAAATTAATTGAAAACAATACTATTTAATCAAACTTCTATTTGAATATTTTCTTAAATTTTTGAGAACTGGAATATTCTGAGAAGACAAATTCAAATCTGATTCCTTTTTAGTGATATTGAAAATTCTGCTCCATATTTATTTTCGATTT
Source organism: Monochamus saltuarius (assembly GCA_025584915.1). Classification (NCBI taxonomy): domain Eukaryota; kingdom Metazoa; phylum Arthropoda; class Insecta; order Coleoptera; family Cerambycidae; genus Monochamus; species Monochamus saltuarius. The sequence continues at coordinate 46,202,052 of CM046726.1, read as the reverse complement.
AAGAAAAAAAAATGGTTACCTACTAAAAAAGTTGTAGATATTTTTAAAACTAAACTGAAACATTTGTGTACATCCCAACATATGATGATCTGAATGGAATGTCCTATATATGTATATAGGACATAATAATAAAGGTTAGAGGGGACCTCTAATAGTGTTAGTCAAAAGAATGTTTGTCCAATCAGTACACAAATACCAAATAGTTGTCACATTTAAAACGTGCTATTTGAGTGTTAAATAATTTGATTGTCTCAATAAAATGGCAAATATATTAATGGAAAGATTAAAAAAATAATGATTTCAACTGGCTCATGGCCACCTATGGTTTGCAATTAAAAAAACACAACTAGGGTATAACTCAAAAATTAATAAAGTTACAAAAAAATTATGCACGCCATTGGACTCTTCTCAAAAAATATCTAAAAACGTATTAATTATTTTTTATAACTTTACAAAGAATCAAGTTACAGACATGTATCACAAAAGTGGAAAATTCAAATTTTGTTTATTACTCGAGAACAAAAGATGATAGGTCATTTTGGTTTTGACCATTAATTTTCTCTTTAAAAAACAGATCGGGAGTGGCAGGGTCATTTTTTTATATCTCCTATAGTTAACGAGCTTATAAAACATTGAAATTTGCCCACCCTGCATTTGCTTGGAAAACATTTCAACACACAACGCACAAACGAACTTCCATCGCGAACGGTTTATATCCACAATTTTTTTTAACCGAGATCACACCACTATTTGCCTTGACACTTCGCCTTGTTAGCCGCGATACTGTTGGCCGCGCAACGTGTGTTTACGGCAAACTAGGCCAACCCCAATTGATCATGATATACGTCGACCATTATTTCACAAAATCACGAAACCGCTTGAAATTATTGGTTGGACGGGGCCGTAAAACGGACGCTGCGGAGCCGGTTCGGATTTAAATCCACCGTCCCTAGGGTTCAGTTTCGGCTGCGACGAGGAGGGTCATCGAGTCAACAAGCACTTGTTTGTTTTAGGTTTCTCTGATAATTATACGTAAGCGATCACGAGCTTGCCCGCCCAGTTCACTCAACACATCCGTATGCTAAGTGCTTTTGGTGCGAGTCCAGCCGCGATCATAGACCTTTCATGCCTCCCGGAATATGCCGCTTTTTTGTAAAACCGAAATGCCACAACGTTTCACGTTGCCTTTGATTTATTTTTGTCGGTTCATAGAAGCGGTGCGTACGGTGGTTTTATCTCAACCGCGCCACGACAAGGTCAAAGCGATATCACTTGGCCTCCGCAAGGTTCATACGTTTAATGAAGAAACCATCAACTACTTATATAGGGTATCCCGTAAAGTGTGTTACAAACTTTCGATGGTGATAGTACATAAACAAATATGTATAAACTCTAACGTTTTGCAGTTACCTTAAAAGGTGCAATTGCAATAGTATACCTACGAGGTGTGGCAATTAAGTTCCGGGGATTTGTCAATGAAAAAACAAACAAATTAAATTTCACCAAAATTGTATTATCGATCTTCACAATAGTCTCCCTCTAACTCTACATAGTGATTCCAACGTTGCTCCCACGATTGGAAGCACTCTTGGTAATACTCTGCAGATAACCCGTTTAGCACCACGGTTGCAGCTTATTTAACCTCCTGTACGCCGCCATGATGAGTTTCCTTGAGGTGCTACTTCATCTTTGGGAATAAAAAAATCGCAGGGGGCAATATCTGGGCTATAGGGTGGGTGCGGCAACGTTGGAATGTCTTTTTTTGCCAAAAACTTTTGCACAATGAACGAGGGATAGGCTGCCGCGTTTTCGTGGTGCAAGATCCAGCCGTTCTCGGCGAGTTCGAGTCGCACACGGAAAACGCGGGCCTGCAGCCGTTCCAGAACGCCAACATAGAACTGTCACTGTCTAGCCGGCAGGAATATTTACGATGAATGATGCCGTGGATATCCAAAAAACGATCAACATTGCCTTCAGTCGTGACTTGGACATCCTCGCTTTCGTTGGCCGCTCTCCACCATTTTCCACCCACTGCTGACTTTGTTTACGGATCCCAGGGTCATACTCAAATATCCAGGTCTGATCTTCAGTGACTACCCGACTTATCCAGTCTCTACCGTCGCTCCCAATGCGGGACAACAAATCCTCGCAGATCGATTTTCGCATGTCTTTCTGTTCACGAGTGAGAACTTTTGGCACCATTTTTGCGCAAATCTTTCGCATATTCAAATTTTCGTGTAACATCCTGCGAATGGTTTCATTGTTAACGTTTAACTCGTCAGACAACGCACTAATGCTTAGGCGCCGGTCAGACGTGATCAGTGCGCCCAAACGGTCAACATTCGCGTCAGTACGAGAGGTGACGGGACCATACACCACCTGCAATTTTCGAAGGATTTCCGAGGGTTTTTCGCCAGATTTCACTAAAAATTGAAACACAACACGGAGCTTGTAATATGAGTCACTCATTTTCACGACGCCATTAAAAAAGTTACCAAAAAATACACATTTTACAGGTATAGCAAATGTCATAAAATCTGTAGAAAACTTGTTGAATTTAGATTTTATTTTGTAATATATTTAGTAACGTGGTACTTGATGCCAAACTGAAATAGGTCATTTTAAGCGAAAAGTTTCCTACACTGAAAAAAAATATATAAGTGAGAACTCCGAGAAAATTCTTTTTCATAGGATCAGTCCCACAAACATAGTACTGCTATTAATTTTTTCTTAAGTAATTGTTCGGATTTAAATCCACCGTTCCTAGGGTTCAGTTTCGGCTGCGACGAGGAGGGTCATCGAGTCAACAAGCACTTGTTTGTTTTAGGTTTCTCTGATAATTATACGTAAGCGATCACGAGCTTGCCCGCCAGGTCATTTTAAGCGAAAAGTTTCCTACACTGAAAAAAATATATATAAGTGAAAACTCCGAGAAAATTCTTTTTCATAGGATCAGTCCCAGGAACATAGTACTGCTATTAAATTTTTTTTAAGTAATTGTACTTAAAAAAAAAATTAGTGCCTGTAAAAAAATGGAAATAGATTACTTGTTTGTAGGAGGGCCAAACAAATATTTATTTCTTGATATCAAATCATTTTTTTTGAAAAGGCAAAAATACATTTGTTTAAAGAAAGAATTTGTTTCCATTAAAAAAACATTATTTCCTTTTCAATGATGCACTGCTGGTGTTGATTTAGTTTCTAATTATATTCTATGGATAAAACAATATTTGTATTTGTATATTTCAAAGTTTTTTTTTCTAATTAAAGAATTGCTTATTTAGGTCAACAGTTTATTATTCAGGAATTTTTAGAAACAACTGCAGACTAATGTCTCATCAGCATTGAACTACAACTGAAAAATATATAGCAAATCATCTACAGACACCGGTTTCGAGCTTACTAGCTCTCATCAGTACGCCACAGGTGAATGGTGAGTTAACTGACGACTAATCCTGGCTGTTCATTTCTCTCAAACCCAACAGACTACCTGACTACGCGAAATATAGCACAGTTACATCTAGGGGCCGCATATTGGAAATTATTTTTTGTTTCTAGGAAATTCGAATTTTGACACAACTAGGTATATTATGAAATTGAGTTTTTTTAATTTTCGGTTTTTCAAAAGATTATATAACCTAATAAAACTTAATTTAAAAACGTACAGAAAGAAGTAAAAGATTTATTTTCCTTTTCCATATCTCTTAATAAAATATATTATGCACTTTTAAATTAAATAAACGCATTATTTGATTCAAAATGCACATTTATTTCAATCAAAAATCATTTTTTATTTCAAAACGTTATTTTTTTACAGATTTTTTACTGTTGGAACATGACAAAAAAATATTTATTTGAAAATTATTATTTAAAATTAAGTTTTCATAAGATATTCAAATGAAATAACTGACCAAATAAATCAATTTATTTTTGACAAAAAAGTGATTATTTCACCAAAAAAATATTTGATTCCTGAAAATAAATTATAATTAATTAAGTAAATTTAATTGTAATGTAATTTTATATCTAAACATTTAATACACTATACTATGGTTTGTTATGTCATAACCTAGGTGACTAGTCAGCATCAGCCACAGAATTAACTAGCATTTCCCCAGGCTTAACTGGCAACCTTTGACCTGTCCTTGTCGTTCTCGGGCTAATTTTTGTGGGGGCGGTCTCGCTAACGGAGATCCTAGACCCAACGCTCCTCAGGCAACATTGCAATATCTGCTATCTACAGTTTTAATTTTGCACCATATTTTAGAAAAAACCTGTACAATAGCGTTACTTTTTTATTTCATCGGAATTCTTCAAAGTAATTTTATAGTGGGAAATGACATCCCCTTTTTTACTAAAAATAATTGTACAGTACTTTATTAAGTCTTTGCGTTGCAATTAAAAATTGTTAATTGAGACATAAAATTGTTATAAAAAGTTATGGTGTACGCACGTAATTCTTATAATTTATGGTTAATAAAATAATAAAAATGTCATCAAAAGTTAATATAATTGCAACACGATAAAAACCTAACTATAAATCCATTTATAATTTACAATTATTGCTTTAAAAGCTAAATTACATTTTTTTATTATTTGTTAAAAAATTGTAAAGCACAGTAGGAAATTTTGAACGGTTGAGTATACTAGTTAATATTTATTTAAGTAATCTTTATTATTTTTTAGAAGTGTGGCAAAAACCCAATAAAACTAAAGAAAAAATAAAATTATGCCACAAATAAATGGCTTCAGACAATATACTACTTACATGTTACACTATAAAAAAACAGTAATTACACATTTTAACACAAAATAATACAGTCCTGTGTTAATCGAAGACCACATGATATTGTGTATATTTAAACCCATATCTCTTGTGCTGAAGGTTTAACACTGTGTTAATGTGTTGATCTTTACACTTTCTTCTGTTATTTGTATAAAGGTGTAGAGGTTACATATAGTGTTAATTTTATTGTACGATATAGTAATTACCTACAGAATTATGGTGTAGTGGTAAATAACACATTTTACAACGTAACGGAAAAAATCTTTATACAAACCCTTAATATCTTTGAGGCTTATGTCTCTGATTAGCTTTAGCGTTGTCACAACTATCAGCAATGTTTGTTGTATTTGTTTACCTATGCAGGCACCATTTTTTTGATCAAATTACAATTTAAATTCTTTCAATTTAACTGAACACAACAAGATATGATGGTAAAATGGCTATGTGCTGGCACAAAGAGGTGTGTTAAGTTAACACGGAATGGGGTACTTTGGTAAATTATACATTATATTTTATTATATTGATAGTAATTTTAATACATTTTGTGTAAAATGTATAAGAAGCCAGAAGCTATTAACACGTAGGTTTGTTCAGATTCCAAATTACACAATGGAAAATGTCATTTACATCAGCGCTTTTTTTCAGCGTATTATTGCAGAATATACAAGGTGTTCAGTAAAGAATGGGCCAAAGATAAGAAAGAAAATGTGATTTATTTCTTCAATTTTGACACTATATCTGTGATTTTGGTGGATTTTTGAATTTTTTTTAGGAAAAGCTAAAGTAAATCGACTTATTTTGGTCGCAGTATTATGCTGTTACAGTATGGCCCATTACTTACGCAACAATTTGACTTTACTTTTAGATACAATATATCTCATGCATCATAATAATTTATTTTGTTTTGGGACAATTACAAATTGTATAACAATCATGCATCATGAGATTTAGATGCGTTTTTCTCAGAAACCATTGCTTCTAGCGACATCAACAAGGTGTACCTTTTTTAACTAGAAAAGATAGGGAAGACAATTTTTCCAGTCCAAAATGAGATACAGTGTAGCACAAAAAAGTCGTAGCGATTTAAAGGGGTTCAAACCATCGTTGGTGGCGCCCTCTAGCAGATACACCAAAATCGTCGACATATTCGAATTTCTAGTACCAAGAAACCCCCCTATACCAAATTTCATAAAATACGGTCGATGCGATCGAAACATAATAAAGAAAATGTGCGTTAGTATCAACTTTTGGATTAAGGTAAGTTGAGTTAATTCAGCTTATTTTTATCCTATCCTACGTTCAGTCTACATCTGAAGTTTGGCCCATTCTTCACTGAACACCCTGTATAGTATCTACTAATTAATTTACAAAATTCACATACATTCATTCTACTCGTCATAATGGTGAATACCCGACAAGTAATCTGGCAAAGGCAAAAATATTTCTTACTCGCCAATTAACGAATGCACTTTAAGAAAACAATCAAATAGTTCAAGTAAAATTTATATTCTTTTCTCTGTTTTGTTCTGCAATAACAAAGTAAAATAACTTCAAATATGTATTTCAAACTATTATTACAAAGAGTTATTCAGGAACACACCACTCTTTTACACGCGTGTAGTATTTCAATATGTGTAAATTAAGAAAAATGTAAAGTCAAGAGGTGCAGAAATATTACTGTTTTCCTTCTTTTATGTAACCGTCATGAATAAACGCTATAATCATAATGGTATTGTCAAGCAGTTGAAGAGTAATTGCTGATGAAAGATACGGTTTGATCTAACTGCAAACATTTACGACACGAAGCATTTGTAAAGGTGAGGTTTGTATACCTACATAGAGTACAGACTTAAAGCAGTTTGTATGCTGCCTGGACTAGATTGAATACACCGTTATATTACTTCTTATTCATTCTAAATCGGACAATATCGTTTAGTATACAATAACGCATGATGGTTTTATTACTTATAACGTTTCTTGAAAACGAAAATAAGAGAATTGTTTCAGTAGGATATGCGATATCTTTCCTGGAAACCTCACTCATAAAGAACCTGTTAAATTAGAGTATTCAGAATATTAATGCTACTATTCCATTATTAAAGAATATAATCGTTTGAGACATTTTTTATAAAAAAATTGTTGTTTTTGGTCAGATATACAAGCTTTTTAATATTGGGCGTATACTTTTGAGATTATTTAGATCTAAATAATGCAATCGAGCCAAATATGTCTCAATTGAATGTTTGTAAATTGTGCAAGAAAAATTCTTTCATTTTAACAAACTCTCTTCAGATTAAATAATTTCAAGTTCAATTAAAAATTGATCCAAAAGCGATTATTTACAATACGCAGTTAGTGGAATAGGTTTAGTTTATCTTACAACAACAATAATTAAATAAATTAAATTATGCATAGACATGTTATCGTTACTTAGTATTTTTAAAATCATGCAAATTAACTTCAGTAATTGCATTATTGTGTAAATATAATCCTTCTATGTTTATGTTATACAGTTTAATTTTCCTATCTTTCTCATAATGGGGAAATTCATAATTTTTCCAAATACGGTCAGACGAAAGAATGTTATTATTAATTTAATCGAAATGGCGTTTGTTCTAGATAATTTTGTGGAAAAATAAGCACAACCACAAAACGATCATCGCCACTGCGTAAACCTGTGACGTCAGATGCCGTTCGTACGTGTGTTCCTGAATACAGCAGTGCTTTAGCTCATATTTATATACGGTTTCCATGCTTTCGGACAACGCAGTAATAATATAATATAATAATAATATCTCTACCCCTCATTCTAATCACAGGGATTAGCCCAGAAGTCGGAGACTTGTGCGGGAGAGGGGGCGGCATATTATTATTACGCAGGCCGCATTTGCGCCCAGGAACGACTTACGTTGGTAGGCCCTAACCACTATTCAGTGCAGGAATGAGGAAAACCTGGAAAACCTCATTAATTAGGGGGGTAGTCAAATATCAACCGGCATCAATCTCTCACATTGACCCAAGCCAACATTATTCCACCCTACCATACCCACAGAGAGGGTGCCAATCCTCTCTATGAATATAGCTTATATACGGTCTACCGGCAGCTGGGCTCGAACCAACTCCGTCTAGTCACCTCGATTCAAGTACTAACGCCTTAAACCGCGCGACCACTGACCGATCCCAACCACTGACCGATCCTAAATACATAGGTTTAGAAGAGTTAATTTGTCATTTGTGAAATTATTAGGTGTTATTGTGTTAAATAGACATTGGTATTGAATAAAATTGCAAAAATATTTCACGGTGCCAAAAAATGAAAAGGAAAATGTGGTGTAGGGCAATGAAGTGCGACGAAATGAAGCAATGCAGTATTCTTTGTCTGTGAAGACCATTTTAATGCAAGTTTAATTGGAAATACAGGTAAGTTTAAGTTCATCAAAATTTGAATGTTATAAAGAATCAATTAAACTTTTCTATTAAGCTACCAGAATGTATACAGGGCGTTTAGAAAATCAATGATAAAGCAAACTTACCATTTTTTCTTATTTGTTGTATTCTGCGCTTCATTCCGATTCCAAATAATAAGTTCTGTATTTGCTTCTACCATTTACCTACGTGGTGTAGAATGTTATTTGAAGTATTTATAAAATTTTGCTATCTGACTTCACTACATTAAATTACCTGTTTTATTCAGAAGACATAATAAAATAATAAATAAGGATATTTAAAAATGGTTAAGGAGAAATTGACTCAGTAGTAATACTAATAAAGAAATATTAAATTAATTTAAAAAAAATGGTAAATATCATTATACAATACTTTTACTTATTATTTTTCAAAGTAAAACAATTAACTTAATATGAAACCAGATGGCATAATTTTATAAATGCCTCAAGTAAAATTATGTATGTGGAACTCACCCAACAACATTGTCACCGTAATTGTCACGAGCAGATCTATATTGTAAACAAAGGAATAGTTACGTTTAAGAGTACCGTCACCACATCACCATTAATAATTACGGCATTACCTACACAGTATTTACACTATGTATCTATGACCCAGAAGTGCCACAAAAATGCAAGAAACAAGCGCCTGTTTATTTTTTTATTTAAAAAAAAACTATTTAAAAATGTGCACTTTATGTCCAGCTAACGCCATGACTAGATCTACAGTCGACATGTTATTGGTTTTTGCTGGAAATACCTCGAATGCAGACCAGGGAAAACGGCATATTTATTTAAAGCAACCGTCCACGATGTTTTACAAATACAATCATGAAACGATATATACTGCACACGGGGCAGCGCATGCCGTAAAAAATACCAAGAGATTGTATGGCGAACACAGCCACTTATGTCGTGACGGAGCCTCTGCAAATATAGAAATTCATATCCAACAATATTGTGCACGCGAGGACAGATAAGCGAAAGAAGTTGCCCGGTTCCCCAGCCGGGAACCCGGCCGTACTGGGAACCAGCCAACGATTTCGTTCGATGCCTGATTATAAAGTTCATACATCAGATAGGCCCTGTTTTATATTAGCGTGTTGCAACAGTTCCTACAAAGATATTGACAATAGTGAGCTACTTGAACGCAAACTCGTGCATTCCTCAGTAATAACGGCCGGACGATTCCATCTACATGACTCTCATTGTCTTCCCCTTGTAAAAATACACCTTTTGCTTTTTCATTTTGTAGATCGGTAGTTTTGTCCATGTGACGCAACCAGTGCTTTGCTGTTGCAGAGTTGTTTCACGGTGAAGAAGTTTTTGCCAGGTCCCAATAATGTGAATAATTAGTGTAAATTATTAGCAAAATATTTAATAATTTATTAGCACTTTTGATTTGCATTGAGGAAGTTTAATAACTGTTATGTTAGGAACAATTTTATCTCAAACTTTTTTGTTTTTACCATTAATGTTAAAAGTAAATGTACAATTTGTGCAATTTTCAATATTAATGTTTCTTTGTGAATTATTTTTTATTTCTACTTCTTGATTTGTGATTTCTTTAAGTGTACTAGTATTTGGTATCTGTACATTGTCATAATCAATTGCATTTTCTAGTAATTTAATAATCCAGTATGCCATAAATATGATTGAAAATAATATAAAATATGTAAAACGTAATACAATATCATAAAAATGGATTAAATATGGTCGATGTTTGTCATGATCACAAAACGCTATAGTAGAAAGACGGATGAGTGCAATACAAATATTTCACTAAATATAGTTCAATAAATTTTATTTTTTACAGTAACTTAGGACAACAAATATTTATATATCTATTTTATCTACTATGGCTTTGCATTTATTTATACACAATACAAAATAAGTATAATTAATAAATAACACAGTCATGTTCTTAAACTACTTTAATACATTATATATTAGAGTACTATTATATCTAAAATATAAAAGATGAAAAAAAATACTAATCAAACATGCACCAAAACAGTTTTAGGCAATGCACGTTCTTAATTAATATACTTAATGGAGTTTTGCGTGCCTTTCGACTTGAACATAAATATATTACTGCACTAAGATTAGAATTTTTAGCAAAATCTGACTCAATAGTTAATAAACCTAAATCTGACAAACGATATTGAGCCATTGTCAATCTCGAAATAGTGTTTTCTTCAAAGATCAATAATGTCACAGAATTTGCCCCGCTCGCACCCAATTCGACGACTGTGGTATCGCAAAACGCTAGATTGCCCCGATCGCCCCTACGAGATTCTGGTATACAAACAAATAATGGCGGTATCGAGGAGCGACTGGAAATATTGGGAATCGTCGAGAAGCGTTCGAGTCGTTCGAGAAAATGGATCTAGAGATGCTAGAAAATACCTGGAATATTCGTTTGGTCTATAAAAGAAGAATAAGCGGCCGTCAGTCAGTCTTGTATTACTGTCTTGAATTGGAGTGTTCAGTTGCAAATTTCCTGGAGATTCAGAGCGATTCCGAGCGATTAATTAAATAGTGTTTAGTTGAGCTGTAATTAGTATTCAGTAGTGTACAGAGTAGTTAATAAAGATAAGTGATTAATTAACGAATTGTTTTCCTGGTAGTGGAAAAAGACGGATTGGGAAATCCGTGACAATAGATTGTAATCAAAAGTATTTTCGAAGACAATGAGATATTCAGAAGAAATTATTTGTACTCCTCAACTAGGAAAGGCCGCTGAAAGTTTGGAAAAATATGTGTTACATATGACGATTCGTGCAAGGTACGATAAAGTTGTCCAGAAAGCTATATCTGAAACTATTGCGCAGGTATATTTTAGCGAAATTGTCAAAATCATGAAATATTGGGAATAAACGAGAAGCGTTCGAGTCGTTTCTAGAAAATGGATCTGGAGATGCTAGAAAATACCTGGAATATTCGTTTGGTCTATAAAAGAAGAATAAACGGCCGAGTCAGTCAGTCTTGAATGAGAGTTTTCAATTACAGTCTTGAAATGGAGTGTTTAGTTGGAGAGATCAAAGCGATTTAGATAGTGATTTATTAAATAGTGTTTAGTTGAGTTGTAATTAGTATTTGGTAGTGTTAAGAAAGATAAGTGATTAATTAACGGATTGTTTTTCTGGTAAAAGAAAAAGTCGGGTTAGGAAATCCGTGACAATAATATTAGACATTTAATAACTGAATGGTCTAGGGCTTTGGAAATGTTATCCCATGTCACCTGCAATTTTTCAAAGATACCGAACTAAAACTATTTAACGAGAAAAATTATTCTATTTTCAGTTATAGAAATCTTCGAAAAAACATATTTTGAAGTTATACTTCTTTGCACCCGTTAGACACATTGGGAGGGGATGTTGGTCGAGAAACCGCGTTACGCTCAAAAGGAAGAACAAATTTTTAAAAACTTTTTTTTTTTGTACGTTCAGGCTTTGAAAGGAAGTTTTTTTTTTTTTTTAAAGAAGTATAACTTCCACCGTCTGGTCCGACGCAGACCCAGTTTTTAAGATTTAATTGTAGAGAATAGCAAAATGTGTGTCCTAAACCGCTTCACAGTAGTACAATTTTTCTTAAATAAATTTTCTTGTTCAAATTTTTTCTCGACACAATTTTCTTGTCGAACGGAAGCTTTTGTTTAATTGATTAAAAAATGAATATAATTTAGATAGGTGAATATAGTAGAATCCAGAAAATATCAACTATAAATCTGCCTTGGGATTTTGTTTTGGTTGACATTAACAAATTCAAAAGAAAATAACAGACATGACATGTCGAAGTTTTGGGTCTAGATAGAAAATTTTATTGATCAGCTGATCGTGATTTTGCCAGATTTTACCTTCACTGTGCATGCTTAAGACAAAAACTCGAGTGAAAAGTTTTGATCTGTAAAACAGCTTTTATAGGTGCCTTGTAAAGGTATTATTTTATTCGAGAAAAGTTTAAATAGTAACTTTAAATAAACAATTTACAGATTTTTGTACCTAAAGACACCACCATTTGATCGTTTTGCGGCGACCTTAAAACATTCTTGTAATAGAATATAATTCGCACCCTTTTCATCCTGATACTGATATTATATTTTGTATAAATAAAAATATATGTAAAAAAATTGTTAGTGCAAAATTAGGTACACTTAAGCGGGTCGGGAAATTTGCCCTCTCTCCTCGGGCCTGATTATCCCTTATCTGATCGGTGACTATTAAATTTCATTAGTGTTACGTCGTATGTCGCTACGTATTATTCAAATATGCTAACGATTTTTTTTATACTTGCTAAATAATTTATTTATTCTAAAGGAATGTCCCATATATTTTAATATATTTCAACGTATCGTCCAAGATGGCTGATGTATCGTTAAAAAAGAACATATACCCGATACTGGGTTGGGCTTCTTTAAATTTATGTTTCATTATTATTTTAAAGCCAATAGGTAGGTACTTATATTAATAAAAACAAACTATTTGTCACTTTTATTTATGCCTGAAAGATTCTAACAACATTAGTTAATGTAAATTAAGTCATTAATTTTTTTTATGAAATTTCCTGCCTCAGCCTAGCTTAATAACGCGGCTACTAGAGATGACCAGAATATTAATGGTACATATTTTCTTATATTTATATGTCTTTATATTATTTTGCTTAATTCGCTAATATCTGTGCAACACAGTATTCGTGATCGATCTACTTTCTAATAATGTCTTCAGAAAAAGAAAATACAAATTGTTCCTTAAGTAGACGTCAAAATCCAGGGACGTATTCTGTGGCCAAAACTAAGGGTTTTTTTTGTTATATAATTATAGTGTCTTAGGACAGCCGTTGCAAAAATTAAAAAAAGCAGTTTTTAATTTATAAACTGCTTGAGATAATTTAACCAAATTCGATGTATACTCAATTCAGATGACTTACGTCATACGAACAAATGAATAATTCATTATATTTTCATCAAAATATTTAAGAAACTGCAACTGATAATAACAAAATTATATACTACACTAATATTTATGTATATATAATTTTTTTTGCATTATATATTGCACTAAATTGCAAAAAATGATTGGTTTTAACGCGACCAAATATCGAAAATTACGCTGACAATAAAAACAAATGTGTAACGTCAGCCGTGACGTAAGACGTCTGAATTCTTGACGCGAGTATATATATTTAGTATGACAGATATGAAACAAAAAATTACCAGCTTTAGAAACTTACCAGTGGCAGAGGTGTAGGTATCCTCAATCATTATTTGCCAAAAAAATATATCACCTTGTCATTGTATTATCTTAATTTTTTGTTTCTTTATACTTTTTTTATTGCAAGCCGATTAATAACAAAATTGATTTATTTAATCAAGTGCATTTTTACACAGTTACTTAAATTACGAGGTGTGGCAATTAAGTTCCGGGAATTTGTCAATGAATAAACAAACATATTAAATTTCGACCTTCACAATAGTCTCCCAACTTTACACAACGATTCCTCCACAGTTAAGCCGTTCAGCACCACGGTTACAACTTCTTTGACCTCCTGTACGCCGCCATGATGAGTTCCCTTGAGGTGCGACTTCATCTTGGGGAATAAAAAAATCGCAGGGGGCAATATCGGGGCTATAGGGTGGGTGCGGCAACGTTGGAATGCCTTTTTTTGCCAAAAACTCTTGCACAATGAACGAGGAATGGGCTGGCGCGTTGTCGTGGTGCAAGATCCCACCGTTCACGGCGAGTTCGGATCGCACACGGAAAACGCGGGCCCGCATCCATTCCAGGACGCCAACATAGAACTGTTCAGTCACTGTCTGGCCGGCAGGAACATATTCACGATGAATGATCCTGTGGATATCGAAAAAAGAACGATAAACATTGCCTTCAGTCATTACTTGGACATCCTCGCTTTCGTTGGCGCTCTCCACCCTTTTCCACCCACTGCTGACTTTGTTTGCGGGTCTTGGGGTCATACTCAAATATCCAGGTCTCATCTCCAGTGACTACCCGACTCATCCAGTCTCTACCGTCGCTCCGAATGCAGGACAACACGTGGATCGTCTTCTACCGATTCACGCCCCTCCTTGAACCGTTTTGCCCATTCAAACACGCGTGTTTTCGACAAGCACTCGTCTCCATACACCACCTGCAACCACGTTGATTGTAATTTAAGTCACTCATCACAAACCAAACGTGCTATCGACTTGGACTGAAACTAAAAGGAAGGTCCCCCCTCTCTAGAAAAACTTTGACTAACGATGCAGTGTTGCCAGTTTCCGAGTTATAACTAAGTCCCGGAACTTAATTGTCACACCTTGTACTTAAACATATCTTTGGGAGGCCATGCAAAACGATAATAATAAGAAGCCGTTATCTTATTTAATATTGCGTACTGGCAAATTGAGCTTATTTATTTTGAAAAATATTAAGTTTTAATAATGGATTTAGCATATTGGAATGCTGAAATGGTCATTATGGTTTACATTTATGGCCTTGCAGATGGAAATGGTACTGAGGCTAGGCGAATTTATAAGGAAAGATTTCCACATCACCCAACTCCAAATCCAAGAATGTTCGGAAATGTTTTTCAACGCCATTCAGAGTCAAGCTCATTTCACAGAGGTCCAATTCCTAGAAGACTTTTGAGTGTTAGAACCTGAGTGAGAGAAGCTATTCTACATGAAATTGAAGAAGACCCAAATACTAGTACTATTAAGAAGATCGCTGTAAATCTTAATATGAATCATAAATTAGTGTCGTTCATTCTGAAGCATCAGCAGTTATACCCGTGTCACATTCTGCCACTGGATTTTGATAAAAAATGAATAACATATTGACTTTACCGCTGCCATAATGTTTACCGACGAAGGTAATTTTTCCAGATATGCAATAATAAACTTTCGTTTGGTCTGATAGAAAACCCTAATGCCATAATGGAACCTAGAATTCAACATCAGTTTTCTTTGGATGTGTTGGTGGATGTTATTGAAATTTTCTTGTTGGGCTATATCACCCGATATGAACATTATTGATTTTTTTTAGGTACATCTCAAGATATTAGTTTACACGGTTTACGTTGAATCTGAAGACCACTTATTTCAACAAATTACAGCTAGTTATGATGTAATAAGAGCTACTTCTGGAATTTTTGTAGGTGTTCGATCAGCAATTTCAAGCAGATCTGAAGGTGATCATTACGAACATTGTTATAAACAATAGTAAAGTAATTCCATTGCTAATTCGTTATTTTGTTATTATTTTAAGTAATGTAATGAGTATCGTAAACATGCACTTGGTCAAATAAATCAATTTTATTGTAATCGGTTTGGACTACAAAAAATTGTAAAGCGCATATGATGACTTATTTTATTTGTAATATTATTCAAAGTGATATACATATACATATATTTTTTCGAATAATGGCCGATGATATTCATACCTCCAGCAACTAGTAAGTTTCTAAAGCTGGTAATTTTTAGGTTTATACCTACTATCGTACTAAAGATGCACACCGAATTTGGTTAAATTATCTCAAGCGGTTAAGAAATTAAAAGTTATTTCTTTTTCATATTTGACATGCCGTAGCTGGACAATGGCAATTGGCCTTGTGTTTGGCCGTACGTGACGTACTCTATGCCACTGAATTTTTGACTTCTACGTAAGAAACACCTTGTATAACTGTCTTGGAATCAATAATTATTCATTCCATTTCGTCGTCGAAATATTTATTACCGTTGGTAAAAAACTCAAATCGTTTCCATCGCCTCTATAACATCCATTGGAAAACAAATCACCAAAAGTACTCTGGCTTTTATACCGTGGAACTATTTCAGTCCAAATCTACCTCGTGTTACTTGTTGACAGGATGAAATATGATTTTATTTAAAATAGCTACGCGAAGCCTCCTTATCGCTGATCTATCCATGAGTTCAAACTGCAAACGACCGGTGTGGGCAGACGGGAGTTAATCGCTCCACATTTTATCTTTGATTTCCTCATATGGTATTTCTTACAAGTACTTTTATGAACGCGTAATAATATCACGTTCCGTTAACATGTTTACCGAGTATATATTACAGCAGATGCCATCGTTTGGACTGCTGTCGTATTTTTTAGTTACAGCTGTGAGTATTTAGGCAGTTTTCTTTACAGTCCAATTTAAAAATAATAATGTTATGAAATTCTTGAAACGCTTGGTGTAGATCTAGTGAAACTCTTAAGCCAAATAATAATATTGCTCATTTTTTTCGAGATTCTAACTGAAACATTTTTAAATTAATTATTGGGTGCAACAATGGTCCCCTAAATTGTAAATATATTTATACAAAAGCACTCCAGAAGCAATTAAACGCATTTGTTCTAAGAATTGCATAGAACATCTCCATCAAAAATTTAATAGGATATTATCTTTCACGATTTCGAGAAACATTTCATAAATTTCCTTTGAACGTCTTCAATCATATCTATGTATTATTTTCATAAACAGGTTCTCATAATTTGCAGCTATATTCAGTTTTCTATAGCACCAAAGAGAAGTAAATAACTGTCAAGCTATCGATATTTGAAAAGATTTACAATTTCTCATTATAAATCCTATTTTTTTTATCCTGATTAAGATATTGCAATAATATTACTGTAACAACTAATTTTCGATCAAAATAGATCAAAACATTTAGGATAGTCATTGAAAGTTGATTTAGAGTCGAATAAAATCTTTAAATATTTAACTGCCTGATTTAATCAGACATTTTATATTTAGATACATTTATGTCCAATTTATTAAGAAAACAGAAAATTTAATTACAAGAGTGGTGCAGATGTCGATTATAAATGTAATAAATTTCAACGACCCCAAATGAGATCCTTGGGGTGCTCTGGAGTATGTATCAGATTTGTTAGATTTATGACTATTATACTGACACATTGTGGCAAGAAACGCGAAAAATTCAATAACAAATCAATAAATCCAGTGTCATCTAATTTTGTTATTAAGATTCTGTGGCCGGGTTTTGAGAAATTGATGTAAATTGTACCTATTTGTCCTATTCTAACTAATGTTTCTGATACTATTTGGGTAAAACATATAAAAAATTACTGATATTACAAGAAGAGTATTTGTTTGTTTGATATTGACTTTCTTATCCATCAATAATAATAAAAATGATAATAACAAAATGGAGATAATAAACAACGAGAACTATATAACAGGGAGTCAATACTTCCAACTAAGATTGTTTGAGTGTCTTATGTTAAACGCATGGAAAGTATAAATTTCAAGTTAAATCTATACTTCTTGGTACCTTTGGTAATATTTTTATCAGGATTAGAAAAGAACTCTGTAAAACAATAGTTGATTAAGATTATCTCTACTTTGTATTAACTACGAGTAAGTCATAAAATGCATTAACCTGTTCATAAACCTGTGTATGCCCCCAACCAAAACGATTTTTGAAGCAGCTTTAACAAACTTTGTAATGTATCATTTGTTTTGATATCATGTAGGTATAAACTTATAACCCTACAAATGTTCTTCAAATTTCAAGTATGTTGTGTATTAGCATCATGAGGGAAGGTTATGCCGTGTCCTTGGTAGCTAGTTGCTACCAGTAACAGAATTAAGACGCACATTCCTAGCTTCAGTTGGGATTCCTTGACCTGCTCTAGTTGTTCTCGGGCTAGGCTCTATGGGGGACAGACTCGCTAGCGATATCTCTGGGCCCGCCCATATATTGATTTCGGCTCCTGTTGTTGGTATCACGACTGCTACGATCGGAACCGTTACACAGATAATGGTGGTCTTCCGAGACGTCTAATAGCCGCTTCTCTAACTGATCGTATTCCACGCTTCCAAACGTTTGGCCGCTCTTCACTGTCGACATCTTCAGTGTTGACTTCTCAAAAGTTTCGCCGCCACTGAGGATTATATATTAATTTATCTATTTATCGTTGAGTTCAAGTCCAATATAAAATGCATGCAGCTTCCCCATTGGTCTCAAGGCACTCAAAAGTTATGGAAGCCAAAGGCAGCATCAGTACATGCGTCATCATAATAGCTTAGATACACTACACTATTGCAATTACTATTACATTATCTTCGGTAATATATTTTATTAGTATTGGAAGCGAAACTGTGAAAAAATATTTAATTAAGATTGTCTCTATCATTAATTTTAACTTTGTATTAACTACTAATAAAATCATTAGATACGTTAATTGTTAATAATATTATTACCAAAGTGCTTATGAAAATTGTTTGTATTTCATTTTTCTTGTATTCTTTCCCTGCTTGTTCCCTGTTTATATGTTCATAAGCTTGTGACTCTAAAAAATGTTGGAAGTAGCTTTAACAAAATTTGTAATGCATCAATTGCTTTAATATCTGTAAATGTAGGTCGCTTCCTGTAAGTCGAGCCGCTTAGGCCGAACAGGAAGTAAGCAGGCCACTTATATCTCACCGTCTTTAATATGTATATATAATATACAGTATGCTCCAAAAGTATGGAATAAATTCAATAAAAACGAAACAATAATTTTTTGGGAAAAATCCTCGAACAGGTCGATTTTTAATTTAAAATATACATATTTTAGCGTAAAATGCGATTTTCAAATGTCATTTGTTTTCGAGTAATGACGTCATCGATTTTTTTTTAAATGGCAACACCATATTTTTGTCCTTGATTCTGAAAGATCGTTTAATTCTCCATCAGACAGTACTAAAATTTTGCCCTCTTACATAGGAAAGTTTTCGAGTAAATGACGATTGAATGTTAGAAAACGTAAATTTTATCCATAAAAAAGTAACAATTCTGAAGTATGTAAAATAAAATACAATTGATTAAATTTTATACTTAAATTAAATGTTCGAATTGTCAAAAGTGTACATTAATAAACCACGTAATTTAGAAGAACTTCAAAATCGCATTCGGGACGAAATACGCAGAGTTACCCAGAAATCATTCATAATGTGCAAGAAGAATTTCTTCACAGATTTGCGCATTGTCAAGAAGTTGGTGGATGGCAATTCGAACATTTAATTTAAGTATAAAATTTAATCAATTGTATTTTATTTTATATACCTCAGAATTGTTACTTTTTATGGATAAAATTTACGTTTTCTAACATTCAATCGTCATTTACTCGAAAACTTTCCTATGTAAGAGGGCAAAATTTTAGTACTGTCTGATAGAGAATTAAACGATCTTTCAGAATCAAGGAAAAAAATATGGTGTTGCCATCAAAAAAAAATCGATGACGTCATTACTCGAAAACAAATAACATTTGAAAATCGCATTTTACGCTAAAATATGTATTTTTTAAATTAAAAATCGACCTGTTCGAGGATTTTTCCCAAAAAATAATTTTTTCGTTTTTATTGAACTTATTCCATACTTTTGGCGCATACTGTATAATAAATTTGTAACCCTGTAAATATCCTTCAAATTGTCGAAGTGCGTTGTGTATCTTGTGTATTAGCGTCAGGATGGAAGCTCTGAAATGCATCACTATTATATTATTTACTTTTCGTTGAGTTCAAGTTAGTTTTTATTTTTGACATTATGGAGACGATTATTGCTTCCATTGCAATGACTATTGATGATAGCGACAAGGTAATGAAAAAGCTTATAAAGGGAATTTGCACATTAGTGAATAGAAAAATCGTGGTAATAATAACTTATGACGGTGCTGTTACAGTATTAAGGAATTTATGTTATTTAACGACTGCCTCGTATTTACTGCTTCTACATTCAGTGCCATAAATAAGACTCGAAACAGTTTCAGATCGAAACCACAATACTTCCTCTGAAATTGCAAGCTTTGTTATCAGTTACGGAGGACTAACTACTGGGTACCAGTTCTTCGTGAGGTGAATTGCATGGTGATCAACAGTTAGCCGAATGGTTATTAAAAAGGTCACAGATCAGAGGGGCACTATCGGAAGGGGATCGGTACCAAATTCCCCCGCTTTATAACAATGCACGTGCACTTTTTCCGCTAATGGCTTGTAACGAGTGAGCGCTTACCACCGGGATTGACCAGTATATCTGCTGCGGCACGATCCTTCGTGCACATTGTGGCAAGCAGGTTCTCACACAGGCTTACAAACATCGGACCGCGTCGGTCGTGGTGTTCGGAGGGTCGCTCCCCTGGGGCAGCCGCAAGGCGACGTCGTACCTGGGCGATTGGAAATGGAGGCATCGAACGCCGAGGAACTATTATATTTCGCGTTTTTTCAAAATTGTGGAGGTTTTTGCAGATAAATCGATGTCAATAGTTAAGGATGTGTCGATCCTGGATTCAGGAACACGGCAAATAAGACACGACCTGTATGATGTAGGGAATTAATTGAGGGCACAGGAAGATCTTAAAAAACACACACAAGATTTTGTAATATGTTTCTAAAAAGTTCTTGACTATTACATTTTTTTTTGACTTAAGAAAACGTCAAATGTATTTTAGGTTCATTAATATTAGAAATTAAAATGTCATTAAAGTGACCTCGATATATGTCCAACAATGAAAATATTGTATAATTTCTCCAAATATGCGCAGAAAAAAGAATGCATTGTTTTAATCAAAACGGTGTTTGTGTTAGACAATTTCGTGGAAAAATAAGCCTAAAAACAGTATTTAAAAATTTAGTCTGGCCCCCACAAAACGATCGCCAGAGCGTAGAGCTGTGACGTCAGACGCCGTTCGAATATGTATACCTAAATACAGCAGTGTGCTTTATAGCTGTATATGATTTCCATGCTTTCAGTCAGCGCGGTATATACGTTTAGAAGAGTTAATTTGTCATTTGTGATATTATTAGGTGTTTTTACTGTTTAAGAAAGGTATTTTAAGCTAATATGTATCAAATCTCCTACAATTCCTATCAATGAAGTCATATCTATGTTCTCTGATACCAAACATCTAGGTATGCTAATGAACATCCACAGACAAAACTCTATTCAATAATTATCTAAAGAATTTAATATATTTACTAACCTCTGGAGTGGGAACTCGAAATTCAACCACAATAGATGAGATCTCACTTATTTCTGCATTTTATTAGGATTGCTTCATCAGGTGGCCTCCTTTAACTTGAGTCAAATATCTAACTATAAAGATGATTATACCAATAAATTAAAATTATTTGAAATTGAATGTCAAAATGAAATATCGACAACGTCAAACTGATTAACTGTCAATGAATATCATAACAACCTACTAAAATAAATAAAAATTAATTAAAAAATTTTACCTTTTATGTATAGTTTTTTCATATATTTTCAGGTATTAACAATATTGTGTGAAACTAACTACTCAGTGGACAAAAGCCCCAACCTGCGTTGAATTACACCCACAATATCTACCCATATATTCCTTATTATTAGCTTTTGTAACATTTTTATAGTTAGATATTTGACTCAAGTTAAAGGAGGCCACCTGATGAAGCAATCCTAATAAAATGCAGAAATAAGTGAGATCTCATCTATTGTGGTTGAATTTCGAGTTCCCACTCCAGAGGTTAGTAAATATATTAAATTCTTTAGATAATTATTGAATAGAGTTTTGTCTGTGGATGTTCATTAGCATACCTAGATGTTTGGTATCAGAGAACATACATATGACTTCATTGATAGGAATTGTAGGAGATTTGATACATATTAGCTTAAAATACCTTTCTTAAACAGTAAAAAATGTTGCAAAAGCTAATAATAAGGAATATATGGGTAGATATTGTGTGTGTAATTCAACGCAGGTTTGGGCTTTTGTCCACTGAGTAGTTAGTTTCACACAATATTGTTAATACCTGAAAATATATGAAAACATTATTAGGTATTATTGTGTTAAATTGGTATTGAATAAAGTTGCAAAATAGACTTGTAAAATGGGCACAGAAATTGCATCTCGCCGGTCAAATGGAAGAAGTATTGTATTGTACCTTAAATGTAATAAAGCACAACATTGCACTACTCAAGTTCTATTCTCATTTCAGTAAAAAGGCGCAAAACGACCTAGCGCATAACAAATATCTTCTTATACTGCGATAATCCTAAAACAAAAATAAATGTAATCCACTAACTGCGTTAGTTTCATATAATCTACGTAATACATATTTCATACAAAGGTAACAACAGACAACACTGACAGGCATACAACTGTGGTCTGATATTGGCTAGTGACGGTGCAGACAAGACTTTAAGTGTACTATTACTACTTACTGCTGATTAAAAAACATAGTGTTCTGAAGATACATTTAAGAAACTGTAGATCTTTGAAACTAATAATTGCTTACCTTGAATTAACTTAACTGTGTGAAATAAAAATCTTTCTTTTAAAGTAAATTTACTAAGATGCAATACGTTTACTAAGATGAAATAGGTGTCTTGTGATTTTAGCTGAGTTGGGGTTTAAAATCGATTAAATGATACTTTAACAATAAAATTTGGTAACGCTGTTTAATAATCTAAAAATATGTATTAACATCAACAAATATGATTAATATATTTCTAAAACTGGAATTGTGATTTATAATTGACCACCTACGAGCACATGATGTCAGAATTATTGGTACTTGTCTGTGTGTGTGTGAGAAAAAATCTGTTCGGTTTAAGCAAATATAATTACAGTAATTATTGATGCATCATTAGTCATTAGTCAAAACATCAGGGTTAACCTTTACCTATAATGGAATGGCACCATAAGTAGAAATCAGAAGTAAAAGTTGTTAATTCGGTACTTTCTCATCTTCATTCATATTTGAATAAACCTGAGAGGAAATTTAAATGAAAGCAATATACCATTCCTAAAAGTACTGAGAGTTATTCAAAACGTAACAGTAAATTGAAAATATTTCTAGAAAAAATAGAACAAACATTTAAAATATCGTCCAGGAATATTGAAATGTTGTCCATGAATACCCAATTAAAAAAACGAAAATTTAAAAGTTGCAACGATGATCTCACATGTTTTCCTTCATTAAAAATGTTCAAGTGTAAACTTTCAGTTTTAAAGATACTGTTCATGCATTTCTCATATGAATTTTGGAACAATAGAGAATGGATGAAATAAAATATTACTAACATGGTAAATTCTTTATTGGGGAAGAATATGAATCAGTAGTTCATGAATACATAAGTGTTACTGCTGTAGAAGTTCTTCTTTATTTGAATACTGAAATGTTAGATTTAGCAGCTATTTTCTATAATTCTGACGTTATTATTATTAGTCGTCATCTCTTTGGTCTCTCGAAAAAACCTCTGGGAAGCTAATATTTCAATGCTTTTGTTAGAGAAATGATGCATCTGTAACTAATGACTACAGAACAACTACAAACATATTTAATATTTATGATACACCGTAAAAAAATTTGAGTAAAATTTCACTCAAAATTAACACAATGTTAATCAAGACGAATTCACACCCGATTGTGTTGAAATAATAACACAATTCATTGAGTAATATTCACTCAGTTATTTGTTAGCTAAATAAATCTAAAGACTGACCAATTTTTGATTTAACTTTCTAAACTATGTGTTTTTTCAAACACAAAATTGAGTTATATTGTCAATCTATTTCGTTATTTTTCACAATATGTATACACAGTAATAAGTCACGTTATATAATTTTAAAGTTGTAACCAACTCAAAAAAGTAATGATTTTTCATTATACTGTGTTGGTTCTTACACAGTTTTTATGAAAATTAGACCTATGGTGTAAATTATTACTTTATAAATATTTATAATAATTATTATTACTATTAATAACATTATTACTATTACAAATAATTATGTTATAAAAATTACAGTCTATAAAAACAAAACCTGTTTAATTGGAACACAATATAGGTTTAATTGAATTGTGGAACCAACCATACCAACAATAACAGTACAAATAATAATAATTGTTATTATTATATTATAATTATTACTACTAACTACATACTATTTGAAATAAGAGTTTGCTATAACAAGTTGAATAAAATAATGTTTGAGATTATATTTGTAGATAATAACATGAGGCAGTATGTAAAGATGTTTTATTATTAAACAATATATTCTTTCTAAATTTAACAAAATATGTACTTTGGGGTCACAAAATACTCAATGCTGTTGTATACTGATGTGTACTAATGAAGTTCAAATGACTCCTTGTTACTGTTTGAATCAATAATTTCTAGATTTGATCTATTTTCCTAAAATTTATAGCTCAGTAGTTATGGATAGTAATCATGTAGTGACACACACAAGATAGGTTTTCTGAAATAAGAAACAAACCAACTATTTTATTGTATCAAATGAAGACGGCCATTGTTACTTACCTATTTCTACTGACTTCATGACACAAATTCTCTCTTTTCAGTTTATACAATACTTTTTCATGCAAATTGTAATTTGAAAATGTATTTAAAATTGCGGTCCATGTTCGGGTTAGATTATAATTATCGTCTACATACAGTTACTTGTATCATACATAGCAAAACTACAACTGCGCATCGTTACTCGTACCCAACGTTGTTTTCCCCCTTCCACTTACTAAACAATGTATACTATCTGTAACGGTTGGTGTTATTTTTACATAATATGCCCTCAGTCACACATATTTTGATTTATCTTACCAAATAATGTGTAGATAAGCTAATTTCTTAGTTAAAATGTAAAATTTTCTCGAAATTCAACACCAAATTCATAAATGAGTTTGAATTTACTCAATGTTATTTTTTACTGTATATATTTCATAATAGTAGTACATAATAATTAAGAAATCGTTTTAAGTGATGTACATTTCGTAAATATAGCTGGTTCAAGATATTGAAACTATTTGTAAACCTTCCGGTATATAACCAGTACGAGACAAAGGAGCTAGTATTCCGTATGCCGTTGTGAAGTGATTATAGAAACAATGGTAAATCGAGTCGAACATGGGACTCCTTCTTTCTTATCGCTTACCAATATAGAACCCTATTATAATTGCAAAAAACAGCAGTCTGGAATAATACAATTTCAATATTTACATAGGCTAGGATGTATTATGACGCAGATTATATTCTATGGGAACGCAAAGCGTTGCAAACGAGTTTTCGTACATAAAAGGACATAAAAACCTGACTGCGTTTTCCACCGTGCTTTAGTATTAATAATCTATATTTAGTATTAATTATAAAGGAATGTCTGGTCTCGTCAAATTCTGTAAAAGATGGTAAGTGGATTAGTTGACAGTTTGTTTAATATGTAGTCCGCAGCGTTTTGTTTTTTATTTTCTTTAATTGAAGACTGACAGCAACCATATTTGTAATTTTAATACACTTGTTTACAGCAGAATGCTCCATTTTGCATTAAACCACTTAAATACATGTCATTCATATCTGCAGTGCGTATATACAATGTAACAAACGTGAGGAATATCGAGTGTCAAACAAGTTGTGAGACAAATCCAGTAATTTTTTTAACATTTTTTAAATCTTGCATCGTTCCTCTCTCAGTTCTCCTGGCTTTTGTTATAAGCAAAGTAGGGTACTAATAAAAATAAGTGAACATTACTTGTTGTATCATCACCAAAGAAAAGTAGCTCTGTTTTAGAGTCATTCAATATTAATTCATGCGTTACAAACAGTGGCTGCCAAATCTGTATTGTGAATAGTTAATGACATTATTAACTAAATCTTAGTAGACAGTCAGCAGCATGTTGATCCAAGAATAACTAAAACAGATACATCAGCTGCATAAATCAGAAACAGCAGTACCAACATTATCTCATCGAGTACAATTTTTATTAAGTCAGAAGCCAAAGTAGTACTTTAATTTTAAGCATTTATTTGGCCCACGTTTATTAAGTTATAAAAGACCACGCCCACAATTTTCCCGATTTGTTAGTTAAATTTTGGAATTAACTTTCGGATCGTTTCATCTCCCGGTTAATTAAAAGTAAACGGTTACGTTGGCGTATTCTAGGAGACGTGTGGCGGCAGTCTCTGAACCTTCAACTTGTTCCATTGTAAGCCGGGTGAGTGGATATAGGTGATCCACACTGATGCCCTGTAATTAAAGGCATTGTTGAAGGGTTCATATGCCTGTAACGGTATAACTCTTAACCGTTCATTATTTCTTATAGCCGGGAGATCCGTATCTACAGGGCGTTTCCGAAAAGTAATGCGGTGGATTGACCAGTTTAACCGTAAAATGTTATCTAAATACACATCACACTTTGTAATACGATTTAAAATAATGTTTAATATGAGTCAGTTGTTATTACACTGAATTTTTTATAATTTCAGAAATTTATTTTTAAAATTAGCCCCTATGACTCAAAATACATTAAGAGCGTATATTTTTATTGTCATTTTCTATATTATTTGAATACTTTTTATTTTCGGATATTTTGTTATACAGGGTGTCCAGAATATGAGTGCCGTAATTTTAGGGGCTTATACATCTGACCAAAAGCAACAAAAAAACTCTTGTAAAAAATATCTAAAGCGAATAGTCTGTCTACAAATACATTTCAAAATTAAAAGTACAATTGCAATATATGCAAAACTATATTACAAACTACGGTACAGGTACGGTACGGTTAAGTTACAAGCTCCTGAAACTCAATTTGTTCGTAATTTAGTTTTTGTATCAGTATTACTTCATTAATACTGATTGAAATGTTCGAGAAACTCGTTAAAAATGTAACGTTCGACAACGTTGCAATGTGTCACGCTTCTGCTGATAACGTAAAAATAATATTAGTTATAGGTATTGTAGTGTGGTTCATTGTTCTCCAGTTCTTCTTTGCCCTGTGAGTGTACATAAGCAAAAATGAAACAATTTATAGTAACCATTACCAGCTGCATGGCATGTTAATTTTTGGTGAATCTAGGCAAAACTCTGGCTGTAAAACTTTTGTACGGTAAACGCTTCTTACAAGCAACATAAGTCATTTTGAACACTTGCAACTATTATTCTGTGTTGTGAAAAGTGCTGTAACGAAAAAAGTCACAGTATGTACTATCGTTTGCAATATTAATGATACTCGCTAAAATGAATTTTGCTATTTATTTTGAACTTGTGACGTATTCATATTGAAATCTGATTTAAATTTTTAACATTAGTTATTAGTTGTTTCACTTACCAAGAGAGATTTAATGAAATATCTAGTACATTTCTATCGAAATGAGTAAAATACTCTTCATAATTACCTTATAAATATTGGATGCGTTTGGATAAAACAGAGCAAACGTATGCCTTCTCGACATGAAACTCGTTTCCATATCCTTCAATCTGAGGTTGACTAGAGGGAGGATTCAGAACTTCCAGAAGATCAAAAACTGTTATAAGAAAGTGTCATTATTATTGCAAATGATTGTACCTATGTTTAGGGGTACCTATTTGTAATTATTATGTGCAAATAACTAACAATCCGAACATGGTATGTGAGCAACGTTGTCACATATTCACGACCAGTTTGCTGTCTTAGTTATGTTACCGTTGGTCAGAGAAAAAAATTATTAAGTGAAATCTGTTTTGTTTGGTACAACAAAATGAAGGCTCTCATATTCCAGACACCTTATGCAAGTTAAGTGTACTACCATCGCACAAACGCATTTCTTTAACTAAATTATGAAAATGAATGAATATTCTTTGTTAAAAATAATAATTTTAATATTTTGGTTGACCGTTGATCAGTCAATAAGTTTTAGTATTTCACAGAGTTCAATATGTCAAAATGGCAAAAAATTAAGGTAATATGTTTTTGAAAATACAACTAACAACAATTTAAAGCTCAGAGTTAAATTCTTTTCTACTATATATTTTTTGTTACGTGTGATTTTTATCTTTTATTTTATAATAAAGTAGGACAGAAACAAATTAAATTAGAATACATGTGTAAATGTAGGTTTCAGTTTCATGAAAGTATTGTTTATTTATGTCGAGTAATTGCCTTACGTAGTATGGCCGTAGGCAACAGTCTACCGTTATATTACATTAATTTATAACGCATAAATTATAATGATTGGTATTTAAACATAGCTTTTTAAAAGGGAAAGTATGTGTCTGTGTATGCATTCAATAACTCAATGACTTAATTTGCCCCGTTAACTAATAATAGATTTGTAGCAATGAAATATTTAGATTTTGTGGCGTAGCAATCATTCAGGTGGGTTTGTGTTTCTCTTTTTTATGATATGTTTCGACGTAAAGCAGTTAATGTCAATATTTCACTTCATGGTGTATTGAAATGTAGATTTAAATAGGTATTAGTTTACTTATTAAATAGTTATTTGTGTACCTAGTGTACGAAATGCTACAAAGTAGTTCGCGCACGTGTTACAAACAAAATTTTTTCTACAAACTTCAAAATATGTATATTCCTCAAAATTATTCTAAAATAAGTTTAGTAATGTTTACTTTAATACAAAAAAATATTGTGGAACTGGTTTAAAATGTTTTTAAAAATCAAGTAATCACTGTAACTATGAAAATGAAATGGCAATTGTTGACAATAATTATTTGAAAGTGACATTTTGCTAGTGTCAATTTTCCAGTATCTGATATTTTTTGCTGTAAAATAACAGATATTTCGAGCGACTATATGAACTAACCAGTACCCCACGTAATCTAATAGATGCAGCCAGTTCGGTAATTTCAAATCTTTTAGTGATGTGAAGCAAATAAAGCAAGAAAAATATTAAAAAAATGTTCTGTTGGCATATTTTGCAGAAAAGTCTAAGAAGGTGAAGTCTTCCACGTTATGGACGCTATATTCTATGTTGAAATCAACACTTAATGTTAAACAAAACGTGGATTTTAAGAAATTTACCAAGTTGGTTCCATATTTGAAAAAAATTGTCAGTTGGAAATTATCCTAAGAAATCTAAGGTACTAACTCGAGACTAAGTTATCAATTAATAAGAAAGGCGCTGATGAAATCTATTTGAGGGTTAAGGTACATTTGTAATGATTCTTTTATGTGTTTTTTAAATTACTAAATATCGTCAATGATTTCTTTTTAGGTAGTTTCAATACTGGGTATTTCGGGTGCTTGCCGCCGTGATGTCTCACTCATGTACAATAATGCCTATATTCCACTTGTACTATAAATAACTGTTTTCTGAGTTAATTACCTCACCTGAAAGAATTAAACAAAGAAAATTAAGCCTCAAATTATTCGAGTACTTTATAAATATACCATTGCCGAAAGATTAATTAGTAAATTGAATGCCCGAATACCCGGAGGGATTCATAATTATGCGATAATCTCGTTCGCATATATTATTTAATGCGTTGATAGCCGTACATAATGTGTACGTATCTTTTCTCATTATTCATAAATATTTTATAGATTGCGATAATCGCCAGCTGTAATTAATTTCCCGCAAGTGATAATGTAATTATTTTTAATTTCATGGCCCGATGAGTTTCATTAATATTATTGGAGCTGTCCTGTTTGGACTGGCCGCAAGAGTTAGTAATCGAGACTAGGTCTTCATTATTTATCTAGATTGTATGTTTACTTATTTTTTTCTAATAATCTATCAGCGAAGTAAAAATTAGGCATCTATACAGGGTGTCTCAGAAATGCCTACAGCATATTTGTTGAGAAAAATAAAACAGTGAATTTATTAACAGATTTTAGAGGCGGTGTTTCATGTAAAAAAATATATTTTTCTTTAGTTCTATTGGGTTTTTGCAACACTTCTGAAAAAATAGAGATTAGTTAAATAAGCCCTTGCACCAAACGGATCAGTCAAGGGTTATTTTTGAATCTACGTTTGCTTGATCAAAAAAACTCACACTGAAAAAAGGAGATCAGTAAAAAATAACAAAAATCACATCAGTATCGCGCACTTCCGTGTTATTGACGTTCGAAAAACTCTCTGTTTTCGTTCTCAAAATAGTATTAAAATTATTAAACAGAGAGTTTTTCGAAACGTCAATAATACAGAAGTGCGCGATAGTGATGTGATTTTTGTTATTTTTTACTTATCTGTTTTTTCAGTGTGAGATTTTTTGGTTAGGCAAACTTAGTTTCAAAAATAACCCTTGACTGATCCATTTGGCGCAAGGGCTTATTTAATTAATCTTTATTTTTTCAGAAGTGTAGCAAAAACTCAATAAAACTAAAGAAAAACTAAAAGTATGTCACAAATAAATAGCTTAAAAAATAAGTGCTGAAATCAAGTTTCCATGTTTTTTAAGTGTCAAAATACCAGCTAAACTTATAAGAATGATAAAAAACTATTCAATAAACTGGTGACAACTACAGTGACGGGAACCTACAATATAAAATATCATTCGGAGAATCATAGGATTGAGATGCTGGTTTTTATTTTTTGTACGGAAACTAGAATATGTTTCGTAATTTGTGTAGAGACAAAAAGTTTTTGTCTTGAGTAGTATAAATAAATTCTGACAATAAACGTACAAGTGTATTATGTCATCCCCTTTAAGGTGACAACGAATTGAATAGGTTAGGAAACGGAGATTTCATACAATCCATACAATTATTGGAGTGTTTACACTTTAACTGTAACTTTTTAGAGGGTGCTAAAATTATATATTTTACAGGAAACATCCCTTCTAAAATCAGCTCAGGAATTCAGTGTTTCATTTTGCTCAGTTATTTTTAAAAAAAATTTTTTTCCATGAAACTTTGAATTACTTAATGATTAGCCTCTGGTGGTTTGTCAGAATATGTGGTGTCAACTTGACGGTGCTCCTCCTCATTACGGTCAAAATATTCAAAAATATTTAAATGAAATCTTTCTTAATTGGTGGATTGGTAGAAGACGGTTTGAACCTGTTAAATGACCATCCGGTTCCCCCGACCTCAACCCGTTGGACTTTAGTTTCGGGGGTTTTATGAAAAATTTTATTTATGAATACTAACTACTAACCGTAATATTTGTTACTCTCTCACAAAAACCCCATACCCATATTGAACATTTAGTTTAATTAAGTTACATTTTTGTTGTATTTTTTTCTCTTTGTTGGTAGTTGTGTTATTTTTTTTTATTTTAATTTACTGAATAAAATGAAAATGAACGTTTAATACTTATCGATATTTAATTTAGGTATAGCACATCTAAAAAAGTGGCAGTACCTACCTCGTAAACCGAGCCTTAAATCAAAATCTTATAAGAGTAATAAAAAATAAAATAAAAACACGCTCTGTCAAAAAAAACCCAAAATAGGTGTACTCAAAATAAAAAAATTAGGGGGAGGGTCCGTGGGTATTACAATCTCTCTTACCTCCGTTCATGCTTTGAAAATTTAGACCTAAATTTTACAGAAACTGTGCAGACTTAAGATAAAAATATGTGACAAATTCCATAGAAATATCTCTAAAGTCACCGGCGTTATCAATAAATATCTTTTTTTAAATTGTTTTGACTCCCAGTATTTTCAAAATGGAACTGCGAAATGAAAAGTGGCATAAGAAAAGTTCCATTATTTTAGTGGAATATATGGTTGACGGTTTGACCTATTAATTTGCAACACCCTGTAAAACAGGTAACTGGAATCTCCGTTACAGAATCGACACCATCTATTTAAGAAATCTTAACTGCCATTGTATTTCACGCTTAAGGCATCAGTTGCATTTTGTTTGCAGAGACCATAATTTCCACATGCATAATAATAGAGGCAGCTCTAACATTTTGAACAAGCAAGACGAAAATAAGTAGCTTGGTTTTCTATAAGTATTCACGTATTTGAAAAGCAAATCATTAATAATTCATAAATGTTATGATTTGTTTGAGCTAACCGGTAAATATTTGGTTCGAATAACTCCAGTACAGGACATGCCACGACATAATGGATTACGTAAATTTTGTCTGGAATATGAAAAATTATTCAAATTTATTTGGTGACTATAATACCTGGATGTTTGTGTACCGATATAAAAAAATAATGACGTGTATCCCGTCACGGCGTCTTAAATTAATATATTAGATGGCCGTAGAATGCCGGAATATCTGTTTGATGATTAAATTTGTGTCATCCTTGATTTATTATACTCAACTCTCCTACTATTACCGCTACTAGATGAACAAAGGTATTCCTTCGGTATTTTGGACAAATACCAAAGTCAGCACTAATTTTTTAAATAGGAAAATATCAAGAAAACTGTTTTATATAATTTACTATATCTTACCCAACTAACATTTAAGCATAATATACTACTAAAGACAAATAAACTTGAATTGACCTAGATTTACTACTTTTCTCTTTCAATAGAAATAGTCTTCAAGGTTACAAAATCTTACACCAAAATTTTAGTCAAAAGTTTGGTATCCAAGAGTAATATAATGACTCAAGTAAAATGAAATATATGTCAATTTATATGTTTCGAAGTTGCTAAGCGTTAACCTTTTGAGTTTTTGAAATGTAAACATTCCAATAATGCGTAAGACGGAGATATAATTTACTTAATTTTGCCTTGGAATCTGTCTTCAATATCCAGGAATTTTTAAAATCATTACAATAAATATTTACATATTTATTACGACTTATTTTGTCTTGAACTATTAGTTAAAATATGGTAATAACTAGTTATTTGCCCTATTAAATGCGTATTCTCGCAATAGTGTTTTCTACAAGTATAAATAATTTTAGACATTTAATAATTGAATAATATAGAGTTTAGCTAATAACAAGAATGTTACCTTCGAATATTCAAAGGTACCGAAGCAAAATGAATCTATAACGACAGAAATCGGTCTAACTAATAAATTTTTAGGTACAAAAATCTTTCAAAATACGTATTTTTTTTTAAATAGTGTGGATGAACAAATCATCAAGAATTTTATTTTTTATATTAGTTTTGTTCTACGTGTTTCTTTTTCGAGATTTCTGTACCTGAAAACACTACAAATTTGATCATTTTATGTATATAAGCTATATTAGTGGAGAGATTGGCACCCTCTCTGCGGGTATGGTACGGTGGAAGAATGTTGACTTGGGTCAATGTGAGAGATTGATACCGGGTGGCATTTAACTACCCCCCTAATTAATGAGGTTTTTCAGGTTTCCCTCATTCCTGCACTGAATAGTGGTTAGGGCCTACCAACGTAAGTCGTTCCTGGGCGCAAATGCGGCCTGCTTAATAATATGCCGCCCCCTCTCCCGCACAATACTTCGACTTCTGGGCTAATCTTCGTGATTAGAATGAGGGGTAGAGATAATATTATTATTATTTAATTTGATCATTTTACGACAAGAAATACGGCGACTTTAAATCCTTAAACTATTTTCAAATTTGTTGATAACTTTTAAGGAATATATGATCATTTCAATTATACATTATAAATTATTTGTTAATAATACTTCGACGTTAATGTGTCTTAAAAAGTGGTCCTAAGAATCAAGGTTCTAGTTATACAGGTTACAGTTATTCATACAGGTATCCGTGCAATAGGGTGTCAGTTGAAGTTGTTTTGTGTTTTGGCGATCTGCAGTTAACCTTATGTCTTACGAGATGCCAAAATTAAATCAGAAAGCCCTAGAGACATTCCACTCAATATTACAGTAAAGAATGAATGAATAAATAATTATTGTGTTATTACTTTGTCTTTTTAAAAATCTAAGCTAGTGATAATATATCGATAAGCACATCAAATATTCCTACGACAATAATGTTATCGACTATGAATTCAGTTACACTGAAGTAGTTGAAACCGACACACAATAATTTTTAATCACAAATAAGTCCAATAGTAGAATTATATATATACCTAGTAATAACAATGTCACGGAATTTGCCCCACTCGCACCCAATTCGACGACTGTGGTATCGCAAAACGCTGACAATAATTTAGTTGGTAATGTTACCATTCGATATCTTTGTTTGGTGGAATGTGAACCACAAAGTTAATATTTTGCAACAACTTTGACATTGGCATAGGAAATCACAGGAATCTGCCCTATAGGTTAAAACTTATTTCAAGGTTGACTTTATTTCAGTATCCTTGTTCTTACAAGTACTAGATGTTTTGTTTGTTATTTTCAATTGACTACTCATTAAAATTACGTTAGCACGAATGCACTTATGAGGAAGTATTATTAAACACATTATAAGGCTCGTCATTTTTATGCAAGTTTGACTATCATATTATACGAAAAAATTTCCTGAGCTATAGAATTTGTGAAATGGAAGTCAAAAATACAAACTTTATGTTATATTAAAATCTAAATATCTGTAGATACCCATAGACCTACTCCTACTCGTAGCTCTTCCAATGCCTGTTCGTTATTAGAATGTACTTAATCAAACATATAAGTCATGCTGTCTCACTCCGGCAAAAGTAAGCCATACAAAGGGCACAATTCATTCATTTTGTAATGATTGTTTTGGTAATGTATTTTATATTTTAATATAAAATTGAGCTGTATTTCTATCAGGTTCAATTAATTGGAATACAAGTTTTGCCGACCAATTATTAATTTTCATACCTATTTATTTTTTATTTAGTTTTATTCCCCACATCAGGAAAAAGGCCAACAAATATAGGTAAACTATAGGTTCCCTATAAAGAATTGGTCATGAAAATTGTTTGACCAATTCTGAGGTCAAATTAACGTAATTTTAAATGTTTGTTGGGATTCAGAATTCTTTTGTTTACTTATTTATATTTTTCTTCTCAACTGGTGGCTTCTTTGTTGATTGATTTTTGAATATTACAAAAAAACGACAAAGTTGAGTAAGCATGTGTACGAGCCTGATATAAATAAATATAACAAAAGGCTATAACCGATCATACCCATTGTTGTCTTTTTTGCTGTAGGAACTTTATAAATATGCAACGGTTTCGCATAAATTAAATAATGCTGTTAGTTAACTAACACATTTTACATACACCATATTCGATGTAAATCAATTAGTATGCATAAAAAGTTCATTAATTAATGCCATACAAAGGATCATTTACTTTGCGATTCATGTCGTACTCTACACGACACGGTATAAGAACAATTCATTAATTTATTTGTGTTTTATACACGAAGGCTTCTCATAATTAAGCTGGTAATGTAGAGTATGGTAACAGCCATGCAAATATAATTTGTTTGCTTGCCCTACATCAATTTCTTGTACGGCATAATTTGTTTTTAGTAGGATGCTTACAAAGTGATGATGCACTTTAGTGCAATTAACGTTTTTGTGTACTATTATTAATAGGTAATGAAACAGTATATGCTCGCATCAAATACTTTCTACATTGACCTAATTTGTTTAGTTTTTGATCGGAAATTTTTCAATTGAGACTGAAAAATAGTAATTTCTTTAATAGCATTTTAGCATGTGTTTGTCATATTTTATACTTATTTCACAGGCGAGAATAAATTAACAAAAATTATTGTACACTGAAAAAAAAGTTATATATGAGGAACCGAAAACTACTTCGTTTAACTCTTTTTTATTATTTTTGTTCAACGTAAACGTATTAGTAAGAGGACCCTAAAAATGTATTTATTCAATTCATCACTATGTTGACTCTATTAAGAACAATTACGAAACTGTTCTATAATATATAAATATCATATTGTTAATCTAACGTTCGGAAAGGTTAAATTTTTTGTCTTAACAATTTTTAAATGTTATAGTGCGCGCCAATATTCTTGGCAGGAGAATAGACGTCGGATGTGCAGGGCCAAGATAGTTTAGTTTTATGTCAAACAATAATGAAAATAAAAATCATAAAGAAAAATCGTTGGACTAAATCATCAGAAGTTGTGTCCAAATTAACTACTTTTTCCCTTAACATAATTCCTGATTCTATTGAATTTTTGGTGGGAAATTATTTTATTCATAAATACTTTTTTCAAATTAAGACTTACACCAAACTCTGCCTGCACCAAACTTGTCAGTGCTGTAAAAATGTATATACAGGGTGTCTTGCCAGTCGTTACAACAATTATTGTAGGAGGTGATAGAATACTTGATTTTGAGTCGATTAAAACGAACATACCTATATACCAAGTATTAAATATTTCTATACTTTTTTATTAGGATATTATTATTAAGCAGGCGGCATTTGCGCCCAGGAACGACTTACGTTGGTAGGCCCTCACCACCATTCAGTGCAGGAATGAGGGAAACCTGGAAAACCTCATTAATTAGGGGGGTAGTCAAATGTCAACCGGTATCAATCTCTCACATTGATCCGGGCTAACATTCTACCATACCCGCAGAGAGGGTGCCAATCTCTCCACGAATATAGCTTATATACGGTCTACCGGCTGCGGGGATCGAACCCACAGCGATCTAGTCACCTCGATTCAAGTACTGACGTCTTAAATCGCGCGACCATTGACCGATCAATGAATTAACGAATTATTTAAATTATTTAACCAATAAAATCCAAAGTGGTTTCGTTACTTACCTAGAACTTCATAAACATAGTTTTTCTACATAGTAAAAGTGAAGAATCAAATTTAAACTTGGATTTTATTTAAACCTTGGTATAGGTTTATTAAGATAGTATTAAAAATTTACCTAAACAATGCTCTTTCAGTTCTTAGGAAAAGTTTATTGATAAACATTCAAAAAATAGGAATATTTGTTATATAAAGGTTTTTTTCTTCTACACGTCAATAATTGTAGAAGAGCACCGTTAAATTAAAAAATAATTATCACAAATATTGTAACACTTGGTATATAGGTGTGTTTGTTTCAATCGACTCAAAGTCACGACTTGCAAGACATCCTGTATTTTAGTAACAAAAAGCTTACGTATAAGTATGTCATTTGACTTGTATAAAAAAAGAAGAAAAAAAAATTGTCCCTGATATTATTCGTCTTGTTACGAGCGCATTTCTAAAGTGTCGATTCAGTATTACGTGAGCCAAATATTATTTTACATACCTATTTACAATCTCCAACAAACGTGTCCCACCGAAATTGGCATCATGTAAATGCAGTTCTCTGTGGTTTTCAACGACCAGATATTTGTCAGCATGACGGCCACGGTTGTCAGTACGACCTGTGAGCACGGTATATCATCAGTAAATTTAACGGCTTTAATATTTAAAGGAGCGTGCACATTAAGTGAACATCGATATAAACTGTTGTCGAAGTTTGTTGAAAGGGTTCTTATTAACATTAATTACGAAGGTGAAAAAAACGAGGAACATGGATTATATGTTGAAAAAAAAAAAACAATAATTAGGTACAATTTGAGTATTCAAGAATAAAATACTGATGTCTTAATAATTTTATTCTGTCGGTAATCTGAAACTCAATTGAATGATAGTATTTATAAATAATATTGTTATACCTACTTTTTTGAATATAACATGGACTTTTTCGGACTAGCTCACGGAAAAAGTTTTCCCGATCTATGATTCTTTCCGTGCGCTGAACAAAAATTAAACTAAATTTAAGAAAGTCTGTATGCTGTCTGATATTTAACATGTACCTATCTTGTACTTTCGTAAATGTTTGCGTATTTAGATGCATTACTGTAATATTTTTTGACGTTTTGTCCACCTTACCTGGCATAGACTAATTTAAAACAAATCACCTTTAAAATAATTTGAGAGTAACCATGGAAATGCTACATACATGTCAAACGCTATATTATCAGCGTTGTTTATTTTCTGTCAATTAAATTTATGCCAAT
This sequence comes from Monochamus saltuarius, assembly GCA_025584915.1. Taxonomy (NCBI): domain Eukaryota; kingdom Metazoa; phylum Arthropoda; class Insecta; order Coleoptera; family Cerambycidae; genus Monochamus; species Monochamus saltuarius. The sequence goes on along the minus strand of CM046726.1, from coordinate 46,164,227 downwards.
AAAATGTACTCAGAGGAATATCCTGAAATTCCCGATAACATGCTAGAGCACAGTCTAGCTAAGTCTAGGTATGAAATCTTCCACGTTATGGTGTCGATTGTCAATGCTAAAGATTTGTTTGGCCATAAAAGAACATGTCAACATCAACAGATATCCAAAAACTATTGGTTTCTTGAAGCATTAAGCTGCAGGATATATACTGAAAAAGTCCAAAGTTTTAACAGCAGAAGAAGTAATCAAATTTTTGGGTAATGCTTCATATGAAGAATATCTACTAACAAAAGCAATTTTAGTGTTTGAGATCTTTGGTGCGTGTCGTAGAGATGATTTAACACATTTAAATTTATACGATGTAATAGATAATGAGCGCTTTCTTGTCGTGTTTTTACGAGATAGAAAAACTCATACATTAAGAAGTTTAAAGGATGTACATTTGAGTCCTGCACAGTTTATCGTAAATATACAACTCCACGACCTAAAAATAGGAACAGCAGATGATTTGTCGCATATCGAAACGGAGGTGTTACGCTGAACACATTGGATGCCATCCCATCTGTGGTGTTCCGCAAATTGTTGCAGAATACCTAAAACTAAAAGATCCTAAAAGACTAAGGCGTCCTTCGGCAGCCATGTTGTTGGAAAGCGCTTCCAATGTAGCAGAAGAATATATAGAAGAATCCATACAAAGAAAAATTGAAGTATTACGAAAACTGTTTAATCCTTCTCACTCGCAAAATACAACAACAGTATATTCACTCGAGGAAATCAAAACATTTGCGAAGAGTCTTCTTCAATAATTGCAGTTTCACAGAACGAAACTCCAAAAGAACTAAATATGTGCAATAATACGAATTGCACAACAAACAACCATTAATAAACAATTTATACTAAAAACACTATTAGTTGGAGCTGTTATTTTGAATAGTTAGTTAGTGTTTTTTATTCCTATAACTGTTCCTAGTTTCGTATGCCTTTTTTATGTTATATTTTATTTCTATGCTTTCGTTTTCAGGAAGTGCAATAAAAAATATCGTTTATTACACGTCCAGAAATAGATTTTTTCATGCTTCACACGAGAATTTGTCACACGCACACGGAAAAATCCTAATTTCCAGACTCTTAATGAAATATAGCTGATAACAAAAATTTGTGTCCGACCTAAACTTTTAGAGAGGTTTAGAAAATAAAACTAGTATTGAGCCGAAATATTCTATTCGTCACAGCTGTAAAATTACGCAATTATAAAATATTAGTTTTATCGTTGACATGTTTGTATTTTTAATATTTTATAATGCATTACCGTCGAATAAAAGTGAATGCCATAATCTTTTCCAAATTTACCAATTATTTTCACATATCGGTCTTGTTCGGACTTCACTCTTGTATAAACCACGTCAGTTATCGTTTTCCTCACTCGGGCTAATCTTCGTCGAGTGGAGCGCTCTGTTTTAATGAAACCAATAAATCAAACTTTATCGGCCTACGCTCATCCGACCTGAACACAATTATGTTGTGTTAATATGCAAAATAATAGATAATCCCTCGTTATCTGCGGTGACAATGCAGCCACTTGGGTGCTTAACAAGACGTGGGGTAACGTGCGTGACTCCAAGAGGCCGTGGCCTATATATCTACTCATTCACATACATTGTCCCCAATGGAGGGAACGTTATATAGAAATAGGATATTAAAGTATAAGTATGGATATTATGTTTTTTACTATATTGCAAATGTATTTTAAGCTAATATATATCAAATCTCTTACAATTCCTATCAATGAAGTCATGTGTATGCTCTCTGATACCAAACATCTAGGTATGCTAATGAACAATTCCACCGACAAAGCTCTATTCAATAATTATCAAAAAAAAATTAATCTAGCTAAATTTACTAACCTGGTTTAATGAAAACATTCTATAAATATCTAAGTTCACTTTTGAAACTGTGGGAACTCGAAAATTCAACCACAATAGATGAGATCTGACCTATTTCTGCATTTTTAGGATTGCTTCTTCAGGTGGCCTCCTTTAAGTTGAGTCAAATATCTAACTATAAAAATTATTATACCAATAAATTAAAATTATTTTAAATTAAATATCGACAATGTCAAAAGTCAATGAATTTAAACATGATAACGAGCTACTTAATTAATAAAGAAGGCCATCTGAAGAAGCAATCCTAAAAATGCAGAAATAGGTCAGATCTCATATATTGTGGTTGAATTTTCGAGTTCCCACATTCTCAAAAGTGAACTTAGATATTTATAGAATGTTTTCATTAAACCAAGTCAGTAAACTTATGCCAAGTCTTTGTACCTACTTTGTTGAAAAATGGTTCCATCAAACCTCGCCGATCTTCTCGAAATTTTACACGTCTCCATAATTTACCATTATGAACAACTTTTTCAAGTAATATTTTGCTATATTTTCAGCAGAAAAGGCACTTTACCTAAAACCAAAACAGTTTTTACTCGGTGCACTGAGCATTTCAAATAGGATTATTTCAAAAATGGTTACTCTTACCAACCTCAGCAAAGTATACCTTTTCAAATAAAACAGGTAGGAGAATCGATTGTTTCGATAGTCAGATGGATACACTAAGCTGCAAAAAAGTTACACACGCAAAATACCAAGGGCACCCCCGTACCCACCCCAATGGACCTTGTGGAAATAAATGGATTAGTCCATCAAATTGCTCATTAAAATTTAGCTGTGTATACCAAATTTCATTCATTTATCACAACGCGATTGAGAGATATTGCAAAAAAATGATTTCCATTCCTCCCTCTTCAATGGGTCCCCGTGCCCTTAGGAAGCATTTCCGGACCCATGTTGATATGAACTTTTTAGTTTTGATCGTAGAATCGGCCTGTTCAGGGTTGGCCACTAATTATGAGACACCCTGTATATATTAGTCTAAAATACATTTCTAATACAGTAAAAATGTCACAAAAGTTAATAATAAAGATTATATGGGTAGACATTGTGGGTGTAATTCAACGTTGGTCGGGGCTTTAGTCCGCATAGTAGTTAGTCTCACACAATATTGTTAATACCTAAAATGTACCAAACAACTAATTGGTATAAATACTATTGGCAATCTGCTAAAACTGATTTCATGATTTCTTAAACTGCCTAATCCAAATGTGTATCCATTTTGTCGCTGAAGGCTACATCGAAACTTCTACTGACAACAAGAAATAAACTGTATGAAAATTCTAGGCGAAAGCAATAATATTTCTCTTGGAAGCCGTAAATATTCCCTCAATATCCAAAGTTATTATCAACATCTAAAAATTATGTTCACACTCAAAATACTTGCACCATTCAAGCAAATCAATTTTTTCAGTGTCAAATCAATATTACACGATCTTTTGATCAATATCTAAATAGTAATGTAACATTTCAGTTAATAATAAAAAAACAACTATTTTTTAATAGATACTTATTTTTCAATAATGCCCATTTGTAAATGTAAACATTTATATTTATTTGCTTTGTTTTAGCTTTTGAAATTAATTGGAGGAAGAAAATTGTAATTGTATTTACTATATTTTAGTACTATGAAGTGGTGATGATAGGTATATATTTAATTAAAATTTGGAAAACGTATTAACTCAATTTACTGTGTCTTATATCCTTATAAGTACCACAGATTGTTAAAGTTGCTAGACTTTAGCAGATGTGCATTTTGTCTTAATACTAAAACCTTGGTATTTCACTCTGTATAAAAAGTTGTGTTTAATAGAACGAGCGAAATATTTCCGCTCTCATTTGATCTGGTTTCGTAAGCGGCGACACCACTGGCCATTTTTCACATGTTTTTGCCGGCGGCCGGGCAAAAACGAAATTTCCAGAAGAATGTCGCGACTTTGGTATTATACGAAACGACATTTATACACCGTCGAAACCAAAATGAAAAGGAATATCAAACACCAAAAGAAACTGTAGCGTTAAAATTCTTCCTGCGATACTACGTTCTCGGTAAGACATTCGCTCTCGAGGCAAGTGGAGGCCGTGGCGCGATGGCCAGCAGGACGGATAGTATACCGGTTACATGCGAAGAGTTCCAAAAGTAAAAACTTGTAAAATGAAATGAACGAACGATCGATGCACGCTTAACTTTCGGTCGGCTTATGAACAAGTTTTTCCCCACATATTTGAAAGCAGGTCTTTGTGAAGTCTACTTGGATTCACTTAACTGTCTATTGAAAAAAGTCGGGAGGATTAACTGTTTTGGCGGTATGCGAAAGCACGGTGACTTCTAAAATTTAACTTTGTAAATACACAGAGTTATAAAAGACAGTTTCATGGTGTGGCTAATGCTAACGCAACTAACATTTAAGCATAATAGACTACTACACAAGAAAAATAAACCTAAATTGATCCAAATTCACTACTTTCCGTCTTCAATGTTACAACATCTTATAATACCAAATTGTTAGTCAAAAATTTGTTATCCAAGCGTAATATAGCGACTTTCAAGTAAAATGAATTATATGTCAATTTATATGGTTTGAAATTACAAATTGCTTGCCTTTCCAAATGCTAACATTCAAATAACGCATAAGACGAAGTTATAATTTACTTAATTTCTCCTTAAAATATGTCTTCAATATCCAAGGACTTTTTAAAATTATTACAATAGGTAAATATTTACATATTCATTACGAAATTATAAATCTTATTTTGTCTTCAACTAATAGTTAAAAGTAAGGTGACAACTAGTTATTTTGTCCTATTAAATTCTTCAATTTACTAAGTTCAATTGTGTACATATGAATTGAAATTTGAATTGGGCTGCGAAATAATAATATTAATAATAATAATAATAATAATAATACATTTTATTCTTTAAACAGGAAACTCTATAGAAAACGTCCAGATTTAAGAACTAGGTTAAAAATTCAGGCAATGTATAAAAGACTTATGTATCTAATAAATATAGTTTTAATTGTGTCTTAAAGGAGACCACATTATTAGCAAGTTTTATGCCATGAGGTATATGATTATATACTCTTAAACCTAAACATATAGGTGAATTAATTGATATCTTATACCTACAAAATGGTACATGAATATTTTTATTCTGCCTATTATTCCTATTATGAACGTTATGATTGGTGACAAATTGTTGTCTAGTAACATATCCATAAATACACAATTCTATAATAAAAACACATACTAAAGTTAAGACACCAAGTTGTTTAAAAACTTCTCTGCAAGAAATTGTATTCGATAGCCCTAACGAACTTCGCAAAATTCTTTTGAATGATAAAACAACTGAGGAAAAAGTGGAATTGCCCCAGAAACACAGACCGTATCTCAACCTAGAGTCAACCTGACAATAATAAAAACTTAGAAGCTGCTCAGTGGTGAGAATATATCTGATGCCTTTATTTAAGTAATTAACGGAATTTAATTTATTTACTAATTGACTGCAATGTGTTTTCCAGTTTAAGAATTCATCAAATACTATTCCCAGAAACTTGACACTTTGACTCTGTACGACTTGTCTTGGTCCAATTTTGAGTTCTAAATGACAGTACTGTTTTTGCCAATTGCGAATTCTTAAGAAATTTATTTTTTTAATATTTAAGTACTGATTATGAGCGGAACACCAATCATTTAAAATATTCAAACTATTGTTGCATTTACTCTGCAACCGATCATTAGATTTGTCCGATACAAGTAGAGACTGGTCATCCGCATACATAACTAAATGACCCCACTGAAGTGACCCCAGTTCATTCGTAAAAACAATATAGGTCCCAAAATTGACCCCTGAGGTACTCCAACATTAATTACACTTTGCTTAGAATTGACCTCCACTGCATAACCTTCATTTTATTTCTGTTTATTTAATTGTATTATACTTACACATATTATTATTGGTTTCAATATAAATATTCAATCACAAATAATTTATATGTAGGTACCTAGTAATAATTTAGTTATTAATAAATTACAATAAAATATCTTCATTTGGAGGAAATTTCAACCACGAACTTAATATTTTAAGCTGACGTCAACAATGGCATAGGCCATCTGCCCTATAGGTTAAAACTTTCAAACAAATTGACTTGAAAGTTGATTTTATTTGAGCGTCCATGTTGTAAAAAACTCTAGATTTTTTGTTTGCTTTTTTTTAAATTGATTACTTATTAAAATTACAGTAATACAAAGAATATTAGTTAATACATTTCTTATGAAAGATTATTGACTGACAACACCAAACAACGAGACAATTGATCATATTAACAATGGAAATTTTGTTTTATTTTTATATGAAAACCAAGTTTACCCGGAACAAGTTATTCAAATTAAATTAAAAGAAAATAAGAAAACGTCTAATATTAAATCTCTCTTAAAAAAAGTGGACTGCATCAATGGAAATGGCCTTCATCTGAAGATGTCTTTTGTTATGAACCTAAAGACCTTTTAGAGGTCATTAATACACCGCAACCCTCCAAGAGAGGATTTTTTACAATCCATGAGACAAATAAATATAAATAGGTAAGTAATATTTTTTTATTTTATATTCTCAGTCTTTATTTTGTTTTTTATTGTAAAATTTGATTACTTTTGTTAAGTAAACAATAAAAATTTAATTTTTTTGCATAGTGTTTCTATTTTCTTTACTACCATGGGCCCTAAATTTATTAAACTATTTTTTAAAAACACTTTTTGTGGCCAAAGTTCCCTATTTCTATGACGGTTCAAGTGATAAAACAGTGGTCGGCCAAAGTGGCCCAACTTTGTCTTCTAGCTTTGGCCATCACCATTTTTTTAAATGGCATTTTCTAAATTAGCATATTTTTATTTTTGCCATGCTGAAAGTACTATTAGCGACATGTTTTCTGGTGCAAAAAAAATATATATCATTTTCCTATCGAAAGTTACAGGGTCCTAAATTTTGAAAGTGGCTAATGCCATCCAAGTTTACGGTATCAGGAGCTGTAACGTTGCAGTTACAGACAATTTACTAATAAGTATTGAGAATAATATCGCTCATAAAGGTGAATTCTGTTGGTAAACGTAGATGGCATTAAACATTCCTCAGGCGGCGTGCTAAAAATCCCCAACAATGGGCTTCATTTGTAGAGAGCCGCGAACGCCTCGGTCTCGGAGACGCGTCGCGCCTTCACGCTCCAGTTTTGATATCATCTATGTAAATAAGAATATAAAGGCGGCCGGGGAGACGCGGCGCGAAACCCCGTAACGCGCTGTCATTAGCCCGACATGGAAATTGTGCGGATTCACGTCCGCTCGCGTCCAGGCTCACATTGTGGTTGCGATTTAAATTCTTCTCATTTTTAACGCTCGCGCCGTAATGGGATTTCGATCGAGATGGGTGTTCCGTGTCGCTTGTCTCGGATCAGTTTGTCAGCCCTGCTCGGCAGTATGCAAACTCGCTGAGGAGCAGAGTTGCGAGGAGATTTATTAACTTGATTTGCTCATTGCTCGCGGCTCTTATTCTTCTCCGATCAGGAAATAGGAAGCCTCTTCGGCTCTCATTGTTAGCGAGGCTCCGTCGGGCAGGTCCCCAAGTATAGGTCAAGTGACTTAAAACTGATGATGTCTCTATGTAATGGGAATGTTTGGCTAGCTTCTTTGTATAATTTGTGCCATTATGGGGTGTACAGAACGTGAAAGTCAACAATTTAGCCAAACAACCCGTACTGTAAGCAATGCAGGTAATTTCTTCGAATAAAATTTCTAAAAATTAGGAACAACTCATAAACTGGTACTGTAAAATTATATAGAATATGAAATATTGCTAAATTAAAGAACATTACGCAAATTCCAATAAAAATATTAAATATAGGGAATTTTAGGTTTTACTTATGAACATTTTGGAATATTCTTCTACGGGAATAGGAAATATACCCCCACCTCCTTGTTTGATTGCGTGCGCTTCCGATTACAAAGGACAGACGACAGGCGAAGACAAATTTTATATTTTGCCTGCAGATATACTATTTATTTATAGGAGGCGACAAGCAGTGAAAATGACTAACACTGGTAACTGGTAGTATCTACCCTGCCCTCTCGGTTTTGTTTTCGCCCACTTTATTGTAAAATTTATTGAATTCATTTTATTGTCACTTTGTTGACAGTTTTTATTTAGTAGTATTTATTTTATTCTTATCATAGTATAGTCCATTGGTAGGTCTCTTCTTGTAACAATTACATGTCTGATATAAGATTAGTGTATACTGAACTGTATAAAATATTTAATTTTTAAAGTTCAAAAATTTTATATGTATTTTTTTCTACGTTCATGCAAAAACAATACTTTGTTGAACTATATTTAGTGGAAAAAGTGGTTCTTTATTGCACTAGTGCAATACAATGTTTATTGCATTCATCTGTCATTCTACTAGGTACAGCATTTTGTCATCATGACAAACATAAACGTTCAAATCGACGTCACATTTTTCTAGACTTAGTGTCATCTAAATAACATTTTTTGGTTTTTGCATGAACGTAGAAAAAATATTGTATGCAACTCGTACAAAAAGTGCTTATTGCATTTGTTGCATAAATAACTATTTTAAACAGCACATCCTTTTTAAGTTTGATGGTATATATTCTGCCTCATATATATATTCACTATGTTTGTACGCTATATATTTCCACTGATCCTCTTGTATTTCTTTCAGTAAAAAATAAGAAATAGCAATGTTTTAGTTGCATGTTGTTATTTATTTAAATAATTCTATGAATTGGTGATTCTAGTCCTGACCAGGATGAACTTCTCTGTTCCCATTAGATAAGAAAGTTATAAATAAAATACTAGCAACATTTAAATAATGAGTACGTCATTTACTAAAGTAAATTCAGGACTAAAGTAAATATACCATCAATAAGTCCAATAATGGGTGGAACAAAATTGCCTCTTAACCGCACAGCAATACTTTTTATAGTGCGTGGTGGTGAAGATGCCATGCTTTGAATATAAAGTAACTGTCAAATAATATAAACTGGACCTTTGAAACTTTCTCTGTTGTGTAGAGTACGCGTGGATATATCCAGATTACTGAGAGAGAGCAATAAATTAATTCTACACGAATTTCATACAAGATTTTTTTGAAAGCGAAGAATTTGATATTGTTTTGCTTTTATTTGTACTTTTCAACATTTTGAAATGTGGGCAGGCAATTCGAACATAAAAACTCATGTTTCAAGAATGTTTACTATTACTGAGAGGTCAATAGATTGTATTCATTTTTTAGATATATTTCGTAAGTAGACAAAACTATGTATGGCAAAAAAGATAGCAGAATTCCTTGGACTCTCCACCGCCAATGAATACACTGGCCATTGTTTTCTGCGCAGCTCTACAACATTGTGCAGATTCTGAAGTGGACATGAAACTTTTAAAGCAATATGGAGGTTGCCGATCAAGTTCAGTTACTGAGGCTTATATCTAAAATTTCAACGAACATAAAAACCAAATAGCAAAAAGAATCATAGGTCAGAAAGATAAGTACACCAGATGATAAATTATAAGAACCCTGAAGGTAGCAGTATTGCCACTACAATTTATTCATTCCGACGACTAGTAGTTGCATTGCTGTTAGACAAGAGAAGCTGGATGCCTCTAATATTCACTTTAATTTATATAATTGTGCCCTTAAAATTTATAATAAATATTTTAGAAATTCTAATTTATATCAGAATTTGTCAATTTCTAAACGCTTTTACAAAAAAATAACATGTTACATTTTCACTTTGACTTTCCAGCCACTTGAATATTGTACATGAGGTAAATGACGTTCATGCATACATACTTTTTCGAATATTGTAGGTTGAAAAATCGGCACCTTCTATCGATATAAAATTTCATTTATGTTTCCCATCAAGAGTAAATTTTGAATTTTAAGTTTCTTTCTTGAAATTGGTTTTGCCAATTTTCTGTAAATTTTATAAACTAATTCCTTTGTCCGATTTCTTTGCCTTCAAATCTATCAAATCTATTTAAGAACTATTAATCTACGAAAGAGTTATTAATTAATATTGAAGTAAAAAACAGTCGGAATCATTTTCGTTAATTAAAGGACTCAACAGCTGAGTATTAATTAAATTTCAGCAATACGGCTACGCGATTGAACGCTTATTGAATAGCTCCTCTGTCAGCGTTTAACGCGAAGTGATCGGCCTCCCATTATGATGAAAAAGTAACGAACCAGCTTGTTTCTGGATGCCGGACGGAGGTCGGTCGAGTCGTACCAACCAACTGTCGTGTGTCCATTGGGCTGAATGGAACGTGCATGATACTTAGTCCGGTCGAGCTTTAATTGTTGCCTGTCCCAAATTGACGGTTGCATTGTTAGTCCATCACCGTCGCCCATTGCAGTCCTAGAGAGGAAGTCCGCGTAGTGGCAGTACTGAAATTCCACGGGGTAGTGTTTTGTCTGACGTTCAGAAGGTAGAGTTGAGGAGACAGCTTGGTGTTGTACGTTAGCGGTAGCAACACCACGTGGAATAAATCAATCTGCTGTTCTTTGTCTTTCTACCAGCATTTTAGTTTATTATCGCATAGTTACTGAGTATAGTACCAGGCGTCCCAATTTTGTTGTAATTGTAGAGTATCTCGGAAATTACAAAACATAGGATACGGTTTTCCCAACATTGACACTTTCTGGAGAAACTTAAGATGCCGCAATTGGAACTTTCATAAATCTCTTCAACAACTTATTTATAAAGTCCAACGTTAGTATATTATTTTCAAATCAAAATGGAAATATACAGGGTGTTTCAAAACAAAGGCGAAAAATTTCAGGGGGTGATTCCTTGTTGAAAATAAAAGATAGTTTGTTATATAAACGTTGGGTCACAAGTCAACCATTAGGGAGATATCGCGTTGCAAAGATGGAAAAAAGAGTGTTTTTACTGTTTTTCTCGGAAACGAAAAGCGTGGCAATGGTAAAATTTTGTGGAAGTGTTACCATGATCAAAAGACACTTGTGACATATTTTTTCACTTTTTGAAAATAATTGGAAAGGGTTGAAATAAACTACCCCTTTCAGTTTTTTTAACTATACTTTCAAAAAACTTCCTTAACGACGTAGAAAAAATAAATTAGGTTAAGCCGATTCATTTAGAAACTTTTTTCTCTCTTATATTTTTTTGATAAAATTAACTGTTTCGACGTTAAAAAATAAAATGTAAAGTCGGGAAGAGGCAGTTTTACTACACCCATTATTAGGGAAAAACTAGTTGGCTGCTGTCAATTTCCGGATGTTTCCATTGTTGCTTTGACAGATAGCACTTTTCACTTTCAACCTACACTGGATTTTTACACGAACGTGTACAATTATTATTATTATCTTCAATTACTATGTAAACCTGAAAAAACACCAAACATTTTTAGACAACCACTGTAAACATACCATGAAAATAAAAAAAAATATTTAATAAAAATACCATTTTATAACGTATAATTACAACTCTTTAATGCAAAAATTAACAATTTACATGGAAAAAATATATTTTTTTATGATAAAATCACCATTTTAATTGGTAAAATTATAAATTTACATCTTAAAATGACACTGTATGTGTATAGATGTTTTAAAAATTATTTATTTAAATTTACAAATTTTTCGTAACTTTCTGTAAGTAATATTCAGGTACCAATCAAAATATGTAATAAAATTGTCGATGATTCGTGCTGTAATTTTACGTTTTTTATGGTTTACATTTTGTGCAGTATCTATAGGTATCTATACCAACCTATAGATATACTTATTATATTAATATATATATGATTTGTTTGTATCTTTTACCGTGGAATAGTTGTATTTGAAAATAATCACAACTAGCAGGTGTAAATTTCATTGACGTCATTTAAAATAAAGTGCCAACTGTACTTACATCGTCTTGAATAGTTTTACGATAATAGGAATATAAAAAATACAATACCTACTTTATAACCAATAGCCTGTTAAAAATTACCTCTCTTTCAAATACCCTTTAATGCCACATTCAGTAACCAGCAACGAATGTATGATGTTGGGACATGTATAAAAATATTGATTGATGGCGTACCTACTTATTCTTAAGGCTGACTTTAAGATCTTATATCTTGCATACTCTTTTATTTTGTCAGGTAGGTATTAATGCCAAACATTCATTCTTTAGATTTTATTTGTTTATTTTTTATTTTAAACACCAAAAATGAATAAGCATGTAAGTATTTTACAGGTCGACATTTCAGTCTATTTTAGGAATTATTACCTATCTATTTTGGATATTTCATAGGTATCTGGAAATAACTATCAAATTTCACATCCAAAAATTTTTTTTGTCGAATGGAGGTAATTTTCAATTTGACTACAATTTAGTATACCTAGGTACCTACATTTGTAAGTATACTTACTTAAATAGGTAGTTACTCATCTATTTGCTTAAGCATAACGGTCCGAAAAATATTTTTCTTTTTAGAGATTAAATGTGTAGATACCTAAGTAGGGTACCTACATGAATGCTGTACTTCTATATTTTACCTATTTATTTATTATGATGACTATAAAGTATTGTCATCCTCCAAGTCTTATAAGATAGGATTGCATCAAATATGAAACAATATTGTCGATGTCAAATATGAGTCGTAGAAGTATATAATATATAGATTCTAGAATCATTTTTACGTTCTTCGTCTAATTTACTATTGAACTCTCCATTAATCTAATTCCAATTTGAATAAAAGATGTATCTTAAACAGATAACTTTTTATCCACCTTATAATTAGATATTATTATTTTCGAAATTATACAAACTTTTGTTAGCTAGCGTTGAACTCCACATAAATCTTTTATTGATGTCATTCCCCATTAGCATGTGATGAATTTCAGTAAATGTTTGCTTAAATTTCTTTTTTATTATTGTCTTCAGCATTGTCAACATTCATTACCTATATAATTTGACATTAAATACATTAACAATCTGCTTTGTATTTCATTAGACTTGGTCGAAATATTCATCTAAATATACCTAATTTTCTGTTATTCTTTATAGAATTACTTACTTGATAACGTTTGCTGCTTGATTTGGTATTGAACTCTCCGTTAAGATGTAATTCTAATTTCAGTAGGTAAATATTGGGTTGAGTGTTTGCTTTTCATTAACATACCAAGTTAATAGATACAGTATCGACCTATATTACTCTTAAATATCGTAAATTAAATTTGTGTTAATGCTACTTTTTGATTTTTATTTGAATTTTTTTACTGATCCTATATTTATTTCGAATTTCAATAAATAGGTACCTATACCTAGCTGTGGCATGAATTCAAACGACTTACGTCACAGCTTACGTTACGCAATTATTTTGATTGTAAAAATAATTCTCTATTCTTTTTGTAATTTAGTGCAGTAGGTACTTAGGTACCTATGTAGTAGGTATTGTACATTTGGATATAATTTTATTATTCTCTGTTGCAGTTTCTTAAATATTTTTATGAAAATATAATGAACTATTCATTTGTTCGCATGACGTAAGGTGTCAGAATTCTTACCGCAACTATTATAGTAGAAATGTCCTAATTTCTCAGAACTAAGTGCGTAAGTGTTATTTGTCTATCTTAGCATTGAAATCTCCTTACTCTTTCAAATTTTGATATTGTTGTTTTGTGTGGTTAGGTATTCGCCTTTTCAGTAATATATTAGGATTTCAATATACAGATTTGGAAAGTGGGGATCTTGATGGTGAATTGTATTTTGCCGCTTGCGTGTATTTGTGTCATGCTACACGCATACTTCGACCACAGCGTGTTTGCATCAAGCAGTGTTGCCAGGTGGGAAAAATTCAGTGCATGAGAATAATTTCAAAGAAGCAAGTAATTTTCAATTACTTTTGTAATGCCATTTTTATTTCATTAAAAATCATTATGTTCTGCTATTTTATCATAATATTACATTGTAAGTAGGTAGTTACAGGTACTTACTTAAAAGTTATTAACCACGTAACCTTACTAATTTATTTTATTGTTAGGCCGGGCGAACGTTGAGGCGCAGTTGACGTGACGCAGGGTGACTCACGGGTCGTAAAATCTGTTGTTTCCAGAAAATGTAGGTACCCTTACGGAATAGAGTTAAGAATCACTGCAATACAGCGTGAATACAGCAGACACACCGCATATCCGTAGACTGTCATACCCGTTTATGTATTCATTGCTAATTATTAAGAGAGCAGTCTACAATAAAGGATATTTCAAGTACCCAAATATTGTAGATACCTACCTCTATCTATTCAATTTTGCCCTCGATTTTTCCTTTATTTCTCGTTAGGTCTTTGTTTTGGTAGATTTCAAAGAGTAATTTTAATTTTTTTTTTTGTGTCTATTAAAAAGCATGAGATTTTGTAATCAAAATATGAAAGCATGAGATTTTCTCGGAATGGATGAGATCTGACAACACTGGCATCAGTTGATCTGACAGTTAGATTTGCAATGGCGATACGGAACCGAAGCGGCAATTTCTACTTTCTCTGTAAAGATCCGCAATTTCCGAATCTGTATAAACGTTGACTTAAATATCCTTAATATCTAACCCATAACAGTAACATATTAGATATTATTTACAGTTTAATTTAGTTAACCTGCTTATTTATATAGGTACTATCGTTTGCAATATTAATGACACTCACTAAAATTAATTTTGCTGTTTATTTTGAACTTGTGACGCATTCATATTGAAATCTGCTTTAAATATTTAACATTAGTTATTAGTTGTTTCACTTACCAAGAGAGATTTAATGAAATATCTATTCAGAACTTCAAAAGAAGTTCAAAAACTGTCTTAGGAGAGTGTCATTATTATTGCAGACGATTGTACCTATCTACTATCTACTTCGAATTTCAATCCTTTCCTGCAAGTATTAAAAAACTTTTCGTCGTTATCAACGTTCGTGGTCAGACAATGCATTGAACTCCTCATGTAACATCTACCTAATTAATTATTATAATTTTAATTATACGTGGACTTAAATTGAAATGTGGGTAGGTACTTACTTAAAAAGATAGTTATAGGCAGAAATATATGTATAGGCCCGTGTTTACTGACATTTGAAATATATTAATGGAGAGTTCAATGATGAATCAGACAAGAAACGTTAACGTCATATAGTTGCAGATATTTTGTCTTCTTTAAATTTATAAGCATTGGATAAGATTTTAGCTTTTATTCTGTGTGGAGTAAGTACCTATTTACTTAAGTACTTAATATTAAGAGTAAAAATATATGTTGCAATCGATTTAAGAATTACCTACACACGCAGTACACAAGAAGGAAAACTACCATTCTAGACCAGTATTTTAAATTTATGTGCCATAAAATAACAGTTTTGATCTCTAAAATGTTTACAGTTTTTCCGAAACAACTTGCCAAGATAGGCACTGGGAGTAATACACCTACCAGTTTGTCTGTCTCCATCCGAGTTCGCTTCCTGCTTGGCGTTCGTTATATCTCGAGATGCAATGGGGGCAAAGCTATTCGCTCTTACACAGGCAGGAGTATGTTTATAAACAATAACTTGACTGCGGCCACGTTGCTAGCGCGGTTGTACGTCCAGTTTGTTTGCGGTTCTGTCTGTAATATGCTAACTGTCAGGTCATGTTAAATTCTAAGAAATTATTTACTATATTTGTCATTAAACTCTTCACGGTGTACTTGCTAGAAGATACTGAATTGAAAACCAATTATTTGAAGACGTAGATATCCAATGTTAGATGTTGTAAAGTGAACAGAAAATATAAAAACGGAATGAGTACGTTGAATACAGTACTGAGCAAACATACGAATGTTGGCAGAATATATAGTATTGTTTTTTAAATACTTAATTAGGTACATTGATAAAAGTTTGTCTGTTGGAAATTTGTTACCAACGTAAAGTTATTATTATTATTATTATTATTATTATTATTATTAAAAATTATAGAAGAGCAGAGGACTACTGTCCTATTGTGCTCACAAAGAAGAAAATAGATGAAGTTACACATATTATCCTAATATAAGTACAAAAAGAATAACAAAAGTTTTAAAGTACAATAAGAAAAGAGAAAAGAAAAATAACATAAATAAATTTTGCATCCACAGAAACTAACCTAATTGTTAAATAGATAACTGTCAATTCTATTCTTGAATAAGTACACTGTTGGCGAATCTACTATGTCCTGAGGTAATGAATTCCAAGTGTCGAAGACTCTGTTGCTCAGAAAATGTTGTCTGGTACGCGTTTTGAAGTTCTCCTTCTTAAGTTTTAAAGAATGTCCACGAAGACGAATGTCTGTATTGAGTGGAAAAGCTGTGCCTAAGTTGCCAAAATTGAATTTTAAAATACGGTAAGTTAATATTAAATCACCACGAAGACGTCGTTGATGAAATGTCGTGAGATCTGCAGATATTAATCTATCGTGATAGGACGGCCGAACAGGACCAAGGGATAATCTAGTAGCTCCACGTTGAACTTTTTCCAACATATCTTGGTCCCTGATGAGATCAGGACACCACACTGGTCCCGCGTATTCTAGTATGGGACGCACATAGCTTTTGTAGAGTCTGCAGCACGTATCAAAAGATAAATTTGAAAAAGCTTTTCGAAATAAAAACAGTTTAGTGTTCGCACGTTTACACACAGTGGCGATATGATCACTCCACGTAAGACTACTATTTACTATTACTCCAAGGTCGTTATGTGATGACACACTTTTCAGTAGCCGTCCATTAATAAAGTACGGAGAATTTGGATTGTTTCTACCAACATGCAGTACAACACACTTATCTACGTTCAAAGGAATAAGCCAGTCAGTACACCAAATCTGCAACGTATCGATGTCATTTTGAAGGTTTTGGTAATCGGTCGTGGATCAGCGTATATTTTAGTGTCATCAGCGTAGAACGATAACGAGCTTGTGGAAAGATATTGAATGTCACTTGCATAAATAACAAATAATAGCGGGCCAAGAACGGAGCCTTGTGGGACTCCACTTGTAACTGGTCTTACCTCAGAATAATCTTGACCAACTCTAACCTTAAAAAATCTGTCGTCAAGGAAGTCAGTTATCCATCTATTCAGGTTACCACGAATACCTAGATGATTTAACTTATAGAGAAGTCTCCGTTTGGGAACTCTGTCAAAAGCTCTAGAGAAATCCAGATAAATAATGTCCGTAGGGGCTCTGTTGTCTAGAGCTCTAGACCAGTCATTTACACAATGTAATAAGTTTGTTATAGTGGAACGACCTTTTACAAAACCATGTTGTTGATGTGGAACAATGTTCAAACGCAACAAAAATCAGACATATGTTCTTTAACAATAGACTCCATTATTTTACATACAATCGGCAGCAGACTGATTGGGCGGTAGTTATTGGCATCGAGTTTATTGCCTTTCTTGAAAATCGGTGTAACAGATGCAAGTTTCCAGGCTGGCGGTATAGAGCATTGAGTAAATGAGGCATTCATTATTTTGGATAAAGGATAACATAGAGTTTCGGCACATTTCTTTAAGAAGAAGGAAGATAAACCATCCAAGCCCGGTGATGAGTAACTTCGAAGAAGAGTCATTTGACGTTTTACTTTATCTGGTGTAAAATAAATGTCACTGAGTGATGATTGTACCCATGGGGCAGCCAGTTGTGGAAATGTATCGTACTGCGGCTCGTCTGTGAAAGATTTAGAAAAGGACAGAGCAAACATTTCTGCTGAGTCATAGTTGGATGTGCAAAGGCTACCATCATGTCTCTGCAGTAAGGGAATGGACACCTTAGAAGAGAGAGAGGAACGAATATATTTATAGAATTTTTTAGTGTTTCCACTATTGACTATTGCTTCTTCATAAGACTGCCGGGATGCACTCAAGTGCAGCTTTAGAGTATTTGAGAATCTTCTATGAGTTACGAAGTCTTCAACTTGGTTAGAACGCTTATATTTTCTCCAAAGGTTTCTTTTATGTTTTATCATTTGTGACACTTCGTAGTCAATCCATGGTTTTAATTTATTACGAAAAATTTTTCGCTGTCTAGTATTATCTGACAAGAACTTCTTTGTAATGTTAAGAAAATTATCCCACATCAATAAACAGTTATCACCTAGAGCGTTATCCCAGTCAGTTAAAGCCAAGCAATGATTTAATGTAACAAAATCAGTTACTTCGAAAATAGTATAATTGTCTCGTTTAAACATGGGCTCTGTATTAAATTGAATATGGGCTGTAATCACACAGTGATCAGATATTCCAATAGGAGAAGAAACTTCTACGGATGAAATCAGCCGAACATCGTTAGTAAAAACGAGGTCGAGTGTTGACGGCTCGTTGTTTTGACGAAAGCGAGTGGGCTCATTTATTAACTGCGTTAGATTTGAGTTTAGAACGAAATCCATAAAAAGGTGCTTTATGTTAGCCAGATCAGGAATAATTGTAATTGGCCATGTTATATCCGGAAAATTAAAATCTCCAACAATAACAGAATTCTCAAGACATGACAATTCGTCAAGTTTTTCGAGTAAACTGATATTATCATCAAGGGAAGAGTCACCAGGACGGTAAACACAGGTAATATGAATTTGCACAGACTGTTTCTTCAATTTGAGAGAAATTAGATCAATATTAGAGATAGTTATGTCCACAGTAGATACAGAAAAGTTTTTAAGTATAGCATTTGCCAAATATATACAAACACCGCCACCTCTTCGAATTTCCCTGTCAGATCGGAAAATAGTATAATCTTGAATATTAATTAACGAGTCAGGAATTTTAGGTTTAAGCCAGGTTTCGCTTAACAAAATTATATCTGGTTTAAGTAGTTGTACTGTACATAAAAGTTCATTGTATTTGGCCTGAATGGAATCTAGATTTGTATACAGAAGGAACCAATCAGTTAAACATGGTAAGGAGGAGACTTGGGAGTTATGTACAATTGCATAATAATTTTGTAAATGAAATAAATGTACTGTAATTTACCTACAGAAATAAACAAGGATAATGTTCCTTATGTATTGTGGTTTTGCGACTATTAAGCTAAATTCCATTTTAATTTACAGCTATCTTGGTATACTTATAGCTATAAGTCTAAAATAGTAAATATTCACTAATTCTCAGCATTTTTCATTGTTACAGTTTTAGAGGGTACCGAATGGAATAAATTACGAGAAAATGATTTTTATCGATTTTTTTAGGTTTTTTCAAATATTTGCTGTGTAACTCCCAATTTCAACTTCAGATTCATGTTCAGCGGGAAAGAATACAAAAGAAAAATATAGTCTAACTCCCAGCACACATGACTTTTTTGTGGACCTGTGTAAACTTTTGATGCGATTTTTTATTGTTTTTGTGGGTTTTCTCTAAAATTTGCTGTGCGACCCCCCATTTTGACGTCAGATTTGTGTTCAGCGGGAAAAAATATAATGGGACCCTCAGCACACACCACTTTTTTTGTGGACCTGTGTTATTTGTCAAATACGTTCAGATCATTAGTTCATGGCTTGGTAGCGTGTTCATTGATTGGATAATATATTAAATTAGCCTCCAATTTTCCTTAGATAAATTAGATTAATAAAAGAGAAATAAAATCGTTAACCTCGATACGAAAGGTATTCGGATAAATTAAATCTTAAACATATTTTCAATTAATAAAGTACAAGGTTTCTATTACAATGTCTTAATTGAAATCTAATTTATTCATATATCAATCACAGTTTAATAACAAACATACATCTGCAGTCGATTAATTTGAGATGTACAAGATAACAATAGAAGAAGAAGATAAGTCTATGGAGATACATTTACTTCGCATTTCTCATTATTCTATGTAACATTATAACTAAATACTTAGTAAATGTCAGAGAAGTATTATAAATTTGGGAATAGTTTTTCTTAAGTTATAAAATGTCAGCAAAATATATATAGATGTATGTATTTGTAACGGTGAATGTCTGAATTTCACCAAATTTATCTTAGCTTCGATCGTGAGATGTAGTCTAAATTGACCACCGTTGTCTGAATAGCAGTTTTAACCACAGTAGCCTTAGAACCAACAGTTGCAACCGAAATCATATTATATCACAATCAAATTTTCAGAAAATAATAATCAACCTGTATTTATATCTTTAAAGTTAGTAACAAAAATGATAATTTGAACTGTATACAGTAGGTATAACAAACAAAACCTACTCAATATATATTATAAAATTGACATTTTTTTTTTCAGGTAACTCCTTCATTATTTGACTTAGCATATATAAGGTAAGATGCTCTTATACAAGGTTTTATTGAAATGGTGTAAAAATCATCTTAAATAAAATATATTTCAGCCATTTAAATTACGGTGTAAATTATTATTGAATAATTCTAACGGTTACATGACATTGAAGTAACAAAAACTAAGAATAAGTATTCAAAACAATGTTTTGCTAGGAAAATTAAAAACATATAAAGGAAACAACTTATAAAACACAATATAATGAAAAATTAAACGTTTCTAAAGTGGAAGTACATCAAAATTATCTTCAGCGGTTTGTAACAAGAGGATCTTTTTTCGTCTAAAGAAGTACGCAATTTTTAAAAATTATATTTTCGACTTAAAAAAATGTCCCCAAAGCAATTATTGAAAAAGCAACCTCCAATCCTTACAAACACTCTGATTCTAATATTCATATCTTGAAATCATCAGTAGATTTAGGGGCAAAATTAATACAGGCGTGACAATTTTCGTATTTTCGTAAGTTGCTGTAAAAAAATGGTTTTTTTAAATTTACACTGTTATACCCCTATCTCCCTTATTAGGTATTCCGACCAATGCTCATCTGAACTTTTATTCTATTTTTATGAGTACCTGCTGTCACCACTTATATCATTTCATTGACACCCTGTATATCAATTTCAATTTATCGAATCTTGTTTGCAATGTTGTCTGCCATGCTTTCTTTCTAGTATTTCATCATTTAAAAATATTTTCATTGGAAAATACTAATTAATTACATTGCATCCCTGTATTGGTTAGAAAATATGCACAGTTTTGTAGTTAATTCATTTAAAAATGTTGCAAATTATGTTACAGACTATCTTTTTTACGTGACAAGCTAGAACGGAATCATCATTCACTCCACTTCAGACACATAGCACAGCATTCATTAACTTGTCTCGTTATATTTTACACACCTCTGCAAACTATATTATTAACTGTTAGACTAAAATCGAGATTGTATTTTCGTATTATAACAGCGTATGTTGCGTGTTTTGCTATTAAACGCAGAAAAATCATAAACATATGTACTACTTATCGATACGTGAATCGACAGTTTTAAAACGTAAACGCCATGTTTTGAAGCGTAAGCATGAATTGCTATATTCGAATAATTTGTAGGTACGGATGTGTTTATTCCTCAAATTACATGTGTAAAGGATGTACCGTAAATATTAAATATACGTTGCATGTTGATTAACGTTAGATTTACTATTAATTCAGCTGTTCCTTATTTAGATAACTTCTTTAGATACCTGATAAACTACATCACGAAAATAAATGTATTGTCTTCGTATTACATATTATCCGTTAGTAAATGAGGAGTTTCCTTTAAGAATTATATTTGAACACCCACTAAATTCAATCTTGAAACAAGAGTAAATGGAAATATTTCAGTTACTAATACTCAAATAATAAATTTGCCGATACCTATTAGTGTTGGCAATGTTTTCTTGGTGTAACTTAGTTTAGCAAATCAAAACAAGATTTAAGACAAGACCAATTCAAGACTTGACAGCTTCAATTGCAAGACAAGATTAAAAAAAAATCTTGCTAGACAAGAAAAAATGATATACCAAGAGTATAAAATATAAGAAGGAGTAGGTAATCTTTAAGTTAATATTAGCTGAAAAAAATGAATATTGTATATTTATCGTAGGTATATACTCTATTTAAAGTACCTACATAAAAATATCATACTTCTGTATTAAAAATTACAATGTCAAACTTTATGGTGTAAATAAAATATCTCGAAGGACATTGTAAAAATACATTATAGGTATTATCTCCATTTAAAGAGGTATATCTTCTTTACTTATTAAGTTTCGGAAAAAAGTTGATATACCATTATTTATATGTACAGGGTGTCTAAAACTTGATAGTAGGGGCCACCTGTGACCGTACAACAAATTTAAATAAAATTTGGGACACGTGGTCTTAACTGAAAGTATTATCTTTGGGGTTTGATAGAAACAACTAATGACTTTTTTACTGTATTAGAAAGGTATTTTAAGCTAATATATAACAAATCTCCTACAATTCCTATCAATGAAGTCATATGTATGATCTCTGATACCAATCATCTAGGTATGCTAAGGAACAATTCCACAGACAAAGCTCTATTGAATAATTATCTAAAAAAATTAATCTAGCTAAATTCACTAACCTGGTTTAATGAAAACATTCTGTAAATATCTAAGTTCACTTTTGAAACTATGGGAACTCGAAAATTCAACCAGAATAGATGAGATCTGACCTATTTCTGCACGTGTCAATGAATTTAAACACGATAACGACCTACTTAATTAATAAAAAAAGTTGTACCCTTTATGTAATACTGCATACATATCTATTCTCGATATGACCTCTTATTTTAAGATACATATCCAATCGTCGCCTGACTTTTTTGTTGGCTGCGTTTATTAACATTTTGCTGTTTAACTCATTACAAGCGGTTGTGATTTTTTCTTTCATCAATTTATCAATTAATATCTCTCGAATGTGTTTTGTAAACCTTATTCTTTAAAAACTCTGGTGATTTTCTTTACTACTGAATAGGTTCATTAATCCCAATCCATTTTTCTGGGAAAGTGTTATCTAAATATTGCTGCACAATCCTGGTCTTGTGGAGTGGAGCTTCGTCGTGCTGATACCATATATATCTCCTTAGCTGCAATGGTACATTCTCCAGAAGTACAAGAAGTTCTTCTTGTAAGAAATTTAGGTAACTCACGCTGTTCAATGTATGTTCATAAAAATTAGGACCAATTAAATGCCTACAGATGATGCCGCACCATACATTTGCTCCAAAATGGTCTTGGTTTTGGACTAGATTTACATTGTGGCGATTTTCAATGGACCAGTAGTGTTCGTTGCGCCTGTTTGGTAAACCATTACTGACAAACCGACATTCGTCCTTTCAAAGAACGCACCGAAAAAGGTTCTGATCAAGAGTTTCTACATTTACGACAATTTGAGCTATAAAATTAAGTCTGTTTTCAATGTGACGCTCAGGCAAATGCTCAAAGTTGTGAATTCTTACCCTTCGGTCAATTATTTGATTATTCCAAACAGAAAATGCATCTTAATTTCGTCGCAAGGTCGCTTCCAATCTCGTTCTGGATACCTTTCTCGATAGAACTTTTCAACTCTTCTTGAATTTTTCTGTGACTAGCCGTAAGTTAGCAACATATCAACTTTTTCCGAATAAGAAAACATATTGTAAGCACAAAAGCTGTACGTTTGACGTTTGTATCGAGTAATGACAAGTATTTTATGACATTTATGCATTTTAAACGAACATTAAATTATTCCAACGACTACGTGATCTTTTCGCCGCTAATGTGATTTTTAGGTGATATTTCTTTTAAGGCTTTATAGGATGGTGTTGCTTATAACTTTCAAACGGGAAGTATTACAGAAACAATTATCTAATAAAAGTCTATTTGAAAAAAGAGAGCTTTTTAAGAGGATAAAAATTAGGATATTGTTACGAAAGCTGACCTACCTTTTTAGTTTGTTAATTATGTTCCTGTTTGCGGTAAAATTTATAATTGAAGCTCACCTACCTCGTTAGTTTGTAAATTACGTTTCTGTTTATGATAGAATTTATAATTTTTGCGATGCCTTTATTTTGACGTTTTCCGGAATGTTCCAGGCTATTCTATTTGTTTCTCGACACGTTTTCGAGATCTCAGAAACTTACAGAACTCTAGTAACCTATATAAGCAGATCATTTTCGCCGCTGGAGCCAGTTTATATTGAGCAGCCGAAGGCGATTGACAAACGTCAAAGTAAAGCGTTGACAGTTGCGAAATTTGTTCCAAGGATATTTCTTGTATAATCAAGAATGACATTAAAGTTGTTTGTATACGTGACGTGTTTCTACGATAACCTAATTTCGAGGTTAAAATATGTTTCTGTAAAAAATATAATTGATGGACGTCATTAGTAGTTTATAATTTTTGCAATGCCTTTATTTTGACGTTTTCCGGAATGTTCCAGACTATTCTATTTGTTTCTCGACACGTTCTCGAGATCTCAGAAACTTCCAGAACTCTACAAACCTATATAAGCAGATCATTTTCGCCGCTGGAGCCAGTTTATATTGAGCAGCCGAAGGCGATTGACAAACGTCAAAGTAAAGCGTTGACAGTTGCGAAATTTGTTCCAAGGATATTTCTTGTATAATCAAGAATGACAATAAAGTTTGTTTGCCTACGTGAAGTGTTTCTACGATAACCTAATTTCGAGGTTAAAATATGTTTCTGTAAAAAATATAATTGATGGACGTCATTAGTAGTTTATAATTTTTGCAATGCCTTTATTTTGACGTTTTCCGGAATGTTCCAGACTATTCTATTTGTTTCTCGACACGTTCTCGAGATCTCAGAAACTTCCAGAACTCTACAAACCTATATAAGCAGATCATTTTCGCCGCTGGAGCCAGTTTATATTGAGCAGCCGAAGGCGATTGACAAACGTCAAAGTAAAGCGTTGACAGTTGCGAAATTTGTTCCAAGGATATTTCTTGTATAATCAAGAATGACAATAAAGTTTGTTTGCCTACGTGAAGTGTTTCTACGATAACCTAATTTCGAGGTTAAAATATGTTTCTGTAAAAAATATAATTGATGGACGTCATTAGTAGTTTATAATTTTTGCAATGCCTTTATTTTGACGTTTTCCGGAATGTTCCAGACTATTCTATTTGTTTCTCGACACGTTCTCGAGATCTCAGAAACTTCCAGAACTCTACAAACCTATATAAGCAGATCATTTTCGCCGCTGGAGCCAGTTTATATTGAGCAGCCGAAGGCGATTGACAAACGTCAAAGTAAAGCGTTGACAGTTGCGAAATTTGTTCCAAGGATATTTCTTGTATAATCAAGAATGACAATAAAGTTTGTTTGCCTACGTGAAGTGTTTCTACGATAACCTAATTTCGAGGTTAAAATATGTTTCTGTAAAAAATATAATTGATGGACGTCATTAGTAGTTTCTGTCCAATCCCAGAAATAATACTTTCGTCACAAATTTCATTTAATTATTTTTTATCCTCACAGTAGGTCCATACTATCAAGTTTGAGACACCCTGTACCTACCTACCATCTGTTCTGCAATAATATCAATTTAAGACCGTCCCATATCATTTTGTCGAAGCTTGTATCGAAAATACTAATAATACTGAGTTTTTTTACGAAATACTTTTATTTAAAAAACGGTCACTAAAGTACCACATTGTTAATTTTGTCCTAAAAATGATCATGAAAAACGTGTGTTTCTGCAAAGAAAAACACGGACTCCATATTAAATTCGAATCGAGAATAATCCGTGAAATTAAGTTCTGAAAAAAATTGGCGTTTCATTGGACCATGTATATCCTCTATTTTGTCTCTTTTGTTTTTATTTCCGAACTGCACCGCACATTTTGGCTGTATCGATTTTTTTCAGGGATCATTTGATTTGTCATGACTGTTACCTAGAACTTTAGTAAATGACTTTGGTTAGAAGCCGGTGGAAGCGATAAGGTTTAATTTTACATTTTAAAGTCCGTGAAAAGTGACTCGACTGATTTTTTATTTGCACGGTGGATTTGCGCCAAAGTATTTACGCGAGCAAATATATTATTTCTAGATCCCAAAAGAGCTTATCAAATTGATCTTACCCTTTCAGACCACAAAAAAAACCATTCCATGGATTTATACGTGTTCCAAATATATTTCTGAAAAGTGCAATCAATATTCAGTGAATAATCAAAATAAACAGCTTTCAATGACTATGTGATAGGTACCTTCTGGTTTAATTAACAATAAAATAAAATTACATTAAGTATCTACATACATTTAATTAATTTTATGTTAAACAGTTGTTCTGTATTTCAATTTCTTTTACACATCAATGTTCAATCTGAGAGATGTGCATGTACGATTAGAAACCAATCTTGCCAGTTCATTATTCAATAACTTATTACATACGTTGTGTATATTATTATTGTAACAACACGTAACTTTCATAATTTTTAAGGTATTCTAACAAGATGTTTTCGTACTGTGCATAGAATTATGAAATTAGTTTATTTTTCTTAATTTTAATCGTTTAGAAATTTTAAAGCCCACGACAGACAACCACTGAATTTAATGTCTTACAGAATTCTCTTCAAAGTGAGTTAGGGAGTTTTATATAAGATTATCCATCACTCGATGCTTAGAATTAATTCTAAGAAAATGTCTGTGTGATATTTTTCGCTAATTTTTTTTTTTAAGTATATGAAATTACTTATATTTTAAACTTTTTCAGTTTAGAATTTACATGGAGAAAATATAATTGCATTATTTTTTTCTATGCAACAGTTAATTTATAAAACTTTTAAATGGTCCGAAGTATTTTTGGTAAGATATTTTGATATCGACATAGTTTTCGAATATTTTGTAGTGTTCTTCGGTGTTCCAAAACTTATTTTTCTAAAACGGTTTTAAGCCACGCTTATTATTTAGAGTTCAGTGCCATTTGATTTGTTATGATTTTCTCATATTTTACAACTTTTTATTATACAATACAGTTCAATATTTCATTGTAAATATGTTGGTTATACTTCAAGTTAAATTCATTTTAACGCTGGCCATATTTGCTCCAGAAAATGCACATAAACCATTCATATGCATCCTAAACAATTAAACCAGTTAGAAATATTTTGACTCACCTAGATATTATCTATGCATCGCCCATTTATGTGTTGATGTTTCAGAATTTTGATGATTTTGTAAATGATATTAGTTACCACTAACAAGTACACCAAATTTGGTAAAAATAACAACGGAAAACGGGTAAAATAATTTTATCTAATTTTATTTAGTATCTAATACGATTTTTACATTTCTATAAATAGATTTTTATTAGTGCTACAATAGATGTCCTTATAGCACGCTGTAATGAAAAAAGTTTTTATTAATATTTTTCTGTTAAATCGATTCCTGTTTTTTAGAAGAATGATCTATTTAAAAAAATTATTATAAAACATTTTTATATGTATGTTTGACAAAGTTTGGATAACAGCTATCTATGTGAAAGGTAAGATAAGAAACCTTGATCCATATACTTAATAGCAGTTACTTTTTCTGTTCATAGAAAATGCACCAGCTTGCTGTCGCATCATTTGACACTTTTTGCCAAATATACATTTTTTCAATTATTAAATGAAAGGTGATCAAATTTTATACAATATTCTTGTTGTAAATTCATATTACTATATTCGATGTTTTATCAAATTCGGCTGACCCCTTGTAATATGAATTTTTACAACTCTTATACTATAAATGACTATTATAAATTGGTTTTCAAAAATATATTACAAGGACTTACCTGTTATGACTATGGTCACCCTTTAAATGTTCTTTATTTGAGATCATCCAATGTAGATTCATTAAATTGATATAAAACATTATATTCAGACTTTTTACTAACCATAAACTTAAGTTAGATTCTTCGCCAGGTCCTGATGAAATTACTGTTCCCATTTTAAAGAATTGTGTTCGGGAGTTGGCTAAACCTCTTTTCAACATCATCAACTGCCCTCTCAGTGGCTATCTGCATCTGTCACTCCAATTTACAAGACTGGCGATAAGTTAGACCCACAAATTATCGACCGATTAGTTTTGTGTGCATATGCTCCAAAATTATGGAGAGAATAATTGTGCAGGCTTTGCTCCCTTTCCTACTTGAAAACAATATAATTCAGCAAGTTCAACATGGTTTTGTTCCTGGACGATCGACGGTCACTAATCTATTAAAATCATTAAATGTCTGGAGTCAGATGCTTGATTCTCATCAACCCTTTGAGATTATATACCTTGATTTTTCCAAATCATTTGATCGAGTGCCAAAACTGCAGCTTCTATTGAAGCTATAGTATTGTGGAATTCGTCGTCGACTATTTAAATAGATAGGTGCATTTCTGACCAACAGAAAATTCAGGGTTAGAATAAACTGCTCTTTCTCAAACTGGTACGACGTTCTTTCAGGAGTGTCCTAAGGATCTGTGTTACTTTGCTGACTTTTATAATATAATTAATGCTCAATACATGTTCTATGCAGACGATAGCAAGCTCTATGGAAATCCCATCTCGGATCACGCTGTTCTACAGGCTGATCTAATGAAAATTAATACTTGGTGTACTATATGGTCCTTACTACTGAATGTAGATAAATGTACTGTCCTTCATCTCGGTCTTAACAATCCACATTTCTCTTATCGTCTGTCATCTGGCTTAGTAACATCAGTGGAAAAGCAATGTGATTTGGGTATTGTAATTAATTCCAAATTGAGTTGGTCAGAGCAAACTTCATGTGTGGTTAAAAGAGCTAACACACAAATGTACTTGCTAAGGAAATGTTTTCAAAATCCTAACCCTGCTTTGTTCCTTCGCCTTTACAAAACATATTCGGCCTCGTCTAGAGTATGGTATATCGGTTTGGTGTCCATATCTAGTTAAAGACATTATGGCATTGGAAAAAGTCCAAAGAAATGCTACAAAGATGATTCCAGCGTATCAAAATTTACCTTATGAAGACCGTCTACGTCTGTTGAAACTTCCCTTCCTCTCCGAGCGACGAAAAAGAGGTGATCTCATTCAGTTATATCGTTCTACCCACAATCTTTTCTCCGTCGACATGTCTTGTTTATTTGTTTTAAATGAAGATATACGCCTGAGAGGGCATTCTATGAAACTTCTGCACGAAAAATATAATACAACAGTTAGACAGCAGTTTTTAACAAACAGAACGTTCCATCATTGGAATTCCTTGCCTGATGACATCGTAAGTGCCCCATCTCTTAATACCTTCAAGAACAAGTACGATCGTTTTGTGTCTAGTGTGTTAACTTAGTAGTTTTTTGTCATTGTTTCGTTATTTCTTTACTTATGTACTATTACTTGCTTGTGTACTCTACTATTTTTGTCTTTGCATTGTATTTCTTAGAATAAGTTTTCTACTTTTGGGCATAATAGATTTTTTTCTCTGCCCTTCTTATATTGTAATAATAATAATAATAATAATAATAATAATAATAAAACTTTCTTTCAAAGAGATACCAACAATTAAGGATATGATCTTTTATCGTATACCTAACTATTCTTCCACTAAGAAACGACCATTTCGTAGTGTAAATATGGATATAGCCCATAACAATATAAACTGTAAGTATAATAAACATGGTGGGTAGACTGAAGTACTGGGTAAAATCGAGATATAACCTTGCACTTAAGATAAATGTTATGCAAGACGTGGGTTTTTATAATTCTTCATTTTTCGTATAAAGCACATATATGTATTTAGTTACATCAAAATAACATAGAAATGAGTTCGTCATTGCATAAATTTCAAATAAAAATGTACCTAATAAAGAAACGCAAATTTTGTTTGTCGTAAAACACAGAATGATCACAAGTTTTTTTGTGGTACGTCTTAGTACGTTGTTTAATATAAGCAACGCGACGATAATGTCAAGGGAAAGATAACATAATAAGTAATCGTGCATATTGCAAATGTCATTTATTTATTTATCGGAACTGGTTAATAATTATATATCTGCATAATAAAGTAAAAAAAGGTAGAAATAAATCAGCAATATGCTAGCTAAACGTATTAAGGTTAGGTAGATCATAAAAATAGATCATTTCCAACGGTTATAGCTAGCAATTATTATTATAAATTGTTTCTATTGTTATTATGTTTTCAACCCATGAAATAAAAGCTGTTCCTTTTGTTATTATTATGTGGTGTTGACAATCACTGAAGTGTTGAACTTTACTCTAAAAAGTGCTCCTGTACGGTTAATGAACAATTTTGTTATACCCATTATCGGACTGTATTATTACTTATTGATGGTACATTTACTTTAGTTTTGAATTTTCTTTAGTAAAATTTTAAAGTTAGGTAATTTTAATTAGTATATTTACTTTTGTCATGAATTTTACTTTGTAAAGTTTTGATATTTGGTAATTTTAAAGAACATATTTACTTTAGTTATGAATTGTAATAGTAAAATATCTATGATATTAAGAAATTTTAATTAGTAAAGCGGCATTTACATTACTCGAGTGCTCGGATCCCAGTTGTGCACCTACTTTAATGAGAACATACGAGCATACTTGGATATACCGAATGTCTCCAAATAAAAGTTTAGGTTTATTTCCGAATTTGGGTAAAAGTTTGTAGCTCGGATCTGTGCACTCGTTAGTTACATACGGGGTGTCCTAATTTATAGATTCATTAGAGTAAAGCGAGAAACAAATGAAGCTTAAATATGTCGTCTTCAATAGACTTCAAAAAGCACATATTTGCAAACTATGTATGTATAACCTTCTCCTCAAAATTCATAATAATTCTCTGCTTTCTATTTGCGTCATCTTATTTTTATTGGAGGTCAATATTTGAAAGCGTTTTTTAAATCCGTAATCTAATAACACTATGCTACTTTGTCTCAAAATGTTCCCGTATTTTTTTTTTTTATATATATAAAAATCAAATCAATTTACAGTTTGCATGATAAAATTGAAAACGTTAATAATTCTAGTATTTTTACATTTATTCCAATAATTTTACTACTTTTTTCTTTGTGAATAGATAGGTAAGTAGGTACCAATGAGTAAATTCGGTATTAAATTTTTTTGAAAAGTTTGCAGTTGCACAATGGAATATTTTTAATATTTAGATCATTTTCTTACTATATAAAGCGTAGCAGATGTAAATTAAAAGATAAAATTGTACAGAAATTAATTTATTACCTAATTTAATATATAAAGCACATAAAATAAATAAATGTAAAAAATACATTTTTAATACACAAAATATATACTTGAATTGAAACTTAAATGAAATATTTTATACAGTTCATTGTAAAATGCTCTTATCTCAGACACGTAAATATCACATGAACAAACCTATGATAATAAAATAAATACTATAAAAACTACCAACAAAGTGGCAACAGAATAAATTCAATAAATCTTGCAATATAAGTGGACGAAAACAAAACCGAGCGGGCAGAGTAGGAACTACAAGTTACCAGTGTTAGTCATTTGTACTTGCATTGATTGTTGTGTTTTGCAAATAAATAATATCTTTACAGTCAAAAGATAAAATTTGAAACTGGGTGGCAATAACAAATGTTATCATCACTTACCATTATTGTTCTTGTATACTATACAAACTTAACTCACAACACAGAGCACATACCTAATGCTGCGTCTGTCATCTGTCCTCTATAATTGGAAGCGCACACAGTCAAACATCGAGGTGGGGTTATATTTCCTACCCCCGTAGAGGGATATTACCAAAATTTAGTAATGTTTATAAGTGAAACCTGAAATTCCGTATATTTTATAGGAAATATTTAATATTTTTATTGGAATTTTACTTTCATGTAACAAATTTTTATTTACTGTTTAAGAAAGGTATTTTAAGCTAATATGTATCAAATCTCCTACAATTCCTATCAATGAAGTCATATGTATGTTCTCTGATACCAAACTAGGTATGCTAATGAACATCCACAGACAAAACTCTATCAGAGAACATACATATGACTTCATTGATAGCAATTGTAGGAGATTTGATACATATTAGCTTAAAATACCTTTCTTAAACAGTAAAAAATGTTACAAAAGCTAATAATAAGGAATATATGGGTAGATATTGTGGGTGTAATTCAACGCAGGTTGGGGCTTTTGTCCACTGAGTAGTTAGTTTCACACAATATTGTTAATACCTGAAAATATATGAGAAGAAAAAAATTTCTTTAATTTAGCAATATTTCATATTCTACCATAATTAATTATAGGCGTGCCAAACTGGGGGATATTGGATAAATATTGCTCCAATTTTTTCATGTTTCGAGGTGTTTGCCATCAGATCAAAAAATCAAAAATGTTGAACAATTTTACAAAAAAAAGGCACTCTTGTTTTACTTCGATACATTCATCCGTTTACGAGTAATATTAATTTAAAAATTTTGTAATACACCACAAAAATATTAGATATGATATGCAAGCGGTCAAATTGTCTCTAGTAGGCTTTGAAAAGTTATTTGCCAGTTTATTTGACACATATTACGTATGTTTTTAAAAATTTTTGGGGTATTAATAGGCTATATTAAAATTTAAAAATTTACAGATAATTGCATTACTGATATGCATTTTAAAAATATTTTAATATGTTAAAACGCTTGAACAACACCTTTAATATGTGTTAAATAAGTCAACAGTATTTTCTCAGAGCCTACTAGAGATATTTTGCCTATTTATAGTTTCCATCTTAAACTTTTGTGGTATGTCACAAAATTTTTAAATTAAGATTACTCGAAAACAGAACAGTTTATCGGATTGAAATAGGAGTAGCTTTTTCATGTAAAATATACCAGAATTTTTAATTTTTTGATCGCACGACGAAAATCTCGAGATGCAAGAAAGTTCGAGCAATATTTACTCACCGACCCCCTAGTTTGGCACGCCTATGACCAATTATGAGAAATTATTTTCAGGACATTAGATTCGCAATCTAATAGTGCTATTCGATTTCAAATTTGACTACTTTATTTCGATCCGTTTTGAAAATATTTGTGGAAAATCAAATTTTGGGGTCCCCCTTTAAAGAGCAGTAGCGTAGAGTAAGTAGGGGGCGTTTACGGACCTATGATTATATAACTTTTTTTTCTTATTTTTGATCGTAGAATCCACAGTTAATTTTTGGAAGGCTAATTTTGGGACACCCTGTATATAATTTGACAGTACCAGTTTACGTGTTGCTCCTAATTTTTATAAATTTTATTCGATGAAATTACCTGCACTTTTTACAGTGTTGCTGTTAAAAATCTTCAAAAAATATATCATAGTAACTAAATGGATATAATATATATAACTATTGAAAAATCAAATATACGTGTATATAGAAAAATATACACTTTTTTTACATTCACATACTTATATTTTTTTTCTAATGCCTTATGTCTACAATTTGGCACTGCTTTCAGATATTTTACCTACAATTTTATATAGTTTTAAACCGTACATATACATATTAGAAGAATATGAATACCGAGATTTAGGAGGCTGAAAACTGAAAATACTAAAAATTCTCAAGAACCGATGTTTCCTCAACCACAAAAGTAATAGGAACGCCTGGCAAGTACGTTTGCTTGACTCAAGACATTTCGTCTGATAGAATCTCAACAGGAAATGTGCAGTTTATCATTCTTTATTACAACTATATAGAAATGTTTGCGAGAAAACCTTACCTTACACGGTACCGGTTAACTGTGGATATAATTTCTACGGAACTAAAATAACATTCTGTTCTCAGATTGTTTGGCACATACATCGCGCCACATACCATAACTTTCTTCTGGCAGCGTGAAGTTTTGAGATTGCATAAAATAGAGAGGGCGGAAGAGTAAAGCATAATATAATTTTCAAAAATTAATAGATAAATAAACTCCTAAACTAAGGTGACTTATGCCATTTGTTGTTTCATCTATTCGAGAACTAGCTTCGACATATAATATAAACTACTGTCACTTCGCTTAACAAAATCCGTGCAATCAATTTAAAAAATTATGTGTATGCTATTAAAAATATTTCCTTCGTTTTATAAATTAAATAGAGGGTCACATCTGACAGATAATATATTTTTGGTTATCTGTCACCGCAATGGTGTGTGATATATCATACGTGTAGGTATTTTATTATCTGTTGTCGTTATGGATTGATAGCCTAGCAGTTATCAACATTCATACATCTTGATTTTAATATGATATTCAAAATATTAACAAGACCTTCTATCCAGAGTTCAAATAAACTGAATTTTTAAATTTCATTACGCTTTTGCCTATTCACTTTGATCCTAATCCAAATTATAAAAACATGTTTTTTGTTTTATTTTGAAATGCCTTATTCAAGACGTAAGATGGTGGGTATCAAATACCCATTGTCGATGCCACCGGTTTTCAGCAAAGTATTTTTGCTCCAGCAATATTTGTAGAATTGCCTAATATCTGGCTTATGGGAAGTAGTTTATTTCCATTATTTCT
This sequence comes from Monochamus saltuarius, assembly GCA_025584915.1. Classification (NCBI taxonomy): domain Eukaryota; kingdom Metazoa; phylum Arthropoda; class Insecta; order Coleoptera; family Cerambycidae; genus Monochamus; species Monochamus saltuarius. The sequence goes on along the minus strand of CM046726.1, from coordinate 46,129,893 downwards.
TAAATACAGTCCCACTTTCCATCTTAAAAGCGTGTCAAACGGTAACATTTTAACTAGCCAAAATTGTTGCGAGGGGATATCCTTGAAATTGTTATGTGTTGTCTATGCATTAGACCAGTGTCAACATTTTCTGTTTCATTGATTTAAAAAAAAATTATTTTGAATATGATCAGATAACAACTAACTATTACATTTTGACAATTTCAAACAGCTATAACTCTTTTATCTCACATGGAACACCCTGTATTCTTTCGTCCTGTCTTTTGCACGTTGAAATTGTCTTTCAACTCATACAAGCATTGTTGCGATTGTGATTACTGCTTTCGGAAATATTTGAAAAACTGTACTATTTTTACAGTTTTTTATCATATCTGTAATATCATCAAATTTACCATGGATATTACGGAGACACAACGCAACAATATTTGACATATGTCAAACCAATTTTATTGTGTTTGAAATAACGATCGACGCTGTTCCTGGTGGGACACCCTGTATATAAAGGTACACAGAAGATAAATAAACCCCAAAAACGTGTATATTTGATAATTTCATATATCATTTTTCCAAACTGCAAATCATAAACTAACTATGACTTTAAGCGCCAATTTTTTAAATGTTGTATTTTTTTTATTAAAAAATCTAATAACGTTATTCTATACCCCTTGACTTTATTTATTCCGATTTTTATTAGCAAAATAATATTTTAAGAAAAAATGCAAATTGTTTGTGTAAAACATCACTCTTTTCTGACATTAATTCCGAAAAGTTAATTAAGTGAAATGATAAATTAAAAAGAGTTTAAAAAAAAGCCAATTTTTTTATAAAACTTATCGATTTATGGTGAAAGATTGAGGGTAATCAATATGAAAAATAGAAATTCTAATGTTAATTAATTTAAAAAAATACAATTTGTTACTACTTACTGTCCTGTATATCTTACATAAAAATCAATCTTCTTAAAAACTGACGTCAGAAATTTACGATGGAATTTAGCATAATAGTTGCAAAATGGTACTGATTTTTTTTAGCAAAGAATTCAATTAATTCAACATAATTTATTTTCGGGAAATAAATCTTATTTGGTGTAACGCTTAGTTTTTTGTCACAAATATATTGATTTATTTGGTAAGAAAATTTAATTTTTTTGATGACTATTTGTTTAAATGAAACAAATAGTTATTCCAATTGAACATCTTATGAAAACTTAATTTTAAAAAATGATTTTCAAATAAATATATTTTTTTCCATTTTCCTAAACAATTTGCTCATATCTGTATAAAAATAACGTTTTGAAATGAAAAAATGATTGATTGAAATAAATGTGTATTTCGAATCAAATAATGTGTTTATTTAATTCAAAAATACATATTTTTAATTTAGATGTGGAAAAGAGAAATATGTAATCTTTTTGTAAAGTTTTTAAGTTAAGTTTTATTAGGTTATACAACCTTTTGATTAAAAAAACTCAACTTTCTAATATCGTCGTATCGTTGAATAAAGTATTTGTTTGAAAGAAAAAATCGAATTATTTTCTATAAACAAAAAAATAATTGTCAATAGGTGATTGCTAGATGTCGCTGTGCTATATTTTGCTTTCTCAGGTATGTTGGGTTTGAGAGACTTGAACAGTAGTTAATCGTCAGTTAACTCACCACTCACCTGTGGCTTACTGATGAGAGCTAATAATCTCGAAACTGGTAGGTTGACAATTTGCCATAGATTTTTCAGGTGTAATTCAATGCTGTCGAGGTTGTATCTTGAAATTCCTGAGCAATAAGTTGTTGACTCTAATAAGCACTTGCTTTAATAGGAAAAAAAATCTTTAAAATACACTATATTGTTTCATCATATAATATAATAATTAAACCAACACGAGAAGTGTATCATTGAAACAGAAATAATGTTTTTTTTAAAGGATATAAATGCTTTATTTACACAAAATAACTGTAATTTTACTTTTTCAAGAAAATGATTTGGAAACAGAAAACAAATATGTATTTCCATGAAACAAAAATTTTTTACATGCACCAGTGCATAACGTAATATGGACTTTTATCCATGTCTATTTCTGTAATATATTATTACAATGTACTTATTTTATTTATAAAATTATTATCTAATTTTATATAACCTCATAAATTTCCAACGCAAAGTTATGTGAGGTTAGATACACAATTTTTTATCAGTGTACCTTTTAATAAGAAGGTTACTATGCTACGTATTGTTATATCCATTTTATTTCCAATACACTACCAGTTAATAAACCCACACTGTTCAATCCATTTCGCAAAGTGACCGCAGTCATTTTGTAATGGCATTTTCTGTTGCTGGCACTGAGACAAATCCAATAACAATAGTTAACTATCTTGGACGGAGACCCTATTTCAGGTTTGTCAAAGCCGAAGCAAAGGCGTTTTAATATATTTCTATAATACATTTACATATTCTTTCAAACGGCCGTACGGAGAAGGCTCTGGAATCCCAAGCGAACCCGTGTACGAGTTTTATTAGTATCGTTCAGCGTTTATTGTAATAGGCAACGCTATTTAGGTGACTGTATGGCCCATAAGACACAAGCTTTATGGTGACAGGTTGCCGTGTCATTTACAGCCGTTGTTTTTATTTACGACGGACTCGTATCCATAACGTCCACCATATAAGAACCCAATAAAGCAGAGTCATATTTTAATCATACCGGGCACCGTTTTTAATTAGATGCGCGGATGGATTATTTAACTTAACAACTTAATTAAAAGTTTATTTTTGAAACGTTTGGCGAAGTGGTAAATGTGTCTGAACTGCCATATAAATTTATTATCTTCCATTCGCAACATCACGAGAAATAAAAGATTTTGTATTAGAGAAATGCGACTAATATAAAACGGAAAGTGTTGACATTGGAATTAATACAAACATTAGAAGTCCTCCGTCGGTGGTTCAAGGCACCACTACTTGAATTGATTGTTTGCTACGTGCCCGGGTTCGAATCCTGCGACAGGAAGACCGTAGATCAGCTCTATTTGAGGAGAAGATTGGCACTCTCTCTCTCTGTGGATCAATCTACAAGATTGATACCATGGTTGGCGTTTGACCATTCCTCTAATTAATGAGATTTTCCTCATTCCTTCACTGAATGGTGGTTATATAGGGCCTACCATGGTAAGTCATTTCTGGGCGCAAGTGCAGCCTGCTTAATCATATTATGTTGTCCCTCTTCCGCAGTCCCCGACTTCTGGGCTAACCCTCGTGATTAGAATGAGATGTAGCGATATTACTATTATTATATGTACCAGTGGAGGTTTATCAGAATTTGGAACTGGGCGACTTGAAAATAAATTAAAATCTAATAATTTTTGGACAGTTTTTACTGCAGTGTTTCTACTGGAGTCTCTCTCTAATGTCTATGGAAAATGGAATGGTACCCCAAGGTATTTGTGTCTTTTCAACGGAAAGTCACAGGAGGATGTAAATGGAATCCTCATCCGCGTGTCCACATAACCTGCACCTTGCACTATTGTTCAGTCCAGTCTTATGACGATGCTCGTCGAGATGTCTGTGGCTTGTTATAAGAGTCGTGATGATCCCAATGCTACTTTTTCAAAACATATTAATTTTTCAATTTATGTTTTGGTTTGATTTGTCACTAACTAGATTCACTACACAACTTTTTCCTAGATATGGAGATTGGATCGGTCAGTGGTCGCGCGGTTTAAGGCATCAGTACTTGAATCGAGGTGACTGGATCGCTGTGGGTTCGACCCCTGCAGCCGGTAGACCGTATATAAGCTATGTTCGTGGAGAGATTGGCACCCTCTCTGCGGGTATGGTAGGGTGGAAGAATGTTGACTTGGGTCAATGTGAGAGATTGATACCGGTTGGCATTTAACTACCCCCCTAATTAATGAGGTTTTCCAGGTTTCCCTCATTCCTGCACTGAATGGTGGTTAGGGCCTACCAACGTAAGTAGTTCCTGGGCGCAAATGCGGCCTGCTTAATAATAATATGCCGCCCCTCTCCCGCACAAGTCTTCTACTTCTGGGCTAATCCTCGTGATTAGAATGAGGGGTAGAGATATTATTATTATTATATTTGGTATCAAAGAACATACATGACTTCATTAATAGGAATGGTAGGAGATTCATATTAATTTAGGTAAATACCTTTACATTGTAGTAAAAAACCTACAAAAGCTAATAATAAAAAATATATGGCTAGTCCGCAGAATAAATAGTTTGTTCACACACAATATTATTAATAGGTACCTAATAAGAAATGTATAAAGGTAATACAGACAATAAAAATCTAGTAAACCATTTTTATTAAACAACCTGTGGTTTAAATTATCCTGTGTTTTAGAATATTAATAAAATTTATTACGCGCAATTTAGGTCATTAAATCGTTTCACTTATTCAACTGATTAAATGGATCAAATTCACTAGGTCAGTACGGGTAACGGAGCGGGCGTGGAAACCTCTTGTCCACTTGTAGATTAATTTACGTTGTTTTATTTAAAAATGCCACATTCAAATCAGGAATTAGCCGATATGTGAAAGTGTATATATTTTAATTAGTTTCAGTTCAATCGGAGCATTAATCAAGAGTTCTTCAAAATAGTGTTAGAAATTAAACACTTCGACTGGCGTCTGTTTCTTTAATTTGACAACATTTATATTTTGAAAATATGACATCTTAGGCCACAGGTTGTTTAATAAAAATTGTTTATATTAAGTTCCTGAAATATATGAGTAAATTTATTTCTTATACACACACACACACTGAACATTACAAGACTTATGTCTTACAAACTAATTCTAATTATTGAGAGTGATACTGCTTCTGCTTAAAGATAAATATCAGTGGAATTTTAGCTGTTAGTTGCAACAAAACTAATAATTTACCATTTCATATTTGGGACATGATTTTAATCTCTATATGGACCGAGATTTATATAATTATCTATTGATGCTAGTCTCTACCATGAAAGATTAGATATGAAGATAATTATATAGATTAATAATTAATAGAAATCAGAATGTCCCCGAACAAGTTTAACTTTTACTTTCATTATGCACTGAATCGGAATCACGAAACAGTGTAATTAGTTTGCATTTTGGAGCCATTAATGATTTTATAACATCCTATAAAGAATTTACGAAACTGTTTCTACGCTGACATTTGGTATGGTACATAGAAAGAAAAATCTTTATAGCTCAATTTTACATATTTATCCGAAGGAAATTGATATTGTTTAAAATATGAGCTCTTTAAAGTGATACTATTATTAACTTGGCTGAGACAAGAAATCTGGCAAAATTCAAAACAAGACAAGAGTTTCTTTAAAGTCGTTAAAGTATAGAGTATAGACCGGCCAGTTTAGACGAATAGGGGAGACTAGACTTTTTTTTATTATAAAGAATACAAAACTATATTCGAATCCAATTTATGGAGCAATTTAAAAATAGTTTATAAAAATTGTTGAAACACATTTCTTTGCTTTTCTATGCAAAACCTATATCCTTTTTCCATATTATTTAAACAGTTACGAATCATTTTTGGGTGTGGGATTATGCAATTTATAGCTTCTTGTATTCTATCTTGAATTTTTAAATTAGTTGTTGGTCTATTTTTTGTAAACACTATTCTTTACGTAAAATAACAAAGTCGAATGTAACGTTTATTTGTGATATCTACTATTCGTTCTCAAAATATGAGTAGATACGAACACTTAAGATATATATTCGTTGTGTATATTTTAAGTCATAGTGAACACGCAAGAGTTCTTCATTAGAGGAATTCGGATATCTCTTGTTCAGAATTATGAAACGTCAAAATTCAGGTTTTTGGTAATAAATAATATCTGTCACTTCAGACGCGGCAATATTAACTTTCTTAGTTACTGTAAGCATCGTGTCGTCTTGCATGTTCACTTTCAATTTATTTTTCTAGATAACTTTATTATGTAACATCTGTAAGTGTATTTCGTTTCATCGCGAGCCAAATTAATATACAAACATTAACCGAGACAAGATATTTTTTAATACATTCCTCAGGATTTTTAAAAAAAGTTGCTACTTAATGCACTGGTTTTTACGGACGTCTTTATCTTCGAATTCTTCATCTTACATCTAGACCTCAACTCTAGCCGTGTTATTAATGTTCAACATTATTTTTACATCAAATACTATTACTTATACACTACAAATGCTTCCAACCTGTTAATTTTGTTGTTATATTTATCATTCCTTTGCGAGCCGATGGAGATTCGAAAAATTTCTTAGTAGCAGGAAGTTGTTTCCACATTAAATATAATGCAGAAGAGCAAGGTTGCAATTGCAAACTGAACGTTATTAAATATCCTTATAATTATGTTCTCCTGATTGCGGTTATTGGTACAATCCAGATCTGTTTTTTTAGACCTTTCGTTTCCCTGTAATTGAATAAATAAATTACCAACTACGCGTACAGGAACGCCATAATGTATCAAATAATTATTCTCTTATATAAGACCCGCTCAGTAGGATGTTAATGTGACCTCAGCTGTTTCAAGTTACAGTTTCGAGAAATAGCTCATTGCCTTTTTCTTTTGTTGAATTTATTAATAATTCGATAAATTGTTCGCAAAGAACTCTAACGGTTCTTGAAATCTAATTACACGGCCTATAGTGTGAAGATTCACTGCTCATTTTTGACGTACCATAGCTATGCGCAAACCTTACCGTTAGTCATGAAAATCATTACTTTTATAAGTAACTCTGAATATGATCTTGAAGCGAAGGTTGAGCTTATAAATGACGTTCGGTTTTTCTGGTATTTCAGTTATAATTAAGTGCGTTTTTGCAACTTGTGGATCGCCTCCGGCTTGGTTAAATTAAAAATTATTAGACCGCGAAAGTTTCAACAATTCAGTGCTGACATAGCAAATCGTGTCAATAACTGTAGTTTACATTGAGGATGCATACTTAGTTTTTTCATTATTTGATTTGATTGTTGTCTTGAATCATCGCAAGTAAATGATTTATTTGCAATATGAATAATATATTTGGATTTTAAATTAAGCAGTGTATTATGATTCAATTAAAACAAATCCATGAAGACAAGACTGAGTGTTTTATTTTTAGAATTTCTACATTGAAAGGTTAATTAAAACTACTACTAACTAACCAGCACGAAATTAACACTAACTGGGACTGGAACCTTCAAAGAGTAACTATTAAGTAACCGCCACCAAATTTACTCCTTTGTAGTATAAACAACTTTAAGCAACAAAGTTTCAGTCACTGCCACGGATTTTCGAGAACTTTTAATTACTTTAGAGTTATGTGACTTCTATGTAACTATACTAGTTTTGGAGACGTGTAAGTTACCAGTGGGACGACCTTTAAAATTTCAGAACTTGAAAGTGTCAAATTGTCGTAGCAGCGACTAACTCATGTTACTAAAATATGACTTCAAAGTTGCCGTCACTTTCAAGTAGTTTTGACGTTCAATAAACGTTAATAATTGTTTGTTTAATGTTGCAGAACAGTAATATTTATTAGTACAAACAACGTTATCACTAATTGTAGAACTATTTTAGCATTATCACTCACAGCAATATCGCCTCTTAAATTCACCATGAAGTAAATTTTACCATGTAGGTTCTCAAAGTTGAAAACCTTCATGTTGTTGCGAGACACTAGATTTTTAGAACGTTTTGGTATATAGTTTCTGGATGTGCATATTTTTAAATTTACTGAGGATTATCACTTTGTTTATAAATTAAAATTATTTACTTTCCATTCATTAAAAAAAAACATATTTCGTCCTTTTCACATTGGGAAGTAATTAAATTAAAAACAGCATGTTTTGTGGTTTGTGAAATTCTTGCAAATTATATTTTATCGCCATAAATTATTGTTAAAAAATTATTTAGGTCATTTTAAATTGCATTCCTTTAGTAAGCAGGCAAATTAAATTAAATTTTAAAAATTATATTTAATTTTTTATCTTTACATCGTGTAGGTGTTTTTTTATTATCAGCTATAAATGGACATGCCTTAATAGTAAAAGTAATAAAATATTTTTTAAATATTGAAAGCAGGAATATGTTAGTATGAAGTTAATTATGTTTTGTAACGCTTTTGATTTTTCTTTCAAGAGTATTTTGGCAATAATGTGTCAGTTGTTTTAATATCATTGTATTGTTTAAGTGATTAGTATTTAGTTTTCAAACTTATAAATTACTTTTGAAAGAAAGTAGAAGAAAAAGGACATATAATTTTATTTGAGTTCAATGGAACTATCGGTTCCATATATATGAAAACAATTCGAAATAATACGGTATAAAAATGTTTTTTTCTTTCAGAGAGATTAGTTTTGACACTCTTTACATTCAGGAACACTATATGACAAAGATACTATACCAATCATCCGCGTATTTCGAGTGAAAACAACAAACACCTACATGACAACAATTTTGCATCTCTTTGCTGGCTTGTCAAAATTAGAGTCCTCAATAACATCGTCCATTTTTATCTCTGATTCTTACTGATAACGAAAAATGGGACGTTTACGTTAAGATCAAAAACATCAGACTTTACATCAAAGTCGTGACAGAAAAATAACTCCCTAGCAAAACCTGATATATGCATATGGTGGGACAAAGAAGGTACCATATATTCTACCACTATTTATTAGGAATGTAACCATCATTTTGTTGCAGATTATTGCCAAGACTGGAAACACATCATCGAGTGACTTTCTAGCATCATAACCTGCTGTCGTACTATACTCGCGACAAGAATTCAGACGACTTACGTCATACGAACAAATGAGTAATTCATTATATTTTCATCAAAATATTTAAGAAACTGCAACTGATCTCTGAACTTTTCTCCTGATCTTACTGCATCAGATTTCCATATCTTCCGGTCTTTGCCGAACGACCTTCTAGGTATCATGTATATTGAAAGGAACTAAAATTTATATTTTATATAAAAGCTAGGAACTTACGCATCAACCTGACATATGTATAGTACATTGCTATGAGGTGTGCATAACAACATATGTTAATTTCCGTACTTAGCTGGATCGTTGCTTGTACTGAAAAGCAATAATGATTCGGGTAATTTCGAGGAATTACATGGTGTTTGTCGCAATAGAAAACAAGCGTGTTCACCGCTCATAACTGACACAAATCACGGGGCTTAAAATTGGCAGGATGAATACTGAAAAGAGAATAGCGGTTCATGGTTTTCACATAAACAATACCGTGATGTGAGAATGTACGCCTTCCAGTCATTTGGCACGTACTTTGGGATATAAGCTGAGAATTGCTCATTTTTAACTGAATTATGTATGAAAGGCATAACGAGTTGGAATTTTATGAGCTGCAAAATAACCAATAAACATACTAATGTTACTCGTACGCTCTTGTCCATTATATTTTTATGGGCTTGCGATTTTCTTTATAGAATTCTTTCACTGATGGCATACTCAGTTCCTTTAATTTATGAAAATGTTAACGCATTTTGATATATTGGAAATAGTGACATTATTTATAAAGCATTGCGAACTATTCTAAATTGTACAGAGCGCTCAAAAAAATTCAATTTGTAAAATGATACTTGAACAAAATGCCTCTATTTTCTGTTTATGTTAAAAACCTGAAAACGTTATTTGAAAACTCCAGAAACGTTAAAATACGGGTTTTAGTCAAGAATTGATAAAAATCATATTTCACAAGTAAACAGACAAATATGAACAATTAAAATGTTACTTTGTTTCATTGTGGAACCAGACATTTCTAAAGAAAAAGTATCGTGCTATTTTCAAAAATATTTCTGCCAACTGATTTCTCGTGACCCAATTTACATACTCTTCAAATATCTCACCGAGGCATACCGGTTTTCCTTGTCCAATCCCTGGTATTAATGCTTGGACACTATGGTAAGAATATAATTGAGTCTCGTGTATGATATACCACACTGCTGCAGTGCAACGTGGACGCCCTGAACCTCCATATGCCCGACGATTTAGTTGAAAAATTTCCTGTGTAACGTCCGCATTGCACTACACTTGCACTCAGTGCACACCGCGGTAAAAGTAGCTGCATTTGACACATGTTTACCGGAAAATCGTTCTGCTAAAGCATTTTAACTTCGCCATATATTAAAGCGATATCCATCAACTACCAGTTGTTATATACGTAAGCTATTTTTGACACTTGAAAAACAAATGTAAACACTCGCATCACAAAAACGTTGATACTGTAAGTAATTGGATTTCAATATTCGGAATCGCCTGGCTAGGGACCACAGTAGCCCAGCGATATAAAGGTTAAAAATCTTCAAAGATTTTTTTTCTTGGAAATTGTAAGGACAATTTTTTTTAGAACATTGACATTTTTAATAAGGCATCTATTCCTAAATTTCCCAAAAGTTGTGAATCACTGTGTATATTGATTTAAGTTCTAATCGTAATTGGCAAAACATTAACATTTGCTTCTGACATACGCATGGGAAATATTAGATTTTGCTCCTCCTTTCTCTAAAGGTAGCTACGGACGTGTGTTTTTTTTTCAGAGTGAAACTTCTTATTAAAAGTTAAACGATTTAAATAGCCTGACAGTTTCTATATACATGTAGGTGTCATATGAAGAAATTATTTTCTTAGATTAATTGTTACTATCATTAACACCGGGTCGGTCAGTGGTCGCGCGGTTTAAGGTGTCAGTACTTGAATCGAGGTGACTAGATCGGAGTTGGTTCGCGTCCAGCTGCCGGTAGACCGTATATAAGCTATATTCGTGGAGAGGATTGGCACCCTCTCTGCGGGTATGGTAGGGTGGAATAATGTTAGCTTGGGTCAATGTGAGAGATTGATACCGGTTGATATTTGACTACCCCCCTAATTAATGAGGTTTTCCAGGTTTCTCTCATTCCTGCACTGAATAGTGGTTAGGGCCTACCAACGTAAGTCGTTCCTGGGCGCAAATGCGGCCTGCTTAATAATAATATGCCGCCCCCTCTCCCGCACAAGTCTCCGACTTCTGGGGTAATTCCTGTGATTAGAATGAGGGGTAGAGATATTATTATTATTATATTATTAGTAGGTACAACTACCTTCATTACTTGTTCAACATTATAATATAGTACGTGACTCTATTGTGTAACGTCGTTTTACAATTATTATTTCATGAAATTTGCTAGTCACAGTGTAAACTATGAAAATTTTCGATTAAGAGTCCGCGGCCGGGAAATTCTAATCTAAATTGAATAATTATTAATTATAGCCATTCCATCTAGCTGAGGTCTAAGTAATAAAAACCAAAGTAATTTGCTTTGTGCAATAAATGTTGCTATGAATTCCGATTTAATTAGTTTTTACTCCTGTTACAAAGGGTGTGTTCCGAAGTCTATGACAAATGATTTAGTACTCAATTATAGCTACTACCGTTAAATACAGAGTGTCAACCAAGCTATTGTTATAAGGATGGTATGCTTATGTATATAGATTTGAATTTTTTTACTCATTTTTAATCTTTATGTATTCTTATTTTGTCTGAAGTTATTTATGCTTGATATAATTTTTTTAGTTTTACTACATTTATAAATTGGATATACAACCACATTTTGAAATATCTTAAACTTGCTTTTATTATGCAAGCTTCGTAATTCCTGCACCACTCTGTAAGGTTGGTTGCTCGGCAGTTCAAAGACTTTAATTAAAGGCACTTTCAATTTTAATAATCGTAAAAGTTTATCGACCATCGAAAATAGTTTGGCATGAAGCTTTTACCGGCAACTGATTAAATAAGCAGTAATGCGAAAATTTGTTATTGTTTACCGTGTTTATGCGTTTCGTGACTTCCAAAAATTTGAATATACAGGGTGGCCAAGATGATGTGGGACTGCATGATAGAGGCTAAACAGGAAGAAAAGAAGTACCTATTTTTTTGTACAATGTGTTAGGTACCTTACCGTAGACCGAAAAAGAGCGATTAAATCGCAAGTGAATTAATTTCGGGAGACGATAATAGAGTTTTAGCGTCGTGTATAAAACAATTTTTTTTCTATAGCTCAAATATGGACGCTTTTAGTATGAAGAACATTTAAGAAATTATTTGAAATGATTTTAAATTAGGGAAACTTTTGCATAGTTAGCTTTGGTTTCTATGGAATTTCATTATTAAGCAAAGTCATCCCTTTCGTTGTACAGTCATTGTGATGTTAACATTTATTGCACCTTTGTGTGGTTGTTGGATGCAGAAACGTATGAAACTGATGATAACGAATCATCATCATCATCATCATAATAAATTAACTAATAAGTTGAAGTTATATAGGTGTACACGGTGAACTTTTACGTTTCTAATTCAGTCCACATTACATCTGGTGTTCTTCAGGGATCCCATCTTGGACTCCTCTTATTTCTGACTTATATAAACGATATAGCTTATTGTATCAAATATTCAACGTTTCTTTTTTATGTAGACGATCTGAACATTTTTCGCACGGTTCCTTCTCTAAATGACTGCGAGGGTATTTTAGCAGGGCAATAGTACTGTAGTAAATTAAAATTATTTTTAATCAATAAATGTCATTCAATTACCTTTTCCAAAAATATTAGTCCTCATATCTTTAATTATTTGATCAACAATGAGCAGATTGTGCGCATCTCTGAAATAAAAGATTTAGGTGTTATCTTCGACAGTAGGTTGAGTTTTGGTTATTTTGTTCATGTTTGTAGAAAGTGTAATGGAATGTTGGGTTTTATATTTAGGACTTGTAGGGAATTTAGAAACGAAGAGTTTCTTAAAGCATTATATTAGATTGCTGATTCCAATTTTGATATTTTCACTACTACTACTAGATACTAGTGGTAATTTAATAAGATTTGTTAGAAATGTCCAGTTCTCATAATTAATTTTTGTATATTTATGTATAATTTTTCACTGATATATCCATTATTTTGTTAACTTTTCTCTTTTTTATTATGTCAAACGTGATAAATAAATAAATAAATAAATACCATCTAATATTTGAACTATAGCATCAGAGGCCATATCTAAGTTATTATCATTAAAATTTCGATTGCTCTATGAAAACGAATATAAGCAATTTCAAAAATGCAAAACACAGAATATGTATTGTTGGCATATTTTTCAGAACAATTAAAGAAAATGAATTGTTCAAGTTCATGGTCATATTAGGTATTCAGTGCTTAAAATTATCATAGTGGTGAATGAAAATATTGATATCACAGAGTAAGGATGAACTGAGAAGCCGCTTTAAATCACTTAGCAGCAATTGTTCTTTTGTTTGTAGAAACATCAAGCTCATAGTTTTCCTAAAACAATCAACTTGAGGTTACAAACCACTCTGATACAAATTTATTAGCGATATTACACGATGGATTGTTGGTTATTTATGGCCTAGGTCAATAGTATGAAATAATACATCGGAACGTAATGTTATAATTGTAATGGAATGTTAATTTTTACATTAATGCATGAAAATGTCCAGAATTTTTGACCCGGAAAATGTGATAATTTTTTTACAAACTGCTGCAGTGATGAATATCTCCTTGTCAAAAACTCAGAATAACCCCTAAAATAAATGTGTATATTATTCGTTTGGCTCATAGGTTGTATCGTTCGGATAAGTTCTACAGATAGTAGTTGGAAACATTGACCATCGAGAATATGTAATGCTTGTTTCTCTTCTTGACACAAGAAATGCTCTGCTACCTTAACTATCGAAAGAAGAAACGCACTGGAATAAACATTTTTTCTAAAATTCTACAGAAAATAGCTGAGTTTTTAAAGCTGCCAAATTCAGAAATGTATTCATTGGACATTGCATCCAGCGTTCTGCAGATACGATGGTTGCCAATTCTGGCGCAAATCTAGTAACGGTAAAACGGTTTGGTGGTTGGCAGTTTGCTTCCGTAACATCAGGAATTGATGGCCAACAAGGATGGCTGCATCAGAAAGCGTAGTTCCAGCGTCGAAAGTCAGACCATTGGCATCAATACATCAGTATTTGAGGAGAGGAGTCTCCTCTTCCCATGCGTATTTCTGGGAATGTCAATTGCAACATTAATATTTGTATTCATAAATAGTAGGTAATTATTTAAACTAGTGATTACAAGTACCTGATTAAAATATAGATCTGTATCTATCCTTGGTCTTAAAGTATCATCTTGCCTTGCCTTGGTTACAGTAGGTACTACTTTTTCTACGATTTTTAACATTAACTGTGTTTTTCTTAGGCTTAATTTTGTCGGGAAATAAATTATGGCTAACTTGATGTTGTTGGTATACAGAGGATTTTTAAGTTATAAGGAGCATGCAAGACAAACAGCTATTAATAGTAAACATATTATAGTTACGTATCGGGAAACCTCTTTCTGCCTACATACCTGTGGGATAGATTAGCATCACAAAATAACAATGACTGCACATAGAAGTTACACAGTAGTAATTATTAAATTATACCACCTACTTACGACCAAAGTTGCAAGTAATAGGATGAGTAGAAGGCTGCGAAGTACCATCGTCTAGCATTAATCATGTCATGGATATTTATTTTAGAAATTAGGGGCCTTGTATTCTTGAAATAGTGTTTTCTTTCAAAGATAAATGATTTGAAATATTAATAAATGGGCTATTTAAGGCTTAGTAATAACGGAATTTTATCTCATGGCACCTGCTATTTTTCAAGGATACCGAAGGAACAGGAAAAAAAGTAACAGAATGCAGCAAATGTAATGAGCAATGTTTTATGTTCCGGAATCTGTGGTAGGTATAATAATTTTATAATTTTAAATCTATGTAGGTAAATATTCTTACATAAGGGTATGTATAAATAATTGTGAAAATGTGATGCTAAGATAACAACACAGAATTTTATTTGTAAATAATTTAGTTTTTTTATTATGTTAAAGAAGCGATAAAACAAGGATACTAATCAATAACAAGAAGAAAGGGCGCCGTATTCTTGAAATAGTATTTTCTACCAATACAAGTAAATCTAGGCATTTGAGAACTGAATAATATAAAGTTTAGCAAATAATGGGTAGATATGTTATTTTATGCCATCTGCGAATATTCAAAGACATCGAACTAAAATGACTATACAGGGTGTTTCAGTTATTATTGGCAGAGGTAATTGTACAGTCAAGGTAAATTAGATATAGCCAAATATTCCTATATCTAAAAGTTTACCATTTCCAAGATACAGAGTGTCAAAGATTTTGAAAAATGTATTATATGTTTATTTACTTGGAAATTTTTCGTGATAAAACAACAATAGTTCTAGGTTGTAATGAGATATCTTTAGTCTAATTATTCAGTATGTTTAACTATCATCAGTGGCGTAAAAACTTTGTGGAACTCTTCTTTTATTTGAAATAAAAATGGTACGCCACTGTCTTAATTATAAAACAACGTAGATACTTTAAATTTTGATTTTTTGAACAAATAATTATTCTTTAAAATTTTCTTTGTAATGCATCGTATCTCGGTAAACATATCTCTGCATTTCGTTGTTTGTGCGTGGTGAGACCTATTATGCTTCAGCGGTGTCCCGAAATTAACGCATCATAGAGCAAGAGTAGATTCCTGAAATTTGTTTCTATAATTTTGGCGCTATTAGTAAAGGGCACCACATACGACACCTCATGCTTTTTTGAAATGGCATAACTTTTTTGCGTCTTAGTATATACATCTGACTGTTAAAACAATCGATTCTTCTACCTTCTTTATGTGATAAAGGTATACCTTGATAAAGTCGTCAGGAGTAACCGTTTTTGAAATAAATTCTAAGTATTTGAAATATTCAATGCACCGACGAAAAATTCTTTTGGTTTCAAGTAAGCTGCTTTTTCTGCTGAAAATACAGCAAAATGTTAGGTACTTGAAAGTTAATCAAAATGATAAATTATGTCCATGTGCAAAATGAACAATTACTTGAATATAGATAAAGCACTTTAACGAAAATTGCAAAGAAGAATTATTTATTTAAAATAATCTAAACTTAAAGTTTATCCCGTTTTCTTATAATTAAGAAATAAAATAAAAGAAAACTGGCACAGTTTCTACGTCACTGGAGACATTGGGAATATTTACATACTTAATAATTAGACCTAAGATATCTCATTCTAGCCTAGAACTATGTTTTATCACGAAGTAAATAAAAAATATTATAAAAATTTCAAAATTTGTGACACCCTGTATCTCGGAAACGATTAGCTTTTAGATATGGGTAAATTCCATTTATTTTGACTGTACAATCACCCGTTCCAAGGATACCTGAGACATCCTGTGACGATAGAAAGCGGCCTAACCAACAAATTCTTAGGTACAGAAATCTTTCAAAATAAGTATTTTTTAAGTTCAACTATAGATATTAATATTGTTATAACATAAACTTGCATAGTTATGCATACAAAATTGTTCACTTTGGTTTATACCTAAGTATGTGAAAATAATTGTTAAAATGTGGGGTTAGAATAGCAAAATAATGTGTCTTACAAATGCATTTTAAACGTTATTAATTTAAGAAGAATTTAAGTAGTAAAAGTGGATAAACAAAACATCAATAATTTTATATTAGATACTACTATTGCTCTACGTGTTTTATTTTTCGAGATTTGATCATTTTACAACGAGAAATACGCCTACCTTAATGCTGCAATTTCTGGCAACATATGGCATACAATATTATCGAAGATTCGTTGAAATGGAGACAACCTGTCGTAGCCTGCATTTTGGTTTGTGTTGCTCCATTAAAATTACACCTTAATATACGAAGCAGTTGCAAATGGTTGCGGTAAACGTTCCATTTTAATTATTTAATTACATTTTATGTCCTTCCATCCATAATAATTCTACGCGGAATGACGCCGTCGTTTTTTACGCGGCGCTATAGGTATAATGTGAGGTTGTCTCCATTTCTGAGCGTACTTTTAATGGGGCATTAAGTGCGAATGTAATTATTGCACATTTTAACAACATGCGATGCAAAAAGTTGACACGTTATAAATAATAAAAATTGTCAAAATAAGAAAATACCTACGAACATCTACCGTATGATAGATAACATTTTTTCATAATTTAGATAGGATTTTCGCTATTTGCTATAGATTTTTCAGATGTAATTCAGTGCTGGTCGGGGCATTGGCCACACTGGTAAAAATGATTGTAAATTTACACTCTGTCCACATCACACATTAATGTAAAAAGTACCAGATACTACATCTTTCATGTAAAATTACATGACTCTTTCTAAATATAATGTAAAAATTACATTTCGTGTTTATAAAACACGATTTTACTAATAAAAATACACAATCATAAGTAGTAACTTTCCATTATAATTGTAACGTTACATTCTGGTGTGTAATCTCACTAATAATTTTTATCAGTGCGCAGAAGTACTTTCAAAATACTTTTTTATATTTTTTCATTTTTATATTTATTTATTTATTGGTGTCAATATACAATAATGTATTTACACAAGTCAAATAGGGAGAAACACAAAATGACAAACTACAGCAAAATAGGCTAACGTTAAGAACACTAAACACTAAAAATAGTTAAAACTATAAAAAATCTATAAAAATCTATAAAATGTGATAACAGCACAAAAACACATATAGTTAAAACTCAAGTTAAAATTAAAATAGAATAACAGGATGTTAAAAATAGCATAAGTTAAAGCGATAATATGGACAAGGTACTGGTTAGAAATTCCTCAGAGCTATAAAATGCATTATTCTGTAAAAACTTTTTTATTCTGTATTTAAAAGTTGTAATATTTAAGTCAGTAACTGTTTTAGGTAATGAATTATAAAATTTGATACCCCAGTAAGAGGTACCATTTCGAGTTTTCGAGAGTCTCTGATAATCATTTTGCAAATTGTCTCTATTTCTTGTGAAGTGGGAATGAATTTCATTTCTGGACGTATAACTACCTATATTGTTTTTTATATGCATAAGGCATTGTAATATATATATATAATAATAATAATATCTCTACCCCTCATTCTAATCACAGGGATTAGCCCAGAAGTCGGAGACTTGTGCGGGAGAGGGAGCGGCATATTATTATTAAGCAGGCCGCATTTGCGCCCAGGAACGACTTACGTTGGTAGGCCCTAACCACTATTCAGTGCAGGAATGAGGAAAACCTGGAAAACCTCATTAATTAGGGGGGTAGTCAAATATCAACCGGCATCAATCTCTCACATTGACCCAAGCTAACATTCTTCCACCCTACCATACCCGCAGAGAGGGTGCCAATCTCTCCACGAATATAGCTTATATACGGTCTACCGGCAGCTGGGCTCGAACCAACTCCGTCTAGTCACCTCGATTCAATTACTAACGCCTTTAACCGCGCGACCACTGTCCGATCAAATATATGCATGGAACTGTAATATATTAAGTTCAACAAACTTCAGTCTACAGTCATCTCTATATTTAAGTCCACCAATTAATCTTATAGCTCTTTTTTGTAATACAAATACTTCAGAGGCTGAAGTAGAGTGACTCCAAACTAAAATTGCATATGATATCACAGAATGAATAAGACTGTGGTAAGCTGTTTTCATGGTTTGTTGAGATACTTGATGGTTTAAGCTACGAAGAAGGTACAAGTTTCTTGAAACTTTGTTACATATGTAATCAGTGTGACAATTCCATGACAATTTTGAATCCAGGTGAACCCCCAGAAATTTAACAGAATCAGGATTTAAAATATCTGTGGTTTCTCTAAGGCTAAATATTAATGTTTCTGTTTTAGTGGAATTAAGATTTAATTTATTAGACAAAAACCAGTTTTGAATTGTTAATTCAGCTTGACGAGCCTTTTCAATCAAATCATCAATTATAGGACTGCGGTTAGTAATATTAGTATCATCGGCAAATTGAATGGTCAAAACAGAGTCATGCACTGAACAAGGTAAATCATTTACATAAATTAAAAAGAGAACCGGACCAAGAATAGATCCTTGTGGTACACCGGCATCAATACCGAGATAAGAGGATGTTGAATTATTATGAACAACATATTGCTGCCTATTACTGAGATATGAGTATATTAGACCAACACTGTGGGGTGTGAAACCATAGTAAGAAAGTTTTTCAGTGAGAATAGAATATATAAATGAAACTGAACTAGCGATTTCTGGCAATAAGAAAAAATAAATCATGAGATGAGGCTTTTGTACATTTTTATGCTTTTACAATAAGTCAGACACTAAATCTACCGATTTTCTTGTTAGTTAAGCTCTCTCTGTAGATGAGATAGGTACGACAAAGTATTACGAACAAACTGCTCTCAGTAGGAAAAAGAGTAAGTACGCAAAAGTTTCAATGCCATGCTTTCATTTTTTTAAATTTATTTTGGATTTTTTGCAAAGTGGACCTAGAACATGTTTTTCATTTTGGGAATATTTTCTTTACATTTTGACTAATATCTAATACCGAAAGGCCATTACTAACGATCAAAATGCATCATTAAGCAAAAAGTTACAGTAACGTTTTAGACGTTTTGTATGTTGTTAAATTAGTGAAGAAGAAGGGAATCGGATAATTTAGATTTTTAATATTAATACAATGGATTGTCATTCTATAGTACATTTAGATACTATTAAGTCTTACGTTATTCACATATTTTTTTATATAATATATGTTTGCCATTTGTTATTATAAATTAAATTTGTTATTTAATTATTTATTGTTTATTGGAGCTACCAGAATTTATAGTGTGTGCTATCTCAATTTACAGTAAGTATATTTATGAGGGTTTAACGTTAATTTTTTTTTGTTGAAATCGTGCAGCTCAGTCAAAGTGTTACATTTGAGCGCAATGTATATGTTGCATAATATATTTATTCGTATCTTCAGTGAATATTTTCTAGAATATATTCAGAAATATTGCGGTTTTACTTAGCATCTGCCATTTGCGTTTGTTACGGCGTCGTAATATTACATTTGAGGAAATAAATGTACCGTTCTGGTATATAAATATAAATTACTATTTTATGTTGAGGGATCTGTCCCGTTGCTTTCTCTCTATGTATGTCGAGCTTCTCATGCACCGTACTTAATAAATGTAAAATTATATCAGCCAACGACACTTTTCAGTCATAAATACAACCGTCATATTCAAAACCTATTTTGAAAAACTCGCGAAATAAGTTCCAATTACAATACAATTTGTATATTTCTTTATGTGCGCGTGTTATTCTTTTGAAAAGATTATGAGGAATCAGTGTATGATAAATATATGGATATGGAAACTTCTTGTTTTAATAAAATTGCAAAAGTTTTTAATTATAATTCGAACATTTAGCAATCAACAGAAATACAGGTTTTATATAAGGGGCACTCCACGCCAACTCAACAGTCGATCCCACATCACCCTCTCAGATCTGACTCAAAATTGGTACATCGATTGGTACTATTGAAAAAAGGATATTCCCAAATTTTCAGCCCCTAAGACCGCTTCTTGTCACCAGGGGCCCATAGTGAAGTTTTCGACCATCATTGTTTTTCGTGTACTGACGCGGCATTTTGGTCTAAAAAAATTATCAAAAATGCATAGAAGATGCCAAATTTCCCGTAGAACACGATGACGCCATCCGTTTTCCGATATCTAGCAAGGGGAGTCCGGAAAACGCGAAAAACCGCGCTTTAGTAAAAAAATCTGATATCTCAAATACGGTCGTTTCAAACTGGATGAAAATTTACCAAAAGGCTCTTCGATTATTGCTCTTTCGAATGTTCATACGCGCGTGGTGATCATTATATGTAAAAAAAAAGTTACACGCGTTTTACAGGTTTTATATGGGATTTTCTGTAATTTTTTCATTATAACCGCTCCACTGGCCCTATCCAGCTGGGTAATACTTGGATTTTTCTCTCTCACCAAACGTCTCTTTTGTCCCCCTGTCTTTACAAACACAGAAATTTCTCTTTCCAGCCAGTATTAGAGAAAACAAATGAATACATTTTCTAACGTTTGTGATGACGAAGAGTACCAATAAAGAACGTACATGGACGCTAGTGTATACAAATGTCAAAGCAACATGCGAAAACGGTACCTAGACTTATACATAGGCATTTGCAAGGTAATAATAGCCAATGCAATTTGGATGACGTTGTTGATGAGTTTACTAATTCGCTCAACTCTCAATCAATTTTAGATGCATACTACATTCAAAATGTTTTCTTCTATATTTACAAATTATTGTTTTTCAGTAAAAAAAGAAAGAAAAATAAAAACAAAAGTAGATAAATAGTTTACAATTAAAAGTAAATCATAAAATGATGATGCATTCAATGTTACAAAAAATTTTTTAAATTTTGGTGCATTTTAACTAATATACCGTTTTTGAGACAGGGTGGAAAATGGTCGGTCAGATAGTCAATCAGTTCTTTCAGGCGTGACTCAGGGTTCGATGTTGGGACTAGTTAATTTTTGATTTATACTGCAGAAATTGCAGAGCAGCGTAAATCCAGGCACGCTTTCTATGCTGATAACACAAAGGTTTTTGATGATCCATAGTCAACAGACAGTTTCTTCAAGACATTATTACCATATCCCGAATATTATTTTCAATAGAAGGAAAAGGAAAATTTGCGGATAAATGGAGAAAGATTCTACCCCGGAAGGTATGGCATGCTTCCATATTTATTACGTCTCGTACCATGCATATTGACTTGACACCATTATGACAGCAAACAAATCTTTCATATGTGACATACCATATCAGGATTGTCATGTGTTTGTACACAATAATTAGAAATACACCTAAATAAATCTGCTGTTAATGGGTTTCTAAGAGTTCTTCTAGCTTTGTTTGCACAACAGTGTACAAGCAACATTTACAGAGCAATACTCAATGCATTTAATTTGAAATAATAGTTTAAACAAAATATATAATTTCTCTGTTATACAATATAAATAGAAACCATTAAGACAATAATAAAAATAAAAACATATTAATTAATTACAATACAGATCATCGGCAAAAAAGGTTATTTGACTATATAATGTAACTTAAATCATCGATGAATAAAATAAATAGTAAGGGGCCTAGTTTAGATCCCTGCGGGACCCCCGATGTATCTAAATATTTTGATGACCAAAATCCATTATAAAACATACTGTAATCCAGTTAAAACCAAAGCATTCCAGTTTACCAAGCAAAATTGAATGATCAGTACGATCGAATGCTTTGGAGAAGTCGGTATAGACAACGTCCACTTGCCCACGACAATCTAATATATTTGATGTGAACTGTGAAAAAACTGCTAAACTTGTAATAGTAGATCGTGTATTCACAAAGCCATGTTGACATTCTGAAATCTGATGACGTACCAAATGATGAATTCTAATGTATAATATTATTTTAAAGAGTTTAGCAAAATTTGATAAGATGGAAATTGATCTATAATTAGTTACTTAAGCTTTATCACCGCTGTTAAACACAGGAACTACTTCTTTCCATCTAGTTGGAAATGTTTTGGCTTTCAGAGCTAGATTATACAATTCAAATAAAGTATTAACCGATGCACCAATATAGTCTTTCACTAAGAACGATGGTATGCTGTCTGGACCAGAGGTCATTCTATTTTACAACTTTTTTTGCAGCAGTTAATATTTCAGTATCTGATATTGATTTTATATTAATGTTACATAATGGTGACGTAGTTGTAAATATATCTTGATGTTCGCTGTATATGCTACTAAAAAATAACTGAATGCATTTACAATATCCTTTGGGTTCTCATATGAATTATTATCGTAATGTACAATACCGGGAATTCTAGATGATATAGGCATAATATTCGATTAGTTACATTATGAATTGTATTCGCAGAGACAGCGGCGCAGCTATAAAACTTTAGTTACCCATAAAACATGTATTCTTATAAATTTTTGCAATACCTTCTCCTTTCGAGATAAATACCGCAAATTCTTTCAGTGTTCGTTAAGATAAGCCGGGCATTAATGGAATACCCTATCATAACTCAGGGAGCACATTTCGAGCCCCTTCAGATTTCGCCGCCGAACCGAATTACATGGAATATTTTTCTTAGGCGGCCGCGGCGATATGCAACTGTCTAGTTAACCACCGCCGCAAAGAAGGCCACGCTCATTAATCCCGTTAATTACAAATAATAAACGCTCTCAATTCAATTACGGCGCCTTTTTGTGCCCGCTAATTGGACGGCATCTAGTTTGTTGTCTTAAATAAAATGCATGCATCATTTAATTTAATAATGAGGGTCCTTATTCTCCACCTGAGTCATAATAATCCCCGCATAAAGGCGGGATTTGCATACATTTGCTTTGAATTTATTTAATTGCCTAGGTGGCACCTCGTCGCAGAACACTTTTTCGTTGAGGATTTCAGTTTACGTATTAACCACGCACCTGGTTGACTACTGCTGTAATATTTGAACGAGTTCATAGATTTACATAAAAGTATTTCGTACTCCGTAAAGATATTTCACTAAACAATTCAATTTATTTAAACATAATTTATTCTCGGGAAATAAATCTTTTTTGTCAAAAATAAATTGATTTTTTTTAAACCAAATAAAGCTATTCCATTTGAACATCTTATGAAAACTTACTTTTAAGAAATGATTTTCAAGTAAATATATTTTTTTCATTTCTCAAAACAGTTTGTTCATTTGAATGTAACTATAAAAATAGCAGTTTGGAATAACAAAATGATTTTTAATTAAAATGAGTGTGTACTTCGGATCAAATAATGAGTTTATTTATTTCAAAAATGCATATGTTTCATTGATGTGGAGAAGACAAATATGTATTCTTTTTGTAAAGTTTTTAAATTAAATTATATTAGAGTATAATCTTTTGAAAAACCGAAACTAAAAAAAACTCAGTTTCCTAATATAGTCATATCGTCGAAAAAAGGATTTGTTTCAAAGGAAAACGTGAATTGTTTCCTATAAACAAAAAAAAAATTGTCAAAAGGTATCCGCTATATGTACAATCGTTTGCAATAATAATGACAGTTTTTGAACTTCTGGAAGTTCTGAATAGAAATTTCATTAAATCGCTCTTGGTAAGTGAAACAACTAATAACTAATGTTAAAAATTTAAAGCACATTTCAATATAAATACGTCAAAAGTTCAAAACAAATCGCAAAATTCATTTTAGTGAGTGTCATTAATATTGAAAAAGATAGTACCTATAGCTGTGCTATATTTTGTGTACTCATGTATGTCGGGTTTGAGAGACATGAACATCCAGGGTTAGTCCTCAGTCAACTCACTAATCACCTGTGGTGTACTGATGAGAGCTAATAAGCTCGAAACCTATTGTTTCCTGAAATTTCTGAGCAATAAGTTGTTACCTACCTTATAATATATAAATATAAATAAGCAGATGTTTAATTTAAATTTGAAATATACAAACATTATTTTATCATAGAATAATTAAATTAACACCAAAAGTGTATCATTGAAAAAGAAATAAAATTTTCTAATTTAAACAAATGCTTGCTTTACACAAAATAACTGTATTTTAATTTTTTCAATAAAGTGATTTGTTATCGAGAAGTAAATATTTGTTTCGCCCTATACAAATAAATAATTTATTTTCATGAAACAAAATTTTTTTTACAGGCATCTTTTTTCGGTATACATCAAAAATACGTTAACTAATTCAGTTTTGTTCTGCGAGTTTTCTAAAAATTGTAAATTTAATCACGATTCACATTTTTAAATAAACATATACTTTATTTATTTAGGAGATACTGGCATGTGAAGATCCAATAAATCATCCACTAGTACAATATTGTAGTAAAAAAAATCACATAAGAATTATCATAAAACAACAAAAAAAAACTGTAAAAGGAAGAATGTAAAGGTTTGAAAACCAGTTAAAACTCCTACCCTCAAACTTTAATTCTGTTAATTTTAAGTAACGTTTACCATCCATTTTATAAATAAAAGTAATATTATCTCTCTTCCATGTGCAAGTCATAACTCATAATGAATCATTTAGAAATATTACAATGAAGTTTATTTTTAATGCTCCACAATGTTTTATAACATTTGATAAATTATTTATGGATAATAATATAGTGATTATACTGTATGTATAGATATAATTGATTCTACAAGATTTTGTACAAAAAATGATAATAATTGCCTATGTGAGATAATTTTTAAACAAAATATTTCAAAAATAGATTTGTCTTCGTTGGACTTATTTCTGAGTCCATTTAAAGACAAAAATTCATGCCCCACATGATTGTATTTTTTTAATTCCACAAATGCTCCATATATAATGTTAGAGAGAATTTTGAGCAATTTGGTTGTAGGCGTTTCTAACATCTAATAAAGTAAAATTAGTGGTTGTGATTCAATTTTTCATCCAAAATTAAAAAACTAAATGGGGTTGGAAAAATAATTAAATGCCATTTCAAATTATGTATTACACAATATCACTTCTGTTTAATATTGCATCGTAACGAAGAAAACCTGGATGACTTCAAGTTTTTGATAGTCTACACTTAGAGCTAGAGTAGGTACTAAACGCCTTTAATAACTATAAGCAATACTTTACTATCTGAAATTAGGGCAAAACATTAAATCTATGGCACCTCAAAATTTATATTCGTTGAAGAATCAGATTGAGATGTAGGTGCAAGAAATCTAATTAAAAGTATTCTCTAGAATGCGTAGTCTGATTAAGTACAATTTGTGGGACTGTCATTATGCGAGTAAGAGCAAAAAACTACTTAACTGTAAAATTATTCGTAGCTATTCAAATTTTTTGTCCCTGCCTCTGTTCGAGTTGAATGTACACGGAAATTTACATTTCGATCCAAAATAAATTAGACAGGAGGATTTTCAATGAATGCTTGAATCGATTTAACAGTGGTAAACCGTCAATATCAAGCCGATCACTCAGGATGACGGTACACAAAACCAGCACGAGCGACCTATCAAGGAATTTTACTTCTTTGATTCTACCGTTATTAACTCCACATTGAACAAGTAGGAACGTCTTGGAGTACTTGCTCGCAGCAGAAAGTAACATAAGATCGAATAAAATATCTTCCTACGTCGTCTTTTGTACATTGCATTCATTAATAGATACCTAGGTATGTTACCTCTGATAATAACTAAACAAATATATAAATATGTATACAATACTATTCTCAGTGATATTCAAGGAGGAAACTTGTGAACATACTGAAACTGCAAACTATATATAGATCATGGTTTTCAATGGAAGTTTGATTCTCATATTCTGTTACATCAAAATAATAATTTCTTTTTTTTTTAAATTAGTGTGGGAGCTTCTACAATTTCTTTTAAATGAAACATCCTGTATATTATTAAATACGAACACTATACCTATTTATTCAGAATATAAGAAATTGAACCCAACTGAATGTTTGAACTATTCTTTCGTTGCCAAGGCAACTCGCAAATAATTTTTTTCATTTGCTGTGAAATCAACTTTGCCGCTTTTGAAACAAACCTTACAATATACAGTGGATAAATATTGATTTTTTAATGAAAAACAATCACCATATCGTCAGTTTGGAACAAGACAGTCAGTTCATTTTTCAAGATTTAGTGGTGTATCAACTCTAAATATTGCATATTTTTATGTGCAAAAGAGTTACAAGTGAACTTTGCTTAATAACCGTCGAATGGCGCTGCGTTGAAATGTCACATCCCCAACATTAGTTTTGTGCTTACAAAACTGTCACAATTACTCGTGCTGTGACGTTTAATGAGATGAGATGAGGAAATTTTGGAAAAGAGGGCCAGAAGTTGAAATAATATCAATAAGAAACTACCTTCTTTATGTGTATTTATATGCAAAACTGTCACATTTTTAAATAGACCAGTCATTCTTATAAGCTAAGTACGTTTTTTGTTCCCATTTCATACAATAAACCGTAATATTTTGCGCAGTATTATAAATATTTTTATAATAATCTTTAAAATTTTAGTCTACTTTAATAAAATAATTTAGTTTATTAGAAATGTATTTCATTTTATTACCTAAACCCTTGTTGAAAAACTTGTAAAAAATATGTGAAAGAGAGTCACAACTCGGAATTATTTAACAAAAATAACAATAACAAAGTGTCTATCTATCCACACAATCATTTTAAGAGGGGCGTTCAAAGTGTCGGACAGTGTAGACCTAATTTCAAGCATAATTTTCGATAAAAGATCAGAATAGGTAATGAAGAAATTTCAAATCAAATTATTCTTTAGAAAATAAAATACAAGTATTTCTATACGGTAAACATTGCCAGATTTTTTGTCACAGATCGCGATGAAAAGTTCTCATTACCTAAGTTACGGGACAAGAAACAAGTTCTGAAAATATTGTTGCTTTAAATCAAGCCATATGTGTAAAAATTAAGCGCAAAATTTTTATTTGACAATTATATCAACATGTCTGCCGGTTTCGAATATTTCTAGCGATGTTTATTACCAAATCGTAGAAAACTGAAGTTTGGCATGTACCTCAAAGATGGCGCCGCCGCTGCTTAATGTACTCTTTAAAAGTTTTAGTTACAGATAACTGTAAAATGATAAATACTATTTTATACATAGTGGCCTGAAAAAGGTTTTTAATTTACATGATTTTAATATTTCAGCACAATTATACTGTGACTTCAGTTTTTAATAGTAACATTTATTATAAGATATTTCTATACATATATGGTCTATTTTAAACAAATGATTTACATACAACTGAAAAAAATATATCTGGTGCTAATTAAAATACTTGTACGTAACTACCTATTTATTATGTTTATGTAGGTATGTGTGTCTGTGTGTGTTTGTCACACATTATTGAATCATTTTATTATTTATATTTGCTAATACAGGGCAAGTCAGAGAAACGTCGAACCCTTTTCATGAAAACGTGACATGTTTATTTCCCAAATTAATGAAAATATTTAAACTATATTTCATACATACGTATACGTATTGTAATTTTACATTATTTCCATAAAAAAAAATAAGGAAGCAAGGTACATAATTAGTTCGTTGTAGAAATACCTATATTCATTATAATTTAGTTTTACTAGATAGGTATTACCTTTATGGTTTCTACTTATTGCACTGTTAATTGTCAAAACAATTATCCTGTCTACAAAAATTACTAGTTCATGTATATTATACAATCACTTTTATGTTGTTTTCTGGCGTCATGCGTCACGTTGATATAAGAAACCGTAAACGGTGCGAGCTAAAGTGATGGTGATAATAATGTGTATGACTGTCTAGCTACGTAGGTAGGTATGTTCCGCCAGCTGCAGCGGAGGCATACGCATACCTCGATACAGCTAATTTGATTTTTTACCTACGATGTTTTTATGACCAGCGTATTTTTGATGTAGGTCAAACTGTGGGGCAACCGGGAGCAGACACGTACTATCGTTTGCAATAATAATGACACTCTATTAAACGAGTTTTTGAACTTGGAAGTTCCGAGTAGAAATTTCATTAAATCTTTATCGATGAGTAAAAAAACTAATAACTAATATTAAAAATTTGAAGTAGATTTTATTACAAATACATCAGAAGTTCTAAAGAAATCGCAAAATTTATTTTAAAGAGTGCCATTATTGTTGTAAACGGTTGTACACATAAAAATTGTTTTTTTAAATTTCGGTCTCTGTATTTCAAAGAGAGTGAGTGAGCTTTTTTGGAAGAATATTTATAACAAAAAACCTACTTATTTTTAAAAGTACTATCTCATAGTCTCAAGTCCGACTCTAACTGCAATTAATTTTTACGGAGAGATATCTAATAATATGTACATAACTTTTCGCATGAATAGAGTTGCCGCAATTTTTTCGGTGTTTGTCACTAAATTATTTTAACCAGAAAACAAGAGAAATAAAAACACTTAGCGAATTGATACTTATTTCGTTATTTATTATTACCAATTAACGGTGTGAAATAACAAAGAGATTTTTCTAAATTTATGAAAATACAACATACATAAATATGTGGTACAATACTTAATATTACTGAAATTATTTACCTAACCTTGTAAATATTACTCCAAACTTTCTGATATCAGGTTAAAAAAGTTAGACTTGACTGCCTTGCATCTCAAGAAGTAAAATAATATAGGTATTTTTTGGGATTCCGGTAGGTATTTCTTGTTAGTATCTACATAGTTTTGTTGTTTTATGTTGTTGCCTCATAATATGAAACTAAAATATATTTTTGTAATAATCCAAAGTAGAACTTACAATCAACTTACTATAAATGTAAACACTGTCATAACATAAACTTACATAGTTCTGCATATAAGATTGTTCACTTTTGTTTATAAGTATGTGAAAATAATTGTTAAAATGTGGGGTTAGAATAGCGAAATAATGTGCGTCATACAAATGCATTTTAAAATTAAAAGTTATTATATTATTTGAGGAGAGTTTTAATAGTAAAAGTAGATAAACAAAACATCAGTAATTTTATTTTTGATATTACTTTTGCTCTACGTGTTTTATTTTTCGAGATTTTAGTACCTAAAAACACCACAATCTTGATCATTTTAGGGCGAGAAATACAGTATTGACAGTATTAACAATTATTGTATAAGGTCAGCCATGACAAGTCCCTGAATGGTTATCGCAACTATAAGAAAAACTATTTGAGACTGCAAAAATATCAAGGCCGTAAAATTCGTCAAGAAAAAACTTTTAATATGAGTTAGCTATCGCTTCCCCTGATGCTATATCAAAACAAATGTCACATGATTTTAACGGCCTTGAAATAGTATATACGTACTCGTATACCTCAGCCAAAAATTTGTACATCAAAATAAGCTATTTATTTAAAAATAAAAAAAAACGTTGTGGTAATGCAATGAAACCCCCTTGATTGAACAGGGTGTTCGATAGAAGCAAAGTTTATATGGAATCCCTCAACGTTGGTAGAACACTTGACTATGTAGAACTTAAGACATAATGATTTACGATTTATCAAAGCTCTAAATTGATCTGCAATTTTATGCAATTGCAGGTGTTTTAGTAAATATAGTTATGTTATTGGTAATAACTAAACACATATCTAGAACAATTTAAATTGTCATTACCTCTAGTCTGTGTTTTATATAATTGTGATAAATATTTGTTCATAATAGTACATTGCTATGTATTAATTATTTAATGCAATTATTATAATAGCACAAACATACATCGTAATCCAGGTTTTATTTAAACAACAATGCTTTTACTATATTTGGGCCACCCGGTTCATTTAAATGACAATATGTGTAGCAGCGCTACCGCCACCTACCTGTAAGTAGAACTATTTCCGAACAAGTCAGTATTTCTGAGCTGTAGAAAAATCTACATTAACTACTCTGACACTAGACCCTCATGCGGTGGTTTGTGTCGAGAGATCTTCGAACGGCGGTCTTAACATGATTCAAACATTATGTATTTATTTACTTTCCAATATTTAGAGTAAGATTATTTATAAAACTTTACCGAGCTCTCCTGAAAATTTACATTTTTTGAGTTATGCCAGTCTTGTTCCAAACTGACGATATTTGTAGTATTTTCTAAACCGACTTTATCGGTGAGACCACCTAAGGTGAAAAAAAAATGTTACTATAACTGTGAAGATACTATAACATTGTATTGCAATAACTAAACAACAGAAATATTGTACAGGGTGTATGCGAAAAGTTGGAAAATCTCGATGCTAGAGATACTAGTCATCAAAATATGTCGATTGCTCTAAATATGCTATGAACATCAAAAATGGTACTCTTATGTTTTCTGACATGGCAAATAAGAATTTTTAACTAATTTTAACATAGCATTTAATTTTTAAGCAAATTGCGAATGTGATAAATTGGGAATTTAAAAAATATTAACTTTTTAATAGAATTCGACGTTTTATAGTCATTAATAGTTAGTAATAGTAATAGTAGTAGATATTTCTAAAATGTCTATGATTTTCTATTTTAGTTGTAATTTTCTCCTTAAATATATATTTTTTTGTTATTTTTCACTTAAATAGCTTTTTATTTAAATACATACATTTATTTTTCTATTAAATTCCTATAATCATTGAAAAACAAAGAAAGTTTCATGTCTTCGTCGTCAAGTAATATTCGTAGTTTAATTTAAAGACTAAATGTTGCTTAAAAACGAAATGCATTGAAACTTTTATGGGCAAACGAAAGACGTTATATCTGAAATATTTGCGGAAATTGAACACATTCTGTTAAAGTAAAAATTTTGAAATTCTAAGACAGTATTGGCAAATTTTCTGTCTTCTGGTCGCTGCAAAAAGTTTATGTACAAGTATGTGGGTATTTCCTTTTATTTCATAGTGAAAGTAAAAAATATAAGTTTGAGCTTTTCTTTTTCATAAAGTATAAAATTCTGGTAACACATTTTTAATACATATTTGTATAAAACAGAATATATGTGTTGTTATATACGTATTAGCCAGTCTTATTAAATTTTAATTAATTCAAAGTATGGTTGCTAATTATACAGGATGTGTAAACGAACCTTCAGATTTGTTTTTTTGATTTTAAATATTTAAAATTTTATATGAAAATATAAAATCTCTAATAAAAAATTATTCTATTTACGATCTTCACGAGGAAGTTACGGAAACAATGCAGTGCAGTAAAATAATAGAAATTTTGAACGACGATGATAGATGCAGCCAATTCGGTAATTTCAAATATTTTGCCGGGGAAATTGAGGCGGTAGTATGAAAATGCATATCAGCAATTTAAAGAGTGGTGTGAAGCAAATAAAGCAAGAAAAATATCCGAAAAGTGCTGTTAGCATATTTTGCAGAAAAGTCTAAGAATGCGAAGTCTTGAGCAGTATATTCTATGTTGAAATCAAGTTGATTCCATATTTGAAAAAATTTTCAGTTGGAAATTATCCTAAGAAATCTAAGGTATTAACTCGAAAAGAAGTTAATCAATTCATAAAAGAGGCAGATGATGAAATCTATTTGACGGTTAAGGTTACATTTGTAATGACTGTTTTATGTGTCTTTTAAATTAGTAAATATCGTCAATTTCCATTTAGGTCGTTTTAATAGTGGGTATTTCAGGTGCTTGCCGCCTTGACGAACTTACTAAACTGACGGTCGATGACATACAAGGTATAGATTCCATTTTGTGTTAAAGTATCCAATACAATAACGAATATACAACGAATTTTTACAATTTCAAATCTAGATTTTATTGACATTTACCGAAAATATGCTGCTCTTCCTCCAATTTATGCTAGAAGTCCCCAAGTGTTTCTTAAGGATAAAAATAAAAGAAGGGTCTTAACCAAGTTGTCAGAATAAATTATATTGGAAAGACGCCTAGCTCATTAGCAAAATACTTAAAATTACCAAATTTTGATGCCTATACTGGTCATTGTTTTCGGAGAACTTCAGGTCCACGAGCTGAATGTGACTTATCTAGGAATAAATAATTGAACGCACAAGAAATCTCCTTACATTTACCTATACACTACACAATTTGGGCTAGTACTAAACTGACAAGAAGAGACTAGAACCTAGAGGTAAAGGGATAGTGGCCCCGACAGACAAACACAAACGTCCAAAACACCAATTCCTTGACCTTCCTCCCTGACAAAACACCAACCCCCCTCCCCCCCGCTAATCTTTTCTGTTTCAGGACAAGAAGAAACCAAGACCAAGAAGACCACCAAGAAGAAGACGAGAACATAGACAACCCAAACCCAAACCCTATCCTTACCTAGCGCTCGCATCTCCCAAACCGTAACAGGCTCGGGAAGAAGAGCATCCTATGGCTACAAGCCACTCACAAAAACCCACTCCCAACAAAGACCACCCCCAGGGGTTTAGGACGGCCGGCGAAGAAAGAACCTAGAAGACACGAAGAGCGCCAGAAGAGGCCCCCTGCCGGCGGGGGTCAGCCAGGGCAGGAGGAGTTTCCTCGAGCCGACAGCATCGGCCGCAACAGCGGTCGAGGCTGACCGGAGAAGGGAACCCACCTCTACGAGGCCGCCCAGGTCTACAGAGATGGTGAAGGATAAAGAGCGATAATACCGCTCGATCCTAATCCATACAAGGCCACCGTTCGCCAATAAAATAACGGCGCGAGGGATAGTGGCAGGTGTAAGTAAATGACGTAGATCTTGTCTTGTGGCTAAGCGAATAAAATATAACTGGGCACAAAACAGTGTTAGACAAGTACAACATACTGATTCTTGGTAATCTAAACAAGTTTTCTGATAAAAAACGAATATTTTTAAAGAATATATTATTCAGTATTGGCAAATATATTTTAGTAGTTAGAAACATATATTTGTTTTAAATTATTCATTACATGATAATAAAGAACATGTACCCATTAACTAAAAATAATTTTTGATTACTAACTGGTATATTATAATGTATAATACATTCACAGTTATTTAATAATATTAATTATTATACAGTTGGAATATACAGGGTGTCCGGAAAAGACGTGTACAACGGAAGACCACAGACTCCTGGGTTCAAAATAAACCGATTTAGCCCAATTTACCTATTTCCAAAATTGCTTCGTTTTGCCGCTAGGGAGCGCCAAAGCCCGCGAAAAATTTTTTTTATTCCGAATATCTCGAAAACGACTTGATCGATGTTAACCATTTTTGGGCTACGCATTTATTAGTCTAACCGACACTTTTTGACATTATTTAAAATCTTTTGCAGTTATTAGAAATATAAGAAAAATCATTTATCATTCAAATATAAGAACATATTTTTTTAACCCCCTGTACAATAACTCTCAGTTTTTTTCTATTAGTAGTTGACTTTATTTAGAAACTTTTTTTACACTTTCAGAATTTTGAACAGATGAGTAGTTTAGGCAGAAAAAATATTTTTCGTATGTCAACAATATCAGCATCCGTTCTGCAACAAATAACGAAGTACCAGAAGTAGGCTCTGATATTTTAAGTATCAGTTGTATGTCAAATCTAATCAGCTACTGAAGTTAGTCTCTCGATTTATTCTTTTTGCTCAATTACTTTAGATCTTACTTTATTTGTTGTTGTTATTGTTGTGTTTGTTTATGTTCCTCATTTTTCAATATTTCATCATGGATACGTATACATATTCCGAACAAGTAGATATGCTTTTGGTTTATGGAGTTTGTCAAGATAACGGCCGCAAAAGTGTTAGGGTCTACATGGACAGATTCCCTCATCGACGAGTGTCAAATCATCAAACTTTTGCCAACATCGAAAGGCGACTTCGCGAATTTGGTTCTTTACACCAAATGAATACGGTTCAAGGGCGTCAACGTACCACGAAAACTATAAAGGTAGAGGAACAAATCCTAGATAAGATAGAAGAGAACCCAAAAATTAGTGCAAGACGCCTTGAACAAGAAATAGGGATACCAAAAACTATAGTTCATGATGTTTTGAAGGAGCAGTTACTACATCCATACCACATTCAATCGGTTCATGACCGGTTCATGAACCCTGAAAAACGTTTAGCATTTTGTAATTTTATACAAGAATAAAGAACCCATGATATCAATTTCCGCAAAAACATTTTATTTACAGATGAAGCATATTTTGCTAGGTCAGGAATTATTAATAACCATAACAAACACGTTTATACTGGTGAAAACCACACTGTACTGAATTAAGACATTTTCAATATGAATTCAGAGTGGACGTGGAATTATAGACAACTTTATTATTGGCCCGGTTGTGTTTCCACATCGATTAAATGGGGTCAACTATTTAAATTTTTTACAGCAAGTATTACCTAATTTATTGGACGATTTACCGTTACTACTTCGTCGTAACATGTGGTTTATGCACGATGGTGCACCCCCCAATTTGCAATACCCGTTAGTCAGTATTTACATAATCTGTATCCTAACAGGCGGATTGGAAGAGAAAACGATGCTCCTATAAAATGGCCACCTCGAGCACCAGACTTACCTCCTTGCGATTATCTTTTGTAAAGTATATGCCTACGCAGTTAATAATAAAGAGGATTTTTTAGGCGAATCCAAGACGCAGTGAACATTTTACGAGGTAATCCAGTAATCATGGAGCACTAAAACTTTGTAAAACCGTAAAACTGATAACTAAATGCGTAAGAGAAAACGGCTCACAGAGCATTTATTGTAAAGAGATCATAACTTTTTTATATGCTTTATAAATATTATTAACTCCTATAAATTAAATAAAATATAAATGAGTTTTGGAATTTTCGTTATTTGTTGCAGAACGAATGCTGATATTGTTGACATACGAAAATATTTTTCTGCCTAAACTACTCATCTATTCAAAATTCTGAAAGTATAAAAAAGTTTCTAAATAAAGTCAACTACTAATATAAAAACTGAGAATGATTATACAGGGATTAAGAAAATATGTGCTTATATTTGCATGATACATGATTTTCTTATATTTCTAATGACTGCAAAAGATTTTAAATAATGTCAAAAAGTGTCAGTTAGACTAATAACTGCGTAGCCCAAAATGGTTAACATCGATCAAGTCGTTTTGAGATATTCGAAATAAACAAAAATTTTTCGCGAACTTTGGCGCTCCCTAGCGGCGAAACAAAGCAATTTTGGAAATAAGTAAATTGGGCTAAATCGTCTTATTTTGAACCCAGGAGTCTGTGGTCTTCCGTTGTACACGTCTTTTCCGGACACCCTGTATATTTTATTTTAGATAAATATATCATTCTAAAAAATTAAGAGAAAAATTATTCATATCAAATAAAATGTGTTAATTATAATTTAGTACATTAATGATAAATAAATATAGTCTGAATAAGGGACTTGTTAATTATAAGTTGTATAATTTCTTCAGTGTAGGAGAAATGGTTTAATCTCTGTTGTTAAAAACAGTTATAGAGATTTCATTTTTAGATATTTGTTGAAATAAATTTAACAATCAACTACAATAGATACCTACTAGGAAATATGGGCTACATAAAATTGAGTTGAATTGTTCACAAACACAAAAAATGTGGTTCCCATGATTATATCATGTGCACAAGATAGTCCTGTGTGGGTTTATAAACAATTGCAGAATGTCGCTGTAACAAAATTCCTCGGTAAAGACATCCCACACATAATTGTAATAAAATATAATCACTCCAAGTAACAGGGCAACGACATTATTTTTCCATGTAAGTGAATGTGACAGGAACAATAATGGTATACTGTTTGTAGGGTTATATTGATATTTTCTTACGAATTAGAGACTAGAAAGCTTACTTTTAGGTGCGAGGTGTATTTAAATACCTCCGAGCATCTGAAAGGATTTTGCAGCGGGTAATGTATTCAACTTTTCATTCTCCCCACGATTTTATATAAAACACAAAATTTAAAGATGCTGAAAATCCTCTGCAGACTGTAATAAAAGGGGTATAAGGCGGTTTATTACCCTAAAAATAGTAGTATCACATTGTGTTCTTAACATTACTCTGGTAACATTCTTGCCAACAAAAAATATTATTTGGCAGTTATCAAATAACTATTCTTCAATATATAGCTGATAAGTCTTTTAAGTTTAATATTTGGCTAGAATTTAGTTACAAGTGAATTCCATTGAACAAGCAGCAATTATTGCGTGCAGAAGTTTGTTACCGGACAAATCTAAACATCGTTACATTCAAGCCTATGGAAATTTCATCAAATGGTGTACAACGTAATGGCGGTTTGCCACCAAATGGATAGTTGAGTTTATGTTGTGTTTGTGTTTTCTAGAACTTGAAAAACAAAAAGGAAACTGAACCAAATCCCAAAACTCTTGTTTCCATCAAGCGGGCTACATTTTGTTCGATTTTTGTTTTCGGTCCTTTTCCACTGGTTGTCGCAAGGAATTCAGAACACATTTTTTCAATAAAGTTAACTAAATATACTCGCGACAAGAATTCAAACGACTTACGTCATACAAACAAATGAATAATTCACTATATTTTCATCAAAATATTTAAGAAACTGCAACTGGTAGTAATAAAACTATATACTACACTAAAAGTTTGCATTATATATTGCACTAAATTGCAAAAATGATTGTTTTTGACGCCACCAAATATCGAAATTTACGTTGACAATAAAAACAAATGTGTAACGTCAGCCGTGACGTAAGACGTCTGAATTCTTGACGCGAGTATCCTACACATAATGTTTGCACTGTATGCATTAAATTACAAAAAAATAATGTTTTTAACACGATAAACTATCGAAAATTATGTAAAAACAATAGTGTAACGTCAAAAACAGTAAAAACAATAGCCTAACGTCAGCTGTTACATAAGTCTTACTATAACCAACCAACATGTTTAGAGAAGATTTTTTATTCTTGGCTGTGGCAGGTTTGTTCTGAAGTCCTTGGGATAAAAGTAAGTGTATATATGTACGGTTAAAGTGTTAACTTGGTTGGTTAGATAAGTTTGTATACTATCCTATACTGTTTGTATACTAAGCGAAAATAGAAAACATAACACAACCGTTTCCACTAAACAGACTTGAGTCTCAAAACACGTCGGAACCTTTTGATGTGACCGCTTCTGAGCGGGACCCGAAAAACAAAACTCCAACTGTCGCAAAACACGCCAGTCTTCAAATAGTTTGCGAAAAGTTACAGTTTTGTTATATTCAACATGAATTTGTGTTTTGTTCGTTTAATGTAAAACCGCCTTAAGATGTGTTCACAATAACGTAAGATGTATTATTGGTATTTTTCCTAGAAAAATCAAAGACATTGTCTACTGCTACAATATGGTCAGAATGTTGAAATTGACTATTTTATTAAATAAGAACCAGGAGAGAAAGAAACATTACGGATATCAACCTCAAATTACAAAGCATGATATATCAAAGTCAGAACAGGATTTCAATTAACATTTGCCGTTAAATCTTTCAGGAACAGACGGGAATTGTAATTTTACAGTTAATTTCCACTCTAAATAAACATTTGACATTAATAATTTGACGTTTTTAATTTTTCGTCGCCCAGGGCACGAAAGTTTTTCATACTTAGCAATGTTTTACTTTCGCTTGCCTCTTTAAAATAAAAAATTATACTTTAAGGGGAAAAATCAAAAATCATAAGAAACTTTAAGATACACTTGTTGCTGTTTTGCATTTTAATAAAACCATAATCGAGTTAATTAATTACTTTAGTTTTTTGTTTGTTTTATTCAATAACATGTAGATGTTTGTTATTCCTTCTGTTTCCATTTGATTAATACGTGTAATAAATTTTAGCCAGAATTAAAAGAAACCGACAACGGATGTATCTCAGTATCATCACGTGGTAAGAATAAGATACCTGGAAACCACTGACCATTGAAAAGTTAATAAGCGTTCATAATTATAATTGCTACTGCTTTTCATAAGCCCGGGGAGGCCAAGTAAGTCCCTTAAAATTAATTTCCATAGGTATGCCTTGTTTTCGATAGGGCGACAACATTAAGTCTCCCATGACGAAAAAATAATTTGTCAGCGTCACAAAAAGTCATTTTTAAACCAATTTTCGTCTCACGTTGGCTCAACTATTTTCAATCATTAATAATATTGGTGTCTGAACTATCTAGTGTAACAAAGTAGGCAATTATAGTTTGGTTGATGATATAAAATAGTTTTATTTAATCGAATATACTGAATTATACCTCCGCAATAGCCTTAAACTAATAGCGACATAACTATATGTTCAATATGTCAAAAGCAGTAAATAAGTACAAACAAATCTATTGACACGCGGTCTATTAAATCTATCTCTGTATTTTGTTAACAAAATGTTACTGTAGAATAGCGTCACAGTCCGCTAATATTTTTATTGAACAAGACTTATCTGAGAAAA
Organism: Monochamus saltuarius; assembly: GCA_025584915.1. Classification (NCBI taxonomy): domain Eukaryota; kingdom Metazoa; phylum Arthropoda; class Insecta; order Coleoptera; family Cerambycidae; genus Monochamus; species Monochamus saltuarius. The sequence goes on along the minus strand of CM046726.1, from coordinate 46,091,005 downwards.
CTGAAAGAACGTCCAAAAGAAAATTGTACATTTTTTCTTTAGTTTAATTGGGTGTTTTGTTACACTTCTGAAAAAATAAAGATTAATTGAAAAATTGACACTGAAAAAGCAGATAAGTAAAAAAAGCAAAAATCACATCACTATGGCGCACTTCTGTATTCTTTGACGTTCCGAAAAACTCTGTTTTGTTCTCAATTGCAATCGTATTAAAAGTAAGTCAAGTTTGCCAGTTTAAAATTTGTTTATTTGCTTCATAGAGATGTTAAATGATTTTTATTTTATTGTTAAATACTTACTTCTGTATACAGATATTTAAATTTTAGATCTAACCACATTGATATTAAGAAAGGTGTTAAATGTGTATATGATAGAGCACACTTAATTTCATCAAACAATGACATTGTTAACAACGCGCTAAAATTTATTAAAAATATTTTAATAATTAATGAATACCCTGCAAATTTTGTTGATAGAATATTGAAAAATATTACAGATAAGAAGAAAACATAAGTGTGTGTAAAATTGTTTAGAACATTGATCATTGTTGGCTACAGTTGTATCATGAAGAAGTAAGTAACAATAAAATAAACATCATTTAACATCTCTATAGAAGAAAAAAATCTAAACCGTAAAACTTGACTTACTTTTAATACGATTCCAATTTTGGAAACCGGAAAGAGATAGTTTTTTGAAACGTCAAAAAAGGGGAAGTGCGCAACAGTGATGTGATTTTTGTTATTTTTTTTACTAATATGTTTTTTCGGTATAAGATTTTTTGTTTAGGCAAACTTATTTTAAAAAATAACCCTTGTCTGATCTTTTTGTCCAAGAGTTTATTCAACTAATCTTTATTTTTCAAAAGTGTGGCAAAATACCCAATTAAACTAAATAAAAACTAGAATTGCGCCATAAATAAAGAGCTTCAGAGAATATCTGAAAATTGTAAAAACGAGAAGACATATATTTTGATGCTAATTGTATTTTTTGCTTTTAGTATTTATCTAGCGTGTTTTAAGAAAATCTTCATATTTCCTTTGTATGATTACAAGTTGGAACCATTTTTTATGATCACGAGAATGTATACAAAGTGAGTCAAGTTTAAGTAATAAAACTTTAAGAATAATTTCCTTACGAAATGTTAAGTAAAATATTTATTTATATATTTAGAATACACTGTTCTACAGGCAAACCCAACTAAAGAACAGGAGGGAAAGTAAAAAAATATGGAAGTACAACATAGACAGGGTGATCAAGTTGAGAGAAAAAAATCAAATTTTTCCGGTTACTCGAAAATGATAAGACCCACTTTCTTAATTTTTCTTAAGTACTTATCATATTTTTTTACTGTTTAAGAAAGGTATTTTAAGCTAATATATATCAAATCTCCTACAATTCCTATCAATGAAGTCATATGTATGTTCTCTGATACCAAACATCTAGGTATGCTAATGAACATCCACAGACAAAACTCTATTCAATAATTATCTAAAGAATTTAATATATTTACTAACCTCTGGAGTTGAATTTCGAGTTCCCACTCCAGAAGTTAGTAAATATATTAAATTCTTTAGATAATTATTGAATAGAGTTTTGTCTGTGGATGTTCATTAGCATACCTAGATGTTTGGTATCAGAGAACATACATATGACTTATTTGATACATATTAGCTTAAAATACCTTTCTTAAACAGTAAAAAATGTTACAAAAGCTAATAATAAGGAATATATGGGTAGATATTGTGGGTGTAATTCAACGCAGGTTGGGGCTTTTGTCCACTGAGTAGTTAGTTTCACAGAATATTGTTAATACCTGAAAATATATGAAAATACTTATCATATAGGGTGGATCATCTCATGAACTAAAAACTGGAATCAAATTATAACCAGTACGGTACATATGAGGATCCACTACACTAAGGTTGGTACGTATGAGAACTGTACATTAAGTAAATGTAAAATTAAACAAGTAAATAAAATATCCAAGCTGGCTGACTTTTCAACATCTATTGGCTAATATCAAAGTAGAATCATTGTTAAACAAATATTGTTTGCAGTAGCTAGTTGTAAATTTTTCCCTAAACTTGTTCACCCTGTAAGTATATCTGTGATAGAGAGCATGATAAAATGTATGTTGTAAGGAATCTATTCTTGAAATTTGACTATTTCAACGGTAGTGAACTGGATAATTATGTGCAAATAGCACAAATAAAAACAAACAAGGAAAATTGTGTATTGAAGAAAACCACACAATCTTCTTATTAAATGTTTATTTTTTGTTCTTCCTTGCATCTAATCTAAATAATGTTTTTAGTTAGTGTTGTTGAAGACAAATTTAATATAGGTAGTCACTTTCATTAGTAATAATAGGAAGTTCAGCTCATTAAACCTTAAAAATAGAAATTTGAATTTTGCGAAACTGACACTTTGTGACAGCTTCCTTGTGACACTTTTTCCTTCATATTATTGAAATGTATTTAACGTATAAAAATAAAAATGGCACAGCCACTCGTTTATTTTGTTGGTAGTGTATATTCAAGAAATTGGCAATAAATTTGTTAAATAAGGAACAAAAGTGTAAAATAAATAATTTCGGCGTCTTTAATTCTCCCTGCTAATTTATCAATGTAGTTTAATCTGGGGAATCTACCGGCCAAAGACCATGAAAGTTTTTACATATCTGAATATTTTAAGGCTCATTTAATCGAGATAGCGTTTTGTTTGTGGACGATTTAAACTTTATTCTGTTTGAAATTTGGAAAGGAAACATTTTATAACAAAGCATGTTATATCTTTAATCGGCCTTCAAAGAATGATTTAGATACATATACAGAGATATTCTGAATTACTGTCAAAAATGTTTGTCAAAATACTTATTGCATGATGTTTACTGAAGACAACTTTACTGGTCGAATATTTATGACAATTTGAAACCAACCCGGATTCTTTGCTTGAACATACCTGAGAAATTATTTGACTGTATTATTTTTTTTTTCCCGAAATCTGAAATCTACTTTTTAGGAACTTCTGGGGTCCCTTGAAATTAGGTACAAAATATATCCAATATAATTTGGTATGGGTTGGTAGATAGTTCATCTGACAATTTTTTTTAAGCAAACAATTCAATTTATTTAAACATAATTTATTCTTGGAGAACAAATCTTTTTTGGTGTAATGCTAACTTTTTGTCAAAAATAAATTGATTTATTTAGTAAAAAAAATTAATTCTTTTGACAACGTGTATTTGTTTAAATGAAATAAATAGTTATTCCATCTTATGAAACTTAATTTTATAGTGATTTTCAAATAAATATATTTTCTTCATTTCCCTAAAAAATTTGTTAAAATCTGTATAAAAATAACGTTTTGGAGTAAAAAAAATGATTTTTAATTTGAAAAGAATGTGCGTTTTAAACCAAATAATTCGTTTATTTAATTCAAAAAAGCATATTTTTAATTGTGGAAAACGTAAATATGTAAACTTAATTATTTTGATAGTTTTTAAATGAAGTTTTAGTAGGTTATATGTATAATCTTTTTAAAAACCATAAACTAAAAAAAATTCTTTAAAAGGAAAAATTTAAATTGCTTCGTATAAATAAAAAATAATTGTCAATAAATGCCCGCTAGATGTGGCTGTGTTATATTTTGCGTACTTAGATATGTCGGATTTGAGGGACATACTGAGAGAGGCGTACTGATGAGAGCTAATAAACTCGAAACCGGTATATGTTGACTATTTGCTATAGATTTTTCAGGTGTAATTCAATGTTGGTCGGGGCATTAGTCCGCAGTTGTTTCCTAAAATGTCTAAGCAATAAGTTGCTGATTTAAATAACTCGTTATTTAATTGGAAAAAAATATTAGAAATATACATATAGATATTTGTCATAGAATATAATTAAATCAACACCATAACTGTATGATTGAGAATGTAATAATGTTTTCTGATGAAAACAAATTCTTTCTTTACACAAAATAACTAAATTTTTGCGTTTTCAAAAAACTGATTTGGTATCAGGAAATAAATATTTATTTGGTCCTATGAAAACAAATAATTTATTTTGCATTTTTTTTGCAGGCACTATTTTTTTTCGGTAGTTTTATCAAGTAATACAGAGGTGGGTTATGGCTTTTAATTTTTTTTCAAATATTTCACTTTATATTTTTTTACCAGCGGATTCAAAGCACTAAAAAGTACCTACCTCAATTTTTTTTTAGTTAAATGACAATAAAGCCTGGCTAAAAGTAATTTTAAATGTAGTATACACCATATACATATTTTGTTAGATGAAAAGGGAGAATATTTGAACGTTGCAGTATCATTTACCTAATTCTTTTGTTGTAGTCTGATATTTGATACTGATATTTGTTGTAGGTTAATGATTTGCTGTTAAAATTTTAATTTTTTAAAAAAATAAATAACAGAATTAGGTTGGAAATGACATTTTACCTGTAGATATTTTAAACCAGCATAAGTTGTTGGAGAGAAAACTACTTCTGACAGTTATTTGACTAAGTACTATATTATGTTTTGTAATATGGACAGTCAGTAACAGGTATTTTATATTATGTAGAATTATTTAAGACTATGGTAATTTACATATCTTCCACAAAATACTGCTGCGTACTAGAGAAAGTACAATTTTAAAACGATATTTATATGATTCTCCTAAATGTTGAATCCCACGCAGGCATTATTATAATTATAATTTCTTACGAAAATATGCGCCATCATCGGTAAATTACGGTTGGGTAGCAGTTTATACAAATATTATTCACCATTGCTTTATTTTAATTCATTTTAATAAGGTGTGGCATCTAAAATCAATATTGACAGTAGGCATAAAAAATGCCGTACACAATTGTTATTATGAAATATGTTTTAATATACACCACACATTCCTAGTCAATTATTATATCATTTTATTATACCCACAAATCGAATGTATAAAAGATTTTTTCTTTCTTCTGCGTATGTAGTTGAGGATTATCTCTACAAACACGTTTTGATACAAAGGCAACAGAATATTTACGGTTTTGTTGAGATTTGGCTGAAAGTGACTATTTATTGAGTGTTTTTTAACGTAATAAAATATGTGTTTAGGAAACGAGTTTTAATATTGAACTGAATGAAATTAAAACATTTTTAAGAAAATTTATTTCTTCATTTGTATCAAGTTGTAGCAAAATTCTTTGGTATTACCTACTAGTCTTAGTATCTAGGAAATTAATGTTGATTAGTCCTAGAAGTGAAAGATATCATATTTTGAAAATATAACTCATTCATAAATTTGATTTAGTTATGTAATTAATACAGTAATTTGCATTGAGATATATTATGATTTTTTTATTTAGTCTGTAAATGATAAATTAACTTTGAATGAGTCAGAGAATATTTAGTAAGGCTTTATATAAAAATAAAAAAGTATATTTTATGAGAATGGAATTTCGTTATTAAAATGCTAAATCGTGGTGTAATAAAACAAAAATATTTATTCAGTATTGTCGTTTATTCATATTCACAACGTAAAAAAGACCATTACTATGTTATTTTAAAAGGTAATCTGTACACAATAGTTTACGGAATTCGTTTAAAGATGCGTATTTATAAGATATACAAAAAAAGGCAAGTGATTGGAAATCGTATAAAAATAAATATGAGATAAAAAATATATAAATATTTACAGTTTGAAATATACAATTTTGATTTATACTTAACTATACAAGTCCATATTTACATCTAAATGGGTTAGACTCCGCTGTTGAACGGAGTAGCTCGGGTTCCTCGCATTCAGCTCACCACTCACTCACGGTTTCTTCGAACTCACTCACACCCCGAGCTTGACTATATCACATCCGGCACTCGCATTGCACTCACAGTCTATATTACGTAGTATCACAATAGGCTGACATTAGAATTAGTCACACTAAGAGTTTCATTTACTGTCATATGTGGATGGCCACCGTCCTGGACGCGTTGTTGCCTCCTGGGGGGTTGGGGGCTTGGCCTCGGGCGCTGTGCCTGTGTACGTGGTGGTGCACGTGCGGACTCCTCACCGGCGTCGGATGCCGCTGGTTGTTGGGCACGTCCGGCAAAGCGTACTTGAGCTTTTCCCAAAACAGTTTGTCGCCCCACTGCAAGTATACGTTCGTTTTCAGGTAAAGGCGAATGTCGGGGTCCAAGTCTTTCTGGGGCACCTCGCCGAGTAAAACGACGATAAGTCTTCGCCTACGGTCTCTCAACACTTGATGATGCGCCGATTTAAACTCGAATCTACACCACTCGGATTTAATGAAGTTTTCAGATAAGATCATTATTGTCCTCTTGGAGGATTCCACCGCTTGCACTATCGTGTCGGCTAAGAAGGCACCCACGGGGAAGTCTCTGTAGTGCAGGCACAACTTATAATTAGGCTCCAGCGCTGGGGCAAGAACTTCTGCCACCCACGCCTCGTCCTTAGAACTGTAACTGACGAACGCGTCGAATAATTTCTCTCTGTCGTCGCGGTCTATGTCGGAAGTCCGCTGGAACAGCCGTACTCCGAATTTAGAGTGGAACCAAACGCGCACTTCTTGTCTGTATATGAATAATATTAAAGTCATCAACACTATCAACGCGAAAATGGCTAATGTAACTACTAGAAGCGGTAAATAGTCCTGTATGACTTGACGCTGGATTATAGTTTTTGTGGCGGTCAAATTTCCGTTTATGCTATTGTCGATGTTGGTCACACCCGTACAAACTGTGCCGTTTTCTTGGCTGATGTAGAACCCGACTTCAGGATTATCCTGATAAGTGTCCTCACTGTAGTAATCAATGTCTGTGGTGTTGTACACGCACCTAACCGAGGAAGAATCTAGCACGGCATCGCCGCGTTTTATCCACTCGCGAAGTTTCTCCGTAAAATCACAGTCGCACGACCACGGATTGTAAGCCAAAGTCACGTCTATGAGAGTCGTAGGTAAATTCCACATATTGTAAATATTCAGTCTGTTATGGTCCAATTTCAGTACCCTTAGTTTCTTCAAAGCGGCAAACGTCAAGTTATGTATATTAGTAATCCTGTTGTTTTGCAGAAATATTTCTCTCAAATTCTCCAGACCATCAAACTCGTAACCGTGTAATTCTCCCAGGCGATTCCCATCTAAATGCAATATTTCCATCTCCTTGAGTCCGTTAAAAGTTCTGTTCTGTATAATTTCGATATTGGAATTATTTAAAAATAGGATCTTGAGGCGTTTGCGACCGATGAAGGCGTGACTGTTCAGCGACCGCAAATCATTTCCGTCGAGATACAACTGCGTGGCGTCCATGGGTATCTGCTCCGGGAGTCTGGCGACGTATCCGCCAGAAGAACAGTCCACCACGTTGGCGGACCAGGATTGATCGTGGTAGCAGGTACAGTTCGTAGGGCAGGTCATCTCACAGTCGCAGGCGTCGAAGTCACAACAGTGGCACAGGGCGAAGCAGTGCGTCTGGTAAGTGCAGAGGAACTGATAAGGAGCGGCTTCGACGAGGGGCACGTACGTTTGTCCGCGGTTGTATAGGAGCTGACAGTAGATGCTCTCCAAGTCAACAAGCTTGGGTTGCGTACGCGCCCGATTTCCAGCATTGACCTTTTGTAGCCACTCCATCGTGCAATCACACTGATACGGATTTCCGCCGATGTAGAACTCCGGCAGGTCTTTTTCAGGCGGCACCGTTGATATACGGAGAGCGTTGGGGTCTAGGCTCGTTATTTTGTTACCGAATAAGTCGACCCTCGTCAAATTCGGTTTTTTGAAGAACGTGTACGATTGCACTTTTGATATTAAATTGTCGTTTAGGAACAATATTTCTACGCTGTTGGGAATTGCACTGCCGGTGATTTCTGTTAATTTATTAGAACTGGCATCGAAGGTACTCAAGGACAAGGTTGATTCGATTTCGAAATAGTTTCCCAGTTCTTCAACTTGATTTGAATGTATATCTAACCATTTTAAACCGGTTGGAATAAGGGCGTAGTCGAACCATTTCAATTGATTGTCCGATATATTTAACCATACTAAATTTGGCAATTTTGCAAACAGTTCTTCTATATCCGTTAAATAATTTCCATCCAGACGAATTGCTTGTAAATTCAAGTTATTGTCGAATGAACCAGGAGATACTTTCTGTATTTTATTTCTAGATAGGTTTAATATTTTCAAAGAAGTCATTTTATCGAACACACCCTTGGTGATATTTCCTATATTATTTTCAGTCAGTCTCAGACCGTACACCTGTTTTAGGTCGGTAAATGTATCGTTTGTTATGAGGTCTATGTGATTTTCGCCGAGATCAAGCGTCTTCAACATGGGTACATTATTTAGCACTTCTGGCACCTGTACAAGTTTGTTGCCATTGAGATGTAAATCCTGCAAGCCCGAACAGTTCTTTAATGCTTCTGAGTGAATCCAGGATATTTTATTATTGTCGATAGACAACAATGAAAGCACGTACAAGCCATTGAATGTGTCGCCCTCTATCTTTGTTAATTTATTATTCGATATTATCAAAGTGTGCAAATTGTACAGCGCGGAGAATGTATTCTCTGGTATTGTCTCTATGAAGTTATCGTTAATTCTCAGTATTTGTAAACTGTATAAATCACGGAAAACTGAAGATTCCAGTTTAGATATCCTGTTGAAGGATATATCCAGTACTACCAGCCTCACTAATCCTGAAAAAGTTGCCGCATTTATCCAGTCGGCGGTTAATTCGTTGTGTGACAGTTCCAATACTAGTAACTGCGTGAGTTCACTGAATAATCCGGGCGCCAGCACGTTTATCGAATTATTCTGTAAGTACATTTCGCGGATATCACGGGTGTCGGAAAATAATTCCGGAGGGAGACTGACTAGCCTGTTGTCGGACAGTTTCAGGATGTGAAGCGCCGTCAATCCTTCCAAAGCACGATCCGCCAAGTGCGTTAGTCCGTTCCCCTGCAGGTATAATTTCTGCAGCCTCGCCAGCCCCGAAAGCTGCCCGGAAGGCAGGCGGTCGATATTGTTTCGTGACAAATCTAACAGTCTTAAATTTGCACCGCACCTTTCCGCTGGATTAGACGCAAACCGGAAACTTGTCACTTCTCGTAAACGGTTCCTCGTTAAATTAAGCACTTCTAGCGCGTACAGGGGGCAGAGAACTCCTTCAGGCAAACTCCACATGTTGTTTTCACCCAGGTCCAGGCGTTCCAGTTGCCGCAACTCCTCCGTGAAGGCGTTAGGGGACACATCGAGAGTCATAGCGGACCAGTCCGTGTTATGAGTTCGCACGGTAAGATTACGGAGCTCCTTGAGCCCCCGGAAGGCTCCGTCGGAGAGGTTACCGATTTTGCAGTACTCTATAGAAAGCTCGCGGAGTTCCACTAGGGGTTTAAAGCTGCCGGCACTGAGAGAACTTTGAAAGAAAAGCGCGTCACTGCATTCCAGTCTTAATCTCACTGTATGTTGCGGTTGGATTACACTAAAGTTGGTATTTTCTAATTCACTGTTGATGGTGCGTAGCCGGCACACGAGGGCGACGTCGTCGTCGGAGCCGCTGTCCACCGCGACCCACTTGCATTCGTCCGGCGGCTGGTAACGCAGAGTTTTGCTGAGCGACGCCGATAGCACTCCGAAGATGGCTCCGAAAAGCAGCGCACACACCACCGTGGTGCCCATGTCGTACGGCTCTGGGTGCTACACCATTGTATGCAGCAGAGCTGATGTCTTGTAGCATGCCGCGTCCGTATCGCTGGCAGCTCGATGCTTGACTGCAGCCGTTCGCACAAGGCCACGAATTCCTTGCTTCTCGCCCTCCTCTTCGGCTCTACATCGCCGGCCACGTCTCCCCGCTTCTCGACAACACCGACACAGCCTAAGAATAGACCGAGTCGGTGGCATTCACAAAAAACTGTTAACTCCAACCGCGTTTTTTTACCTAAACGTCGGGTTTTCTATCTGATCGCCCGTTGAAATCACTGAAGAGTATCTCGCCCCGTGTTTCTCTTTTCGTTATTTATTTCTGTTTTATTGCTCGGGACAAAAGCTCATCAATTTAATCACCCTCCTCAGACAAATTAAATAACGTTTATAAAGGTTTTTTTTACAGAGACCGAGAGGGCGCCTTCTTACTTTATCCGATATTAATCATGTATTTCGATAACCGCCGCAACGTAGAAATGTAGACTAGTAGTAATAAAAAGTACATTAACAGATAATTCAGAAGCATTTCTGATAAACAGGTAGATACATTTACCTATTTATCATGTAAATAAAATAAACTGAAAGTTGTAGTACCTATATATTCAGGTAAAGTACCTACTTAATACTTAAAATGCCGGTGATAACAATTACTACGTATTGATGTTCTCACTAATTTCATGCATTTAATACCGTGTAAATAAATCTGACCTTGTTAATCAGCTGACTGGGAAAGTTCAGCGATACTTGTGCGTGTAATAAAAACAGATAATTAAATTTACCGCTACGTTCTTTATTAGATAGACAACTAGGTATATCAAAAATTAATTAATTCAGTAATTCAATTTCCTTTAATTTAATTAAATTCTATTTGATATCTTTACATTTTAATACATTTCTTAGTACTTATTAAAATAGTTTTATTAAACGATTTGTGATACAATTACATAGGTACCTACCTATACTTATTAGGAAATTAAATTCTTTTGTAATTTTTAAAAAATAATTAAGTTATTCTAAAAAGGCACGAGTTCTTATAATAGAGTGGAACTTTAAATAAGATCATTTTTGTTGAGAGGAGTATTTATAGATGTTGGTATTTTTTTAGTGGTATCCTACACTATACGAAAAAAAACTAATCCGTATTTAAGTATAATAATATACTTAAAATTTTAAACTTCACTCAAAAGTGTATGTATTAATACAGTTATAAATTATATTTGATATAGGGACACTGTAAAAATGTTTTAGTAAATTTTCACTCAAAATCAACAGTCCACACCCGATGGTCTTAAAATAGTAACAGAATTCGTTGAGTAATGTTCTCTCAGTTATTTGTTTGCTAAATAAATGTTTTATGAGTAACGTTGAATAACTTTTGAGTTACCTTATTGAACTATGTGTTGTACCTACTGCAAACACAAAATTATTTTATCAATATATTTTCTTGTTCTTTCTACAAACCGTTTCTCTGATAAAAAATTGTGTTGATAAACTAATTTCTTTTAAAATGTTTAGTTACTCAAATTCAACACCAAAATAATTTCACTCTTAAATGAGTTCGAAATTATTCAATATTACTTTTTACTGTGTATAGATATTTGCATAATCTTGTACTTAATTCAACACTTTTATATCTTACAATTACACTAAATTTAATAATTACTTAAGGAATAAATTTTGTTAAAATATTATTCCTTAAATGTTAAGTTTACCTATATATCTGCACGAATACTAATTATTTACTTCTAGTTTTAATTTTTATTAATTTCTTCAAAATTATTTTATATTATTGCAAATATTTGAAGAATTCTTTGAAATCACTTAAAAATAATTAAAACATAATTTTACTTTCAGAATAACAACTATTGCCTCAAGTAAGTCTTGTTGCTTGTAAAAAAACAAAACAACCTTTTATTCAAACAGTACTTTTGATTCTCAAATAAGGCAATCTTTCAATAAAGTGTTACTGTATTTGAATAATAAGGAAACTAAACTAGTGTTGGCATCTTGACAGTCGTATAGTTTTTTTTCATGCACTCACATTTTTATACTAATTGGTTTAAAATTGATGACATCCTTTGATTGTTTATTGCTTGATTATTATGGAATAAATATCTTGAAGTATTAAATTAATGTTGTATATACGAGTAGGTACAGTGAAAGTCAATGACAATATACCGAAATTATTTTTGACAAAAGATATCTTTATAGATGTTTGTATCTAAATGTCTTTAAAAATTTTGTTCCAGACATTTCAGTAGGAAATGTAACCTTATCCTTTACAATATTTTCTCTATTTTATTAAATAAATACATACATAAACTTGTCATACTTACCAATATTCTTGTGTTTTATATTAAAAGACTACATAAAAATTAGATAATTATGTAAATTTGTAGGAGCATCACTTTGTATAGCTGTAATTTTTCTATATAATCAATTAAATTCTATGAGATATTAATAAATACATCTGTGGTGCATGTGGATCTTTAAATGTGTCTGTTTCTTTTTTTTAATACATAGATTAGTATCTCGTAAAAAACACTAAAATTGAAATAAGATATTTTGTGAGACTATTTGTCTAAACTTTTTTATTTTTGAATACGCCTATATTCACATGTATAATAGGTATCTCAATATGTAGGTACAGAGTGATCACGCGTAAACGTCAGATTCTACTGTAACTTTTTTATTTTAAGAGATATCGAAACGTGCCACCTGACGATGAGCGGCGAATAGTCGAGACTTGACACCACCTGATACTTTTTTTGTGAGGTTATTTAAAGAATTGGGTTTTATATAAATAGACAAACTACTATTTTAGAATTTCAAGATAGAATACAAGAAGCTATAGATTACATAAATGAACACCCAAAAATGATGCACAATTGTTTAAATAATTTGGAAAAACAATTTAGTTATTGCATAGAAAAGCAAGGAAATGAGTTTGAACAAATTTGTATAAGCTTTCTTAAATTGCCTCATAAAATGAATTCAAATATAGTTTTGCATTCTTTATAATATAAAGATAACATTTTAATTATACAATTACTTAATCATTAATATCTCGTAAAGTATAGTAAAAGACAACCATTAAATATGTATATCAATGCCATCTCGAAAAGTGGAGAATCCAAAAATATAATAATAATAATAATAATATCTCTACCCCTCATTCTAATCACAGGGATTAGCCCAGAAGTCGGAGACTTGTGCGGGAGAGGGGGCGGCATATTATTATTAAGCAGGCCGCATTTGTGCCCAGGAACGACTTACGTTGGTAGGCCCTAACCACTATTCAGTGCAGGAATGAGGAAAACCTGGAAAACCTCATTAATTAGGGGGGTGGTCAAATATCAACCGGCATCAATCTCTCACATTGACCCAAGCTAACATTATTCCACCCTACCATACCCACAGAGAGGGTGTCAATCCTCTTCACGAATATAGCTTATATACGGTCTACCGGCAGCTGGGCTCGAACCAATAACTCCGTCTAGTCACCTCGATTCAAGTACTAACGCCTTAAACCGCGCGACCACTGACCGATTAATAATAATAATAATGCGATGCTGGATTGTTTATTAACTTATCCAATAATATAACCCACTTGAAACTATCATGTTAATGACACATTGACAGATGATGCGCTCCATGAACTGAAGTTTTTATTTTATGGAGTGTGTGAATGTCTTTCTGAGGTAATAATGATGCATTTTGTCATTTTACTAATTAGAAAATACTAACAAATAATTATAGCTTAATGAAGATATCTTCCAGTAATATTGGTTATTACTTCTTATCCGATGATTGGGATGATGTAGTATGTAAAATATAACTAGGGAGATAAGCCAACCTTTTCCACTGTGAGCATCTGTAAGCTTGTTGTGGATGTTCATACACCTAAACATAACCCTTCTGGTTAGCTATATTTGACAATAGTTTCTTTTCTACTTCGGTTTTCTACTTTTCATTTTCGAATAACCCTTGCCAGGCTGATCCCCTTCATCATACTTGGTCTGCTTCCTCTTTTCCTTAAGTTATGGACTAGACAAGATCTTCTCCTAACCAATATTTTGTAATCTTTCCTATGTTGTCCAGTTAGTAGTCCTGTTATTATCCTTATTGATATTTGCATCTTTGGTTCAGTAGGACCTTTGTATATTCTTGATTTGCTTCTAATCAAAGGTCTCTTCATTTTTGAATCTTAATCTCCATCCATCTGCGTGTGATGCTGTAAGAGGATTCTGGCTCTTGTTTCGTTAATTCATCAATTTCTTCGTTGCCTCAGGCCTTCATAGTACGAATGCTGAGACAATATCACTTTGACTTTCTTTTAGAGCTGATTGCAGTAAATATTAATTCATAAGTTGTTCATTGATAAATCATTCTTGGATAACTAGATGTATCTCATTCACATTTAGCATATTTTCTATATTAGAAATGTATTTTAAGCTAATATATATCAAATCTGCTACAATTCCTATCAATGAAGTCATATCTATGCTTTCTGATACCAAACATCTACGTATGCTAATGAACAATTCCACAGACGAAGCTCTATTCAATAATTATCTAAAATAAAAATTAATGTAGCTAAATTTACTAACCTGGTTCAATGAAAACATTCTACAAATATCTAAGTTCAGTTTTGAAATTTTTAATTTAAAATCCGCAGAGTAGTTAGTTTCACACAATATTGTTAATACTTAAAAATATATAAAAAAAGATTTAGCATCCTCATTTAGATGTCATCATGGTATTTATAATATCACTGAGTGTCATTATGAATTCATAATAACACTCAAATTTTATAGTAAAAAATAAACAAAAACAAAGTTAGTCACCACTTTTACTTTGCTATTTATTAACTATAAAAAATTCAACAAAATTGATTTATTGTAAACATTAACAATTCGTTAAATTAATTCCAGCAGATGATAAGTGGCTGTATTTTTAGAAAGTTTATTTCCCAAGTGCGTGAACTTGTTGAAGGGCCATCGGTGCCTGAAATGTTACCCAAAATATCAGAGGTCACTTTCTTTTTATTTTCTTTGGAATCTTCTATATAGCTTTCTGCCACTGTGTTAGAGCGCTAACCACAAATAATTTGACTCGCAAAACTTCTGTCAACTATACTGAGTTAGCCTGTATGAGGCGGTAGACTCTGGATAGCTTCTTGGATGATCCCTTTTCGGGTTCTGGAAAGTGTTGACTACTAATTGGTTATATCAAACCCCAGTGGGCCAATAAGGAACAATGGAGCGACCCGAATAAATCATTATTTTAATTCCATACCGCGTGCTCGCTTCTGATAAATGATCTTCGTACCTTCGTTAGACAAACCGAACCCGTCGAAGACGGCCGCGAATGCACTGAGTTGGCCCCGCAATAAAACACGGCGAGAAGCGTTATTGCCCAATTAATAACGTGCTTCAGGAATTCAGCTACACGAAAAGGCCATCTTTCGGGGAATATTAAAACATCCCCGCACTAAATAAACCAAATGAATAGGCCAGTTAAGATAGCCTTAATGGGTAATCATATTTCATTGCGATCGGTGCCCAGGATGGTACCTCTCAGTCGTTGCTGTTGTGTGGCGCTGTGCAATTTGGACAATGTTGTCTTTGCAGATTTGTAACTTCACTAATACACTGTGTCGCAAGGGTGCTGATGATGTACAGGGTGTTCGGAATATGAGTGGCAACATTCAAAACGTTTCTACATCTGTCTGCAAAAAAAGTGTCTTACGGAAATAGTTTTTCTACAAATACATTGCAGAAATAAAACTATTCCAAAATGCAAAACTTTGTTACGAAATTAAAAATTAATGTAGGTACAATGATTAAGACTAAGCAAAACTCTTTTTAACGTAATTTGTTTGAAATTCGTTATGAGTACTTGCGTATTAATGAGGTAAACAATAGAAGCTTTCTTAAAAATTCGTACTATAACTTAAAGCAAAATTATTAGATGTAGATGCGGCATTAATTCAGACGACTTACGTCATACGAACAAGTGAATAATTCGTTATATTTTTATCAAAATATTTAAGAAACTCCAACTGAGAATTATAAAACTACATTAAATGTTTGCACTACATATTACACTAAATTACATGAAATTATTGTTTTATACGCGACCAACTATCGACAATTATGTTGACAATAAAACCAATTGCGTAATGTCACCTGTGAATTAAACATATTATTACTTAAAAAATGATGGTGTTTGAGGAATTCAGTTGTTTTTAGTTTTAGAATATTGAGTTTAGCTTTACATATTTATTATTATCTATTTTTTAAACTTCAACCTGTGATTCTGACTTTTAATTTGTTAAAGTTATGAAATTAACACGAAAAATAAAATGTGTTAGATAACATAATTGCTGCTGATCTCATAATGTAAAAGTTGGTACATCAAAGGATGTCACGTGATATACAATATGTTTTTACTTTGCATTACATTTATTCGGATTTTTCACTAAAATAAAGTTGGCATCTATTTGAATTTAGAATAACTTCAAGTAAAACGGATATATACAAGGTGTTTCAAAACAAAGGCGAAAAATTTCAGGGGGTGGTTCCTTGTTGAAAATAATAGGTAGTTTGTTATATAAACGTTGGGTCAAATCAACCATTAGAGAGATATCGCGTTGCAAAGATGGCGGAAAAAGAGTATTGTTTGTTTTTCACGGAAACGAAAAGCCTGGGAATGGTAAAATTTTGTGGAAGTGGTTATTCTAATAATAATTCTAAAATGGAATTCTACGATTAGGATACGTTTCTGCATAAAGGCGACAAGCATGTAAGGAATTTCCATTTGCCCGGCCGTACATAAAGTGCAGTGATTTCTGCATTTGTGAAAATTACCATTTTTGTTGTATTAACAGTATTGAATCCCAACGTACTCCGCAATCAAACACATCACACAACAAAAAGCAAGTTATCCCGTAAACCAGTCTCGAAATGTTAAAATAGTTCAAACCATTTGCTATCTGTCAAAGCAACAATGGAAACAATCCGGAAATTGACAGCAGCCAACTAGAGTTTTTCCTAATAATGGGTGTAGTAAAACTGCCTCTTCCTGACGTGCAATACTTTACATTTTATTTTTTAACGTCAAAACAGTTAATTTTATCAAAAAAATATGAGAGAAAAAAGTCTCTAAATGAATCGGCTTAACCTAATTTATTTTTTTCTACGTCGTTAGGGAAGTTTTCTGAAAGTACAGTTAAAAACTGAAAGGGGTAGTTTATTTCAACCCTCCAATTATTTTCAATAAGTGAAAAATATGTCACACGTGTCTTTTGATGATGGTAACACTTCCACAAAATTTTACCATTCCCACGCTATTCGTTTCCGAGAAAAACAATAATTTTTATTTATTTTGACATTTTGAGACTGGTTTACGGGATAACTTGCCTTTCGTTGTGTGATGTGTTTGATTGCGGAGTACGTTGGGAGTCACTACTAAGTTAATACAACACAACTGGGTATTTTCATAGATGCAGAAATGACACACATGCACTTTATGTACGGCCGGGCAAATGGAAATTCCTTGCATGCTTGTCGCCTTTACGCAGAAACGTATCCTAATCGTAGAATTCCATTTTAGAATTATTATTAGAATAACCACTTCCACAAAATTTTACCATTCCCAGGCTTTTCGTTTCCGTGAAAAACAAACAATACTCTTTTCCGCAATCTTTGCAACGCGATATCTCTCTAATGGTTGACTTGACCCAACGTTTATATAACAAACTACCTTTTATTTTCAACAAGGAATCACCCCCTGAAATTTTTCGCCTTTGTTTTGAAACACCCTGTATATAATTCCATTAAAAAATACATTCACATGTCTTTAGGTTTTAGGTAGGCATTGCAAAATATGTTATGTTAGTTTGTCGTCGTTTCTCATTAATACTGACAGAAATGTGTGGGGTAGTTGTTTGTTTTTTAGCTAAAACGTTTGGCAATTTTGATAATTTAGTATATTTTTCTGAAAGAGGAATGAGGTAAACATTATTTTGATTAATATCGCTAATTCGGGAAAATGGATAATAACTGTCTTGATAAAAATTAATTATAGTGATATTCTGTCAATGCAAAAAATTCTCTGAGCGGATTTCGAATTATGCTAACGTATTACACCAATTGAAATAAAAGAGAATTTAAAACATTGGCCCTAGAATTTATTCTTTCCCAGACCAGATTATGTTATTTTTTTGTTAGTTTCCCAATTTCAAAGACCTTAAATACAGTATTAATGGGTTCCTCTGCCTCTTTCTTATTTAAATTTTTAATGTATACATAAAATTTGAAAGCAATTCATTGAACTTTTTATTTCGAGAATCTGAATTATCAAAGTACATAGAAATATTTCACACAATTCTTTTCAAAAGCGATAAAGATTATCAATATGCAACAAAAAAATTTGTGTTTTATAAAATCCTCTTTCAGAATATTTTTTATATAACACTTTAATTATTGTATCTACGTTCAATGAAAACTTCTCTGCTTAGTATGATTTTTCTAATCTCTTCCGATTTGATATCAGATTATAAAAATACTTCAAAGATCTGGATTTGGGTTTGGCAACCGTATCATTAATCTGGTTTAAAATTTAAATTGACGATTGCAGCATAATAAATAACTTGATTAACAAACCTAGTTAATTAGCTTGCAAAATAAATAATTTAATATAGTGCACCTAATGTATAAAATATCTACATTTCAGCATTCTTACGTTTGTAAGATAATACACAAAAATCTAGATATTAATTTGATTTTTAGATTGTTAACTTTTTGATACTATTCAGTTACAATTAAGATCTAAGTAATGATAATAAAAATATGAAAATTTCATGATATACTTTCATATTAATAGGAATATTTATGAATATAATTGAAAGTGAATTACGTATTTTCAGTAGGTCGCTGGTATGTTTGACAACAAAAAAAAATCTGAATTGGTATTAAAATTTTGCGAATATTTATACCGGCAAAAGTGAAACGTAATTGTAATAACGTTACTATAACGTACAGATACACTGCAAAAAAATTAATTGCACATTTTAACACAAAATAACACAATCCTGTGTTAATCGAGATCCACATTGAATTGTGTATATTTTTAAACATTTGTCTGTATCAAGAAGTGCATCAAAGGTCAATTGTGTTAATAGATATAACAAATATTATGCGTATATTTACTTTCTTTAACATTAACATGTTAGTTATATTGTATAAAATATAGTATTTAGATAATTAACTGAACACAACAACGCAACACGACTAAAATAACGTACGATGTGCTAGAACTGCTACCGTAGGCAATCAATCAGGAGTAAGGATATAAAACACAGATGTGTGTTATTGGTACATATTGCACAAATTAAGTATATTTGATTATAATACTAGTAATTTTGACATATTTAAAACGTATAAACAGACGAGAGTGTGTGAAGCTATTGAAACTAACATTTTAAGCATCTTCCCCAGTAGCACAGGATATTGGCCCAATATTTAGGATATGTTGGGCAAATATTGTAAATTGGACCAATATTGGCAATATTTAGCCAATATTGGTAGTTAGTTGGCAATATAACTTTTTACGTTATTGTAATTCAATATTTTTCCAATAATGTACCAATATTTGTAGTGTACATACATGTTCACTTTAAAAACAATATATATAAAAGAAATTAATATTTATAAAAGTATTTAATAATAAATTATTTTAAGAAGTCATGTTTATGCCGTTATTCTTTTGTAGTGCCCTTTTTATAATACACTGTTTTCTAATATTGGCTCTACATGGGACGTTTATTGTTGTACCAATTATTATAATAATTTTATTATTGCAAACACGGAATTCCAGGAAACAACTACTCTGCGGGCTAATGCCCCGACCAGCATTGAATTACACCTGGAAAACCTATAGCAACAGCTAGAGTCATTTGTCAGACGCCCACCAGACATATACCGGTTTCGAGCTTATTAGCTCTCATCCGTATGCCATAGGTGAGGTATCCGACGAATAATCCTAGCTGCTTTTGTCTGTCTAACCCGACAGAAGGGACCATGAGTACGCGGTGTAGAACTAACTACATCTATCGGCCGTTCGCTACTCCATGCCGGACTGAAAACGTCACAGGCACGAAGCGTTCTACATGCAGTAGACACCATTGAAAGCTGTCGACCTTTATCGCGATCGGCGAGAAACGATATTTTGCAAACACGGAATTCCAGCTTATTAGCTCTCATCTATGGCATACTGATGAGAGCTAATAAGCTCGAAACCGGTATATGTCTGGTGGGCGTCTGACAAATGACTCTAGCTGTTGCTATAGGTTTTCCAGGTGTAATTCAATGCTGGTCGGGGCATTAGCCCGCAGAGTAGTTGTTTCCTGGAATTCCGTGTTTGCAAAATATCGTTTCTCGCCGATCGCGATAAAGGTCGACAGCTTTCAATGGTGTCTACTGCATGTAGAACGCTTCGTGCCTGTGACGTTTTCAGTCCGGCATGGAGTAGCGAACGGCCGATAGATGTAGTTAGTTCTACACCGCGTACTAAATTTATTATTATTTAAAATCATACGAAAATTCCGTACCGCGAGAAGCGAGATAGAGAGAGAGAGAAGAGACCGAAAATCCAAATTCCCTTGGCCCGCGTAGTGAAGTTCCATCTCCTATCCACAAACCATATGCTCCCATCTTCCTTTTCCTTTTGTCATGACGCCGTGGGCACAGGCCGTGGATTGCGTCACGTAATTATAATTATAGTGTTTATTTGTGGTGCCATAATTTGGAATTGAAGTAAAGGAAAAGAGGTAACTACTTAATCCAATTATCTACAATATACTAACTACCTACTAATACTTTCTGTAAGAGGCGACCTAAAAATAAATTTATTTTCGTACAAGGGAGTTTAGAAGTAGTTTGTAGTAGTGTTAGTAAATTTAGATTGTGAAGTTGCTTTTTGGTTTCATCAAATGAACTGATGACTGGTTTACTGTTAATATTTTTTTATTTATTTTAAAGGAGGTAGGAAAACAGAAATATTGGCCCAATATTGGCCAAATATGTCAGCATATGATGAATTTTATCAACTGCCAATTGAGAACCAGACTCTACTAGAATCTCTAGAACAGCACTTAGCAGATAGAAAAATATTAAATTTTTGGTAATTATTGTTATATAGATTATGTGAACAATGTGTTACGATTATCGGGTTTCTTGTTTATTGTAGGCTCAGCGATTATACCTTTGTGGGGGAGACACTACTCATAAATCTGTTTTTGTTTTGGTGAAAAACTGTTTTCTAGAGAAGTGGCTATGCTATACTCAGGAACGGGAAAAAGTGATAGCTTTAATTTCAAAAGCTTTCTTGTTATAGGGCTGTTACAAGTAAGAGTTCTAAATTGTTGTTATGATAATATGGACAAATATGGACATGGACATATTTTGCTTTGTATTTTATAGAAGCTATTAGGAAACATTTCACAGACGCCACGGATACAGAAATTAACAGATCCATGTCTTTGTACCTGGCAGGTGCGGCAGACAGAGAAGGAGGGCGCAAAAATATGTATTTTTATAATTAGATAGTCCAAATGAAATATATTTTCCATTTTATCAGAATTACACTTTTTTTATTATTATATATAGAAAATAAATTATATTTTTATTGATCAATCGTTTTATTGAAGAGAATTCCCAGTTTATTTTACTTTCTGAATCTATAAATATTAATTAATTATAAAGTAGCGCAATTTTTTTGCATTCTTACTCTTAAATCTTAACATTTTATACATATGTATATAATTCTATTATTCTATATTATATTATTCCGAATAGGGTTATCAATAATAAACATATAAACCAAACTAAATGCAACACGTCATGGTATATAATATGTAGGTCCAGTATACAAAACGGATATTGGACCATTATTGGAAAAATCAATTTACCCTATAAATAAAGTGAATTATGGGTAAATATTGAATATCTATATTGTACCAATATTTGTTATCAATATAGGATAAATATATAAAATATATATTGTCCCATTAAAAAAAAACTCGCCTTTTCTTTATTGGGCCAATATATAAATATAATATTTTTCCAATATTGGTGTGCTACTGGGGTTGAATTACACCACTGGAAAATCTCTTTACTCTAACTTTTTTTACAATATACATTCTAGAATATAGTGTTAAGGTACCTAACTATCTTATATGTATTATATTTAGTGCAAATTTTCATAAGTACAATAAGCTAAAACTTTCCTTTTGAAGACTATTAACACATCTCGGTACGAAGTATAGCAAACGATATGCCTGTTAAGATAACCATAATAGGTAATCATATTTCATTGCGATCAGTTCTGAGCTTGGTACTAGTCGAAGTTGTGTGTATATGTGTGAGCGACGGTATAATTTCTATAATGTTTTCTCTACTTCTCCTCTTGAGTAATTATTTGAAGGGGAAGAACCCGACCCATTCTTTATAACTTTAGTTCATTTTTGAAGCATTTTCGCAAATATATTTGTTTATGATACTTTCTTCATTTGTAATTTAAAGGAATATACAGTGTGGAAGAAAAGTATGGAATAAATTAATTATTTCTAAAACAACGAAGTTTCATGAAATTTCTTCGAACACGTCGATTTTGCTTTTTAAAAAGACTCTTTTTTCTATACCAACGCATTTCCGACGTTCATTTGTTTTCGCGTGATGACGTCATCGGATATTTTTTAAATAGAACCCCTATATTTTTTCATCGGATTCTTGTAGAGCTTAACTTGCTGAATTCAAAAATGTATAATTTCAATACTTTATTCTTTCAACTTTCCGAGAAAAATAATAACTGATTCAATAAAATCGATTTGTTACAATTAAATAAACGCTGGAGTTGATATGTCAATTCTGATTAGATTTTGTTTAGCTGCCAGAAACAGTTTCTGAGGTGACTTGATTTAATCTGTTATTTTTGCTATCAAAAGATGTAATATTCTAACATGCAATCTAATAAAACAAAATAATAAATTAGGGGGTCAAATACGATTGAGGCAACCAGAATTTAATTATTAATTAATTAATTAGTTGCTTATTGTTAAAATGTTTTAAAAATAAAGAGTCCTTATTTTGTAATACTACCGATGAATTCACTAAATCTATTTTACTCTCAACCAGCCCATTACAGACACAAATGGGAATATTCACATTTTTTTCAAGCCGATTTTATTGGATCGGTTATTATTTTTTTTCTCTGAAAGTTGAAGGAATAAAGTATTGAATTTATACATTTCTGAGTTCAGCAAGTTAAGCTTTACAAGAATCCGATGAAAAAATATGGGGATCTATTTAAAAAAATATCCGATGACGTCATCACGCGAAAACAAATGAACGTCGGAAATGCGTTGGTGTAGAAAAAAGAGTCTTTTTAAAAAGCAAAATCGACGTGTCCGAGGAAATTTCATGAAACTTCGTTGTTTAAGAAATAATGAATTTATTCCATACTTTTCTTCCACACTGTATAATATATAGTGTTTAGATTTAAGTTTTAATGGCAATTTTATTAACATGGTGTTTGTATAGTACTGTTCATTTGTTATTTATTTATTTATTTGCTCTGAAAATTTCCAGCTGATATAACCCACTTAAAAGATAAGTAGTTAAAAAAGAAAATTACAATAAAAGAGAAAAACAACTAAAAAAAGATAACTACATAGTAAAAATCCATTATTTGAAATAAATATAAGTAGTATAAAAGTCTAAATATATAAGAACAGTTTAAATTCTAGTAAAAACAAAAAATAATGAACCTGAAATAATATTAAAATAACAAAAGAATTAAAAGACAAATAAAAATTACAAAACAAATAAACAAAAATAATATACATATGCATTTATTAAACATATTTTTTTATATAACGCACACTACAAAAGTTAATGTCGAAACCATCCATTTTGTTACTATTGTTCAGCATTTGATACAAAGGCGACTTCATCAACATATTTGTACGGGCAAAGGATAACATGAAGAGTCAATCTGAGAACTGTAAATGATAAATCTTTAGTAATAGAATCACATCTAATTTTAATATGGATGATTTTATATAATAAAATAATACTGGCATGGTACGTCTACTGGCAAGACTTTGTAGGCTTAAACGGACACATACAATTCTTGTAGAGTACCTGGAGAGTAGGATAAATTCCATCCAACAAATATGCGGCAGATTTAAAAAATCTTCGTTGGACTCTTTCCAGTAATGATGCATATGTAATATAAATTGGATTCCATATAACTGAAACGTATTCAAGTTTAGATCTCTTTAGATTCCTGAAATCTTTAGAGTTTCGTAAAATAAATCCGATATATAGGTAATACTATAAAATAACTTGCTTTCGATGAAACAATTGAAACGACATTATAACATTACACTTGCTACACTTTATTATACGAATTTAAGAATTGTCAATTTGTCAGACAATACAAAGTAAATTGTAAAACAGTAACATCTACGATATTTATTTTCTGTTCAGAACCAGACAACGTATTTTCATTTGTTATTTACTTACTTCGGAGGAGAGAGTAATGTAAACTGTAACCGCTATCGTAGATGTATAAAAGCAGTTATATTTGTTTTAAGTTTGAAATAGAAGCTAGGTGTGAGAAAGCATGCACACAGTGATAATTTCTGACTAAACATGGGAAAGTAAACACACCAGCAACAATTTGACAAACATTATACTTATTATTTTCATTTAATTTATTTCTTTTATTCAAACAGGAACTGTTCAGATTGAGAATACGATATTTGTAGCCAAGTACACTGTACAATGAATGTAAAAATTACACGAACTCGGAAAAGCTATTGTTTCACTACCTATTTAGTATTTCGTCAACGTATTGTAAATGAATGATAAATGTATTCGCTTACGTGCCTCGAAACGGTTTTTTAACTGATAAATATTTAGGATTTGAGTCAATGTCCTTCGCTTTCTGTAAAATGTTTATAAATAACAAAGTTATGGTAATAAATTGGACTAGTTGTCTTGTTCTTTAGATTAATGTAGGAAAGACGTATCTCCGTTAAAAGTATTCACCAGAATCTCTCAGTTATGTTCGGCATGTAATATTCATGAACAGGGTGCGATAAATCTTATCTTAATGGGCATTTAATTTGGTTTTGTTTATGCTTTCGATAAACGAAAATTTTTGTTATCATTTAATAAACACTAATGTAACGCAAACTGGTAGTCATTTTTTATAAATTCTCATTTTTGTTCATAGAATATATCCATAAAGACAGCAGCAGATGTTGAATTTCTTGTTTCCGTCTATTATTATGAATGCTGAAAAATAACACTATATTTTATTTTAAACTCCATCTAACTCTGTTTCGCTTATTTTGGATTGGTTTATGGATATAGGTGTACAGGATGTCTCACACTCGATAATATGAGCCTACTGTGAAGGTACAAAAAAAATAAGAGATTTTTTTCTGTCTTGCTTCCCGTTTTAAATTTATGAAGCGGGCTTTACACTAACAATTTATTAAGGAAGAAATTGATTAATTAATTTATCAATTTCTTCAAGGTCGCACTTTTCTTTTACACTTGTTCAGGGCTTTGTCAAGTTTCTTAACAATTTTGCTGTCAGATGTCACCCGTACCAATCTAAATGTAATTTTAACTTTTGACGTTATATCATTTCCATTTATTTACGAAACAAAAACTATTACGGCAAAAAAGGGAGATATTGTTAAAAAAATCTTCCATTGTGTTTGTTATTGCTGCTGCTCGGTTACTGGTTAAATATAAATCATCATATCCTCTAATCTCACTTTTTGCATTTATTTTAGGTTGGTATTCCTGAATTGAAGTAAAAATTGACGAAAAATTAAAACAAGTTTTAAGTCGTCAATTACTTGACGAAGTTCTTCATCAATTAATTTGACATCCAAGTCTTCGTATTATATTTATCAATTAACTTGACGAAGCCACTTGATGGCAAAGAAATTGTTAATGTAAAGCGGGCTTAAGGCCGGGAATTTGTAGAAAAGGAATTGCACAGCCTGAGTGAGCGAAACGACGAATCAATGCGGCCTATGGGACAGTATACAATGCGTATAGGCCCGAACCGCACGGTTCTCTGAAGTTTATCGTGCATTTTGACGTACGTAAAAATGGAAGCCGTGATATATGCAAAATTCATTAAAAAAAATAATTAGTCGACGTTAAATAATATTTATAGTCTATTAAAAAAACCCGCATATTTTTATCATTATCCATTAAGGAGTTACTGAGCGAAAACTATGGGTTTATTTCAACACAGCAAGAATCGATTCCGAACCGTCCAGAATTAGTCAGTCAGTTCAGTTGTTAATGTACTATCGGCGATTGCGACGTAAGACGGTGTTGGTCAATCATTTCTCACGGTTCTGAACCAGTTCTCGACGGTTGTTGGAACATACCTTATATATCGTTTGATAGAGCGCTCACCGTAAGTCTTAACATTGCTTCTTACCCTTCGGTCAATTATTTGATTCTTCCGAACAGAAAATCCATCTTCATTTCATCGCAAGATGGACTTCAATTTAGTAAAGGTTCTATTATCATGAATGAGGCGCTCTGGATACCTTTCCTGATATAACTCTATATAACTCTTCTTCAATTTTTTTTGTGTCTGGTCGTAAATTAGCAACAAACTTTTTGTGAACGAGAAGCACAAAAGTTAAACGTTTGACGTTCGTTGAGTAATGACAAGTGTTTTGTGACAATTATGCACTTTAAACTTATTATATTATTTAACTTATTTGACATATTTTCTGTGAATATGAAATGAGGATTTATCGAGTCTAAAGAATATAGGCACAGAATACGCGTTTGTATTTTAAAAGCTTCTAGGAAAACAATAGGGAACGGGAATTTATAGCTATTGCGAAATTGAGGAACAGAAAATATCATGCGGGTTCGCTTATTTTGCCCACATGTGAGCCCATTGTGATGAACTTATATCATCTAACAACGTTTTCTTCAACTCGCCAGCCAGTATAAGCTGCAATATGCAATTATGTTAATTGAGTAGACGGTCAGTCCGTTTCCGGTCCTTTTCCTTCTTTTGTATTTCATATCTGAATGTTTCTGAAATAATAACGTATTATTATGTGGAATTAGGGTAGATTGGATAAAACAAATAGTTCGTGATATTATCCAAAGCTGTTTGATGTAACACTGTAGGTCTTTAATTATTTATACGCTCGTAATACTTTAGCGAATACATTATTTTCGAACTCCAGAGTAACTTTTTAGATAATATCAAGATATACATTTATAGAAAATTATTTCATCTTATGCCGCCCCACTGAAATAAATCTTTCTGAAACAGGTCCTATAAATATGTGCTTATAATTTTGTCGTAGAACAAACTACAGATGTAATGTAAGTTCATTGATATGGTAAGTAAATACAGAAATAATAGTAATTGGGTTGTACATTTTAATATATTATTTAACTTCCTTGGTTTTAATGTACATGTTTTGGAGTTCAGTATCACGGAAGATACCATGTACCATATGCACTTCATGTTTTTTTTAAATACGGGGTGGCCTTAAGTGGCCTTAAGTCATCTCATGGAGACATACTAGATTGTTCACTTCAAAATATTACTCTTTAAACCAACTTGCCTTAACAAAATGTTGATACAGAGTGTCAAGTTAGAATTTAAAAAGTGATTTTTTGCAATAAGTACACCGTCTTTGACTGCATCAACTTAAAAATTTAGGAATAGATGTTTTTGGATATGAGAAATCATAATCTGTGTACATCCGCCATATTTGTGACGTAAATGCGAGTGTAACATTCTTTACTATTACGTTATCGCGTTTTTTTATAAAAAATCTTAAACTTGTCATTAGTATCAGAAATAGTTCATTTTCGAGAAAATTGCTTTTCAACAAGCATAGTTTATTGTAAAATATTTTCATGTAGTAGGCACCAAAATTCTCTTGCAAATTGGATATGTTGAATATAGATCATCGACAAGCAATAAAATTTGTACTGGCGTAAAATGGTCATACTGATTCTTGCAGCTCTAGATAGTCATCCTGAATTAGTTTATGAATAATCCGCAATATGAAAAAAATGTTTGTCTTTTTTTCTAAATTCCTAATCAGGTTTTTTTACATTGTTGATTATCAGATTGTAATCTATTTCGAAATCCTCTCAAATATTTTCGTTGCCCAGAACGACCATTGAAATTTAATTGCTCACAAATAACACATCTCTCATATCTGAATATGAAAAATTATTGTCTCAGAAATTTTGCTAACTAATTGATTTTGAATTGATTTGAAGATTTCATACATCTCAGAAACGAATTGATAACCTAAGACTTTCTGTTGACGATAATGTGGAATTCCTAGTTCAAGATGTGGACTCCTGTACATTTTTGGGCTTGCATCTAGACTCGTGCTTGAAATGGAAAATTGGAAATCTCACTATGAATTTTTGTCATCTAAATTGGCTTTCGTCTGTTATCTTTTCTCTAGTTTAAAAAGTGTACTTAGTGGTGACCATTTGATTAAACTATACTATGAACAGATTGAGAGCAGATTGATATATGGAATTGCCTTCTGGGGGGATTCTGCTCTATCCCGTGACATAATTGTTGCCCAGAAGCGAATATTGCGCTGCATTGCTAATGTTCCCAGCACACTTTCATGTGTTGATATCTTCAAAAAATTTAAAATTCTTACTTTATATAGTCTATTCGTTTTTGAGATCTATGTATTCGTTTTTAATAATAAACCGTTATTTGTTAGTAATTTTAATTCCAGAGTTAATTTGTCGTTTAAGGCCTCTAGCCGCATTGGGGCTAAGATGTTCAATAATCTCCTCAAACATATTAAAACTATCCAGAGTGTAAGAAGAGCTTTAAATACAATCTTAAACGTTTTCTTGTCGATAAGAAGTGTCTGTATAGTACCGCTGATTTCTATAGCTAAATGTTCCTGTGATTTTATTAGTGTACTTACGTTTTTTTACAATATTAGGTATTTGTTGTTGCTTTACCTATGTTCTTAGTTTTTAAATTATATTGGGACTCACTTGTGAACTTGTAGCAAGTGTTTCCTTTGTGTATTTGTGTCTTAGTTTTTATCTAAGTATATTGACTTTTCTTATACATCTTGTATGTCTTTAAAGAATAAAAGGTTATTGAATTTTGAATTTTGGAGCAGGTGATTTTTGAAAACCTATTATCTCAAACAGTTTCTAAGACTAATGGCAAGTATCCCTTTTTTCCTCAAAAGGTTTAAGATTTTTTTATAAAATACGTGATAACGTTAGGTTAAAAAATGTTACGCTCAGATTTTGCGTCACACATATGACGGATGTGACACTTTTTTAATTCCAACTTTGACACCCTGTATCTTATTTTATTACCAACATTTTATTAACCGATCATTCACCATCTTTTGTGAAACGATTGTAACACTGTTGCAATATAGGTTTCGGTGTAGGTATAAATACTTTAGCCGAAATTAATAAAATTTTACTTAGTCTGTCCTCTGATACTTTTTAAAGCCTATTAGAGGCATGAAATTTTAATAGCAAAGAATTGCTAAGATTCTTTTAATTAAATTTGCGGACCAATTTGTTTTTGCAGCATTTAATGCGATTCTGTCCCAGTCGCATCTCACTGACATATACCAAACTAACAACGTTTCAGTATTAATTTCCTTAAGTACGACGATTTACAGCATCGGGTTGGGAGAAAACGACTTCACTTGGAATGTTAGTCCATAAAAATGCAATAACTAATGTACATAAAGCGACTGAATATCGTAATTTAATTTGCTTTTTGGTTGCAGGTAAGGAGTAGAGGTTTTCGTCCTTCAGCATTTGTCCGGCACCGTGGGTAAGTTTTGTGTTGGGCCTGTTTACCATATGGATTTTTGTGTTGGTATTCTCGAGCTTTTGTGCTTTTTGATTTAAGAATGTTGTATAGCTTCCTTATTATATGGCGGAATACCACGGATTTTTCTCGAACAAGGCGAAATTTACATTGAAGGGGACGCTTTAAAAATATAAATATATGCACTTCTTAAATTCTTTCACCTTTCAATATACAGGGTGATTCAGAATTTATCTACAAAAAAATAGAATGTACAGGGGGCTATTACAAATACAATTTTGTAAATACAAAACAAAAAGAGCAGTTAAAAATGATTTAAAAATACATTTCCGCACGGCACTGGACACTGGTCTGCTGTAAAACCTGATAAGGCGTATAATCGGAGACCGGACATAAAATTTAAAGAAATTCCCAAGGAAATAAATAAATTTAGAGACCGTATATCGTTCGCACATGACGTCATTATCAGGGGCGCACTTATGACACTAACGTTAACGTTTGTAGAAGTCAAGTAAATACGTACATTTATTGTCAAATACCGTTAAAATCAACGTCTTACCTTGGACTGGTGATATGTATGTTGTCCAATATGTATCATATTAACTTGTGTAATTTACAAAACACTATACTATTCACCATTAGTACTGAAATAAAACTGAATAACCAGCAACTGTTGTAAATTTTCAGTTGTTAAGTTGTGACGTTTATCGCTTAAAATCCATTTCAGTTTCGAAAACGTACGTTCAACGTCCACAGAGGTCACTGGGGCATATATAAAATATGTATAATTTTTCACTGATGGCACATTTAGGTGGGTTGAGCAAAATCTAATCTTTTACCTTCAAAAATGTCTATATATGGCATACATTTAAAAATCCCGGATTGTTCTGCAAAACGGTATTAAGTTTCTTCTTCACACGTTCAGCACTAGATCCCGGTAGCTGAGAAATAAACTGTTGCAAGTCTAAAACACTAAATCGTTGATAAATTGCTTTTGACGTTCACGGTTTGTCATACAGTGCCTTCATAAATGATTACAAGCCATGTGACCAGGACTGTGATTCTCAAAGAACAACTCGTATGCAAATAGATTTCTTGTCTCCCTCAATTGCCGTAGTGAGGAAAAGGATATTCGCATATGAATTGCTCTGCGATTGATTCGAGAATCTCGACCCTGATCACGTGGCTTGTAATCATTTATGAAGACACTGTACTATTACTTACACGAACTTTGTGTTGTTCCGAGCGCATATGTTCCACAATATGTATTTTATAATTCCACGATATAACTCTTTCACAAATTTTGCACTTTAAGTCGGTCCGGTCAAGTTCTAAGTCTGGATAATATTTAATCTATTTATCCACTGTAGAACGCATGGGAGGCCGACAGCACATACTCAAGCACCGAAACAGACAAACCAATAAGACACTCGACAAGAAACTAACATTATTTGCTAATAACGCGATATCGTCCCTACAAAGATATTGGCAATTGGAAAGCGGAAGCGACTGCGACCTTGACACATGCCGGTAAATAAATAGGATGATGTTCCTCAACGCTAGCCATTATTTTGAAGATGATATTTGTTTTTAATTAGGAATATTTAAATATTACGATTTTCAACCGACGGACCTGAGTACGGACCTGAGATGTGCGAACGACATACTATCTTTAAAATTACATATTACAACATCTATTTTAATGCGTGAGATCGGTCAGTGGTCGCGCGGTTTAAGGCGTTAGTACTTGAATCGAGGTGACTAGACGGAGTTGGTTCGAGCCCAGCTGCCGGTAGTCCGTATATAAGCTATATTCGTGGAGAGGATTGGCACCCTCTCTGTGGGTATGGTAGGGTGGAATAATGTTAGCTTGGGTCAATGTGAGAGATTGATGCCGGTTGATATTTGACCACCCCCCTAATTAATGAGGTTTTCCAGGTTTTCCTCATTCCTGCACTGAATAGTGGTTAGGGCCTACCACCGTAAGTCGTTCCTGGGCGCAAATGCGGCCTGCTTAATAATAATATGCCGCCCCCTCTCCCGCACAAGTCTCCGACTTCTGGGCTAATCCCTGTGATTAGAATGAGGGGTAGAGATATTATAATGCAGTAAATTCAACTACTTTTGCCACTATTGTTATTAACTGTTAACATTTGTGTTTTTAATTAGTAAAATTGTTTGACATACATGATGCAACAACAACATTTCAATACTGCCCATTTCGGTATTATATACTTCATCTTACCCCACAAAAATAAGTCCAAATGATTTAAAGTCGTGGCGGCTATGGTACCGGTCCTCCTCGTCCAATTGCTTGGTATTAATGTTTGGACACGCCTAATGCATGATACGCCACACTGCTGCAAAACTCCGTGGACGCCCTGGACCTGAATCTCTTCCCCGATTCGGTTGCAAATTTTCTGCGTCACGTCTGCGTTTGCACTACACTTGTGCTCACTGGACACCGTTGGAAAAGTGGCTGCATTTGGCACATGTCCCAAATTTTGTTAGATAAGTTCTGAGTCAGCCTGTATTTTATTTTCTCTTCTTAAAATAAAGGCGGGATCAGTTTAATAAGTTAAATCTTTTCCACATGGAAATGAAAATTATTTAAAAGCGAGAGAGTTTCAGTTTTTTGCGAAATTTGCTAAATAATAAATCGTTCTACTCGCGACAACAATTCAGACGACTTACGTCATACGAACAAATGAATAATTCATTACATTTTTTTCAAAATATTTAAGAAACTGCAAATGGTAGTAATAAAACTATATACTACACTAAAAGTTTCAATTATATATTTCACTAAATTGCAAAAAATTATTGTTTTTAACGTGACCAAATATCGAAAATTACGTTGACAATAAAAACAAATGTGTAACGTCAGCCGTGACGTAAGGCGTCTGAATTCTTGATGCGAGTATAATATATGAAATATGTAAATCTTGAATTGACGTGACAGTCATATATTTTATTTTAAATAAAAATGAAAGAAAATTTTACAATTGAGTTATTAATTTATAAATGTTTTACATATTTGAAATTTTGCTGTTATAACAAGCCCAATGGACACATGTACATACATACAGGGTGCATCTAAATAACACCGAAAAAATATACGGGGTGATTCCCTGATGATAATTAATATGGGCCCTTGGTGTAAAATTTTTTGAAAAACCCTTCTCTGTTACACCCCTCCAAAAATTAAAAAAAAACTTTTTCTTTTTTATCACCTATGTATACAAGCTAAAGAAATCAAACTTAGTGAACGTTATCTGTCAATAAAACTATACTTTTTGAAATTTTTTCAACCCTGTATTTTTAAGGGGTTGAATTAATCGACCCCGATGACATTTTTTATAATTTTTTTTTTCGATAAAATTTTTTTCTTTTAAAAAATATGTTTACAAGGCATTTACTAACTTTTTGATCTCTTCAAATTCTTTCGAAAAGTTAAGGATTTATGAAAAAAAAAAATAAATATATTGCAATGCATTCTTAAAAAGATGAGCTGTTTAACGCGAGTACCTATATTTTGCCGAAAGATCTAGTGACCCGTTCTTTGCAATGGAATCCATAGAAACAAATGTCAATGTCATTTGATGTTACTGTTTCTTACTCTTTCACAAATTTTATATTTTTGTGTAAGCAATGTTATGGATTTCATTGCAAAGGACAGGCCACTAGATCTTTCCGCAAAATACAAACGCGTTAAACAGGTCTAGGAGGCTCGTTGCAAAATAAATTTCACGCAAATCGCACAACCCTGTCAAATGTGTTTCAGGTCAAATTTGAACACACCGTAGATTAATAATCACTTTATACCTTCATACACTCAATAAATGTTTACGTTTCACAAAATGACAAAATGCAATATGACAAAAAATTAAGAATATGTATTTGAAATTCACACCTTTATCGATAAAACTCTACAGCTCTTCTTGATTTTTTTGTGATTCGGCGGAAATTAGCAACATACAACTTTGTCTGAATGAGAAAACATTTTTTAAGCACGAAAGCTATACGTTTGATGTTCGTATTGAGTAATGACAAATATTTTTATGACATTTATGTACCTACTTTAAACAACAAACAGTCAATTATTTTCCAACGACTAGGTACTTGATCCTTTCACCGGTAATGTGATTTTTAGATGGTATTTCTTTTGAAATTCTTTATGACGTTATGCTTATAACTTTTACACGGGAGTACAGAAAAAAATCTCGAATAAAAGTTTATTAGAAAAATGAGGACTGTTTAACAAGAAAAACGTTTGGGTATGTTTGTGGAAAAAATATAATTAGTGAAGTCATTAGTCGTTTTTGTCAAATCCCAAAGATAATGCTTTCGATTGAAAATGGAGCTTATCTCATTCCATTTAACACCACATGTTCTAAATTTTATTTAATTTTCTTGTGTCCTCACAGTAGGCTCATACTGTCGAGTTTGAGACACCCTGTATATAAGTTTCTTTGTTTCACACAGCTATTTTATTGACAACATAAACACTTCGAAGATTATGAACAGGCTGTTTTAAATAAGAAAAAAATGCGGTACGGCAGAATTCAATTTAAAAGAAAATTATATGCTTGGGAATCTTAAAAACTGTCCATCACAGCCGTTGCCATATTTCACAACCAGAATAAACAAACCGGGCGGCTGGCTATCTCATGTATATGTTAACCATAAAGAATAAATATGTAATGAGATGGTGCATGGAAGTACAAAAACGGCGAATTTCAATTTGACTCCGAGAAAGAAAGAATGCGTTGTTTCTCTCCGCTTTATGCAGAAACATTTTATGACACATTAAAATACACCTTAGTCATTAACTGGCGTGAGTTATTGTTGAGGCTGCACATGTGCGTCAAAATTCTGATTGTATTATTATTTATTAGAAAAAAATGCATTTTTACGGCCGCGACAAATTAAATGGAAATGATTTAAATTTATATATTTATGTAAATAAAAAGATGCAAAGAACGAGGCAATACTTCAAATAAGTTGCTAATCTAAAATTAGTTAAGTTTTTTTATCGCTCCTTGTTCATATATTTTTTTAAGTAGAACGAAGATTGAATGAAAAAACAAACTACGACAACATTTAAGTAATGCAACTAAATATTTTTTACTTAATTAAGAAATCTAATGAAATATATACAGGGTACTTTATTTCAACACCGTATAATAGTACGAGGGGAATACAACCCTGTCTAGAAGTTTCATCAGCCTAAATACCTTACCAAATTTCATTTGTTAACTTCGAAGAGTTTAGGAGAAACTGGGGTTCTAACTTCCTTTAGATCTATCAGTGGTCGCGCGGTTTAAGGTGTCAGTACTTGAATTGAGCGTGATTAGATCGCTGTGGGTTCGACCCCGCAGCCGGTAGACCGTATATAAGCTATTTTCGTGGAGAGATTGACACTCTCTCTGCGGGTATGGTAGAGTGGAATAATGCTGGCTTGGGTCAATGTGAGAGATTGATACCGGTTGACATTTGACTACGCCCTTAATTAATGAGGTTTTCCAGGTTTCCCTCATTCCTGCACTGAATGGTGGTTAGGGCCTACCAGCGTAAGTCGTTCCTGGGCGCAAATGCGGCCTGCTTAATAATAATATGCCACCCCCTCTCCCACACAGGTCTTCGACTAAAATGAGGATAGAGATATTATTATTATTATTATTCAGAGGTATTTGTTTAAAAAAATTTATTTTACAGGATGTCTAGTAAAATCGGTCGTTCAATATATTCCCAATTTTTTTACACATTTTTCGGGAATGTATATATTTTTAAAGTGACACATTTTTTGGTGGAATAATATCACTAATTTGAACAAAAGGACATCGTTTGGGAAATCAAAAATATGAACTGTATAAGGCCATATACAAATTACTTCATATAAGATTTCAGGGTAGATGAAAAACATGCACGGACAAGACCCGTTTTCTATTATTATTTTTTTTTTAAATTTTATTTCTGGTAAACCTATAACTCGTGATATTCGGTATACCAGTTAAATTATAGGATAATATATATTTTTTGATATTTACATATTTGGAATAAGATCAATATCTTGTTCTTCTAGTTCCTGCATTCTACTTTAAAGTCGACATTCTCGTTGATTCCAAGTTCATGTCAAATTATTCAAAAGATTAGAGAGGTATTTTATTTAATTAAGGAGATACGGGGCGACTTTAACAAACGAAATTATCTGACGTATAAAATTAGGGTCCGTGAAAAATTAAGAGACCACCTATGGTTGTTCCGAAAGTTTGTCAAATTTGAAAATTCGGAAGTATGTGGTTAATATTAATAGCAACAACAACCTCCACTGTTCCTAGTTGTTGATAAGAAAATGTAATTGGCTATTTAACTTTTTTTGTACACGTTTTAATTTACTTTAAAATGATTAGACCCTTTTTTAATAGTGTTTTGAAACATTTAGGACCTAATTAAGTTAGGAAAAGTTCAATTTTTTTGTAACTAGTGCGGGAAAAATGTTTCCACATGTAAAAATAAATACATTAGAATTCTTAAACTAAGAATTCATTTATTGTCAACTTAAATCATTTCTTATCATAATTATCAATTTTAATTGTAATTTTTTTACACTTAGTTATGGAAATCCCTGCGCATGTATTTGATGAAATAGAAACCGAGTTTGTATTTATATTGACCTTCCTTTTGACCCAGTATTTTTAAGTTACTTGAAGTTTTTGTTAAAAGGAATCCTCTTTCTGCCACGTTCATTGCTTTCCATCCACCATGCCTCTTAAGAGTAGTGATCTCTGCTCCTGCATCTTAGCAGACGTTCTTCGGAAACAGTGGCCGGTGTAATCTCAGCATTCGGTAATTTAAAAAATTAAAATTTTGTTAGAGAGACCCTCTATAGAATTTATACCAACGCATTGTTATGTACATTTTCCGTTTCTACATCCTATGAAGAATCTTAAATGCTCAATTGGTGACGGACAAAGACAGGAATATTTTCGAAACATTTTGACAAGATTGCTTCCTTTGATGTTCCCGTTAGATATAGCAAATTCTCTTCTCACGTTCGTCTTTGTGTTGGGAATCTCTATGAATATATATTCTCCCATGTCTTTTATATCCTGAAACAATGTTAGTTCTTCACGGCGGCATTCTCCACTGATACCAATAATCAAATAAGAAACAATTCTCTGAAATAAGAAACAATTTCAAAATTTGGAGAGAAGTGTGAAAATTACACTTTACCTTCATATCAAGTAGGATTTATCATATGCTTCTTTAAAAAAATTTCTCAACTTCGATTTACGTTTAATGAAAGTAATTAAACTTTCTTTATGTCAATATTCCTCTTCACTGACAATGTTGTTCTTATCATTGAGTAGAGACTCCACAGCGTAGAACTCATATTATCTGGATTTTTATTCGAAATAGGCTAGTAGAACTGCTTCAGTTACT
The DNA here is from genome assembly GCA_025584915.1 of Monochamus saltuarius. NCBI lineage: Eukaryota > Metazoa > Arthropoda > Insecta > Coleoptera > Cerambycidae > Monochamus > Monochamus saltuarius. The sequence goes on along the minus strand of CM046726.1, from coordinate 46,053,919 downwards.
TCCTTCAAATAAGCGATACAGTTTTTCATATTTATCTTTTATCCTGTCGGCAATAGTGGCTAAATCGCGATTTTGGTAATTCTTCTATATCATCTTCCATATTATAGTTACAAGCAGAAGATTCTGACATTTTTCATAAATTACTAACACAATAATATCACACTATTGAAGAATATAGTACCACAAAATCTGAATCAACAGAAAAAACTACTGCTATCTAGTTTATACTTTATGAATAGTATTATGGAAAACCTAATTAACAAACTCGTTTCTATATCAACAGGATTCTTGATTCACATTTTCGAAATTCACAATTTTCAATAAAAAATGTTGATAACTATGACGTATTTGTTGATGTAGAAAAGGCAACTTTTGCTAACTTATTGCGCAAAAGCTAATTTTAAGGTAGGTAGATGATTATTTAAATCTTTGTCCAAATTGTTGTTCAGTAATTGATATTATTTTAGGGGCAATTTGCTACTAAAGAAGGCAATACCGAATATGACTTTTACCTGTCATAACATAAAGCCTTTGTTTAGATGCGGCTTTTCCAGAAGTATAAACAGCTGCGGTCTTCTAGGGGGCACGTACCTGCCCTAAAAATGGACAATAATTTGACTGTTTCGGTCCCTTTTAAGGTGCATTGCCTATATTGTCCTCATTATTAGATATTATTTGTTAAACTAGACCTTCAAAGTATTAAATGTAATATGTCGTTAAAGTTACTGATTTATAAATTATGGTGTAGTAAAACTCAATAAACAGTAATAGTTTTTATTTTTCTAAAATATATTTATTATTTTTGTTTTGTTTATATTCTAAAATAACTTGCAGGATCAACTGGTTAACGATATTGTAACGTCAATGTGTTGAAAATATACGGGGTGAGTCAATTTTAAATAGTCAAACTTCAGGAATATATTAATGATATTTCATTCATTCATTCTTTTATCTTGCTCTCCAATAGAGATATAACGTTATCAAGTTCAGGGAGAAAAATCAAATTTACCCGCGGTTACTCGAAGCTGATAAGAGCCATTTTCCTAACATTTTGTAGGTACTCATTACTAAAGGCAGATAATCTTATTTACTAAAAACAGGAATAAAATTATACTGGCTACTACTGAGTGGCGTATACAAGGTTAACTATGACTAAGTACAAAAATTTTAACCACGCCGTGCTTAGGAAGGCCTAAAAGACAATAAAAAAATTATTCCAGAATTTTAGCTCGATATTTAAAAAATGGGGCCAAACCCGCTTTTCCTATGGAAAGTCGGCGCCTATGATAATCATCGATTGAGATGGATTAGATCCATAAATAAAGCTTACATTGGTCAACAATATCTACTACTATACTATGGTTGTTTCTTTGCAGCATTTCTAAATGCAGAAGCGACAAAAATTAACAATCTTATTAGTAAAAATACCTGATAGATAGGTTACAGTTAATCCAGTTAGCTCCACTATTTTGCATTCGTTTTTCATTTCATTCCAATCTGACAAAACTACAACATTTTCATTCATTACAACTACTCACTACCTACAAAACACACTTCCCGTAGATACAGTTAGATAAAATGCCTATTTATTATAATAAAATCGAACGAAAGGAATAGATAATAGAAAACTTTTAATGTACCCGTGGTAGTCTTCTCCCATAACCTAGAAAAACAAACCGGCAAACTATATTGTGAAAAAATATCTGCACCCGACACAAATTTCTTTATTTAATAACTATAAAACGTTTAAAAATTACAAAAGGCACTAAAAACTGAAGAAGAACACAAAACTACAACGTAAACACATGGTAAACAAAGGAATTAAATTATGACATGACGGCATTGACGGGGAATTTTACCGTCGTGTTGCTAGTTGCTTACTCTGACTCGTATAGGCGGCGTAAAATAAGGATTTAATATAATTTAAAAAAAAAAATGGTTTTCGCTTTATAAATAGGTAAGTTTGGAATTTTTTTGAAGGGTGGTTCCATTAATTCTTAATTTTTTCTATCCCCTCTTAAAATATTTGTATTTAGTCATAGTTAACCCTGTACGAGAGGTTTAAGAGTGTAGGAGAAAAATATTTAGTACGCCACTGAACTGGGTGAAATATTTACGATTTTTGGAATGCCCAATCTCTTTATTAAAAGGACTCTGGTAGAAAATTCGTCAAACTTACCGTTTTTCCGTAGAAATGCTTTTATGACAACTCTAGATGCATTAATTGTAAAACTAAACAAATAAACATAATATCCAGGCAGGCTGAGATGAGATGACTATGTAATTACCATAACTATTATGCTAAATATTATGTACCTAAATATAAATAATTTCTTTCAAATTTGACAGACATTTTTTAGAGTGTATTTGCTTTTGTCACTGTTTTCATTTGAACACATATACCTTCTTCATTGTTTAATTATTGTCAGTGATCTTAATCTGACTTGTATTTTGTCCCATCTCTATAAATATCGGGGTTGCAATAGTTTGATTATCTGGTAATACATTTGTCTTACTTTAGAAGTGTTTTCTTATACTGTGTTTTTTGTGGTCTATTTTCCCTTCACAAACCTATTATTCACTTCACAGAACCTTCAATTATCGACTTCTTAGAGCGTTGTAATATTTGCTTTTCAGTCCGTTTTCTTCTGGTTCGGTCCACAAGTTGTTGACAATGTCTCGTATTCGTGTTAATTTTTGAATTGTAAAGGCCCACATCGGAACACCCAGCACGTCGGGAGGAAGTGTTTGGGGAAGGACTGTTTTAAAATTTAAATTCTCCACCCTACCGCCTGCCGGTAACAGCGCTACGCCTCGTAGTTTTGTGTGACTTTGGTGGGTAAACAAGTCAGGTAGCAGCCAGAGTATCATGTAATGCGTGTATAATGGAGTCGGTTTTATTTGATAAACGTGGTGAAACACAAGAAATAATACCGGGAAGGTGTGCGCTCAACCGTGTACCATTGCCCCTAGAAATTTTATTTTCATCATTGGGATGGGTATTCTTGTAAATTATTATTTTTCTATCGGCTTCCGACCATTTGAGTTCTAGTTATTTTCTTTTATCAGAACAAAATCAGTTATTGCTTCATCATCTATATTACCACCTTAATCTGTTTTAATGGTCCAGCTAACTGTACTCCAGTCCAACTTACAGTAAGTTTGAAAGAACCATATTTCTGACTTCGACATATATCCAGATGTAAAGTGGCATTTACTTTCCACCCTGACAAATGTCACTTTCAACTCAGGTAAATGTCATTGTCAAGCCGTCATTGAATAACCAAAATGTTGGTTTCATAAAATATCTTATTGTACATTAAAACATTCTCAACAAATTTTATTCACATTAAGTATTACACATTATTTTACTAAATTAATTGTAACATTCGATTGATTATAAGTGGCAACAGAAATTGTTAATCCATGCTGAACATCCTGCGTACTGGAGCTTGGCATTTTGCCAAATTTTTGTGGCAATTGTAACCTAAAAATCTGCTACAGTGGAAGATTTCCATATCTTAATATCTTTAACTGGAGAATGGCATCACCGCTATTTACCAATAGTGTGGTTGCCGTTCTTCAGAAGTAGTCTCCCGTGTATGTATGTTTCACAATACGGAAGCTTTAGCAACACAGCAATTTTTTTGGGAAATTGACTATTCGAATTCTGGCGAAATGGCTGGTGAGTGATTTTACCGAATCTTAATTGTAAAAAGTAGCTTTCATTTAGAACGTCTAAACGAAGGGCAACGTATGTTTTAATTAACCCATTCTTCATTAATCACTATAAATGTTCTTGACTGGTAGGTTTTTGATGTTGGAATTTCGATGTGAACCTTATTCTCGACGATATTAACATCAGTCAATTTCATTTCATACAGTTTGTTACTTCGACATGCACCTGATGCACCAATTATGAGTGCAACCTTTGTAGGTAGCACATCACAGGTGCATTCTTCATAGAATCCGCAATGTTCTTTCTGGAGAAAATGCTTGACTTTTTGGATACATATCTTAGATATTGTTTTTTCGAAAATGCTAATAACTTCGAAAATTTGGAGATATTCACTTTATCTTTAATGTTTAAAGTAGTACGCAACATTGAGTAAATGGAGCAAATGGTTGGCGGCTTTTTGATTTTGACAGTTTCGCTAAGATATGTCAGCACAATAGTTTCAGAAATAGCTTTCTGAACAACTTTATCGTACCTTGCATGAATCTTCTTAGGTAACACATCTTTTTCCAAACTTTCAGCGGCTTCTCTTGGTTGAGGAGGAGTACAAATAATTTCTTCTGAATCCCTCATTGTCTTCGAAAATACTTTTGATTACAATCTGTTGTCACAGATTTCCCAATCCGTCTTTTTCCACTGCCAGAAAAACAATCAGTTAATTAATCACTTATCTTTATTAACTACTCTGCACACTACTGAATACTAATTACAGCTCAACTAAACACTCTTTAATTAATCGCTCGGAAGGGCTCTGAATCTCCAGGAAATTTCCAACTAAACACTCCAAATCAGGACTGTAATACAAGACTGACTGACTCGGCCGTTTATTCTTCTTTTATAGACCAAACAAATATTCCAGGTATTTTCGAGCATCTCTAGATCCCCTTTCTCGAACGACTCGAACGCTTCTCGACGATTCCCAATATTTCCAGTCGCGCCTCGGCATTTGTTTGTTTACCAGAACCTCGTAGGAGCAATCGGGACAATCTAGCGTTTCGTGATACTACAGTCGTGTGGGGCAAATTCTGTGACACTATTAAAAATGTAGTGTTTAAGTTTATATGTTTGACCTTTTTAGTATGTCAACTTGACGTGTTTTTATCTGTATACAAGGATTTAGGTTATACTCTGTGCAGGGATCTTACTTTGTTAATTTCTCACATAATTATTTTTTACTGTATTAGAAAGGTATTTTAAGCTAATATAAATTAAATCTCCTACAATTCCTATCAATGAAGTCATATGTATGCTCTCTGTTAATACCTAAAACTATAATTATTTTTATTACAAAAATCGTTACTTGCATTTAAAAGGTGTGGTTGGTTGTAAATAAAATAGTATACAAACTTCGGTGAGCTTCATCAACGTCATCCTTTTCTCTCGACAAGAATGAAACGAGAATAATTTTCCACCTCGGTATATAATGTACTATTTCTAACTTCCTAGAATAGCGCTTTCTATTTTCCACAGAACTGATTTTGCATGGTTTTCTGCTTCCCAATAGAGTAGAATAGATGTGAAATTTGCCATTGTCCAGGTCTTAAGTGACTGTGCGGTTCGATGTTTTTAATAAAACCAACAATAGCAGTGAGTAATCGTAACAGGTTCAGTTTCTTTTATGAGTTCAGTGGTACGGGTTTATATAACAGATGCACCTAGCATTAGAAACATTGTCGTCTTTCATACATAGCAAAAAATTTTCTCTACACGCTACTAATTGTAGTTGTAAAATAATATGGTGTACAATACACGATATATTTGTAGAAAAGTTGAAAGTGTAAAAATATTTATAAGAATCAGAAAAGGTAAAAATATAAAATTTTTATTATTTGGTCAAATGTACATAACATAAGTAATGTACCAAGTCAAGTTTAAAATTTACACGAGATCGGGTAAATCTGTTATGATCACGTAGTTAACACTTGTTGCAGTTGCTTATTACGCTTCATACGAGATCGAGTCTTGTCAATGTATTCTTCAATGTAAATAAGTTAATACGTCAAGAATATATGTACCTATGTACAAATTAGAATTTTTGCCTTATTTTGTTTTAGAATCATTTCATACCAGTACAATACATTATTCTGAACAACAAATCAAGAATACTTTTTTTTTCTTTTGAGAGCCCATTTTGCAGACACAAATTATTTTAAGTTGAAAAAAATTGTTTTTCGACGGCCCATGTCTCACATTTGAACCCACAACGATGTAATCTTGTACAAGGGGGTTTCTAAAGGTGCTGATTAAGAATATATTACTAGTTCTTATATATTAATCACCAAAGTTTCAAAGTATTCGGATATCAGGTGAGCGAGATACCAGGGTGGCTCCATGAAAAGTGGGACACATTGTATATTAAAATTTTTTTGTTAGAATTATATTTTTTTATTTAATAAAAGTAAGACAGCATATACAATTTTTCATTAGCCTCATTTATAATTCAATAGAGTTCCCCATGAGTTGTTTTAATATGTTGGATGCTACATATAGGGATATCAACTTTGGAAAAATATTTTTTTAAATAAAACAGAGGATTAAGTAGTTTGGGTGATGGTAAGTATAAATATCAGTCCAAACATTAATATACAAAAGCTAAAATGTGTTTATTTTTTTTATAAAACAATATACAGTTATTCAATTTTTCAGTAGCATCATCAAATGATACATACCAGCTTTTCTTTAAGTGACTAAATTGTCTCCATAATAAAACTTCATACTGCTACATGTTAAAAAAACTTTTTGAGAAAAGTATGAAAACACTTTTTTATATATGGTTATGAATAAAAATAATTAACTATATTCGAAACTTCACCTTAAATGGGTGTAGGAATCATCCTGTAAAAGGCAAATGTAGGTGCCACGTTTCAAAGTAAACCTTTTAAACTGCATAAAATTATATGTACTATACAATGTGAGAGGTGTTCTTTTATATTTTGACACTGAGGTATAAGGTTTATTTTAAGAATTAGAAATAAATACAAAAGCTATTCCTGCATCATCTTTTGGATTAATTTAAATAACAAATAAATGTCAAAAAACATAAGAGCATTCACGATTGTTTATTTTAAGAAAAGTTCAAAGGAAAAGTCGTAAAACTTTTGTATTATTTATTTCTTTTAATTATAAAGTGTAGTTTGAAAATTTATACCACATAATATATAACTGATTTACACTATTGCAAGTAAATTCTACCAATTATTTGTTAAATGCATTACTCAAGCAATTTTGTAAAATTTAACCTTTTTCTGTGTGGACTTTGCTGACCAAAGATAGTGTAAATTTCGTGTAAAATTGTACCCCCTTTTTTGCTGTGAAGGCTTTGGATTGGTCATTTAATACTTCCTTTTTTCATTTATAACATAAACCGAAATAATAAATACAGGGCACAATAGACGCTCTATGATACTGCAAAATTACGGTACTATGATATTACTGGTCTACTAAGTTTTGGAGGAAGAAAACAAGAATATGATTTAATCCAAGTAAAATTGAATTCTGGACGCCGTCTCATGAAAATAATTACTTCCAATAAACTACCACACTTTACGATGCTACTTTGAGCCGTACGAATAAATAGCATTAAATATACATGAGTCTAGAGACGATCATCATCCACACCTTATTGCCTTGTGATATGTAGGGTTGTCGGACGGGACCCTCACCATAAATAAAGCGCCTTAGACTTAGAGGAATGCTCTCCGTTTTCCGAAAGAGATGGGCGCGGGTTCTCGACTGCCACTCGGGCGTCTTTCGCGTGGGGGTAAAAGCAATCCGCGTTCGCACCTCTCGGGGCTACCACCGCCGACCGTGACATGAAAGGATCTTCATAGATCGGACGGTATGGCTGAATTATGTGTACCAATTCTGTAATAGGAATTATTGGACTGTAAAAGTTTATTTATATCAAAAGTAATTTCCAGTTTGCTGGTGTACGCACAATTCTTCAAATATTTTCACAATATAAGAAATAAATAAAGGATAAATCGGGACTCTTGGGTGGTTACAAAATATGGCCTTTTCTAGAAGTCAGTTTTTCTGGCCAATTTTTTTCACCACCAGCAGAGTCTCGTCAGAGACATGGCAAGTGGCCTATGTCTTCTTTCGTCGTGGTGTTCTGATAGTCCGCAATTGCCAGAAACCCCAAAAATAACCGTGCGGCACAATAATTTTCAAAAATTATTTCGGCCCAATGATTCCACAGATCGAAATTGCCACCTATACCGCCACATTAGGAAAAAGAAGGAACTTGTGATGTTTGATCTTAGGATTTTGACTGCTCCAATATCTGCAAGTCTGTTTAGTAACGTACCCATTTAAAATGAGTTTCGTCAGGAATCAGGATGTTGATTAAATTCTTCAAATGATCCAGCATCGTTTTACCAAAAGACTTACGTATATTTAAACCATTAGGCTTCAATACCTGCCAATTGAATTTTGTACGGATTCAATTTTATATCCAGCATCAAAATACGGTGCTAAAGTTATTCTTAATTCAGCGACTCTATAAACGTGTATTGCGTTGAATTGATGCTGGATGACTTTAGATGATCTATTTTTTATATTCAAAGTATGCAAGTATTTCGATGTATGAAATAGATAATAAATAATTTTAATTATTTTAGCAGAAATATGTATATAAGTGGCCATTACTCCTAGGTGGATTATATTTTCATATGTATAAAAAGAAACTAAGTCGTACAAGAAAATGTGATAAATGCAGGCGAAAGTATATAGAGCAAAAATAATAACATGTGATATGTTTAAGTATATATATGTATTCTAGAGCAATTTAAGTTTCACTTTTCACTGATAAACGTACGCATTTTATAAATCATTTTATATACTTACATTGTTTACCACACAACAAAATGAGACAGTGGAAAATTTATTAGCTCTTTTCCAACACGGCACCTGACTGGTTGGAAACATGTCCCAAGTGGATAGCCAAATCGTTCACCGACTTACTGCAGCGGAGTTGTATCTAATATTAAATTGACTGACGGGATTCGGACAGGTTTCAAACCAGTCAGGTGCCGTGTTGGAAAAGAGCTCTTGTAGTAGGTCTGTTCAAGCAAGGAATTCAGACTTGTTCCAAACTGTCAAAAACGTCCGTCTAACTACTTTTGCACGATGTTTACTGAAAATAAATCCGTAACTTAACTCGTTAAATATTTCTGATAGTTTGAAACTATTCCGGATCCCTTGCTTGAACAGTCGTAATAAATAACAATTAAATTATTTGTTTTCAAGTACTCTATTGACTTTGTACTCTCTAGCTATCAGAAATCAATTCATGAAATATTAAACAGCGGATGATAATTGTTTTTATCTTTTCTTGAGATTAAAATGTTCAAAGACTGAAAATGATAATGTACTGAGAACAATCTTGAAGGATTAAAAGTCTTTAGCGGTACAACAATAAATCTATAGATAGTAAGTTAAAATCATTAGAAATCTTCAAATGTTGGAAATGATCAGAACAAACTAAAACTGGTTACATTGAACCGTAAAGATACAAGTTTGTACTTATTTTAGTGGATTATAACTAAGTGAAAAGGTCATCTACATAGATTGTTGAAATTGATAATTGAAACAAAGTAATTAACATCTCATTATGGTATTTTCCATGGCTGATCGTAATATTACCAAGGCGAACGGTTCAACAATGAGAGACAAAAGTTTTGGTTCCAAATCCAAATCTTTATTTTATAAATCAGAAAATTTTCTCCGGCGTCAGATAGATGGAGGTGATTTACAGGTAAGGCACCTAGAATTATTTCTAATGTTCATTGTCTCTGAATATCTAATGATATTTGAATTTTCAACTCACTTTAAGTAAATAATAAACGTTTCCCACCAGTAAAGGATAATAGAACTCTTAACAGTCGTCTTTGTGTGATTGTGTCAAAAATAAAAATTATGGTTTATGAAAAATTTTTGAGAGTGACGATCTACTACAAATAAATTCAAGTCAAAAAATTGGATCCATTATTTTGAGCCTGAAATAAAAGAACAGTTATTGTAGATTAACAAGTTGGTTTTATAGTGAACGAGTGGATAGATTTTTTGACATTTACAAAAACTTGGACTTGAGCAACTGAAGAAAGAAATTAGTACTAGTTTTAGATTTTTGATGACGATGTTCCTCTTATTGTCAAAGTGAACAATGCACTTTTCAACAATGTTAAATAGGTTCAAGAGCTTTGGTTCCAAATGGTTTACATAAATTGACAGTTGACGAAACATTCTAAATTATTTCTATTTTTAATACCACTAGCATAGTAGGTATCTTAAATATTTTAAGAACTGTGTCCAATTTTTTTTTAGGATATGGAACAAATATGATGAGAGGAACTAGTTCATAACATTTATCATATTATTGTTGTATTATTTTACTGCAGAAGCATTAATTAAATAAAAAAAATGTATTGGAAATCATGGAATGCTAGATTACAGCAAAATTTAAGATCATTTGTAATTTGATATTGTAGTGGTTGATACGCCTGCACTAAAGGTTGTATCTGACGTATACTTCAAATATTCATTTGTTGTAAAACTTAATAACGAAACACCGTCTATCGTCGTGTATTACTGGCGAGCCCACTCAAGATACGTTTTAATCAGACGAGCACTCTCTGGAACATTCCCGTTGTTGTGCCAATTAGGATGTCTGTATTTAATTCTACGTTTGACATTGTTTGCTCCCTGTAGTCAGTCATAATGTAGGTACTAGAATAATTTCAAGGAATTCTTCGTAACAATTGTAAAAAATTAAATGGTGCTTTCAGGGACAAATTACTCGTGCACGGTAGATTGCGGGGACAATAACTTTTATTTCGTAGAAGTCTCATATTTTCAAAAAAGGACACTTCATGACCGTAGAGTTATGCCCCAGTGCCTTGGGATGTACAATTCGCGTTTTATTGAAAACATTTCATGCTCTTTGTAGAACGGATTGTAGTAATTGTTCGTTGTTTTGCTTTAACATTAGGAATACGCAATAATTATGTCGTTGATACTTAGAAAAATATAGTACAATTTAAATAATTGGTGAGAGTGAACCCATCAAGGGTACTGAGTGGAATATTATGTATTTTCAGTTGATATGAGGGAATAAAGCTGTACTAGTATCAATATTAATACATTTATTCCTACGCTTGATTAGTTTTGCTATTTCTCAGGTACAGTGATACTTTATTGAAATATTAACTTATTCTTACACAAGGTGTTCGAAAATTATACGTTAATATTTTAGGAGGTGATTCTACACGATACATTAATGCCACAATGCTCTAAAATTGTTATCAAAAACTTTTTATGATTTTCCTCTCATACATTTTTTGTAAGTAATTTGACCCCATATCCTCCAACGCCAAAGGGCCTAAACTGTCCTCTGCCAATTAATTACTTAGAACTTTTTTGTTTGAACATTTATATAAGATCGTCAAATAACCTTTAAAGAGTTCTCTTGTTATATTACAATTATTATTTCAATTATAAAGAATGAAAAAGGAGAGGAAGTCACTGATGATTGCAAAAAGGCTAACAATGCCTTCTTTGCCACCACTGGAAAAACTCTTGACAATCATATCACCGGGAAGTCCCGTAGTTTACCTGAAAATAAACAAAAAAGCTATATTTCTAAAACCTACTACTCCATCTGAAATTATTAAGTACTTATTAAATTAAGTCTCTAGGAATTACATAGTCCATCTTGAAGGAAATTGACCAGTATGTTGCTATGCCGTTATCTTCCATAATAAATTGTGAAATATTTGAGAGCACATGTCTCAGTCTTTAAGGTAGTCGGAGTAAAGCCTTTACACCCACTACTATTCACTAATTACTAATTTCACAAAAAACTTTGGATTTAGAATGGGGAAATGTACACAGGATGCAATAGCGGCGATCGTAAGAAAGATCTATTATACGTTAGACAATCATCATCATGCCTTTGACAGTTTTCATTGACTTGAAAAAGGCCTTTGATACGGTATGTCATAAGGAGCTGTTAATGACACTAACATTGATTTTAGAAATGAAAGTTTAACTCTTATAACATCGTATATAAACAATATACGAAAATAAATAAATAGCATACGAAATAACCTAACATTACTCAATATGCTGTACCACAGGGAACAGTACTTGGATCTATGCTATTCATCCTGTATATAAACTTTTCATTCAATATACAAACCTCAAGCACAATTTTAAGCTACGCTGATGGTCCTGTCCTAGAAAAAGTTAAACATTACTTCAATAATAAATACTTGACTCTAAATTTAAAGACAAGTTTATACCTACCTTTGTATTTATATGATACATCTGGTCCAACTTTTTATCTGTAGGTTGTAAACGATAAATTCCGCATATTACCTGAAAGAGATAAAATATTCGATTATTTTCCAACGACTACTAATCCTTCCACCGCTAATGTGATTTTTAGGTGGTATTTCTTTAGGACGATTTTGCTTGTAACTTTTAAACGGGAAGTAATACAGAAAAATGTCTCTAATAAAAGTTTATTAGAAGAAAGAGAGCCTTTCAACAGGAAGAACGTCATTAGTCGTTGGTGTCAAATCCCAAGGAGAACTTGCGGACAACGATGCTCTATGTATATCAGTGCAAAAGCATTTAACTCGCTTTCGGTTACTCTTAAACATATGACCTTAATCAATTCAAAATCAAAGTTAAACAATATGTATTAAGTAAATCCGGAAAGCAAATTTATGACATTATAAATCCTAAACAGTAAGTTTGGATCGGTTAGTGGTCGCGCGGTTTAAGGCATCAGTACTTGAATCGAGGTGACTAGATCGTTGTGGGTTCGATCCCCGCAGCCGGCTATATTCGTGAAGAAGATTGACACCCTCTATGCGGGTATGGTAGGGTGAAATACTGTTGGCTTGGATCAATGTGAGAGATTGATACCGGTTGACATTTGACTACCCCCTAATTAATGAGGTTTTCCAGGTTTCCGTCATTTCTGCACTGAATGGTGGTTAGGGCCTACCAACGCAAGTTGTTTCTGGGCGCAAATACGGCCTGTTTAATAATAATATGCCACCCCCTCTCCCGCACAAGTCTTCGACTTCTGGGCTAATCCTCGTGATTAGAATGAGGGGTAGAGATATTATTACTATATTATAAGCAGAGATATAATAAATACATCGCTTTAGCTTCTGTCATTGGAGTTTCATGTACAATGGTCGTCAGCTTAAAGTCACCACTTCCATGTTTTGTTCCTTTCTAGCACCGTGTATAATAAATGGCACTAGAAAAGAATGGACCATGGAACTGGTGACTTTAAGCTGACGACCATTGTACCTACTCGTATTGCGTAATATATACTTTTTTGGACTATTATTTAGACTTATTACATTGAAAAATTTATAAGTTAGCATCTGTAGTGATAGCTCTTCCCTATGCGAAAGAAAGGAATTATTATAAGTTCAAAAATTATTTGTCTGATGTGTATTTTTGTGTCTTTTTATGACAGCTATAACTATCATGTTTTAATGATATTTAAGTGCAGTTTTTAATTGTATTTTTTATTATCATCTTTTTTTTTGGTTTCTTCATGAACAGTGCATGTGCAATGATATGAAGTATTGTGGTTTATTTACAAATTTACCTTTTTACTGATGACTATGTTTTATATTTTGCAGTAAATAAACTCTATTCTGTTCTATTACATTTTTATTTTATATATAAATTCAATGTGCATATTATCAGAGTGAGAACAGATTGAGAATTTCCTCAAGTTTTTTACTTATATCTCTTCTTCATATCCATACCTATTATATGTAAGTAATATGTTACTAATATATTTTAAGTGCACGGGACGTTCGTATTTTAATTTGTCGTTAGTTCGAATCTTCACTGAGACATGAATTAATAACGAAATTTGTTAACAAGTCTTATATTTATTATAAATACTGTAACCGCATCATAAAAATAAGTAGATCTATAAATCAAGAGCGAACTCGCATTGCAAGGAATTAAAGCCGCAATCCTTTTGTGTCGAAGCTTTTTGGTTGAACTTGTAATGAGCTGAGGAGCATTCGGATGGGCATGTAGGAAGAGTCGTCGGTAAATAATTACGTTCATCTTGAATATACCGGGCGTCCTCTTTCGTCAATACTATATTGCTTCCTTAAAAGGATATCAGCTGCCTCTCCTTTTTTTGAAATAATGCAATTCATATATAATTACCTATATACCTTTGAATGGGGGTCAGATTCATATGGAGGTTATTTTTGAACTTTAGAGAGAAACACATTTCACAAATAGGTGTTCTCAAATTCAGGAAAATACTGATTTTATCTTCTTTCGTTTCATATACCCCGCGAGTACATATATACTTGTGCCATGCAGGATTTTCAGATCTCACAATTTAAGAGAAATAGAGAAAAGAAAACACTTTAACTATCTACAACTATTCAAATTCTATTTTGGTCATTATATCGATAAACTGAAATAAATATTTATAATAAAATAAAACCATATTTGGCCATTCTCATTTTGCCGAATTAACGTTAGCCGTTTGTTTTCTTGCTCGTCTCCTGCTTACCGCTTTGTTGGCATATCACAGCAGATATTCTCCTAATATAGGTCAATATTTGACAGATTTTAAAATAACATGATGTGAAGTAAAATTTGTCACTAGTGATTTACACTTGACTTTTCTCTTACATTATTTCAGTTACTAAAATAACAGTACTTGTCGAATGTATCTTTGACGTATTGAGTAATTTTCCATTTGTAGGTATAGCAAAATGCCTATATCCTACATTGCATTAGACATAATACATAGGTACGCAAAACGAAATAGAAAATAAAATCGAAACATGAAGATGAAGCTGATTGTGATTATCATCATTTGATTTCGATAGCTGATAGAAAATTTTAAATCGATTTCTTCATTGGAAAATATAAACACATATTTCTCTTTTTGGCTTTCATAGATATTAACTACGATTAGATATCAAAATTTATGACACAATAATTCGCATTTAGTTTCCTCTAATGCTAGATTTACATTGAACACAAGTATCAATATAAAAGATAAATCTCCTGCACATGTAAGTAACCAAAATTAATTGACGTGCTGATACATGTATATGGATATACCAGATACTCGTGCCCCAACTTAATATAATTTAACATTATTTCAATTTTTAAAAAAGAACAGCACTTGACTAATTTCCCATTTTTTTATATAAGTACTCATATTACATCAACCTATTTCTTCATTGGCATATACATATCTTGGTTTTATTATGGATGCCTATTTGTTGTAGAATATGTAGAATCATAACTAAGGGTGCCAGTTGTCCTTACCTTGGAAGGATAGTCCTTACTTCAACCTCTATGTCTCTCCGTCCTTACTTTCAATAGAAATATCCTTACTTGGTGGAAGTTCATATTAAAATGTAATGAGGACAGAAAAACGCGAAACTTGTAAAAAATGTGTTTAAATACAAATACAATGACAAACAGTGTTGTTGAACGAATTTTAAAAAAATCAGTAGTTTCAAATCAAAAAAACAGTAGATCATATATAAACCTGTATTTATTTGATAATGATTTCTAAATCTGTGATCTAACATCAAATGTAAAAATTCGTTCATTTGGTTAAATTTCCAAAATAATTATAATAATAAACGCGCTACACATTTTGGACTATTGGTAAACAAATTATAATTACTACGCATCAATCTTTTACATCTCTAGATATATTTCGGCATGCACTCGAAGCACATACATTGAAACTTTGTCATAATATGCATTCAACCGAGTAAGAAGAGAATTATGGTGGCTGCCAACCATTATATTCCCTCCATCAGTTGCCAAACCTATCAAATTATATACATGAATCTTTCAAATCAAATTATTGAATACCTACAAATCAATAGATCATACACGGAATCAGTAGATCTACTGGAAAATCAGTAGACCTGGTAACACTGAATTGACAAACCACATATTTCAAATGGTGGGGCTAATCGACAGAGCGAAGAATGTCCTTTATTCAGAATATGAAAAGGTAAGAATGTCCTTACTTGACAATTTAAAATGTACAGTACAATGTAGTACAAAACGTACACGTGCACATATATTTGTTTTATTTCCAGTAGAAAAATTTATTTATTTTTAGTTTTATACTTTGACTGTGGTTTGATTAAGAATTGCAATAGTGTCCGACCTTTTCGGAGGCAACTGCGTTGTTTTCAATAAAGCTGGACATCCCGTACACATATGCACATCACCCGGCTCTCGCAGGTAGGTAGGCATAAGTATATCTTCTTAGTGGAGGAGACAGCTCGAGTGCTGACCGTGTTTACCCACAGCTTGGCAGCCTCACAAAGACCGTCATCGTTAGCTTTGCTAACTCTTCTCAAAGTGACTAGTCACGCTAATAAGTAAGACGTTGATAAACGCAGAATTAACCTGCGTTAACGCTCTTGCGAATTTTATTTGATGTGTGAATTATGTGCATTATTATTCGGTATTCATAACGTTCATAGAGATTTATAGACAAGCGTATTGAAGAAATCAGGTAATGAAGTGAAGTATTAGTTAAATTTCTTTTTTAAAATTTATTTCAGTAAATGCACTATTTGCTTAAAGTAATTTCCATTTTAGAGATGATCGTGAATGTAGATTTTCTTGCACGATGGAAACTCGGATATACAGAGTGTTTGTTTCCTAAGTAATCTGAAATATTTCAGGGGGTGATTCCTCAAGTAATGTCATGAAGAAAAGTTTAAATAATGTTTTTTTTCTGGATCGGTCAGTGGTCGCGCGGTTTAAGGCGTTAGTACTTGAATCGAGGTGACTGGATCGCTGTGGGTTCGACCCCCGCAGCCGGTAGACCGTATATAAGCTATATTCGTGGAGAGATTGGCACCCTCTCTGCGGGTATGGTAGGGTGGAAGAATGTTGGCTTGGGTCAATGTGAGAGATTGACACCGGTTGACATTTGACTACCCCCCTAATTAATGAGGTTTTCCAGGTTTCCCTCATTCCTGCACTGAATGGTGGTTAGGGCCTACCAACGTAAGTCGTTCCTGGGCGCAAATGCGGCCTGCTTAATTATAATATGCCGCCCCCTCTCCCGCACAAGTCTTCGACTTCTGGGCTAATCCTCGTGATTAGAATGAGGGGTAGAGATATTATTATTATATTATTAAGTGCCTTAGATTTTTAGTTACAGGGTGTTAAATTTATAATTTCTTTAGGGTCTTTTTGAAAATCTCTGGCTAAAATTTTCTTTTTAAATTACTTTAATATACACACCATGATAGAAGGCAAGCCAGAGGCTCAGTGGTATTTTTTAATAAAAATATTGAAGTAACTACCCACATGACTGCTCCTGTTATTGTGAAAAAAATATTCAACAGTCAAAACACGCTTTCAATCATGGTGTGTAAGTGACACCAATTTAAAAAGAAAATTTTGGTCTACTCTACAAATGTTCAACGGTAACTCAGACAATAAAACACTTGGAAAACACTTTGTGAACTTTTGTTCATGACACTAATTAAGTAATCAATATTTCAGATTACTTAGAAAAAATCCTGTATTTATTTTCTTTGGTTGGTTCAGTTGTTATAAATAGTTGTAACGCTTTAAACAATTTTTTAAAGGTTGGTTAATCATAAGTAAATGGTTTTGCTTATGAAAGTAAAACACCCAATTTGCCATCATTAATTCTATGATGTCCTGATGCTTCTTTTAGCAATATAGCTACTTCAAAGTTTTTTTATATTAAGTCATATATTTTTATTTTGACATCACTGATGATACCTTTATAGGATTCGTTCCATTAGACTCTTGGTTTTTCCAAATCTCAAAATGCCCAACTATTTCTTTTTTGATAATTTATCGTCAGGCTATACGTACAGCTTGTTAATAAAAATTCCTCCACATGATAATCTTGAATAATAAATCTAAATTTTATTAACATTGGAATAGTGGATCATTTGGAGCTGTATATCTAGCAAATTGATTAATTAAATTAAACCTGATTCCTGATTTATGTTGTAATGGATCCGTAATAAAGTGTGTTTCTGAATATTGTTGAACTGGACTTTGTATCAGTGTAGAAAACATATTGACATTCGAATGCGTAAAAAAGATTGACTATTGCAGCTGCAGAACTGGATAGAAATCGACCATTACATCTGCAACATTGGGTATCTTTTTATATGACTTGTATGTTTAGTTGGTGAAATATTTTGATAATATGCGATCCATTATGAAAATTTGTATTTTGACACTCTTATAACAATACAATATACTTTTATAAATGTAATTGGTTTCCTTTAAAAAGAATGAGGGGGGATAGGGTCTAACATACGGATTCATCAACAAGGCGTAACGTTAGTCAGACTAGCGGAGGTTACGCGAAAAATTTTCGCCTCTGTTGCACCAATTTAAATAAAAGCCATACTCCTATTCATTACTATGTATAATACTTACTTTATGATATGTTAACTATTCCATAGCACTGAAAAGTACTGTTTTTGAATATAAATACTAAATATACAATGGGAAACGCAAGGAACTAGAGGCCGAAGTTACGCGAATTTTAGACAGGTACAATACTGGGTCTAACTTTTGGCGCAAATATGGACGTAAATAAACAGTCTACCTAGCAACGCATGTTTCGTGAATGAGCGTAAAGCTGGTTAGGCCGACTAACGCGCTTTACACGGGCGTAAACTGGTTAGTCCGACTAGCGCTACGCCCGTTTCATGAATCCGGCTGTTAGACTTTTGAGGTTGTGTGTACTTGATCTCACAGTCAAAGAAGACCAATAATAAACCTAAATCATGTACCAAATTTGGTTATTCCAAGTTAAAGCAATTCAGACATATCTTTTTCGAGATATTTGGCCCTGTAACTCCGCCTCTGTGCAACTTTGTATATAGGTATGTTTCGTTAAATTGCAATATTGCATGTAGTCAACATTTAGATCACAGTGTGAAATACTTAAACATTATTTATTAAAATATAATTGGTAAACTGTCTGAAATATACCTACATTTAATTTATTTTAGGTTTTGTGTAGGTTGTGTAGGTATTACAAAATACCAACCGTGGAATATTTAAAAAATACTAATTAACTGGTTTTTATGTTGGTATAATTGGTAAACTGTCTGAAATATACCTACATTTAATTTATTTTAGGTTTTGTGTAGGTTGTGTAGGTATTACAAAATACCAACCGTGGAATATTTAAAAAATACTAATTAACTGGTTTTTATGTTGTTATGTGCATAGTGTTTCAAATATCATTGCTGATATAATCGCGGTCCATTACGATCACCATTCCGAGTCCTTCAGGTATTATTGTTTCATCGATATGATCTCGTTGCAATCAATTTCAGGCTTTTCAGTTCGGCCGATCAATGCCGTTGTGAAAGTGTTTGACATATTGATTGGTTGTCCCGATTTTAATTACAAAATTCACTTAGCGAATTCATGGCTTAATTCGAACGAATTCAGGTCAATCGGTAGTCGATACATTCCTCTCGAATGACACTAATAGAATACCAAATATGTCCCAACGCAGACGACAATAATAGGCGATTATGAAACGTTTTTAATAAGGTACTCATTAGTTTTAATTAGCAGTTTAGATCGTTCAGTTCAGTCATTAGTTGCAAAATTTTCATAAAAAACGAATAGTCGGCGTTTTTTACAGAAATATTTCGTTCTAGAGAAATATACGCGCTCGGGATGTATCGATGGCATTGTTACTTACCTACATACTTTATTTGCTACTGTGTTTTGATAAGATTGATCGACTTGGATCGTTTCAATACCTTAGAAAGTAATGTGCTGATCGGGTACAATGTCAGACAAATATTTCAACATGTACAGAGCAAGATAAATTCAGACTTTTATAGCTAATTCAGTACTAGGCAGCAAGACGGTATCTTCTATAGTTTAGTCACATAATATTACCTTTATAGGATAACTTGTTAGTAGATAGTACCCCAAAGGATAGTGAGATTAACTAGTAAATATAAATTTGTAATGTTGGTACATACAATATTCTTTACAGTCGATGATGTCAAAGAAGAACTAGCTTTCCGATTAATTGTTATTTTGTGGCACCACATTATAGTTTGATGGTCCGAAGAATGAGAGCTTTGCTTTACTTTTATATTAGTAGATTTTGGTAGATAATTTCTAAACTGATTTTCTATTGAAAGAACCTGATTTTTAAAAATTGGTTGTTTGTATAACATATAAATCACTAAATTTGTATTATTACTATGACATTGCATTCTATATCCTTATGTATATTTATGGTAACATTAGGTATATTTTTTTCTCTATTATTATCAAATATTAAAAGAAAATTCAAATGTAGAAATCAATATAGGGTGTTTTCTAATAGATGGTCGTACATTTCGTAGTCACATTAGAACTACACTGATAAAAATTTATCAGTAATTTCATTATGATTTTGTTAAAGAACTAGGTACACTCTTACACAATTACATATGGATAAAATTCCTTATTATGTGATTTTACTACTGTTATGCTAAATTCCATCATAAATATCCAATAATATAATTTCTTTAATTTTACTGAGTAGATAATTTATATTTTCTTATATTTTATATATAACCTTTACAACTACAATTGAAAAATATGCATGGAAAAAACTTTTTCAGTAACTAACATTATTTCACATGTATGACTGAATATCAGTGTGTAAATAATAAATAATATGCACATCTTAAAATAAATGTATGTATATACCAAAGAGTGCATTAATCAGTTTAGATATACTCTTTTTGTTTAACCTGAAACTGAAGGTAACAAAAGCCTATTTAAAAAATGTATTAATTTTTTTATTGTTGTAAAAGATGGACTTTTTTACTTTTAATTTCATGGAAAAATGTTACTGGACTTAAAAAGTGCTGCTTGTTAAAATGTACGAACATACAGGTACAAGTGTCTCTTACTAATAAATTATTCGAAATACAGTAGATTTTATTATAATTAAGATAATAAATATAGTGTACGATTTACATTTTTATTTTTAAATAGTTAAGAAGGCCTTCAGGTCAGGAACAGAAATAGCTTACGTTAGGGACATTTTTTTAGTGGAATTTGTTCATCCTTTCTCTAAGTGTTGTTCATCCACCTACAAATGTATTGCCATGTTTTTCATTCACATTAGACAATGTTTTTGCTGAAAATTACATATTAGTACATTTTCATTTTATATAAAATACGGTTTCTGTGCGCCGTAAAAGTGACCACCCTGTATAACATTTAAATTGGCATAAGCTGCAAATGCACACGTTAGGAAATATATTATTATACTTACTTTCTTAATATCCCAGAAAAAGTCCTTATTTCCTTATTGATGAATGTATTTGTCTACCACACCTAAACACAACTAAAACGGTCAGTGGTTAGATTGATGTGCCTCTGCCCTGTAAAATTTCTTAATAAATTGACTAAAAGTAAATAGTTCTAAAGTATTACATTGTATTACCACATTATTTCTGAAATTTTCTAATTTTATTACGTAAAAACATATAGGTATGTATAATTGCTTTTTTAGTATATAATGTAAATGAAAAAGCATCAGTAAACCTTATATAAAAAGAACATGGAAATTTCCACCCATTTTTTTTTCAGTATACCCATTAGAAGATACCCTGAATCTAATGAAATCTAGCTTAAAACTAGAGTGAAATATTAATGTCATTATCCTTTAGAACAATTGGCAGACTGAATAAGTATATTGCATTAACTTTGTTCTAAGATTGATTGAAAACTATCACAAACCATCTGATGCATGCACTTTTAGAAAAAGCGTTCAAAGAACAAACGCTGACAATAAATTTGATTTTCCTAATATTAGTTTCCAATCAGTTGAAAGTGATCAAAATAATTCTCAATGGTTTAAGAAATTTTGTTTGTGGTACATGCGCATAAGCACAGAACACATAAGCTCTGTCTCTGTAATTTTCATAAGAATTTCAATTTAAGGTAATTTATGTTTTTTGATTTGTTATATGGGCAGTCAAATTTTATAAAGAATAGTATATCTTATCTTAATTATTAATACTGGATTTGTTTTACATACTTACAATAACATAGAAAGTAAAGGAAAATACAAAAAAAATGTTGAACATTATAACATTTTTGTGTTAGTTGTGAAGTAGCTAAGAGAGTAAATACTTTCTGTCTCTATAATTATACATAACAACACAACTATTTAGGTTATAGTAACTGGAAAATTATTTTCATGGACTTTAAAATTGCATTTGCAGAAGATTTCAGATCAATTTGATTTGAAATCTTGAACAAGTCATGCGTACTGAGTATCAAACTCAAACTGTTGCAAATTCGTGCTTCATACAAAGTATTTCTAACAGGAGGAAGTTCTTAGTTCAGTGTAGATAATTGTACTTCTGTTTTATAAGATTGCTCGTAGTACATATTTTTATAGTCGAAGTTTGCAGTGATGCAATTTCTCTTGCCAATATACTGCAACATTTTATAAATTACAGTTTCCGTAATAGGTGCTTATGTACTAGAGTGTTAAAGCATTCGTTAGACCCCATTTCATTTATGTTCCCAACATGCACTCTACGGCGTTCAGAAAACTCGTGTGTATTTTTAATTGACCGTACTCATACTATACGCGGTACTCGATCTGCTACAGGTAAAGTGCATGCACTAGCCTTATGTATATTTTATCGTCCGTCGTTTGTCTCGCTTAATTTAGCAAATTCCTTTTGACAACGCAGAAGGCAATAAACAAGAGTGATGGTTTGTTTTCGACCTGACGTCCCGTTTGAATAAGTAACGAGTCTCGTCGATATTGATGCATAGCATCGTATTTGTACCGAAGACGTCCTATCATAACATTTGCCATAGTTACATTACCACCTACTACGACCGGGCATACGTCTTTAGAGCTACCGCACGCCTCCCTGTAATTGCCTGTACATCTCTTCATAAACTTCCTTCGAGGCGGAGCGGCTAGTCTACTATTACAAATGGGACTGGAACATAAAGAATCTTTAAGGAATGCGGCGCAAAACGATATTTATAAATTTTACTATATTTCATATAAATAACTGCTAAAGACGTATCATTGATAGTTTATGGCGAAATTCATAGGTAATATTCGCAGTCTTCCAGGCATAAGTGATGGAGTTAAGAAGGAGGAATGTAAAAAATCAATAAATTGTTAGACATTCAAATCATACCAAATAAAATTTAAGTTGGTATGACATTGTGTGTATGCTTTGATGAGGTTAGAAAGTCAAATTGGTTTGATCCTAGGGCGTGAAAGATATCCAGGCGACCAAAATGCTGATGGACTAGCCAGAACAAATTCATCTACAGTCCTGCACACAACCTTCCTGCCTCTAGAGACCGTATATCGTTCGCACATGACGTCATAATCAGGGGCGCACTTAGGACACTAACGTTAACGTTTGTGAAAGTCAAGTAAATACGTACATTTATTGTCAAATACATTTAATATAACGTCTTACCTTGTACTGGTGATATGTATGTTGTCCAATATGGATCATAGTAAGTTGTGTAATTTATAAAACACTATACTATTCACTTTTAGTACTGAAATAAAACTGAATAAACAGCAACTGTTGTAAATGTTCAGTTGTTAAGTTGTGACGTTTATCGCTTAAAACCCATTTCAAAGTTTCAAAAACGTACGTTCAACGTCCACAGAGATCACTGGCGCATATATAAAATATGTATAATTTTTCACTGATGGCACATTTAGGGTGGGTTAAGCAAAATCTAGTCCTTTATCTTCAAAAAGGTCTACTATATGGCATACAGTTAAAAATCCCGGATTGTTCTGCAAAACGGTATTAAATTTCACACGTTCAGCACTAGATCCCGGTACCTGAGAAATAAACAGTCGCAAGTCTAAAACACTAAGTCGTTGTTAAATTGTTTTTGAGGTTTACGGTTTGTCATACAGTGCCTTCATAAATGATTACAAGCCATGTGACCAGGACTGTGATTCTCGAAGAACAACTCGTATGCAAATAGATTTCTTGTCTTTCTCAATTGCCGTAGTGAGGAAAAGGATATTCGCAGATGAATTGCTCTGCGATTGATTCGAGAATCTCGACCCTGATCCCGTGGCTTGTAATCATTTCTGAAGGCACTGTACTATTGTTCACACAAACTTTGTGTTGTTCCGAGCGCATATTATGTTCCACAATACATGTTTTATAATTCCACAATATAACTCTTTCACAAATTTTGCACTTTAATTCTGTCCCGTCAAGTTCTAAATCTGGATAATATTTAATCTATTTCTCCGCTGTAGAACGAGTGGGAGGTCGACGGAACATATTCAAGCACTGAAACAGACAAACCAACAAGAAACTCGACAAGAAACTAACATTATTTGCTAATAACGCGATATCGTCCCTACAAAGATATTGGCAATTGGAAAGCGGAAGCGACTGCGACCTTGACACATGCCGGTAAATAAATAGGATGATGATATTTGTTTTTAATTAGGAATATTTAAATATTACGATTTTCAACCGACGGACCTGATTACGGACCTGAGATGTGCGAACGACATACTATCTTTACTCATTAGCAGTAATTGAACGATAAGGTCTGAAAAAGCTGACAAGAAATCTCAGGGAAATAACTGCCATCATATCTCATATAACAATAACTGTAACGGGCTAATGCCCTGATGTGTCGACCAATCAGCAGTGAATTTACACCCAGAAAAGTTATAGCAGACAGCTAGGTCCAGAGATTCCAGGTCCAGATATATAACAATTTCGAGCCTGTTAGCCTGCTAGGCGGGCGATAATTGTGACTGCTTGATTTTATAGAAAGACATAGTGCGTGAGATATAAGTGTCTACATCTGTTGGCCATTAGATTAGATTTTGTCGATATGGACGTATATGCAACGCGAAGTAAACGTTACTAGAAAACGTTTTACAAACGTTGCACTAAATCTTCTTAAAATACAATCCTGTGTCATATAAATAGTGAAGACGTTTCCATGTTCATTTCTACATCCAGTTGAAAACATGTGTAGTATCAACGTATTTTATACGTTTTATTTTACCTACTTTTGTTACTGAAACACTGTGTACAAAACGTCTTACTAACATTTGAATACATTAAATTCACATATGTATGTAAAACGTTTAATTTTACGTTTTATAAACGTTGCACTTAACGCGCAGTTAAATATTATTAAAATATAAATGTATATAATACATTTGTGTACTGCAGTCTAATAAACATTATAACAGAAAAACGTAAATTTCTAGTGTTTACTTCAATCTCTCGATGAAATGCGAATATTATTAACGTATTATAAACGACATATTTTATACGTTAAAATGTTTAACTTAAAGTGAAGGTAGAATATTTAAACGGAAAACGTATAATCAACCCCTACAGTAAAATGGAAAATTGTAATTGAAACCTGATTGTTAGAAAATAGTTTTTGCTTTGGTCTACTGAATGACATGCCCGCTACCTACTGAAATAAGTCTGTCGATAAGTATCGATTACTATTAGTCACAGTATGTGGCCCGCTGATAAAGCAGGAGATAATCGTAATTCCTGTCGCAGATAGTAAACTTGAATTTAAGTAGGTTAATTTCTAATTAATCCTTCACCAAATGGGACTGGTTAATTGTTTTCGTCATATTAAAATCCGTCATCGGTACTTGTCGATCGGAAGTATTGATTGTTGTTAATAATAACAGATAAATGCATTTATTGCCCAAGTTGGAGACATTTTTATGAACATGCGTAGCCAAGGTCTATATTTAATTGGGTTAAGGATAGTTTAGTAATATGCTAATCAAATATCTATGAGAATTAAAAAAGTACTTGGAAATGCTTTTGTTACCTCATTTTTGATAAAATACTTAAGTAAGGGAGACTGGGTACGGTTGTAATAATTTTTCTTTAATTGCTCACAGCTTAGCCATTACAGTTGTATACAACGATCAAAGCTTTTGGGATGAAAGCATACTCATTTGTCTCCAAATTAAAATCAAAATCATTAGTTTAGGTAAAACTGTTTGATAGCAAAATGACATTTTATTGAGTGTGTGCGATTGTTACAACCGACCCCATGCCAGGGGCGGTTGTAACACCAATGGTGGTCGGTTGTAACACTCGAAATTAAAACAAAAATTAGGGTTTTTAAATCAATTTTATTAATTTAAAATACCAAAATGTTAGTAAAACAAATCAACAATGTTAATCACATATTTAAATATATTTTTATATATATTCAAACAAAAAAAAACATAACAATACTTCTTTTTTTCGAGTTCTCTTAAAGTCAGTCAGACTCGTCAAACAAAAATAATCTTTAAGTAATCACTAATCAACAAAATCTGAGGTTACACAAAATATGTTTTCTTTTAAAATTAATCAGACTCGTCGCAATTATGACATATATAATATCTACTCCCGTCAGTGCAGGCTATGTGAGACCATTGCTTACAACCTCCATGACACTGAATCCAAGTGTCTCCGGACCGACTCGTTGAAAACGTCTCTAGGCAAAGACAACAATACGTTACAACCGTCCCCATGAAAATTGTTACAACCGTTCCCACCCCTATTTCGGTAATAGGACTCTCACTAGCGCAAGGTAACACAACTTATACAAAAACAAAAGGGCTTATTATAATCTATAAAATATAACGATTACATAAGCAAACTTTGAAATACGATAATTATATCAATATTTAAGATATTTTACAAAGAAGTTCACCAAAAATACTTACTTTTGGTTGAAATATTCAATAGGCTTCTCTGTAATCGTTATTACTGCGCGAAAGGTGACGCAACACGGGGAATCGTGTTAGGACTTGTCGCCGCGTGCCCCTCCCAACCAGCAAAATAAATTTTATAAAGGTTGTATAAGTTGCTATAAAATGAATCTTATAGGAGCTTCAAATTCATATAACGTAGTTAAATGCCTTTATACGATACCTATAGAATAGAAAAGGGCCCACTTTTATAAAACACTTTGGTAATGTAACAGTTCTATAAAAAATGTATACAACACTTTTAAAACAATTTTATACAACAACTATAAAAACGTTTTGTAGTCTGTATTTTGGTATTATTTAAAGAAACGTTATATATTTTAGTGAAGCATATTAGAACCAAATCATTTTAAGATTGGTGTGTAACGCAGATTCATAATTATTTGTACTTATATTTAAAAACGGGGTCCCTCAATGGCGATCATTTGTGTAAATGGTAGATAGGTTACAATATTATCATGTTTCAATCAATTATCGTGTTTCAATAACGAAAATTTTACTGCGCCGCAAATTTAATTGATAACTATATATATGTTTGTGACAAAAAAATTATGCGCTTTAGTTTAGACCACATTTGCTTTAAAATTATAAAAAATAAATTTAAAAATATTTTCTTTAATTTATAATATCGTTGTGTAATTATATTTAATGATCTTCTTATAAAATAGTCTTCTAAAAATAGTGAAATTATGTTTTAGATATAATTTTAATAAGGCTTTCAACTAATTTGCCATAATGACGGCAGTCGCTAATCCAACAAATCTTCATTTAAAATGGCGACTTATAATACAATGATTTTATTCCACATAAAAGCATAACAAAATATTTTAGTGTAAATTAGAACTTTATACGATAAAATGTTTTTATAGTCTTAAATATATTTAAAAATTTGTGTGCGAAAAGAAGTTGCCAAGTTTTATAAAAAATTAGAAATTTAAAATATTATGTACCTGCTACCATTACCTATAATAATATTGTTAGGTATTAGCTAAGTATTATTAGTTAATTACACATAGGTATTTAATTTAAAACTAACCTAATTATTGCATTACCAAAAAATTAAATCAAAGTTACTTCTCGTACTGGTTTTTCGTATTTTTTCGCACCCATCATTCATTATTTATATAATAAAACCTATAAGTAAAATTGAACGTCGGCAGGTTTGACTGGAAACGTTAGTTTCAAGAATTTGTTTGTATTATTTCTTGATTAGTGCTTGGTCATACACTATACCTTAGGAGTTCAAAAATTAAGGTTAGGTTTGGAATTTTATTACGCGATATTTTTGTTTTCTCAAGTCACAATTTTGTTCTATAACATATTTATAAAACAGGAAATATTTTTATAGATTAAACACAACTATAAAACTATTTTATAAATAAGCGCATTTCGAGGCTAAAAAGTAGTTTTATTAATTTCCTTATATATCCTTAATAAAACACGCTTATACAACTATTTTATAAGATTGTAATTAAAAGTCACTTGCCTAAGTATACAACTCTTTCACAATATGTTTACAATCCCTATATACAATTTTTTAAATGTTGTATAACGTATTGTAATACTTTTATAAAAATTTTAAAGCACTGAAAATTATTTGTTCTATAAAACACGTTGTAAAAACTATTATAAAACAATTTTACACGATTACTTTCTTCAGGAACAAAATTATGGCAATTATTTGCTCTATAAAATCAAACTGTTCGTTAAACAACGCAATTCGATAGTTATAAAATATTTCTCTTCTTTTAAAGTTCCATTTTGATAGTTGGGCTCCTCTTGTACCCTTACCTACCGTGCGTAGTTTCGATAACATTTGACTTGTTACAACCGTACCCAGTCTCCCTACTAATATTAGTTGTATATATTTTTTTAAGTTTTGATGTGATTTATGCATGTTGATATCATTTTAGAAATGGCGTGAGTTTCTTAAAGTAGTATTAATTAATCTTTATTTTTTCAGAAGTGTGGCAAAAACCCAATCAAACTAAAGAAAAACTGAAATTATACCACAAATAAATAGCTTCTGAGAACAAAATTCTTTTTTTTAGAAACTAAAACATTTTAATTTATTATTGATTTTGTAAAATTATTAATAGGTACACATTTTCTAATTTCTTAAGAAGGTGTGTTAAGGTGTGCCAAAAACCCAATCAAACTGAAGAAAAAAATTTTGATTACTAATTATACAGATAATTATGTAAACAAATCTTCATATGTTTTCGTTCTGACTTTAAATATTGAAAATTTTATATTAAAGTCAAAATGACTAAATGACTAAAAAAAAATTAAGATCTTCATAAGAAAGCTACGGAGACAGTGTAGTGCAACCTATGTTTGAATTAAAAGAGAAATCTTTTCAAACTAAAAGAACATCCCAATTTCACACAATAATTATAAAATTAATTGAATAGATGTTTAGTTTATAAATTTTGTTATCCAAATTTAAATTGCATACCTTTTAATTTCACTAACTTTGTTAGAATTTAGTGATTTGATTTATTTTGTACCTTTTGTACCTTTTACCTTATAAAACCAAAAGATACCTACTTAATATAGGTTTAAAGGTATAGGTACCTAAGAACTTAAACTTTAAATCAGTAATAAATTCTACATAAGTAGTGATGTTATTATATATCTAATTATACAACACATAATTGTTTGATTTAGATCCAAGAAATATGTCACGCTTTATTGTATTTTGCCACAAGTTCTTCCTGATTCTGGGGTAAACAATAAATAATTTATTTTCGACATAACGTTGATGCGGTATCTAAAATTTGCTTTTGTACAAAATCCACCTGTTTATTTTTAGATTATGATCCATTAAGCTCCTTTCTTTCTTGTATTATTTTAGGTTGCACAAAAATTACAAAATCATTCAGAAAATGTAATAAGGAAAATGCTAAATGACTCCATTGTTAGGCTAGCTGAAAAATTCTGGGTTAAATGAAGACGAGCAGTAATGCTGCTTAAAATCGAGAGAAAATTTACTGCTCTGGTCGCAATGTATTAAGAATATAAACGCCGCGGCATCGACTGTTGTAAAATGTAAATGCTCCTTGCGAATGTACACCGATGCCTTTACGGGGTATAGCATTACGGTGGGCAACGCGTTAGCACGTGATATCGCGCAGTAATAATTGGTCGTCGACCGTTAAGTAGAATTAGCGGGGGGGCGCGGGTTTTGGAACCCCCGCGGCCGTCGATAACTCACCACCATCGGACTGACAATTATATTCAAATTATCATTCCGACAAGTGTCGGAGGGGCATTTGCATTTTATTAAGCAAACCTCGCGGGAGACTGTAGTCAATTAGTTGCGCTACCCAGACACCCCAACTTGAGACCTAATACGCTTTATTCTTTCGGAACGTCAGCTCCAGCAAATATCAAACAAACACGAGCTACAGAAAAACGAACTGCACTACAACCACCACTACTTATAATAATTTGAGGTTAGCAGCAGCAGGTAATGGATGCAATGTTGTCGTACGTTCCAGTACGTTACAGTTTGAAGGATCTTGGGAAGCCTCTAGTGTTTACTTCATTAATATTGATATAAAAAAAACAAATTACGGTACAGAAGCATTTACTTAACCTTAGTGAATTAGTTTGTAATTTTGTAATACCGTTTCGCATGTTATTGCAGTTGTATTTTTGTTTTTGAAATGTATTTGTATAATTATTAGTTATACTTTTTTCATAAGAGTTTCTTGCTTCTTTTGGTCAGATATACAAGCCCCTTTAGTATCAGCACTTCAATTCCGAACATCCTGTATATTAATGGTGTATGTCCAAAAACATTTTTTATTAATGTGTAGTTATTTATATGTGGCTGATTATATGTTGAAAAAATATATTTTTTTCAAAACTGAATTTTAAAAATAATTTATTTAATAATTTTATTGCCTTTTTTTTGTTACAAAATTAAGCTATATTAATTTATAAGTGACCACTCTATCCATTTGCTCAAATTTCCGACAGTTGTTAAAAGTAATGCAAATAATCAATGAAGTCATATTATGTATGTTCTCCGACACCAAGCATCTAGGTATGCTAATGAACAATTGCACAGACAAAGCTCTGATGAAGCAATCCTAAAAATGCAGAAATAGGTCAGATCTCATCTATTGTGGTTGAATTTTCTAGTTCTCACTGTCAAAAGTGAAATTAGATATTTACAGATGTTGAAGGAGATTTGATATATATTAGCTTAAAATACCTTTCTAATAGAGTAAAAAATGTTACAAAAGCTAATAATAAAGAATATATGAGTAGATATTGTGGGTGTAATTCAACGCTGGTTGGGACTTAAGTTCACTAAGTACTTAGTTTCACAGAATACTGTTAATACCTAAAAATATATAAAAAAACGATACATAAAGGGTAAAATTTTGTTATTAATTTAGTAGGTCGTTATGATGTTTAAAGTCATTTACAGATTAATCAATTTGACATTGTCTACATTTAATTTCAAATAATTTTAATTTATTAAAAATACAGAAATAGGTCAGATCTCATCTATTATGGTTGAATTTTCGAGTTCCCACTGTCAAAAGTGAAGTTAGATATTTATAGAGTGTTTTCATTAAACCAGGTTAGTAAATTTAGGTAGATTAAGTTCTTTAGATAATTATTTAATAGAGCTCTTAATGCAAATAATATTAGAACTAAATGAAGTACAATCAGTTGACATTATAGATTATGATATATTAAAAAACCATTTGACGCGTATTTTTTGGGATGATATTTTTTATAATAAAAATGTGAATAGCGCTGCAGAAACATTCATTATAATTATTATTAAGAAGCTCTAGCAATTGCTACTATAAAGAAAAAGGTAACGCATAAATTAAAGAAAAAGAAAATCCTGGATAACAAATGGATTGATGACTACAATTAAGGCTGGCGTTTCAAGGACGAATAATCATATCTAAATATGCACACAAAAAATACACACAGTAGGTGGAGGTCCTTATTAATGTAGTACTAAAATATAATGCTGAAATTGAATCATTTTCTTTAACTTTTGAAGAAAAAATGTGCTAGAGAACATAAAAAACTGTGAATTTGTACCTTATCACTGTGTTCTATACACCGTAAAAAATACTTGATAATTTACATAAATTCAAGTGTTACTAGTTTTTTAAAAGAATTCTGCGGGATGTGATAATGTTTATAATGTTGTATAAAATTTTCTCAATGTGCAGCTGACTAAAATTCAGGAGATTGTTATGACATAACAGGTGAAAATGATGCTTTTTTTCTTATTCTAAATGACTTGTCAGCCTGAAAATTGTTTTATATCCCGGAGAAAACTTGTATAATTGACATAGTGAAGAGATATTCTTTCTAACTTACTCAGATTTTTTTTAGACTGTCTCAACAAACAGCTATGAAATTCGTTGAAAATTTGCCTATAAAACGGCGCCCTTAATTATAAAGAAGAATTGTATAAAGAAACTTTAAAATTCCCAAGAAATGCACAATTAAAACGTCAATATAACAGTTATAGAAATTATTTAAATAAACTAGTTAAAAATGTAAACAGGATTACTATAAACAAAACATTACTGAAAATATTAATAAGAACGCAAAGATTACCAACAAATTGTTAAACGGAAATAAAAAAAGTTATAGAATACAGAAAATAAGAACTGAAAATGACGGAGTAATAGAACATGATAAGGATATAAATAATTATATGAATAATTTATTTGCAAACTTTGGGATGGGTATAGCTAAAGATATAAATACTCCAGCAAACCATAACAACGTTCTAGAAAGAAGAACTGAACAGTCAATTCTTATTAATCCAGTAATATTAAAGTAATGATGTTAGTAAGTGTGTAATCATTATTATCGCCCAATCTCACTTATAGCAAATATTGCCAAATTATTCGAATATGCAATAAAATAAATTATTGTAAAGTTTTATGACAAATATAATTTACTTTCTAAACAACAATTAAATTTTTGTGAAAATATGGGCACTTAAGCTGCAATGGCATGTTTAATTTAAACAATGTTTAGATAAAGGTAGGCGTTCATTGGCGATTTTTTTTGACCTTGCTAAGGCGTTCGACACAGCTTTTCATAAAATTTTAATGCAATAACTTCCATGTTATAGCTTTCGGGGTAAAATATTAAATCTAATAGAAAGCTATTTTAGTGCAAGAGTATAATGTGTGGAGATAGGCTCATCGTTAAGTGATACTATGACAATTAAATGTGGAGTTCCGCAAAGAATAAACGATGAAATCTGAATAATTTATTCTATTGCGATTAATAGGTGTACTCCAAATCGTGTTCTCTTTGACTTAGTAGTCATAGAATCCAAAACATTCAAGTTCGATACTAATATTTTGCAGGGAAGTACCTAAGACGTACCGAATAATTTATCTCTCCTCGCATTTAACAGCTTCTACTGTGTGCGGTCTCCGCGCCAGAAAACAGCGCCGATAAGCGCGAGTTACCGGTAAGCGGAAAACCTGCTTCCACTCTGTACTCTAAGACCTAATTTTATTATTTCGGAACGTCAGCTCCAATCTTGAATTTCCGATCGGGCGGGCTCCTTACTAATCCGTGGAGCTTTCTGAGGTGGACCAAATTAGATTAGATTGAAAGGAAAGTATCCTTTTTCACGCGATGCTTTAATTAATTAGTTACGACGTTCTTAGACACCGCGTCGTAGGGCGGCTTAGGCCTTCCAAAGCTCCTAATCCTTTCTTAACAAGTTTGTAACGTTTATATAGTATCCATTTGTTATTAGAGATAACGAAGGGATACCCTGGAAGCAAGTTTTTTTTGTATAGGGACCATTTTGAGCTTGGTACAGTCAGAAGTAAAATCAAGAAATTTAATCGGTCAGTGGTCGCGCGGTTTAAGGCGTCAGTACTTGAATCGAGGTGACTGGATCGCTGTGGGTTCGACCCCTGCAGCCGGTAGACCGTATATAAGCTATATTCGTGGAGAGATTGGCACCCTCTCTGCGGGAATGGTAGGGTGGAAGAATGTTGACTTGATTCAATGTGAGATTGATACCGGTTGGCATTCAACTACCTAATTAATGAGGTTTTCCAGGTTTCTCTCATTCCTGCACTGAATAGTGGTTAGGGCCTACCAACGTAAGTCGTTCCTGGGCGCAAATGCGGCCTGCTTAATAATAATATGCCGCCCCCTCTCCCGCACAAGTCTTCGACTTCTGGGCTAATCCTCGTGATTAGAATGAGGGGTAGAGATATTATTATAAATGCGGGTTTCGTTAATCTTGGATTGGCAGTTTGATTAATAATACAATATAGAAAAATTAGGTTTTTATTTTATATTGAATCAATTTATATAATTATTGGGTTCAAATAGAAGCCGAGAAATTCGGTTTCTGTCAGAATCGTACCTGTATAAGTTTCGAAAAACGGCAAATTATTTTGACATTTGTTTTGTTCTACAACGAAACATACTTTGGCGTTCTAGAACATAAAAATATTTTCCAGGTAGATGACAAAATAGACTCACTTTGTTAACTGAAAATTTATCGAAAATATCGACTTTTGATGACAGTTTTCTGAAAAAGATTATTATTGAAATCATTTTAATTACAAAAATCGTCAGTAATAGAAAAATTAAAGAAAATAGATATAGAGAAGTTTAACATGGATAGATAGAGGGCAAAATTCTACAACAGTTTTTGATTAAATATACAGAGTGTTCCATTTAGTAAACCCAAGTTTTGGTAGTTCGAAGTTATTAGATATTAACCACTTTTTAAAATACCTGCAACAAATCATAGTCATCTCCCTATATTTCTTAAATATCAATACTTGCACGAAAATAGGAGGCGATTTTGAATTGGTTTATCGAAAAGCAACTAGTTTGATAGAGTTGAAATATCTCAAAGACCATTAGAGACAGATATAATGAAGCCTGATAAAAGTTCCTCTAAAATTACGCGTAAAAGCCAAATATGCAAACATATACAGGGTGTTCTATTTAAAATAAGTAAGTACCCCAGTAGCACACCAATATTGGAAAAATATTATATTTATATATTGGCCCAATAAAGAAAAGGAGAGTTTTTTTTAATGGGACAATATATATTTTATATATTTATCCTTTATTAAAAATCGATATTGGTTCAATATAAATATGTAATATTTATTCTATATTGGTAACAAATATTGGTACAATATAGATATTCAATATTTACCCATAATTCACTTTATTTATAGGGTAAATTGATTTTTCCAATAATGGTCCAATATCCGTTTTGTATACTGGACCTACATATTATATACCATGACGTGTTGCATTTAGTTTGGGATAGGAAGTCCCCCGAAAACTTTTATATGTTTATTATTGATAACCCTATTCGGAATAATATAATATAGAATAATAGAATTATATACATATGTATAAAATGTTAAGATTTAAGAGTAAGAATGCAAAAAAATTGCACTACTTTGTAATTAATTAATATTTATAGATTCAGAAAGTAAAATAAACTGGGAATTCTCTTCAATAAAACGATTGATCAATAAAAATATAATTTATTTTCTATATAAAATAATAAAAAATGTGTAATTCTGATAAAAATGGAAAATATATTTCATTTGGACTAGCTAATTATAAAACTACCTATTTTTGCGCCCTCCTTCTCTGTCTGCCGCACCTGCCAGGTACAAAGACATGGATCTGTTAATTTCTGTATCCGTGGCGTCTGTGAAATGTTTCCTAATAGCTTCAGTAAATTAAAAAGCAAAATATGTCCATGTCCATATTTGTCCATATTATCATAACAACAATTTAGAACTCTTACTTGTAACAGCCCTATAACAAGAAAGCTTTTGAAATTATAATAGCTTTCCCTTTTTTGCCGTTCCTGAGTATAGCATAGCCACTTCTCTAGAAAATAGTTTTTCATCAATAAAAAAACAGATTTATGAGTAGTGTCTCCCCCACAAAGGTATAATCGCTGAGCCTACAATAAACAAGAAACCTGATAATCGTAACACATTGTTCACATAATCTATATAACAATAATTACCAAAAATTTAAGTGCTAAGTGCTGTTCTAGAGATTCTAGTAGAGTCTGGTTCTCAATTGGCAGTTGATAAAGTTCATCATATGCTGACATATTTGGCCAATATTGGGCCAATATTTCTGTTTTCCTACCTCCTTTAAAATAAATAAAAATATTAACAGTAAACCAGTCATCAGTTCATTTGATGAAACCAAAAGCAACTTCACAATCTAAATTTACTAACACTACTACAAACTACTTCTAAACTCCCTTGTACGAAAATAAATTTATTTTTAGGTTAGGTCGCCTCTTACAGAAAGTATTAGTAGGTAGTTAGTATATTGTAGATAATTGGATTAAGTAGTTACCTCTTTTCCTTTACTTCAATTCCAAATTATGGCACCACAAATAAACACTATAATTATAATTACGTGACGCAATCCACGGCCTGTGCCCACGGCGTCATGACAAAAGGAAAAGGAAGATGGGAGCATATGGTTTGTGGATAGGAGATGGAACTTCACTACGCGGGCGAAGGGAATTTGGATTTTCGGTCTCTTCTCTCTCTCTATCTCGCTTCTCGGAATTTTCGTATGATTTTAAATAATAATAAATTTAATAATTATAAGTAATAACAATAATATTTTTATTATTATTTAACTTTCGATTGTAATACCAAATCATGCATGAATAATAATTGTTACAACAATAAACGTCCCATGTAGAGCCAATATTAGAAAACAGTGTATTATAAAAAGGGCACTACAAACGAATAACGGCATAAACATGACTTCTTAAAATAATTTATTATTAAATACTTTTATAAATATTAATTTCTTTTATATATATATATTTTAAGGTGAACATGTATGTACACTACAAATATTGGTACATGTTATATTGCCAACTAACTACCAATATTGGCTAAATATTGCCAATATTGGTCCAATTTACAATATTTACCCAACATATCCTAAATATTGGGCCAATATCCTGTGCTACTGGGGTAGATGGCGACTTCCGACAGAACCGTAAGTGCTTCAAAAATGGTATTATATTAAGATAACACAAATTTCAAAATTTAAATCGGAGTAGTCTTTGAAATATTCTAATGAGCCGTTACCGTAAGACAAAGAATCGAAATTGGCATACTTTACATGTAAAGCTCACGCGCTCAGTAGGGTAACTGAAAATATAAATAACAGTTTTCCTTTAGTAAACACTTTAAACAATTTTTTATAAAAGCACCTACAAGAAGAGGATGTTTTACCAGACCCATCTTTGTCTCACAAACCAGTTGAAACAAGATTGCCACAGCATACTGTGACAAAACTTTTACTGTCATGTCACAGATGTGACTTACTACTTTAATCGTGGTGCTTTCCACAAATTCTTGCACTTTCTAAAGAATCAGAATATTCATAGTGACATATGTTATATAAACAGACACTATGGTGTATTAATTGGTGTGATAAAGAACTTCACATACTAAATGAAGTAAAAAATATATATGTACACATTCAGCTAGTAGATATTGTCATAAAAAATGCAGAGTTTTGGAAAATATCCTGAATACCACATTTGGAAAACATATTTTAAATTCTAACTGACAAATGTCATCAAATATACATTATGGTCTATGCGACACAAATTTTTCATACTGTTATTTCTCAATAATAAACATTGGACGATTATTTTCACACAAGTTACACTGTTAAGTAATACAGGGTTAACTATGACTAAGTACAAAAAATTTAACCACGTGCTCAGGGAGGCCTAAAAGACAATAAAAAAAATATTCCAGAATTTTAGCTCGATATTTAAAAAATGGGGCAAAACCCTTTTTTCCAACGGAAAGTCGGCGCCTATGCTAAGAATCGACTGAGATGGCTTAGACCCATAGATAAAACTTACAGCTGTCAACAATATCTACTACCATCGTCTTTTTTTTACAGAATTTCTAAATGTAGAAACGAAAATTAACATTCTAATAGTAATAATACCTGATAGATAGGTAACAGTTAATCCACTTAGCTCCAGTATTTTGCATTCGTTTTCCATTATTTCTTTATAAACTGGTATAACTACATATTCGCTCATTACAGCCACTCACTACCGATAAAAGACACTTCCGTAGGTACAATTAGATAGATTAGATTCCTATTTATTATAACAAAATCGAACGAAAGGAATAAGAGACGTTTAACCGCGGCAGTTTTGTCCCATAACCTAGAAAACCAAACCGGCGAACTATATTGTAGGAAATTATCTGCACCCAATACAAATATCTTTATTTAATAACTATAAAACGTTTAAAAATTAAAATAAGGCACTAAAAACTTCAGAAGAACACAAAATTACAACGTAAACACAGGAATTCAATTATGACATGACAGGACACTACTGACACTGACTAATGAGCGACTGTTGCATGCTTGTAGAGTATGCAACCAACAAGCATTGGCGGCGTTAAATAAGGATTTAAAATAATATCGAAAACAAATTTTTTTGGCTTTATAAATAAGTTTAGAATTTTTTTGAGGGGTGATTCCGTTAATTCTTATTTTTCCCTATCCCCTCTTAAAATATTTGTACTAAGTCATAGTTAACCCTGTATACGCCTAAATTTCATTTCACATTACTTCAATGTGAACATCTTAATATTTATATTAGTGAGTTTGAGTTCGATTCTGTTAAAAGCGGCGGTATTCGATAGTTTATTATATTTAAATATTTGTTAATCTGCCTTGTTACAATTATTATGAATTACTTGTTTTATTTTCAGTTGTATGGTGTAAATTTATTAAATAATTATACATATTTGTAAAAGTCTTGACTGTGATTGACGTGGCAAAATTTTATTGCACCCTTTTCACTAATGTTTTGCAGGTACCTGCCTAGACAGAGTACTGAAAAGG
Organism: Monochamus saltuarius; assembly: GCA_025584915.1. Classification (NCBI taxonomy): domain Eukaryota; kingdom Metazoa; phylum Arthropoda; class Insecta; order Coleoptera; family Cerambycidae; genus Monochamus; species Monochamus saltuarius. The sequence goes on along the minus strand of CM046726.1, from coordinate 46,015,373 downwards.
ATTAGGACGCTAATAGATTTATGGTTCCTTTGCTGTACTTCCGACTTAATTTATTGCTGGAACAGTAAAAACAAGTTGACAAATATCCTTTGAAATGGCTACCTACTGAGCTTTGTCCGGCCTTTATGGCTTTTTAAACCACAAATGAGTTGCTCTTTTCATATATAATTAGGCAGCTTACTACCGCACGGTAAGAGATTATTTAAGCCGCTGCTATGCATACGTTCTACATCGGCTTAATGGCTTGTCTACTCTTTTTAAAATTACACGTAAGTGAGGCTAATTAAATAAATTTCGTGTGTCGAAATAATGCTAAAATAACGAAATATTTAGAAAACTATTTTTTGTTACATCTTCCATTTTACATCTTACATTTTATATTTTACATTTTGCATTTTACATTTTAGGTTTTACGATTTACAATTTAAAATTTACATTTTACAATTATTCGAACAAAATTCATGAAGTTCTATACGGCAGGTTAGCCGGAAATTGAATTTGGATAAGCCAACCGTTCAACGAATTTTAAAGACCAATGGGTATCATAACTACAAAATTCACAACTTGGAGTATTTGCCTGAGCGGCACATTGAAATCAGTCTTAAATTTATAGCTCAAATTGCAGTAAATGTAGAAACTGGGGATCAGAACCTTTCGGCACGTTTTTTGGACGGACGACGAGTTTTTTTGACAGGCTTGAAAACTTTTAATGTACTCCCTAGTGATATAAAGTCAAGTGAAAACTTGCATGTATTTAAATCTATTCTTAAAAAGTTCCTAATGCGTAAGTGTTTCTATACTCTCCAAGAATTTTTCTCTGACATGTAGTATTTTATATACTTCTGTTTTACATAACTGTTTTTATCTAGTGTTTGTTTTGTTTTATATTCATGTATGTATTTTTTTATATCTATAGGTATTGGCTTTGTTTTTGTACTCTATTGACTATTGCTATACATTTCTTTTATAATGTCAAATGAGCAAAATAAAATTATTATTATTATTATTAGGAAAAAAATTGGATATGTTTCTGGAAAAAACATACTAACCTACTGCGACGTCGTAGTTCTTTCTGTCAAATCCCAAAGATAATACTTTCAATTGGAGCTTACCTCTTGCCATTTCCCAAATTTTATTTATTTGTATCCTCGCAGTTTGAGATACCCAGTACGTTTTACATTTTACATTTCGAATTCTGTATTCTACATTTCACCTTTTATATTTTATGGTCTGCGTTCTACATTTTATAGTTTACATTTTACATGAACTAGTTACTTAGTTCATTATTTTAAAGATCTTCGTATCGTTAAAACATTACAGTTACTTTATGCCGATATTTTCATTGTGTTTTTGTAGTGTTTAACTCGATAAAGAATGTATCTTATTAGGCAATATAGGTGTCCATTAATGCGTTGTCCCAGCACGAGGAACATCAGGACGTATTCCGTGCTGTCTAAAATTATGCAATAAAACCGCGGCTTAATACTTTTTCTCTGCAGGTAAGCCCATTGAGTAGAGAACCGGTAAGGTAGTCGGATTTAAAATCATTAATAACTTATTATCTTATCTGAGGCATGAAAACTTGTGCTATTGTTTATGGGGTAGACTGTTGCGACCGTTCGGGGCCAGATTATTGTTTTTTAGACTGTTCGATGAGTGGTGGCGTTTAACAGCCCGTAAAGTCTCTCTTCCTGTCAGTCGCCGTACCCGCGCTGTTTCCACGGGGGATTATAATTTCAGTTGATCTGATGTGCTGAACAAACTCAAAGCAGATTGTTTAAATCTGTTTAACTAGTTTAAGTAGCGTATTAAGACCGTGACGATTTTTCGTAGTTAAATAAATCTTGTGATTGCATACCATGTGGTGGTGATGCATGTATCGAGGTTTCGGAAATTGTAGAAAATTAGTTAAATGGGGAGAAAATTAGTTCAACTAATTCTTAAAAATACCTATTAGGGGGTATGATATACAGGATGATTCGGAATTTATAAAAAAAATAAAGGACAAGAAACTCTTACAAATACAAATTTGTATAAAAAATCAAAAATAACAGTTCGGAAATGATTTTTAAATACTCTTTTGCACGTCACTGCAAACTGGTCCACTGTAAAACTTGATAAGGCAAAGCATGCAATCGGCGACCGTACAAAATTTTGAAAAAATTTCCAAGGATAGAAATAGGTAACATTTTATAATACCTATTTTATATAGCAAATTCAGCTACTTTTGCCGCTATTGTTATTAATTATTAATAGAATTAATTTGTGGTATTAATTATCGGTCGGTCGTCGAGCGGTTTAAGGCGTCAGTACTTCAATTCATCGCAGATTCGAACTCTGCGGCCGATAGACAGTAGATCAATTATATTTGTGGAGAGGATGGGCACCCTCTTTGCGGGTATAGTAGGGTGGAAAAACATTGGCTTCGATCAATGTGAGAGACTGATACCGGTTGGCGTTTGACGATCCCCTAATGAGGTTTTCCAAGTTTTTCTCAATCGCGGTTAGAGCCTACCAACGTAAGTCGTTCCTGGGCGCAAATGCGACATGCTTAGTAATAATATGCCGCCCCCTCCCACTCACTTCTGGGCTATTCCTCGTGATTAGAATGAGGGGTACAGATATTAATAGTATTATTATTAATTAATAAAATAGTTTGACATACCTGATATTACAACATCAAAATTTTAAGCGCGTGTCTTATCCAGTTTCTACAAAGTAATACAAATGTTTCCGTTCCTTGTCTATTTTGAAGTCGTAAGTTATTGGCAGCAGCAATGATATGTTTGCGTAAATCATCAATAGTGTCCACTTCGGCGAGATATACCCTTTTTTAAATATCTCCATAAAATGAAATTCAAAGGATTTAAAGTCAGGAGATCGTGGCGGCCATGGTATCGGTCCTCCTCATTCAATCCATTGGTGTTAATACTGTACATGGTACGGATATAATTGAGCTTCATGTATGATACACCACATTGCTGCAATACGCCGTGGACGCCCTAGACCTCCATATCGATTCGGTTGCAAATTTCCTGTGTCATGATCGCGTTGCCTACACTTCCACTCACCGTACACCGCGATGAAAGTAGCTGCATTTGGCACATATTTACCGGGAATCCGTTCTGTTAAAGCATTTTCACTTAAATTCAAACGATATTCATCAACTCCGAGTTGCTGTGCACTTAAGCCATTTTTGACACTTGAAAAACTAATGTAAACATTCGTATCACAAAAACGTTACTATAACTAATCGGATTTCAATATTCGGAATTGCCTGGCTAGTGAGTACAGTAGCACAGCGATGTAAACGGTGAAAATACTACAACTTTTTCTTATAGACTATAAGGATTTTACAAAAAAATTTTTCACGATATTGACATGATAAAACATAAATATAAGAGATTAATTAAAACACTTTTAATTCAAAATTATATAAAATTTGATCAAATAAATAATACGTAAATTTATTATCGAAATATGTTGCTGTTCTAAAAGACTCTTAAACTATTTTCTATATGTATTGCATACCTAGTTATAATTTAGATATAACTATTACATGCTATTGTCTGTACAGAGAACAGAAACATTCAAACATTCAAACACTGACTGTCTTCTCAATCTAGCCGAAGACTCTGTTTCACTAATCATTAATTGTAAAATTGTAATTGTATTGTATTCATTTTTGTTTGTAAAAAAAAGTTAATTCAAATCAGTAAATCAATCAATAAATGAACGAATGAATCATCCTGTATAGCAGTAGATAAAAAAAGGTAGCTCAACAAAAGGGATATGAATTGTGAGTTTTATTAAATATTTTGAAAAGATTTAGTTCATTTGTAATTATTTAGTGTAAGCAGTTTGTAGATAATTTAGGTAGTGTAGATTTTTGCCTGGACGGAACGTGGAAATACCTTCTGGATCCACAGTTTCATTGCAAAAAACAATATTGCTGAAAATAATGCACGTTTAGTTGAACTTGAACCTCTACGCGTATTTTGTAGCCTACGTGTTCTTGGGCGAGTTGCAGCTGAGCAAAACGGCCATATATTAGTAAAAATTCCAACATTCACTTATACAAATTAAATTTTATTTGCCTCGCTCATGGAAAAAGACATGTTTATGATAATTGAAGGAATAAAATGTAACCTAAAAAGTTAATATCGAATTTTATTCGAGTGGAAAATGCGCGCCAGCTTATTTACTGCTTCTAATGTATGTAAAGTGCTTCCCGTAATATGCAGTAGGTTGGGGCAGAATGTCACAGTGCCGTTTTGAGTATAAGAATTAAGATAACGACCGCAGATCCTGGAAAATGACCGTTAATGTCCACCTCATAAGCATATTTATAATGAAACCTTGCTGTTTTTTTCAATGTGGATAAATTTATTTGCGTATGGAGGTCTCTCAGACCGAAAAATTCAGTTGGAATTCGAATTCGCTTAATTTTTATTGCAACTTGTTTATGCAAGTTGCAACATCGACAAAACAGAAACATTAGCAAATCAACCTGTCTGCGGTATAGAGGTCTGCAGATGCTGTCATCCTGTTGTTGATAACATTCAGAACGACACCATTCAATTTCCTTCTACTAAAAAAAAATAAATCATGTACATTAACGTCCACAGTACCTACTAGTTGATCTATTAAACACAAAAGTAATATAAAACGACTTTCAAGGTACAAAGTCATCAGTTATATTTAAACTGTTGAGTTATCTCAGTTACTACTTCTGTAAGAAAAAAACAAATGACAAATACAAAAGTTGTATATTACATGAGACCAATTTATTTAGAAAAATGTTTACCACTTTTGTATTTGCCATTTGTTCTTCTTAGAGTAGGAATCAAAATAGCCTTATGCTGATAAAAATGGGTGGAAATTTCCATGTTTTATAATGCTCTTTTTTCATAATATTTACTAGATCATTTTAATTTACATTTACAGGGGAAATTATGCGTCAAGACTTTCGGAGGTGATTCCTCACAAAAAATTAGGGTCACAAAGTCCTATAACAATTTTTCGAAAACTCAATATTAATAACCGGAGTGACACAGGGTGTTAAAGATAAAATTTTATTTTCTATATTTGTAAATAACTTATTAAGAAATCCAAATATTTACATAAAATTTGTAAATCGGGAGTTTTTGCGGACGAGAAATTCAAATATGTTTCTAAATTTGACGTCACTAGTAGAGGGCGCCATCATGTTAAATGTCAAAACGTTTTTGCTGCTTAGGCACATGAAATTACAGAGACATTTTTATTAGTGTAGGCAAAATATAACTCATATTAACCAAAAAGAAGGCATACATAGATACATATCAAATTAGCTTTGCTAAAAATTGGAGTGTTTTAAATTGCATAAGACAAATTACCTAAGATTTCCCAACCCATAACTACGGGATTTTTTTACTTATTTTGAAAAAATTTGCTACCAGTTGAGGGTATTTTTATACAACTTCTAACATCTTGTCTATTATAGTTAATTATCAACGTTTACAACTCTTTTATACTGAGATAGCACAGGTATGAAAATATTCTGCATCAATTATTATATCTTAACTTAAATAAGTTGTGAATTTATAATCCAAATCTGCTAAAATTTTATTACAATTTTGTCCAATATTAAGTTTAATTTAAACCAATATTTTGTCCAAAATGTATTATTATGAATTGTAGACGTTTGGATAATACAGCTAGTAATTCTCTAATTGGAAAAGTATAACCTCTTAGAAATTATTTGTTATTATTTAAATGCCTTTAGGTAAACCACGTTCGTATTGTCTTTAAGCATGGTATAGGCATTTAAATTACTATTATTAGATGTTCCTTTAATAGTGTTTTGATAAGCGAGGTTACGCATGTTTAAAACTACTCAAAAACTTAGCCCCAAACTTATTGTTTTAAAGCTGATTGGATTATAATTATTTACCATCCCTTCTGTATAATTATTCGTTTATAAGGTCGCTATGAAGCAGATTATGAAGTGTGCTGGCACTGAAGTTTTGACAGCTACCAAAATCATGTGTCAGTTGTTGAAATGGTTATTTTAATAGTTTTAATAGACTATGCAAAAGGCCACAGCCCAATAACAAAATATGTGCAATCGTAAAGCTAATATGAACTTGAAATTATATTTAAACATAATGTACAAACTGAAATGAAAAATAAATTGAACATGTCATACAAAGAAAAACAAAAAGTACAAAGGAAAAAAATAAATACAAATCATTAAAACCATCTAAAAGGGCGAAAGTAATATGAATGATGATTTTAAAGGAAGTTGAATTTTGTAAATTGTATTTTTCATAAGTTTTATATGTATTGCTAGTTAGATTTAAAATATAACTACTAAAGTTTTCTTTAATATATACCACCAATATTACAAACATATTTACTGCATGGTAAATGTTTAATTGTATTCTGTTCAGTGGCAACATTACACTTCTTAATAAAATTTAGGTCATTTGCACGTAGCAGAAAATTCGCTATTAAATTATTAGCTGTATTATTTATAAATAGACTGAACATTGAGGAATTAAAAAAACGTACCTACGCAATCTTTTGCAAAAATATTTAATTAGGTGTAGGTAGGTAAATCTTATCCAAAGATTGTGAAAATCTATAAATTTTGTCAGTTTGATAAAAGAAATCGGAAAAATCGGTTTAATAAGTTTGTTATTCGCAAAATGTATAAGCTAGATCTAGTCGCCACTAGTAGTTGAAAACCGTCGACCTTTATCGCGTGTCGGCGGTAACGATATTTGCAAAACATAATTTCAGGAAACATCTACTCTGCGGGCTTATTAGTTCACATCAATATGCCATAGGTGGTATAACGGATGATTAACTCTGGCTGTTTTATGCCTGCCTAACCCAACAGAAGCGACCATAAGTACGTGAAATGTAGCAAGTTACATCTAGTGGCTACTAGCTGCTCCGTGGTGGACTTGACATGCCGAAGCACTCATAGTTGCTTGTGTCGGGTTAGACAGACATAAACCAGTCAGTGTTATTCGTCAATTACCTGCCTCACCTATGGCATACTAATGAGAGGTAATAAGTTCGAAACCGATATATGTCTGGTGGGCCGCTGGCGAATGACTTTGGCTGTTTAGGTTTTTCAGATGTAATTCAATGTTGGTCGGGGCATTAGCACGCAGAGTAGGTAGTTGTTTCCTGAAATTCCGTTTTGCAAGTTGGTTATTGCTGAATGCCTTTGAAAATATTCTATGTTAATTCTTTAGTTATTTTCAACAATAATATAGTTTAAATAAGCCCAAATACGTATCGATAACATTTTGAGTTTTGTTCAATGAGTAGCTATCTGTAGAACATTTTGAGTTCAACTGTACGTCCATGTATTCTGATGAATCAGTTTCGGTATTAATTACTGTGTGGAGCTGTGCACACGTGGGCGCTGCGTCATCACCTTCCAATATCGTATTGATTTGCATTGAATGCCGATAATAATGCAGTGGGTTTTGAACGAAGACACCCGTTTATTGTTTCCGATATTTGTAATTATAATCATTGGGCTTACCTAAGTTAAACGCTGTCATCGATTACAGCAACTAACCGAATAATTGTCTACCTCTGTGTCTGCACTCATCCGTCATTGGATGGTGGACTAGACAGATTGCCTCTCCTTTTAAATCTGAATCGAATGAGAAGTTTTCTATTGTTTGTTTTAAAATTTTTTCAGATATATTTTTAACAGCGGTCGTAAAGTAGGTATATTTCATATTACGAAATTAATTTGATATTAAATCTATAAATGATACTGCAGGAAACAACTCCGCGGGCTAATGCCCCGACCGGCATTGAATTATACCTGCAGTATCTGTGTGAAACAGCCAAGAACCCTTGTCGGCCACTCCACCAGACATAGACCGGTTTCGGGCTTGTTAGCCCTCATCAGTATGCCATAGGTGAGATGACCGACAATTGAACTGGCTGTTCCTTCATATGTAGTTTCACATATATACAGTGTGTCCACGGATGGAGTTGACAAGAGGAGAAACTCTTTTATTTTTGACTTTATCGAAAAATCTCACTCTTTATAAAAAGTTCTGCTTCCCGAAAAAATTAAATTCTCTTAGAAACTTCTTAGATCAGATATACAGGGTGCTCATAAATTAAGAAAACAAGAAAATACTCAAAAGAAAAGTACCATTATTTATTATTGTATACAACATTTTTAAGAAACAAATCTGTTTATAACTTCAAATACAGTCCCAATACAAATTTTAAAATCTAAATTTGAATTTTAACATTGACTCTACCTCTACCTACATTTTTCCGCTAACTTAATAAATTGTTCGAATAGTTAGCGGCTCATTCAGTTCATGTATTCCTTGGCGTATGTACTATTTTAATACTTCATGTGGCAAACCATTTGAATAAATGTTTTGTTTTAGGGCACCTTGGAGCAAGGGGTGTAAGGATAAGTTTGGGCCAAATCTTCCTCTGAGCAGGACAGCCGCCCTGTTGCCAAAACATTTTGGAAACATTTGGTTTACCATTTTTAAATACTTGAGAACCAGAAGTACGCAATAACCTGTTTTAGCAACAGGACTGCTGTTCTGCTCATTTTACAGCCTTGCTCAGACAATGGTGAAAGGTGGATAGGAAGATTTGGCCCATTATCCTGCTAGACCACCTGACCTTATGCCTCTTGACTTTTTCCCTAAAACAAAAGGTTTATTCAAATGATCTGCCACATGATGTTAAAAGAGCGCATAAAAGAAGAAATAACAAACTATTCGTAGTGTGTAGAGTAAAAGTCAAAATAGAAATTTTGATTTTAAAATTTGTATTAGGACTCTATTTCGGGTTATAAACTGATTTGCTTTATAAAAATGTTGTGTAAAATAATAAATAATGGTATTTCTCTTGAGTATTTTCATGTTTTTTTAATTTATGAGCACCCTGTATATCTGATCTAAGACATTTCTATGATAGTCTCATTTTTTCGAAAAGCAGAACTTTTTATAAAGAGTGACATTTTTCGATAAAGTCATAAACAAATGACTTTCTCCTCTTGTCAACTCCATCCGTGGACACACTGTATATCGAGTGCAGGGGAGATGTAATTTGATATTAGTCACATATAATTCAGAAAGTGTCATATGCATTTCAGAATGGTACATGATTGATTACTTATTTCAGAAAATAAGTGTCATTTTTTTAGATAATTTTTATCACTTAGTTTTGAATTACAGAGTTATATAGTTTTGTTGTCTTACCTAGAATTGGAATCTCCTGAAGTTTTATTTTGCATCTTCATAAGTATTTATGGTATCGAAATTGTAATTATTTAATTGATATCTCCAAATCTGAAAGCTACCACATACTTTCAACATAAAAAGATCTAATTAAGTTTTCTTATCTTCCTACAATTGCAGTTTCCGTACATTTTATTTTTTATCAGATAAAAGAGATCCAATAAAGTTTTCTTGTCTTACCTACAATTGGAATCTCCTAAGATTTTATTTTGAAATTTTATTATACAGGGTGTTTCTTAAGTAGAGGTCAACAATCCAAGGGCGTATTCTGTGGTTAAAAAAGGGTTTCTTGTAATACAGATATAAGGTCTTGAAGCAGCCACTGTCCAGCTGCAGCATATCAAAAGTTAAAAAATATATATTATCAGTTTTTAATTATCTACTAAACCGCTTGAGATAATTTAACCAAATTCGGTGTGCATATTTAGTATGATCGTAGGTAGGTATGAAACATAAAATTACCAGCTTTAGAAACTTACCAGTGGCGGAGATGTGGGTAGTATCGATCATTATTTGCCGAAAAAATATACAGGATGTTTGAGCTCATGATGCCTTATACGGATGTCGCTTATTTAAAAAATACAGGATGTTCAAGGTTTAAGTTTTATTCTGAAATTTGTCAGTAATTGAGAGTTTTGATAGCATAATTCTGAGAATTGATATGTAGTGTTGGAGTGTTTGGTGTGAGAATTACGAATTTAAAGCTTATTTTGACATCGCTGCTGGAGGGCGCTGGTTTTGTCGTATTAATTAGGTAAACCAAAACATATATTTTTTATCTGTTGAGCTATTCTTAAAGAAGTTTCGTATTTGTTTAGGTAATTATTTAAAATGTTGGTAATGCAGCCTGGGCATTTTTAAGCATTGCAGCTGAAGGCAAACAGTTCGAACATTTGCTGTAATTCCTTATCTAATTAAATTAAATCGTGAAGAAGAAATCCATTGACTGAATTTTATTTCAAACTTGCACCTAAAACTAACAAATTACTTGATAACCCGTGGTACTCTTTGGACAAGGTGGTGTCTCTATCTGTTTCACTCACATTGTCGAAATGGCGTGTACTTGTACCTGTAAATTGTGGGCTTAAAAATGCCCAGGCTGCATTACCAACATTTTAAATAATTAAACAAAATTGGCCTGAAATCCGGTTCCACTAAAAGAATTTTTTTTCCTAAACAAAGAAGTAATCTAGCAAATATCATACCATTTTAGAATATTGACTAAATGCGCCATCTTTTAAAATTACTTGCCAAAATAGTGTAGTACATATTTTTTACAGTACAGTCGGTTAAAGTCGGGTGATGTAATTATTTTGAATTTAATGTTGGGCAAAAATCCAACATTTTATTTGAAATTGAGGCAGTTATGTTTTAATTTTAAGCTGTAATTTACAGAAGGGTTATTCATGATTACATTACAGAAAAAAGATTGACGAAACATTAATATTTGTAGTCACAGAACTTGATAGATCATCACAGGATGTCAGTTTTTCCAAATTATTTTTTGATACTTATAATCTGAAAAGTACATAACAAAGATTTTTTTAAATATTTTTCTAATAACTGTCACGACTTGGCCTATCGCCCGTTTCCGGCTTAGCGTTGATTTCTGGGACACCCTGTTTATGTACCTATACGCAAATATTGTATTTTATTTTGTATATAGGTATTGCGTATTTGTGTGTTTTTATTATCCTTCAAGCGAGTATATATAACCAAATTAAAAAAAAATGTGTTGATAACTGCTTAATAAAATGAAGTAATAAAAGTTCGTTTGAGGAGGCTCAAAGTTATGGCAGATACGCACGTACACCCTGTACCCATGAGCCAAACTCTTATGAATAAACCGCATAAAATTTCAATAAATTCTTTCCAGCTGTTATAAAATAATTCATTTTGTTATTTCATTTTTATAAACCATTAATTTTAAATGCTTATGGACGGTTGATTGTTCGAGCCCAGAGTGTACGGGGCGGTCGCCAAACGTAATAAATAACGCGATAATGGGCAGGTAGGCAAATAATAATTCCATGGCCATTGTGCTAACCCGATTATTTATACGTATTTATTTACATTGTCACCAAACTCGATAATCGCGCGACACACGAATTTATTGGCCCGGCCGAGGGCGAGACTGCGTATTGCGGTTTTTATTTGTTCGGGGTCCGGTGGGATGGAACGATTTTAATTTACGACCCGCTAACATATCATTCCGCGATCTTTTATTTTCAGATGGGATTATTGGTAAATGATTACGTGTCGCGCAAACTTACTTGTAACATTTAATAAATGGTCTGCATGCTTTATCAAATGTCAAGGATTGCCTGTCATGCGCGAAAGTACGGTTCCCCTATAATTCATCCTTCGTTTGTCTGTTCTTCTATAGTTCGTTTCGGATGGTAAGGAATTACGATTTGCATTGCAAAAGTAAGGACTGATTTTGTATGTACATGCCTTTGCAATAATAATGACACTCCCTCAAAACAGGTGAGGTCTCTATTGGTGAGGGAAACAACTAAGTACTGATGTAAAGTAAAGTAGATTTTATTATAAATACGTCAGCAGTTCAAAAGAAATCGTATAATTTGTTTTAAAAAGTGTGATTTTTCTAGCAAACAATTGTGCCTTCATATACCTACAGGGTGTATCTAAAGTAGTGTAAAGCCCGAAGAAATTTAAGGGGTGACTTGATGGTGAATATTAAGAAGGGTTTTTTTTTTGAAAAACCTTCCCTTCAAAATGTACGCTTCTCTAAAAAAGAGGGATCGATTTTATTTATTTTTTTTCTCTGAATATTAAGCTAGAGAAATGAGGCTTAGTAAACGTTATGTACTAATATGACTAGCTTTACATACAAGGAAGATAAAAAATCGAAATTCTCCCCCTTTTTCCGGGAAAAGAACGTTACATAAAAGAGCGCCCTCAATTTTTACTAAAGAATCACTCCTGAATTCTTTTCACGCTTATGTATATACCCTGTATGAAGAACAAACGAATGAAATGAATAGTGTATTAATGGTTTTAAATACATTCTCTTTATTTTTTTCAATGGTCATTATGTCTAAACATTTGATAACACGAAACAAGCTTGTAATAACTTGTTTCGTATCTTCTGTATAACAGTCCACCGCCTGGGATTGTAGCTAGCTTCGTGCTGCGGTTTTCAGCTTTTTGATTTGCCCGAATGTTAATGCGTATGAAAAGGTGCTAGTCACTGGTTAAGCAATTCCTGATCTCAGCAATCATCGTTGGTTTTGTAGTGTTGTGACCCAGATATTTAGTCAGGAGCAAGTTTATAGTTTACTATAGATATAATTTTAGACGGTATTTTGTCCATACTTATAATAATATAATAGTTATAAAAATATGATGCATACGTGATATCGAATAGGTACATACATTACAGAACAACGAGAAGTATGAAGGTAAAATTTACTTCATGGTGAATTTAATAGGTGATGATGTTAAATTGTTCTATAAGTAGCGATAACATTGTTTGGACTAATAAATCTTGCTTACAAGTTACGACTTTAAACGTACGTGTAAACGTATGTTGCGGAAACTATTAAAACTACTTGAAAGTGATTGCAATTTTTAAGTCATATTTTAGTAACATGAGTTAGTCCCTGTTACGATCTAGCTACTTTCTAGTTCTGAAAACTTAAAGATCGTCCCACTGGTATCTGATACCTCTGCAAAACCAGAATAGCTACTTATAAGTTACATATTTGTAAAGTAACCAGAAGAAGTTGAAAATTTGTAGCTGTAACTGTAACTTTGTTGTATGACGTTATTTATACCACAAAGTAGTAAATTTGGTGGCTGTTACGTAATAGTTACTAGTGTTGAAATGCTTGTGATTTCAGGCGTACAAAAGAAAAGTTTAATGTCTTATAACCCTTAATGTCGTTAATGTTTTCGCTTAAGTACACTTTTAAAGCACCAACATAAAATTAGGCAGTCAAATTATAAATTACATTGAACACTGTCTCCAAGTTGCATTAGGTAAAAAAAATAATAATAAAGGCCCAAGGTTAGAACCCTGGAGAACTCCTGAACTCCTAACGGCACTATGCAAAACTATTGTATAAAACAAGAGAAAACAAGAAACAACAACAAACAAGATTGTTTTTGAGAAACAATGTTTTTTGTTGGAAGTACTTGTTTTCATATCTATCAGCTAATTATTATGTTTGTTATTCTTTCTTTTGGTATTACTTTTTCCTTCCAATTGAACAAGCGATAAATTATGTCCTTTGTGGCAACGCTAAGCTATCTGTCTCAAGGGGAACACCTCAGGTTTTTCGTGTGTTTCCATAAATTTAATCTGCCGTGGAAATCGGCACTTGTGTTGTTTAACATGTAATAACGTAATATATTACTTCAGCAGATTCAGGTTTTGTGTTTAGGAAGAATTACGGCGTGTATGAGTATGTCGAATGCAAATGAGAACATGGTACACAACGTATTTTTGTTAATTATTGAGGTACGTCGAGAGGATTGTTATTTTGTGTGGGATGGCAGCAATACGACGTATGAATATAAAAATGTACCAGTATGTAATGTGTAAATTAAAAAAAAATAATTTTTATCGCTATTTCCGAAGTTACTTGACGTGGATAATCGATAGTGCCTTGTTATTGTTTCAGTAATCTATTCTCTCTTATTTAAGAATATTACTAGAATTAATTATAAAACTATTTAAAACAATGTCTTTATTAACAAAGTTAATTATACCTAATTATTATATTTACTTTAACTAAGTTAAGCCTCTAGTTATTAACTTATATTATTAATATAGCCATTTCAACTTTGTAGGTACCTAAACCAACGACAGGAAGCAGTATGATTTAAATAAATAATGTTAAATGCCAGTAATTCGAAATAATATTTCAAAATGCTATAAAAATAAATGAAATATTTATTTATCTATAAATTAAGTTGTTGTATTGGGTAGAGAATATATAAAAAAATAGTAAAATTATACATTTTCCTAGTCACAGACTAAGTATGTGTTCCAGTCTCCCCCATCTGACTTCGTAAGCAGATAGAAAACTTGAGCGGATACCTGACAACCTATAATTTGGCTCTAGCGGTTTTATCTTTTTTGTAGAGTCAACCGTTCAGCAAATTATAAGCATCGTTGAAACAACATCACCACATATTTATTGGCTTTATGGCTAATAGATTAAATAAACACGGCCGATAAAAAAAACTATGACCTTTGATGAAAAATTGTCTGCTGTCTTGTCGTCAACGGAGTAGAAATACAGTTTTAGTCAAACAGTGGAAAGGGCAATTTGTAATTGTGTAATTAATGGCTCTTTAGAGAGCTAGTGTTTTAGCAGAAACCACAAATATTGGTAAAATGTTAGTATATGTCAATTTACTTCAAAATATAATATAAATAAGAAGAACTAAAAAAGGAACGTGTCACTTCAATACCAATGACGATAAAACAGTACCTATATACCGGTTGATTTTTTGTGGGGGATTTTTTTTGTAAGAAAATATCCAATTATAAGTTTACAGCTATAATAAAAGGCAAATAATAATTATTATTTTTTATTCTGCCCCCTACGAAAGTATAATTTTTTATTTAAGAGGCAAGCGAAAGTAAAACATGCTACGTTATCGGTTACTAAGTATGAAAAGCGTTCGTGCTCTGGGCGATGAAAAAACAAAAAAGTCAAATTGTTATTTTTTTTTGCCGGAAAGTTGACGGAATAAAATGTTGAAATTATACATTTATATAGGGGTTCTATTTAAAAAAATATCCGATGACGTCATCATGCAAAAATAAATGAACGTCGGAAATGCGTTGATATAGAAAAAAGAGTCTTTTTAAAAAGCAAAATCGACGTGTCCGAAGAAATTTCATGAAACTTCGTTGTTTTAGAAATAATGAATTTATTCCATACGTTTCTTCCACACTGTATATTCAGGATTCTACAAGTTTTTTTTCTTGAACTTCAACACTATAATATTCAAATAGTCCCGGCTATTTAAATACACCTCACACCTGAAAGTAAGTTTCACAGCTTGTAATGTAAATAACTATATATTGACGATTCTACAACTTTTTTTCTTGAATTTCTACACTATAATTCAAAACAAACCAATATGAAATACTTACATCACATCACTTCATTCAAAATTATAATTTGTTTTCTGTAGGAATCGATGTTTGTTTGATAAAATTAGTAGTAGTAGTATAAAATCAAGCTGCTTGTTTTTGTGAATCATCTTAAACATCTAAATCTTGCACCAGTTGCAACTGTGTATCATTTTCCGAAGAGTGCAAATATCGTGTGAACTTCCGAAATAGAAAGTGCCAGCATGGATAATATCTCAGGTCAAAAGTCCTATCCGAAAATAGCCACCTTCGGCTTTGTGTAAATAATTTGCAACTGAAATGAGATCTCGAAATTCCATTGCTGTCGGAACCTTAATTCTACATCTTTACGTGAGAGACGTAGATACGAAGGAGATTCACGAAAAATATAATTGAATGATTATAGGCCCGGAATCAGCTAAAAATTTAAAGATGCAGGGATGGTTGCCGGATAATTTAGGTGCGCAATAGAGAAAATGATACGTTGGCAACACTGAAATAAAAGCGAGCTGCTTTGGATTCATGTCAGCACTCCATCCGTTAAGATAATAAGGCTGTGCGCAGAGTGACTCAATCCGACGCGCTGACATCGAGTTGTTTTCACGGACATACAAATTTATATGTACTATACAAACATGCGACTAAGAAAAATAGCTTTGGCAACATGTTAAATTGAAAATTCGCCGAATCAATCGATTACCCCTGCCCGGCCGGTACCGCCTTCTATCCCGAGCGTGGACCACCGTGAAACCCGAACGTATGTAAGTGAATCCTCGAGTACAATGGGCGCCTCTTTAGTCTCTGCATCAGTTTAAATCTTATTTGTATCACATGGGTTGCCTTCACGGTTTGACGCTTGTTTCGCCGACAGGTCGAACTTCCTACTCATTCATATCGAAATTATGTTTTGTTTCGATATTGTACGAAGCACTTACAAAATTAAAGGCCGATCGATTATAAAAAAAAACAAATGAGAAAGTGCAAAATGGATAAATGGTTCTAAAGATTACATTAACAATTTCTTTGTCAATTAATTGATCAAGTGGCTTCGTTAAGTCGATTGACAAATGTAATACTAAAACCTGAACGTCAAATAAATTAATGAAGAACTTATTGACGACTTAAAATTTGTTCTAAAGCGGGCATTACATTAACAATTTATTGTCAAAGAAATTGTCAATGTAAAGCGGACTTAATACTTACATAGATACACTGAGAAAAACTTTCAAGTAAACTACGTCGTAGAAAGTTGATAATAGTAGATTTTTTCGTAGATGTCTTACATAACGCTTCTACACTGATAAAAGATTAAATTACTTGCTGTCAGAAAAGTGATTTATTGAATTTTAATATTCACTTCCGGTAAGTCATTAGTTTAATTGTAATTATTTTGCAGTTAACTATAGTTGGTAAAGATTAAACATGAATTATTGTCATAAATGGAATCTAATATTGTCACAGAGGTACAGATTGGTAAGTGAACTGGTTTTTTGTGGGTTTGTTTATGTGCTTTGTGTAATTTTAATAACTATTGAATTCCATTATTGCACTGGGAACTTTAAGCACTTTAACAAAAGTTCTTAAAATATTGTGTTTTTATTCGATTGCTAATAATTCAGTATAATTTTACAATTAAACCATCTACTTGACTATGTTGTTGCTGCACCATCCAACAATTCATTCAAGAATGGTTATGACCGTCACCATGCTAGATTGAGTGCGCGAGTTTGTTATGCATATTTTTACTTACCACCAATGATTTGTTTTTTAGTGTAATTATTTGTTTTTGTACATAGTCATTCGAAACACTATTTATATCTTTTTACAAATTTTTACCACCAGCTTTACCACCTAGAATTGTAACTAGTTTTACAAAAAACGTTTAACTATCACTATAAATATCACATTTGGATGCAATTCAAAACTACACATTGAAAACAATGGTGAATTTGTGAATGCATTAGTTCTAAAAGTGCCACAGTAAAAAAGTGTTTGTTTTCTGGAATTGCCACGTGAAACTCGAAAACAAATTTGACTTAAAAGTTGAGAGCAATCAACTTTGCTGTTCAATAAGTTGTGAAGATACCGAACTAGTGCAACATCATGACGCACATCCAGTGATTCTAACCAGAAATGTTTTAAAAGACTGCCATGCTCAAATCCTATGGATGGATATACACCATCTTGTGAAAAAGCTAGAAACATTAAAAGTTTCTTCTGAACTGACTCTCATCTTTGCCTATGTACGTTATATATAAGATAGCATATAATAGAAGCATACTCCAACTTAGATCTAATAATCGAGCAGAATAAAATCTTAAATGTACATGTGTCTTTAAATTACCTGCAATTGCGGTATATAAACCCATAAGTTTGGAGTACACTTGCTGTAACGTATTATAAGCTCGATGAAAGTAAAATGTTTATCAAAAGTAATACCCAGATCGACATGGCTAATTGTATATTCATTAATGGAGTAATTGTGAGTAATACAATTAATTCCACGCGAAATTGGCATTGCTTTATACTTGGAAATATTCAAAGACAATTATATTCACACCTAATAGAGCGACAACTCCACGTTTCCAAGTGGAAGTCTGGTCTGTCCTAAGATTAAATGGAAAACATCGTTTTCATTATACTTCTGTTCAAGGACTCGGAGGTCACCCAATACGGCGAATAAATTTCTATAGATTTTTGTTAAACGCCAATATGGAAGATAGACTTTTCCTTGAGTCAAAATTTTCGCGGGAAGGTATTACATGTTTTCATAATTTGCATTACTATGTGTCAAAATTTCAATAAAATTTCAGATGTATGTGATATTAATTTTAGCACCCTTAATCAGATAGTTGAAACTGTTGGTCTGAGATTTAATAGCGATAATATTTAATACTTAAGTTTATTTATATTATAGTTGTATTATATCTTCTTTGTACAATATTGTTAAGACGCTTTTGTGCACTACATACTGCATCAGATACTATATAATATGTTTACACAATTTACTTTTGTTTTGTAAATAATTTGTCCTATAAATGGATTTTATCTGTTGGGCAATAAAGATAAAGATTATTATTATTACTAGGCCGAATGCAATCCTCATGTGAAACGATAAAACACATTTAACCACAAATTTGGCGTTAACTTTTGAATAGGCATTACAGAAAGAACACTTATAGACCCTTATTATCTACCTGACAGCTTAAATGGTAATAATTATTAAGAATTTCTTTTACTCGAAATTTTAAATGAATTTCCTCTTAATATTCGATACAGTTTGATTTTTCAAAATGATGGATGCCCAGCACATTATCGTATAACAGTTACTGACTTTTGAATGACAGGTTTCCTAATCGTTGGATTCCTAGAAATGGACCCATCTTGTGACCCGCCAGGTCACATTACTTAATACCGGTAGATTATTTTGTGTAGAGATCCGCGATCACTTGATGAATCAATGAAGCATTTCAACAAGTAAGACAAGAAATTACATTAAATATTACTGCTACCCAAATTATAAAACGGGTCAGAGCTTGCATAAAAAACAGTGGTTAACAGTTTGAACAAAATTATACTTTTCAATGTTTCATATTTATTGCGTGTTAATTTTGTACATATCCATCTGAAATCTATCCATCATATCCATTTGAAATAATTAGTCACACAGATCTGTAGAATAATAATAACATTTTGAAATTATTGTGTGGAAAACGGTAACATTTTGTATATAGTAATATGATGTGTCATATTCCAAATGACCTCAGCTATCACCCCTTTAAAACTTTCTATGTACATACCAAACACCCTGTATATTTTACGTGTGCGATATATTTTCCACTTTTTATTGAGTGTTTATCTATCTTAAAATTGCTCATTGGGAAAAGAACCAAACTCTAATTTCACCGTCATCAATTAATTTATTCATAGACCCTATGGTTCTTATAAAACAAATAGCAATCTTCAATTAAAATAGGTCTCTTGACTGTTTCGAAGAAAAGATCGCCCAGCGATCCATGAAATAAGTATTATTTGTTGTAGTGTCTAATACTCTGTACTCAAATTAAACCAGTCCGCCAGACGTATAATTATTAATAAAATTTTCCGCTTGAGTGGAAATGTCGGCACCTCGTTAATGGCCCTTCCAGTATAAATTACAGTTTTTCGAAGGCAATAATCTTATTGGTATTTCCCAGACGGTACGATACGATAGAAAAGGTGACGTAATGTTTTCTCTTATAGCTTTACGGATTTATGAGTTTTGAACATGTTTTGCCATCAAATATTTTTTTATTTATTTGGAAACCTTTAGTGATAAACAAACAACAATTCTAGATTGTAATGGGATACCTTAGGTCTAATTATTCAATACGTTTAAATATTCCCAATGTCACCAGTGACGTAGAAACTATGTGCCACTCTTCTTTTACTATAAAAATGGCACGCCACTGTTTTGATTATAAAAAAACGTAAGGTACCTATTTTAAGTTTCGATTATTTTGAACAAATAATTATTCCTTGCAATTTTCTTTAAAATACTTTGTATTCAAGTAATTGTTGATTTAAAATATCTGTGCATTTTGTAGTTTGTGCATATTTGTACCAAAAGCTGAAGGAAACTTGAAAATCCACTCCTAAAATTTTTGCATATGGTCATTATTTAACATTTTGAGTAACTTTTTCAAGTAACATTTTGCTGTGAGAATATTGAAACATACTGATTAACTAGACTAAAGATTTTTATATAATTTTAGGTGTTAATAATATAACCAACTACTCTGTGAACAAAAGCACCAACCAGCGTTGAATTACACCCACAATATCTACCCATATATTCCTTATTACCTATTAGCTTTTGTAACATTTTTTACTGTATTAGAAAGGTATTTTAAGCTAATATAAATCAAATCTCCTACACTTCCTATCAATGAAGTCATATGTATGTTCTCTGATTGGCAAAAGTGAAGTTAGATATTTATAGAGTGTTTTCATCAAAGCAGGTTAGTAAATTTAGATAGATTAATTTCTTTAGATAATTATTGAATAGAGCTTTGTCTGTGGAATTGTTCATTAGCATACCTAGATGTTTGGTATCAGAGAGCATACATATGACTTCATTGATAGGAATTGTAGGGGATTTGATTTATATTAGCTTAAATTACCTTTCTAATACAGTAAAGAAGATGTCTCATTACAACCTAGAACTATTGCTGAAGGGACACCCTATATCTCGGAAACGGTCATTTATTTTGACTGTACAATCACCCCATCGAAGGATGCCAGTAATATCTAAGGCACCCTGTATAGTTCCGTTTTATTTAGTTTTTGTATGCAAATATTCCTAAACAAATGCTTTATAAAGTCGATCCCTATGTTACTACTAAAATTTACATTTTTCAATTATTTTCCACGAACTTCACAAAATTAAGTAGATACATTTACAAGCATTTATTTGCTTCTGTTAACTTCAAGAAATAACTAAACGAGAGCTCTATTTTAAGAGTAAATGCGATCAAGCAGAATACAATTTGAAATCTGCAGACTACTTTATTGTTTTTCATTTAAGCAGTTCACTGTACTTCTCGATTTTATATGCCTATAAATCTGCCCAGTCACAATCTCAAGGATGCCTCTTAAATTCACCATTCAGTTCTGTGGTTTTTGTTTTTTGGTTCGGTTTGGATATACCGAATCACCAATTCCACGACTTTATTTCTTCTTCACAATTAAAATACTCTCATGGAATTCATTTCCAAGCGGTTCGGCAATTTATTTACTGACCAACGTACTGGAAAACGGTTAACTATATTTAATGTTTTTTTGCCACAGAAGTAGCATGATTACTTATAAATCGTCTAGTATTTAAAATTTGGGCTAGCACGTTATAGTTATTATGTAAATATTATGGTTAAAGCTGAAGAAATCATAGAAGAGAAATTTCAATACCCAACAAACAATTAAAGTTAAAATTACGTTAACTTGACCTCTGAATTGGTCAAAAACTTTTCATGACCAATTCCATATAAGGGAAGTTTACCTATATTCGTTGGCCTTTTTCCTTATGTGGGGAAAAAAACTAAAGTAATATGGAAGTTAATAATTGGTCGGCAAGAATTTTATTCCAATAAGATAATTGGACCTAAAAGAAATACGGACCAATTTTATGTTAAAATTTCGAAATATAAAAGACATTATTACCAAAATATACCCTAATTATGCCCTTTATATGACATACTTTTGCCAGAGAGAGACAACATTATATGTTTGATTTTATATATTCTAATAGCGAACAGGGATAGGAAGAAAAAGAAAGACTACCTATGTCAGGCTACTAAGCTACAAGTAGAGTAGGAGTTAGTATATTTATAGATATTTAGATTTTAATATAATAAAGTCTCTATTTTTGGTTTCCATTCATCAAATTGTACAACCCAAGAAATTTTTTCGTATAATGTCAGGACCAAACTTCCATAAAAATAACGCGCCTTATAAATATACATTTTTCCTATTGCTTTTTAATAATATTACTATACTGAAAAATAACCTAAAATAAAAACTGAATGTACTTTGTGATAAAATGTGTTTAATAATCTTTTGTCATAAATGTATTAACTAATATTATCTGTATTAACATAATTTTAATGAGTAATCAATTAGAAATAATGAACAAAACATTTAGTGTTTATTACAACATGGCCGCTCAAACAAAATCAACTTTGAAGTCAATTTGTCTGTAAGTTTTAACCTATAGGGCAGATTGCCTATGCCAATGTTGACGTCACAGGAAAATATTAACTTTGTGGTTGAAATTTACTCCAAATGAAGATATTTTATGGTAATTTGTTGGCTTAAATTCGTTTTTTACAACTCTCTAATATTGTGTAGGGCTTAGTTTTCACTGCAGATTGCCAAAACACAAAACAATTTCTACGCGCTATTACATGAAGATATGTCGGAATACATATAACAAGAAGCTTGTTCCCTAAAAGACCTTTATAAGACACACTTACGTAGAAGTATTATTAACAAGTAAATTTGTACCATAATATAGAACAATATTTCTATTAGGTTAATTGAAATGGTCAAATATTCTTTAGAAGTTATCAACAAAGTTGAAAATAGGATTATATTGTAATAAAAATAGAACTTAACCAATTTAAGGATTTAATAGGGCAAAATAACTAGTTATTACCTTATTTTTAACTACTAGTTGAAGACTAAAATAAGTATTTTGATGTCGTAATAAATATGTAAATATTTACCTATTGTAATAATTAAAAAAATCCTTGGATATTGAAGACAGATTTCTAGGCAAAATTAAGTAAATTATAACTTCGTCTTACACGTTATTGGAATGTTAGCATTTGAAAACATAGAATAGGTAAACAATATGTAATTTCGAACTGTATAAATTGACATATATTTCATTTTACTTGGAAGGCATTATATTACTCTTAGTTAACAAATTTTTGACTAAAATTTTGGTATTATAAGATTTTGTAATATTGAAGACTATTTTTATGGAGAAAAGTAGTAAATCTTGATCAACTCAGGATTATTTTTCTTGTGTAGTAGTCTATCAGGCTTAAATGTTAGTTGGGTATGCACTGAAAGAAATCGAACAGTAATTACTATTTATCTAAAAAAATATAATAGGTCTTGAATTTCTTATTTGGTTATCTTAATATGTTAAGAGTGTCTTGTATGCAAAATAGTATATTCTTAAATTAAGAAGAAACAAACATTTTGCTAATGATTCGAAAATCTTTTGTAATTCAAAAAATAGGTACCTAGTAATAATTAACAATTTTAACGAGATTTAACAATAGATAGGATTTTAACTTTTTTTATCAATGTGGCCAGTAAAATTTACAAAAACTGTTCAAAATTACGTTCGCGGACTTCAATGCACGCATACATCTTCCAATCATGTTTCTTTCTGCCGCTGCAGCTTCAGCCCTATCGGCCAACTCTTCGATATTATTGACATGGATTTCATAAACGATGCATTTCAGATGTCCCTATCCGGCGGTTCGATTCGTCGTTCTCTTGAGATCTTGCACTTTCAAAATGTGAGGGTGTCTCATCATATTATTAATTATTACTACCTTTTTTTTGAATTACAAGAGATTTTCGAAACGTTAGCAAAATGTTTGTTTTTGTTCATAGAAAGTTATTTTTATTGAATGAACCAAGAGAACTATTTTTGTGTAAAATTCATTGGCGCTCAGAATTTGCTGTCAAATTTCAATCCGGTGGCGTAAAAGTTATGGGGGAAAAACCAACAACAACAACAACATCTGAAAATAATATAACGATTAATGAAAACGTGTTGCACTGCTTTGAAAACTGGTCAAGAAAGAGGGCAGTGTCACTTTCAGTGGTTTATTTCATTTCAATATTTGTTCAAACTGTATATATAATTTCAATGTGGATAAACAAAAACGATTTTAAATATTATTTAATAAACTTTTATAAATTAAAACTTGATTAATCTAATGATAAAAAGTGCCAACTTTAGCTCTTCGGATTAAAAGTGAATACTTTTGTGGCTAAGATTTTTTTTTCTCTTTAAGGAAAATGTCAACCTTAGAGACTTCTGACAGTCAAAAAAGTCATAGTTTTGTGATGGTTGGAGAAACAAATATTAAAAGTTCAATATGAGCATTCAAAGGGTATTCCAGATGAAATATGAATACTCTACATATTAGACAGTACTATCGACATCATTAAATTTGTTCAATTCATCCTATCATTCGGGATACAAATTCTATAATCTACTAGTACTTGAGCACCTACCCCAGAACAAATGAAATCATTCATCATGGCCTTCTATTCGCTTGTTAGACGGTGTTCGCTTGTTCCTGCCATAAATGACAATGGCAGGCGCGGCCCAACACCGACCCGTCGACCCCCTAAGACAATGGCTTCGTAACTCATCACTTTATGCTTAGATTAAGTTATAATACCGATTTTCTAGTATACTTTGCTTGCCCGTTAGACATCAGTGCTCCGTATTAATAGAAATAATTTTTATCTAGCAAATGTTAGATAACAAGGGTTAATAGCTATGACAATAATCTGTGATTTAGATGCTTCAGTGAGCTAAATCCTGGATGACTATCGAGTTCTAGTGAAATTGGACACCATGACGATATTCGATCGTAAATGCCTCTTGATAATATTGGGAATAAGGATGCAGGTTGTAATCATTTAAGTATGAACAACTGAAGTTCAATCGTTTGCAATAATAATGAATTTTGCGATTTCGTTTGAACTGCTGCTGTATTTGTAATTAAATCTACTTTTAACATTAGTCTTTAGTGGGTTCACGTAACCAATAGAGATCCAATAAAATTTCTAAGTTCTAAAGTTGTTTTAAGGGAGTGTCATTGTTATTGCAAAAGCATGTACATAATGCATTTGCATATTTTTTATAATTTAGCAAAAGATGTTTTCAAGACTATGTCAAAGTCCGATGGCTGGATGACCGGAGACTAAAAGTAGGGGTGGTAGGACTTTTAACTGATATTTCAAAAGCTAGCTTGTCCGATGGCATGGCTCTAAGCTTTTGGAGTTCAACAATGGATATATAGTTGATTGCAGTGTCAATATCATAACCTCAAGAATTGTTCTTTAAATTGTTCTCAATCAAATCATATGCTAAATTTGTTATGGTTGTTAGTTTTACAAGCAATTCTGACCTAAATGAAAAATAAAATAATTACATATACATAAAACAGAACAGACACTTTGTTACCAGTCAACTTCGACTTTAAGCGCATAACAAGAACGTGGTATGATATTGTGTAGGTTAGGTTTAGAAAACTTGGCAGTTTTGCTGTTACGTACCGAGCGACATCGATCATTTAACCGTTATAAGTTGCATTTTAGACGTAAAGACAAAAATATAATATTTATGAAAATAAATTATTTAATTAAAATAGCTGTTATATACAGATTCAGCAAATCTTCCCTACTGTACAAATGGAACATAAAACCTATAATACATAATAATATATAAGTGATTATTTATAAACTGTATTTCATAGATCCATAGCGTGTTTTAAATGCATTCCAGTTAAACTTGTTGGATAATGTGTATGAAGATGAGTTTTTCTTTCAATAAAAGTTATAATAGTTTTTATATGCGTTATACACATTACCTAATCTAGATAAACAGTTTAATAAACCCATTTCTTTCAGTGTGTACCCAATTTTTTTTTTGGATTTTGTATTTACAGGATATATATCTGAAATATTGTGCTTATAAGAATAAGTAGCAGTGACCGTAAAAAAGTCTCACCTTAAACCAGTATGCGTTATATTACATCTTATTTACGTTAAAATTATAATCAGAACATGTTTTTTGAGAAAAACGAATTGTATCAGCAGGCAATACTACTGGATTTTGGTTAAACTCGTTAAGAATTAAAATGTGTTGATTAAATCTTATATTCATTATTTTTTATGAATCCTAATTTGACTTGCGATTTTTGAAAAATGTAGTGATCGTATCACAATTAAAATACCAGTGCCGATTTCTCCCTGGCAGGAATTGCAACGCCTTGGGTTTTAATTATTTACCCAGTAATCAGATAAAAATAAAACGTACATATCTCGATATATATTTTATGGACAATTATTAAATTTTAGTCGGTGATGTGGGCGTTTTGTGGTCCTAAAGAGTTGTACAGGTGATATAAGGCTCGGCTTGTGTAATTGTGCTGTCAACATTCTTTGAATTTATAGTGATATAAAATTGCATGAAGGGATTATATCTCTAGTATATTACCGCGTTATTTATTGTTCAGATACATTAATCGGAGTTTAATTTGTGGCATCTTAATTTAACTCTTGCTATTGTTGTCGTTTTTTATAACATTGCATTGCGTTGTAAAAAATCGCAATATAATGAATTATTATTTTTCTTAAGTTATTAACGATTATTTACGATCTTCATAGTCAATAAAAGTAAAAACATACTTAGTCTGTGTCTTATTAGGAATTTTGAAACATGTAATCTCAAGTTCTTAATTAAGACATTTTATTGATAGCTATTAAATTGAACTACGATTTTTCAGCGCTTAACGTCTGCTATGTTTTATTAATTAAAATACTTGCGGAGCACACCTTCTATATGCTTTTTGTCCATTATTTTGATATGGGTGGATGTACAGTGGAAGTAGGTACATTAAGCTACAATAATAATAATATTTATTTAATCCTCACAGACATAATTTTACAATGTATAGGATAAGTCAAATGTAGGGCACAAACAAACATATGTATCACACACACACAATTATAAACTATAACAATAATAAATAATTAAAAATGGACAACAGTGCAACAGTTACACAGTCAAAAAATTCTTATCTAAAAAATATTCATCTATACTATAATAGCATTTGGTTAATAACAGTTTCTTAACTCTGCATTTAAAGTGTATTGCATTTAAATCTTTTATGTACTTTGGAAGACGATTATATAGCTTAATACTTGCATATGTAATTGATTTCTCAAATTTATGAGTTCTGTGTCTAGGTAATACTAATAAATTTTGATCTCTTGCTGCATACTGATGCAAAGATGAACTAAGGAGATATTTGTTCAAATTTTCTTTGATGTATAATAAAGAACGATATACATAGATGCAAGGAAAACTCATACAAGAATCTAGGAGAGGCATTGAAAATAATTCTGACAATTCTTTTCTGCGACCTGAATATTCTTCCAGAGTCGGTGGCACTTCCCCACAGAACTGCGTTATAAGTAAGTAAATTATAAACCAAGCTGTAGTAAATAGCAAGCAGAGAACTTTCTGGCAGTGATTGTTTAATTTTCAATATCGCGTAGTATGAATTGTTAAGCTTTTTAATTAAAAAGGTTATACGTTCAGACCAACTTAAATTGCCATCTATGTATACTCCTAAAAATCTGGTGCATTTATTTGAAGTTATTGGATTAGATATAAGAAGTTATTAAGATTTATGGACTTATATTCGACGTACGAAAATATACTGAACCATATACAAATGAATGTATATCCCATACGAATGGTATTTACTATGTTCATTGTATATCCAAAATATACTCGTATTCATGGACGTAAGGATTTATTTTGGATATTACGTCAAACAAACCGCGTTACAAGAGCTTTTACTTAACTTTAGTTGCATCTTAGTTTGTAATTTCATAAAACAGTTTTACATTTCATTACAGTTGTGTTTTTATTTTTGAAATTTTTTCTTTAAAAATCACATTTTTACACTCCCGAAGGGCTATACAACTGATGCTATGTCAATAACAAATATAAAAATTACAGTAACGACAGTTTTTGTGGAAAGCTCTGTACAGTTGTTCCAGTGTCTTAAACACTTATAGTATTGGGTATACACACTTATGTACAGACTTAGCACAGGAAGTTCTCAGAGGCTAATGAAAAATGTATAATCTACTACATATGTTGTGTATTCTAGTCTAAATCATCATTAATACCAAACTATTCTGTAAAAGCTCTTGATACATGTGTCACTGCTTCCAGAAGAAACAATAATTAGTCCCGAAATATTCACCGAAACATAATACTACAAGTCGTAATGGGTGTCCCAACACAAATCGCTTTAGAGTTCAGAGCAAATCGTTCTATGTCATAATTTTCAAGCGCCACACCAGTCACATTAATTATAATAAATAAAAATAACAATGCTTCTACTAGCGCCTCACACTGAGAGACACAAGCGGATGGCTGCCATTTCGATTATTTCTGTGTAGAAATGTTTGGGACCACGTTTAATGTATTCTTTTTGTTTCGGGTGTGCTAGTGGTTATTATAAATTACCGGAATGAATGGAAATACGTTTAAGAGGTATAAATCACGGTAGTTATACATTCAGCGTACACATACATAAAATACGATCGGTGTTTCATAACTTGTAAAATGTGCATGGGCGGTAGAATTCTGGCATTCACTTATAAATTTATTTGTTCACTCTTGAAACTTTTGTTATTAGGAGATTAAGCCAATAAATAAAGAAAAACCATTTACCTTAAAAAATACATGTTTGCTTTATTCAGGCAAATACAAAGAAATACAAAAAATATATTTTTTATTTTGTTTATTTTGGTACCTACATGGAAGCCACTGCACTGTTGGAAATTCAAGTTGTAATATTTTCACTTATAATATCACAAGAGCATAGATTATGTCCTGGACTAATATACGCTCGTGTGGTATTCGGTAAGAAAATTTCACACCATAAGTATAAATCAAACCTGACATTTCAAATTAGTTGTCAGTTATACATATTCTGTATTATTTCAAATGTGTCAGTGTTTATAGAATTGTGCAACTTATTTGACTTTGACCTTGCTGTGTTTACTATAGCAGAATTCATTTTCAATATTTTTGTTACACTGAAAGAAATAATATTGAAACAGTGACTATAAATGTGTGTTGACAATTTTGTCGTAGAAAAGAATATACAAATGTAGTAAACCATACAGATTTGGAAAGTGAGGATCTTGATGGTGAATCGTGTTTTGCCGCTTGCGTGTATTTGTGTCATGCTACACGCATAGTTCCACCACAGCGTGCTCCCACTCTTCGCATAAGGCAGTGTTGCCAGGTGGGAAAAATTCAGTGCATGAGAATAATTTCAAAATAGCATGAGGTTTGGAGAAAAAAGTATGAGATGGCTTAATTTATCAAAAAACAGCTCTTGATACAGCTTAATTTTTAATTACTTTTGTAATGCCATTTTTATTTCATTAAAAAGCATTATGTTATGCTATTTTATCATAATATTACATTGTAAGTAGGTACTTACAGGTACTTACTTAAAAGTTATTAACCACGTAACCTTTCTAATTTATTTTATTGTTAGGCCGGGCGAACGTTGAGGCGCAGTTGACGTGACGCAGGGTGACTCACGGGTCGTAAAATCTGTTGTTTCCAGAAAATGTAGGTACCCTTACGGAATAGAGTAATAAGAATCACTGCAATACAGCGTGAATACAGCACACACACCGCATATCCGTCGACTGTCATACCTGTTTATGTATTCATTGCTAATTATTAAGAGAGCAGTCTACAATAAAGGACATTTCAAGTACCCAAATATTGTAGATACCTACCTCTATCTATTCAATTTTGCCCTCGATTTTGTCTTTATTTCTCGTTAGGTCTTTGTTTTGGTAGATTTCAAAGAATAATTTTAATAATTTTATTATTTCTTTTTGTGTCTATTAAAAAGCATGAGATTTTGTAATCAAAATATGAGAACATGAGATTTTCTCGGAATGCATAAGACCTGACAACACTGGCATCAGTTGACCGGACAGTTAGATTTGCAATGGCGAATTGGCGTTGGCGATACGGAACCGATTACCGTAGTAGTGGGGAATGCTAGACCAATGCACGCCGCCGCGCCACTTATACTTCGTACCTCCCCTGGGATAAAGCGGCAATTTCTACTTTCTCTGTAAAGATCCGCAATTTCCGAATCTGTATAAGTTGGTTGTTGTGGTAAATGCAAACGAATTATAGTAATTTGGTTGTTGTAAATTTTAATATAATTGTAAAACTTTTTACTATAATTTTATAATAAATATTATATTGTAAAATTTAAAATGCTGGTAGAGTGCAAAATAATTGTAGTATTATTTTCTACGAACTGTATTAGTACTTTTTTTGAGACCGCAAAGTCCAGCATGAAGTGGCCGATAGGCACTTACCATCTCGCGCATTCTTTACCTTCCGTGGGATATGACAAATATCGAGCAGCCAGCCAGGGATACACGTATTATATCAAGTGTACTCACTTCTGCAAGATGTAACAGACACAAACAGCTACAATAAATAATAAATAAATTCAGAGAACTTTAAATAAGTCGTACAACAATATATTATGTAGTATTTGGTGACATTTATGTTGTAGTAAAATTCTGTTTGGAGGTTATTACTACAATAATTATAAACTACACTGTAAGCATAATAGTATGTGAAATAATACTACAAATTGTGTTTGGAGCTATAATCACAACACATTGCAGTACACAGGTTTACAATTGTATAAGCGTTTACTATCCTTTTTTCAGTATAGGATTCCTTGATACAAACCAACCAAAATCTTGCGCCCTTCAGTTTTTTTCTCGAACAGTTAATTAACAATTCGACTGCACAAAATCATTCATTCACGCAACATGACACTTGTATAGGGAATTCTACAACTTTAATCATAATTTTATGCTAATACATTGTTCTTCAATCATAGAACTCATCAACAAAATTGGAGCACACAAAAAAAACTGTATCTCAATAATGTGTTAGCAGGCCAACAAACAAACTTACTTATGACTTGTAGTCAAAACAGTGCTGCCAATGGCACGACGCTACGATGGTTTGTTGTCACGTAATTTCAATGATTCTGGATATTTTTTAATGAGATGATATATTAAAAATTTTCACGTCAGCAGTTTGAAGGTGGTTTTGCATCTTTTTTAATTCTAAGGTTCTAAAATGAACTACACGATACCTATGAAATTTTAACACAGAGCACACCTGTACTGTGTTGGTATTTCGTTGTCGGTTTTGTATTTCGTATTAATGTTTTTATCAGTTCAACATATCCAATTATGCACACTGAAAGGAATGGATTTTACCGTCGTAATCTGATTGATATTTGACAAATAAGGCATAAGGTTCATAAATCTTACCGCGGCGTCAATATCAAAGATGTGATCGAATCTGCATATGCTGGGTAAAACTCTTGCAGTCTTTTAAAAAACGGTTTGTCAGGTGTCATGTTACCATCGTTCGAGATGAGCCCAGCTCCTGGCAGTTATGACCCCCTTCTTCCTTCTTCTTGATCTCATACAATGATTTCTGACCCTTCCTGACCCTGGAGAAATAAAAGAAGTTACGCTCGAAGATGGTTTGCAGTTTTATCTGGAGGCGAATGCAATTTTTTATTTGATTACTTACATGATTGATTCACTTATAATATTCCCAGTGTTTTGAGGTTATGAATATTTTTAAAATTACTTCCAAAAATATTCACGAACGAGGCAAAATTTCCGGTTGATATTAAGCTCGTGGGATATTCGGTAAGAAAATTTCGCACCAGACTATCCATTAATTTCAATATGCATATTTTGCAATTGAGAATAATTACATAAAGAATGTATATTTTTGTGCATTTTCTATAAATTATATTTCTCACAGAATAAACATAGTTTCACATGATGATTGTTTTAGTCTTGAGCGTTTCCAATGTAAAATATTTTTAGCAAAATATATACCTACAGAGTGTTTTATAAGTTCCTATCGCACTTCAAGAGGTTGTTCCTTGGACTATTTTAGATCAAAATGAAGTGACACTCCAATATCACTGAAGTTTTCAAATTGTGGAGTGTTAAAATTAATAATTAACTGTTTCTAAAGGTGTTTGAACTATTGATTTATATAATTAAAGATACATATTACTACTACTACTATTTATGCGTATTATACTATAGTTAAAATGATTGTATTTCGAAAAAGGCTGAACATGCGACTGGATTGAATGTTTTGTAAAATTTTGAAAGTTAGATGTATCTTAAAACGAATATGTCTTGTGTGCGAATTGATCGCAGAGAAATATATTCTGCAGATTTCAACAGCATTCATGCAAAATCATTTTTCTATAATTGTAAATTTTCTTGAAATGCCCGTCTTCGTGTCAGATTTTAAAACAGGTCGATAACTGCCAACGTCTTGTACGTCAGTAATTTTCAAATTTGTCAATTCGTTGCATCGACAGGCATCAGAAACCCCTATTATTAGTGCAACCGAAAACAATTCGAAGTTCGCTATATACCTAACAACATGTAAAAGGTAAAGAGACATTACTTTAATCATTAAATATTCTTTATCGGAAGTGCCAGTCAGCAATTCTTCAGTATGTGCTCTTTCCAATACTGCAGCTTTTTTTGCTTTGTATCCTCTCAATGCACTCTTCAAATAAACAGTAAGCTTGTTATATTTTCCAATATCTACATTTTTGTAGACCTTTATAGTAGCCTTCAACATCAAATGCTTCGACCACATAGATAAAATTGCATATTTTTTCTTCAAATTTAAATAATGCTATAGCACGACTTCTTCATTTATTGTCATTACTCTCCGTTTTTTCCTCCATTCATTAAATTCGACGGACACTTTTTCGTAATATTCCCTGGATTTCGATGACAATAAATGGAAAATTGCTTCTTGAGCTTCTTCGAAAACAGCCACAGGAACACTTAAGATTATTAAACGCTTGAACTACGTTTTCGCATTTAAACATTCTTGCGTGGATAATATAATAATAATAATCTAATAATAATATCTCTACCCCTCATTCCAATCATAGGGATTAGCCCGGAAGTCGGAGACTTGTGCGGGAGAGGGGGCGGCATATTATTATTAAGCAGGCCGCATTTGCGCCCAGGAACGACTTACGTTGGTAGGCCCTAACCACTATTCAGTGCAGGAATGAGGAAAACCTGGAAAACCTCATTAATTAGGGGGGTAGTCAAATATCAACCGGTATCAATCTCTCACATTGACCCAAGCCAACATTATTCCACCCTACCATACTCGCAGAGAGGGTGCCAATCCTCCCCACGAATATAGCTTATATACGGTCTACCGGCAGCTGGGCGCGAACCAGCTCCGATCTATTCACCTCGATTCAAGTACTGATGCCTTAAACCGCGCGACACTGACCGACCCAGCGGACCGAATGAAATGCTACTTAAAACACTTATACAATAAATTACTATTAATAACGTATGAAATGCGATGAATTGCATCTTTAATGAGTTTATAGAAAAAATAGTGTAACTTCGAAGGGATGGAATACTACGCCGAAGGCCCTTTTCACAAAAAAATTAATGTAATTTTTAGCAGTTATTTCTACTGTTAACTTTCTGCTTCATACTCAACTAACATTATGGATTTCCTGCAAATTGTAGTTTCTAAGATTGGCAAAACATACAGAATATAGTTGAAATTATTCCTTCATATAAACGTATGTTCGTAAACGCTTGAAATCTACAACTTTGTCTATTTATGAACAGAAAGTCATTGCAGAAGTATTTTTTTTTAGTTTTGCATTCTTTCCATAACTTTATGAGTTAGAAGATTGTCAACGTTTATTAAAATACTCCGCCATAAAGCCGCAATATGTTTCCTAATTAATCCTTTGCGAAAGCTCATTTTCAGTGAGAAATTAACAAACACTGACTTTTCAAAAAACAAAGGGCAATTTACATCAGATAATGGAGTTAATACGCATGATCAATTAGTTCCATTATGCTTCCTTTTAATAGTAATAACTTCCACTGCCTCAAGACGCCTAATACACACATCACGGATTATTATAATTACTATAATACGGATTTATTGCGGAAACTTCAGAGATAGCTTTCCGTAAATTGTGTGAAAACATTATTATTTGTTATTACACAGCGGTAGTGATTCATAATAAAACTTCCTTTAGACTGCCGACACTGGTTACGTTTGTTGATCTTGAAATTAACATAAACCTATAAATTATCAATGAGGAAGATAAGTATTGCAGTCGCTTAAGGAGCCACTAATAATAATGATATAGTAAATTATATTTCATTACGTGCATGTTACATTTACAATTTATCTGATAATGTTTTGATACCGTCTGTGAAGCTTAATTACAACCTGTAGATATATCTATCATCTCTTTATTCTGTATAAATTTTTATTATGTTCAGATTTCTAACATGTAATTATTAACTCATTTGATCATTTAATCCTCCCATTATTCAGGTTTTCTAAATATTGTGTATTAATCACTGAAGCTTTAAAAAGTGATTCCGACAGAAAAGTAACTAATTTATAATATGGAATTAGGAACCAGCTATTAAGAGGATTTAAATGTGAGAACAAGAATTACAGAATGTGATCTATTATTTTCTGATTAAATATAACCTCACTGAAAATGTAGTTAATATTTTAATGGATTTGCCAATAGCTTTTCTTTATTCATATATTTTCAGGTATTAACAATATTGTGTGAAACTAACTACTCAGTGGACAAAAGCCCCAACCTGCTTTTCTTTAATAGTTTACATAGAGTGTAATATATAGATCATTAAGAAAATAAGTAAAAACAGATTCTACATATTTGGCTCCCATAAACTTTTTAAATGGAAGGCTATATATTCAAATTCGTCGTAAAATTCACCATACAATGGTATAATTATATACATTTGGTTGTTATGTTTCCATATTATTAGAGGACTCTTGTTGTCTGAGACGTAGTTCTGGCTGTATCAGGCTTAGAGCCAACAATAGAAAACGTAATCAAAATATGGGAATTTTATTTTGTATGTTAGAAATTGCTGAAATATCGCTAGAGCTGAAAATTGATAAAGTGAAGAAAAAACTACTTACCATAAGTTGAAACTAATAGATAATTAAAAAACGTTGAGCTTTGTTTACTTTGGTTGACTGCAGCAAAAATATAGTGTTGGAGATCGATTCAATTATGGTTATTATTATCACCAAAATCTGTGCAATTCGATCCTAGGTATATCATTTTAGCAAATATACAAGACATCTTTTCCCAAAATAGTTGAACAGTGTTGGCCTAAAATTTATGTAAAAATTTAACAGTGAAGAAAATTGTTTATTTTCAACTCTTTGAATCTTTTATGGAGAAAACGCACTTATTTCTGTAAGATCCTGTATATACACAGGGTGCGGCGTCTTAATGTAGAATAATATAAAACTAAATCCCTTACAAAAATGAACCTATGTCAGTAAGGTTATTAAAGGTTTTTATTAATATTTAGCCCAGGTTTTTGAAAAATAAATCCAATTTTAAATTAATAACTGTATGGAAACTATTTATCTATGTATTTGTTTGTTTTACAAATGTCCGGAAACTTATGCAATCTGACAACACTGCCTCTGCTTTTGGACAGGTAACCGCTAGCTTTATAGCCGTGAAAAGGTAGCAATACTTGTATTTATTTATTCACTATAAAACTGAAGTTCAATTTTCTTGACAAAACGTGAATATAGGACGTTTTGATATGACTCTTTTGTTACGAATACTCCCAGGTATTCATCGATTTATAACTTAATCGAAAAGAAGTTCCCACAAGTGAAATTAACTTCAGAGAAAATGTGCCTCAATATCATGTTTTGCAAGTATGCATTTTTTCTAATATGTAAATATTTTAAAAAAATAGATATTCATTGTTTTTCTGTTTGCATATTCTAATTTAGTGGGATTTTTTATATTTGTCTACGCTTTGTCACATTGAAGTAAATAGAAAATTATTAATCGAAATGCGTATGTTTATTGTAAAATAGGTGTATAATTGTATAAAATTATCGTCATATTTTAATAGAAACTACTAAAATACAAGTTAACTTGTTCGTGAAATTAATGAGGAGCAATTGGATTGGCATTTTTATATTTGTACTACGCGTTCGTAGAATATGTGGCACCATTAGCAATTAGAAGGAGGACTAATAGCTTTCTAGGTACATATTCATACATTTTTACATGCACTATTAAGAAGCCCCACGAGTTAGTGATACAATCTCGACGAGTCGTTTCTATTTAGCATTGTATACCCTGGAATAGTTTGTCCATTAGAGTACAGTTTAAATCACGGTGGTGCCTACTTGGCGACAGTAACATTTAACAGTATTTATAGTCAATAACAGGCCTGTACCGTATATAAAAAACTTAACAGAATACCGACAAACCGATCACAGAAAAGAATGCTCGAGTCGACTTATTCGTTTTCTGCACTGACCGCTAAAAGCCGTGAAAGCCTAATAAGTACCGAAGGATGCTAAATCTAACTATTTAAATACTTTATAGCATGATTACAGAGAAAGGAGAGATAAAGTAAACACAATAATTAAAGCTAGGAATTTAATGGCTCCCCCAGTGCTTTTCTACTAATTAAATTAAAAGCAAATTAGGTATTACCAAACAGACACAATGGAATCTCGAAGGAGGATAAAAATGAATTTGCATTGTGTTGAATAAACATGAAATGTCGGTAACTATTTAGATGCTAATATTTATTACACCGTTTGCCGACCAAATATGGAGTTGCGAATAACGACATCATTTTGCAGAAAAGTGAAATTCCTCGTTTTTTCGCGCTGCCGCTAAGCGTAAGCACATGACGACATAACAAAACAATAATAAATATATTTGAATATTTTACGTACAATAAAATTTGAATTTTAAATGCTTGTGAGAGGGTTAGTCGCTGAAATGTGTATGACTTTAATCAGTGTGACCCGCAGAGAAGTTATAGGTTTTCCCTGGAAGTTAAGTTTCAAGTAGGATTATACAGGGTGTCCGGAAGTTATGCGTCAAGACTTCAGGAGGTGATTCCTCACATAAAATTAGGGTCACAAAGTCCTATAACAATTTTTCGAAAACTCAATATTAACGGAGATACAGGGTGTTAAAGTTAAAATATTATTTTTGATATTTGTAAATAACTTCTTAAGAAATCTCAATATTTACACAAAATTTGTAAATCGGGGGTTTTTGCGGACGAGAAATTCAAATATGTTTCTAATTTTGACGTCACTAGTAGAGGGCGCCACTTGTGGCACATCATGTTTCTTTTAAATGACAGAACTTTTTTGCATCTTAATGTATCCATCTGACTATCGAAACAATCGATTCTCCTACCTGTTTTATTTGAAAAAGGTATAACTTGCTGAAGTCGGTAGGCGTAAACATTTTTTAAATAATCCTATTTGAAATGATCAGTGTACCGAGTAAAAACTGTTTTGGTTTCAGCTAAAGTGACTTTTCTGCTGAAAATACAGCAAAATATTACTTGAAAAAGTTGTTCAGAATCGTAAATTATGGAGACGTGCAAAATTTTAAGAAGATCGGCGAGGTTTGATGAAACCGTTTTTTCAAGAAAGCACAAAGATTTTATCAAAGCAGGCCGATTTTTAAAACAATTTGCACATCTCCATAATTTACCGTTCTGAACAACTTTTTCAAGTAACATTTTGCTGTATTTCAGTAGAAAAGGCACTTTAACTGAAACCAAAACAGTTTTTACTTGGTGCATTGAATATTTCAAATAAGATTATTTCGAAAACTGTTATTCCTAACGACTTAAATAAGGTATACCTGTTTCAGATGTAACATAATCGATTGTTACAATAATAGTCAGATGAATACACTAAGCAGCAAAAAAGTTCTGTCATTTGAAAGAAACATGATGTGCCATAAGTGGCGCCCTTTACTAGTGACGTCAGAATTTCTCGTCCGCAAAAACCCCCGATTTACAAATTTTAAAGTGTTACGTACAAAAAATATTGTCATGAACTTTAATTTTTCATTTCCACGCTCTCGCCGTAAAATGATCAAATTTGTGGCGTTTTTTAGGTACAGAAATCTCGAAAAATTAAAAATGAGCATAAGTAATATCGAAAACAATATTATTGAAGTTTTTTTCACACTTCTTAAAATAACTAACTAGTGTTTAATAAACTCTTCGTCTTTTAGTGAAGATTCATGTCTTCAAACGTTTCATTCAAAGTCTTAATCAATTGCCTTTAATAACTTTGATTGTATTCTGTAATTATTATGTGTCTTTCCGTACTAAAGCACTGCTACTACAAAGGTGCTATTTTTTAAAAAATAAACAAATTTGTTGCAATCCATCCACTTTACTATGTCTCTTGCCTTTACTCTGTCAGTTTCTGTAATGTCTTATAGAAAATTATCTTTTGAATGCTAATTTCTGTTGTTAATGTTATTTACTTGAGTATAAAATTTCATACTCAAGCTTGAAACTATTAATATAATTTTGTTTGTAAGGTGGACAAAAAATTTATTATAATTTTTGTTATGAAATAAACTGTATATTAGATATATTATGTGCTACGGACTACTTCTGTACACAATGAGTAATTGATTCCACGTCTCATCTAGTACTGTGTAGATAAATAGTCTTAACTATTTTGATTTATGTGAACGCTATAAAGTGTTTTGCTGGTTCATTCAACTTTGTTCTGGAATGCAATACATAAATTTTAATCAATCTTGATTAGATGCGACATTTTCTCTTAAGACGCACTTTAACTAATTACATCAATTGTTGAGCAAAAATAGATCAATATACAGGGTGTCATTAATAATGGTACTAGCTTAAAAGCACATTGCCAACGTCAAAATAAAGCAATTGAGCCCAACATGCCTTATTCAATTGTTGCTTCTTTTCATTCTATAGGGTGATAAAGTTGAAAAAATGTTTTCGATTTTTTGATAAACTAAAATATAAAGGTTCTGCTGAATTGTGCCGGATTTGTGCTACATTGTGCCGTAAAATTCTAAAGAGAAATAATAGCCATTTTCCTATAAAATGAAAAAATCGTGTTTTCCACGTAGCCCCCCACTTCGCAAAAATCGTATTTTTCTTTAATGTGCCATATTGTGCTAGTTGTTCCGAACATTGTGCCGTTTAAAAAAATTTGATATCTGCCTCCGTTCTCCGGAAAATCCGGAAAAACCGGAATTTTATAGCCCCCATTTATTACTATTCAATTTCGCGACCCTGACCTATCCAACGCTGCGGAAAATTGTTATTAAGATATTTTCGTCTCGTCGGGCGTAATGTGCAGGTTTTGTCCTAAATTTAAGAGAATATGTTCAAGAAGCAGTGGCAAGTCATTAATTACAAAATGTAAATAAATTTCTTCGTTAAGTGGACGTGGTAGTACGAACGGCCCCACAATATTATCGGGAGAGAATTCCTGCTAATGTTCTTCTCTTGGCAGATGAAGATTTTTCTAGTTCCCAAGAATGACTATTTCTCCAATTAAAAATTTCTTGTCAGGTAAATGTGGCTTCGTCCGTAAATAATATTTGTTGTTGACGAAGAAACTGTGCAAACCCTAACCTAGTTAAATTGTCTTGTGGCGTTAAATGTTGAACTTGAGTAAAATGACAAGAATACAATGTCTTTGTGGAGTATTCTGCTAACGGAAGACTGACTGATGCCAGTAGCTGCCGAAATTTGACGTGTGTTTTCAACAATTTGCACTAACACATAACGATGATGTTCGTTCCAACGTTCGTTCGGGCGAAATGATTCTGTTTCACCTAATCTGTCGTACAGTATCTTAAATAGTCTATGATCGGGTTGTCTGTTACCTCGATTTAATTCCAAGTACGTACGTTTCTCATTTCAATGTTCGGAAAATTATTATGACGGGACTTTTAAATATAAAAAATAGCAATAAAAAACACTACTATCTAATCTGTGAATTGAAGGGCATTGACAGAAACAATATGGTATTGTAGTGACAGCTGTCTACTTATTATTTCCACGCCTACTACTTTGGAAAAAATAATTCCCGCCGAATCTTATAAACTTAAATCGTCTGTTTCTCAAAGACGGTTACGTTTTTCGTTTTATAACAAGTATCCCTTTTGTAATTAGAATTAAAGGGAGTTCAATAGTTTCTTATTAAAAAATTCAAAAGTGTAAAATACAAAAAGTTAGACTTATTTTTACATCGACAGGTCAGTATAACCAGTGTCCCCTTATCGTGACCCCAACACTGTTTTCATATTCATAATTGCCACCTCAAAAAACATAAGACTACAAATTTTCAAAACAATCCGTCAATACGTTCTTAAAATATAGCATGTACATGTATGTATGTAAGGCATGTTATTGGGCTCAATCGCGGTAACAATCTACCTTAAGTATGTACCGTTATTAATGGCTCACCCTGTATAGGCCCTCGTTTCATGTCTATGCATACATCGCTGAGATAGCATTACGAATTCTATTTTTTCTTCTTCAATGTGCAGGATATCTATGCATACATAGCTACGACAGAATAACGAAATGGATTTTTCTTCTCTGGTTTTGACCATCGCCTTTAATTAATGCTTATAGTTAAAATTAACACTTGCACGGCCCTCATAAACAAGGTCGGTGCAACCGTAGAACTACCCACTGCATGACGCATACCTATCTACAGAATGCATAATAGCGTGTCTGTGAGAGAAGCCTCACCTGCGATGACTTACAAGTTCACAAACGAAACCGAACGTGCTCTCTCCAATTATCATCTTCATATTTAATTGATAAATACCAGGTCGCATCTTTTATTTCTCCGTTATTTTTTAAACCTTGAAAATACATTAAAAAAACCTTCAAAAGCTTCAACGTCATTATCTTCACAGCGTATGTGATACAATTGACAATTTAACTTTTATATAAAGAAGCCCACATGCTACAGTGTAATTGTCACTTTGACAGTGGCAAAAGTTATCTGCAACTTTTACAATGACAAATGCACTAGTGGGTTTTTCACTTATTCCTTTTGTAATCAATTATCATGGTGTCCTTTGCCAAAATAAATAGTTTGACATTTTTGTCAACAACTTATTGAAAGTTTATACTTTATGTTATTGAATTATTAAACACTAATATGAGTCGATTTGGTGAGTCTACGAACAGTGAAATTTAGGACCTGTGTGCCTGCTAATACAGTTGCTACTCCGTCATCAATCTAGCAACAATTTTCTACTTTTTGCGATGCGAAAGGATCTAAATTTGATAAATTAAATGTAATATTGCAAGATTGGGCATTCAATATGTGAAAATGTGACGGAAAAGACTATAAAGAAGCTGTAGTTAAAATAATTTGGAACTACTGCTAAAATGCTACAGAGTAAATATTATAAAGAATTCAAGTATGTCATTGTATTTAACCCTTTCACGGACGTACAGTTTAATTCATCACAAGCTGCACGTAATGCTAAACGTAAAATGCTACAAGCACAACCAGAAAAGAGAAACTCTAGTGCATCAGCTTCAATAAATGTGAAATATTTGCAATGGCCAGATTACATGACGAAAATGAACCGGTAGGACGGAAATTATATCACATTTTGACGTGTGAATTAGCTGGGCGCAGAGGTGAAGCAACTTACTGCAAAAACACTTATGCTTTCCTTATCCTATAATCCTTTATTTTCGGAAACGATACAAGGCGGTGATAATAAATTATGTGACAGCAAATGGATGATGCCTAATATTTTAAAGGCAGTTATGCTCAGTATGCTTATTTAAAAAGTTGATGTATCTGTATGTACAAAAATAAATAATTTATTTGCATATAATTTAGTTATAACTCGGAAACTAGCAACACTGCATCGTTCGTCAACATTTTTCTATAGAGGGGGGACCTTCCTGTTAGTTTCACTCCAAGGTGAAGTCGATAGCACGTTTGGTTTGTGTTTTATGTGTATTTTTTGGAAGTAACTTGATTAGTGGCGTCGTTATGAGTTACTCAAATTACAAGCAACGTGTTGAGATTCAATTTTTAAACCCTCGGAAATCCTTCAAAAAATTGCAGGTGGTGTATGGAGACGAGTGCATGTCGAAAACACGCGTGTTTGAATAGGCAAAACGGTTCAAGGAGGGGCGTGAATCGGTAGAAGACGATCCACGTGAAGGAGCTCCCGTCACCTCTCGTACTGACGCGAATGTTGACCGTTTGCGTGCACTGATCACGTCTGACCGGCGCCTAAGCATTCGTGCGTTGTCTGACGAGTTAAACGTCAACAACGAGACCGTT
This sequence comes from Monochamus saltuarius, assembly GCA_025584915.1. Classification (NCBI taxonomy): domain Eukaryota; kingdom Metazoa; phylum Arthropoda; class Insecta; order Coleoptera; family Cerambycidae; genus Monochamus; species Monochamus saltuarius. The sequence continues at coordinate 45,973,300 of CM046726.1, read as the reverse complement.
CGCAAGATGTTACACGAAAATTTGAATATGCGAAAGATTTCCACAAAGATGGTGCCAAAAGTTCTCAAGGATTTTTTGTCCCGCATTTGGAACGACGATAGAGATTTGATGAGTCGGGTCGTCACTGGGTATGACCCCGAGACCCGTAAACATAGTCAGCAGTGGCTGGAAAAGGGTGAAGAGCGACCAACGAAAGCGTGGAGATCCAAGTCACGACTGAAGGCAATGTTGATCGTTTTTTCGATATCCACGGCATCATTCATCGTGAATATGTTCCTGCCGGCCAGACAGTGACTGGACTGTTCTATGTTGGCGTCCTAGAACGGCTGCGGGCCCACATTTTCCATGTGCGACCCGAACTCGCTAAGAACGGCTGGATCTTGAACCACAACAACGCGCCAGCCCATTCCTAGTTCATTGTGCAAACATTTTTGGCAAAAAAGGCATTCCAACGTTACCGCACCTACCCTATAGCCCCGATATTACCCCCCTACGATATTTTTTTATTCCCCAAGATGAAGTCGCACCTCAAGGGAACTCATCATGGCGGCGTACAGGAGGTCAGAGAAGCTGTAACGGTGGTGCTAAATAGGTTAACTGCGGAGTGCTTCCAATCGTGAGAGCAACGTTGGAATAGTTGTATAGAGTTATAGGGAGACTGTTGTGAAGGTCGATAATAAAATTTTGGTGAAATTTCATTTGCTTGTTTTTTCATTGACAAATTCCCGGAACTTAATTGCCACACCTCGTACAAGAAGATTATAATTTTGCACTAAGTAAAACTTACTTCAGTTAAGTAAATCATTTTTTCTGAAGACGCGATTCTTTATTACAGGTTATATTATCCTTATTGTATGGCTACCAACTAAATAAATGTTATTCTTGATATAAAGTAACCCGTTTATTTTCTGTATACGCATTTAAAAAATTTAATACACAAACATTGTTTAATTAGATAACGATTCAAATTTGAAAACTCATATTTTCCTTTCTAAAAGTGTCTATAATAATGAATACCTACTATGATTATTGCCCTGTTTTCCAACATATACATGTAAGGTCTGAGGAATTATTTTTCTCTCGTCTGATAAAATCGGTTAATATAATGAGACATAATTTAATGCCACTTAAATCTGAATCGAAAAATATGGATTTTGTTTTTCTCCTGAAAAAAATGTAGTTTCAGTGACAATCGTAAAGCTTCTAACATTGATAACTGGCAATTATTACATCAGCAGCGCAGGTTGAGCCCGTGAAAGAGCCGGAGATGGTGCAAAGAGTTTAGATGCAGCTGTACCTGTTGGGCACTCGAAGACCGCTGGAGAGAGCGGCGGAGGACGGGGCATAGTGGCCGGACCGGTCCCTGACGCTGATCGCCGATATCGGGTCGGCCGCGCTTGGGATTCATCATCGATTCATTGATTAGATATCAGTACACCGGCACAAATATGTGTGAGCACACAGTCATTTAGCCCGCCGTTAAAAATCCCATTAAAAATATCCGTATTTATATTGAGATTTCCTGTTATGTGGCATTAATAAAATAACAAAGATCGTCTTCCTTTACGCCTCACTGGTCGCGAGGTTTTGAAAAAAGATAAGTATATACAACGGACTCGAAAATCTATCTTGGAATAGGTACGGCGTTACCTCTATTACCAGGAGCTGGACCGTTGCGAGACAAGCCATTGGCGTCGCTATGAAGAGGCCGTGATGCGCTGTAGATACAAAGCAAATAATATATTTCCGTGCTATACCCAGCTGCATGTGATTTACGTTCAATTCGTAGAAACATAATGATTTCTATGGCCCAATTACAGACATTCCGTTTTGGTTTCCATTGTACGCTGGAATTAAAATGCAGTATAACCAATAGCTTACTTCAAGTTTTCCCTAGATGGCTGCTTTCTAAACTCTTACATAATCTGACTATTTCGCTGTTTCTAATGTAAAGGCTTCTGGCGCTGTATATATTTTATGACTTCTATGGGTTTATCAGACAGACAAGAATTTGTAGAGTATGGCGGTTACACAGCTAACAACTGTTTTGCGATTATTAGTTTAAATTTTGATCTGTTAATCTTAATATTTATTAACTCATTCCAGTTTTGCAAGACTCCTCACTTGCAATTTGCTGATGATCTATAACCGATAATTTTTTGGGATCGCTGAACAGCAACCTCATGTCGAAATCGGAACAAATTTTCTTCTAGGACCAAATTAGCCATAGAACATACCCGTAATCACTCAGACTTTGAAAGCATAGCTTAGAAAATTACTAGACCAGTTCCTTTATATGTTTTTGGGACAACAATCTGGATATGCCAAGTATCCATGCCTCCATTGTTTATGGGGATAGAAGGGATAAACAAAACTCTTACGTAAGGAAGGATTGATCAGTTAGAATAGAATATTATACAATAATTTATGATTATTCCAGAGGAACAATATAAAACTAGAGTGTATAAAGCAATTCCTTCAAGTATTGCATAGAGAAGGTGTCAGATATTTGGGAAATATTTCCAGGTCTATCATATGCTAATTTACAAGGAAGCTGCATATGTTGCATTATAATCAGGTTTATTTCTTAAATACCAACGTTCATCATCAGTTTAGTTAAGCACACAGAAAATGTTTCCAACAAGACATAAAAAAGATGAAACGGGGTATGGGAGCAGATGGTATGGGAATGTGGGAAGATATTTGTTGAATGTTGCAGAGAGAAACCGTAACGACAGGAACAAAACTCAACACGAATCTCTTGTATAGATCTTTTGGGGTGAAAAGAATTCATTATAAGAAAAGTCAAAATATTTGACAAAATGGCTTGTATGTGATCCAGGTGGTTTAAGTGATGGCCCTCTATGAACTGAATAACTTTCCTAGAGGTTATTATCTCCAATATATTGCTATGCGATCAAGACATATTTGTGAAGTTCAAGGCAGAAATGTGACCATTAAATAGATTTTGGCCATACCTCAAGGCCAATGCGAATGTAAAATTGTCTGCTCTTTAAAAATCAAAAACCGATCGAAAATGCTTTTCCATTTGATAAACAAACGTTGCCCTCCAAGTCACCCTGATGGGACCAAGCAGATTTTGGATTGGTCATTTGCTAAACTATGCTGAGATAATCTGAAGATTCCTTTTATCTCCTTATTTTGGTTCCTTGAGAAAAATATATGAGTACTGGAGCTGTTTTGACACCGGATTAGTTAGTAATAGATAATGCTGCGTATATTTTCTGGATCAGGGAACCTCTTTTAAAAACGTTTTCGAAATTGTTTTGATGCCTACATGTTGTGTATTACATTTTTCAGCCACATATCGCAAGAAATATCTCCCACCGGTATTTTTAGGTCGCAGATTAATGTATTTTCGACACTTTTCTACAGCACTGACTGAAAAAGCTTCTTCCATTATCGTGAAACTTCTTGATATATTAGTTTTTGTATCCGGAATGAATACCTATAGGTAACTTTGTCTTGGACATGGGTGATATCCAAAAAGGTCAAATTCACATTGAAGAGGCAGCAAACCGTTTTGCCATATTGAAAAAGTAGGAAAGTACTTCTATAATTGTTCCTTTTTTCGCCAATTATGGAATTCCACCAATTCCTTCTCGTACACACTGTTGCTTTTCATTGGTAATAGACGTAATATTGTATACGGGTGTAGAACTTACTACATCTATCGGCCGTTCGCTACTCCATGCCGGACTGAACATGTCACAGGCACGAAGCGTTCTACATGCAGTAGACACCATTGAAAGCTGTCGACCTTTATCGCGATCGGCGATCCGTGTTTGCAGACGTAATATTGTTTCTTGGGCTTTCTGCTGAATTTCAACCGGCATGAAAAAATTCTCAACATTTTCACTCATTTTTTGTGTCGATTTTGCAAATTTGTTCACTCTTGTTGACAAATAAACAAAGGCATGTCATAGAAACGATTCCAAGACTTCCTAGTATTCAGCTCATTATTCTTGATTGAACTAAGTTTGTCAAACATGACGTTTTTCAAAGCCATAATTTTCCACCTGCTCTCACACAGTTTTCACTCCCCTTTTATTGGCCGTGGTCGTGGAAAACGTTAAATTACATGCGGAAAATTAACCAGCCTTTAATCCTCTCGAAAGGATGTAACTCTCGGCTGCGCATCGATTGTCCATTTTTTTTTGTCGATTAGAGGCTTGTTAATTCCCTTATATAATTAATAACTATTGCACATAATTATTTATCATCGTGTGCAAGTTTGAACAGCATGGAAAATTGTTGTTTCCTTTAGCGATCATGAACTGCAGCCCCGTCGTGTCCACACCAATGGATGGTCTAGTCCTACTTATTACAGCTTCTCTAACTTAAGTGGTTCATATAATGTCACCGATAATGCGGAGCTGCGCTAAGAATCTTCAAAATTTGATATCCAGCAGAACGAAAATCGTCGGTCAGCATTTGCCGACAGTCAAAGATATCGAGTCGCACTGACGATGATGTGGTCGACTTTATGCTCGCAGTTGTTGACTCTGAGTGGATCTTTCTTACCGTGGTTGGATCGAATTTGTAAACAAATTATTGCTAATGCTGCAGGTGTAACGGCTCTCCGCGGGATTTTATGTAGCCAACACATTTAGCTCATCGTATTGTGATAAACTTAACATAATATTGCTTCAGAGGTGGCTGAAAATATGTCGTGCAATAAAAATTTCTCGGAAAACGATAAAATTCGTCAAGGCAAGTACAACTTCAACTTATTTAAAGTAAATTGCTTCGAAAGCGGATGATGATAAAACAAGTAAAAGCAATTATATACTCCATATGGTCCCCTTTTCATTATCATTCTTGTGGATCCAGAAGTGAGCTTATTTCTTCAAGTATTGCGTCTTTTAACACAAAAACAATGGTATTTACTTCTTAATGTTATGTTTTGTGCTCTAAAATATTTATTAAAAAAATACATTATGCTAAATTTAGGACTCCGCTTCACCCAAGTAACAGAGTCAAAATTTTGAGTTAAATTTGTGGCACGGTGCCAGTATGATGGTATTTTGCGTTGTTTCATTCTAAATTATTTATTCAAATTAAGAATTAGCAGATATGGACAGATTCAAAAGCTGCAGAACACCAGAGCGGGACCCAGCGTATGAAGGTCGTGGACAAGAAAAACCGCATCTTATCTTAAATAGGAGAAAGGAAGGATATCGTCGAGAAGAAGCCGAACCATAGCATCCACGATATTGTACGTGAAATAGTTGGTTATTTCTTAATTAATTTAATTATCAGCGATGTTTGTTACCGAGACTTTTTAAAAATGTGTTCATCGCGTCAAGAATGCAGACGTCTTACGTCACGGCTGACGTTACACATTTGTATTTATTGTCAACTTAATTTTCTATATTTGGTCGCGTTAAAAACAATAATTTTTTGCAATTTAGTGCAATATATAACGCAAACTTTTAGTATAGTATATAGTTTTATTACCATCAGGTGCAATTTTTCAAATATTTTGATGAAAATATAATGAATTATTCATTTGTTCGTTTGACGTAAGTCGTCTGAATTCTTGTCGCGAGTTATATACAGTCTCTCCTCTACCAACTCGCCGACATACGTCGTTCTTGAACACCATAAGGAAGAAAAAGAGGGCAGTTAACGATGCAACTTATTATTACTTGTTTACTTTGCTGACATTGTGGGACAGTACTGTACAGCGTGTTATAATTTTTACTTTCCTGATATACTAAGTGTTTTTTAATTACTGTTATTGTTGGCTCATTATAAATTAGTCTTGTGAATACATAACTGCTTAAACAGTATTGTGTTTACATACATTACATACATTAAATATCTATAGCGGTGTTCCCCAGGGATCTATATTAGGCCTTTTATTATTTGTGTTATATACTGCGGATCTTCCTTCTGTTATTGCTTCCAGGGCTCACATGTATGCTGATGACTGCCAATTATATTACTCTTTTCTCCTAGTCAGCAAGATCTGGCGATAACAAAATTGAATCAAGACTTGCAGAATATTTTTGATTGGTCACTTAAAAACTCCTTAACATTAAACCCCAAAAAAACCGTTGCTATGATTATTGGAACTAATGTACAGTGTAGTAAGGTAGACTTGTCAAACAAATTAATCCTGAACAATGTTTCACTACCAATTGTAAATGAGTGCAAGAGTTTAGGTGTATTAATTGACAGAAATTTGTCTTTTACTTCTCACATTGATAATATTATTAAAAAAGCATTTGGGGTACTTCGGTCAATTTTTTGATTTAAATATGTGTTAGGCAAGCATGTTAAATTGAAGTTGGTAGAATCTTTAGTATTATCACTTTTTGATTATTGTGACATTGTGTATGGGCCTTGCCTTTCATCTCATGATTGTTATAAAATACAGTTAGTACAAAATGTTTGTATGAGATATAGCACTAATACTTTAAGAAGAGAGCATATTACACAATATTACCTTGAAAATAACTGGAACAAGATGAATATTAGAAGACAAATTCACTATGCTTGTTTTTTTCATAAAATAATAATCCTAAATCAGCCGAGCTATTTAAGAAATAAAATTGTTTTGCTGAAGACATTCAAGCTAGGACTTATCTTTTATGTATTCCTAGACACACCACTTCTGCCTTTCAAGGTTCTTTTAGTTATTATGGGTCCTTTTATATAATTCACTACCTCTAGAAATTAAGTCTACACATAATCTATACACATTTAAAAGAAAAATCAAAAATCACTTTAATACATATACTTAATTAAAATATATGTATAGATGTATCGCTGCTAGTTGCAATACTTAATTACCTATAAGAGATGTATGTATTTATTGAAAATAAGTTGTGGATATAGTAATAGAGCATGACGAAATTAGTTGTAGTTGTGATACTATTGTTATAAAAAATAATTCAATATATTTGTAAACAATTATGTAATTAATATTTCAGGTTGGGCGCAAGCAGTCATTGACTGAGCCCCGCCTTAATAAAGTCATTATTATTATTATTATTAGTGTTGTGAGTACTCAATGTTGTGTTGTTGTGTGTGAGTGTGAGTGTGTGTTTTTATAATATATCTATATTAGTGCATCTATAGTATCTATTCGTGTTTTTTTTTGCCTTATATGAAGATATGGAGAGAAAATTCAGATCTTGGTAGGATTTCTTAGCAGAACCTCAACCTGGTATAAGTAGAGATCAAATGAATAGTGCGAATAATGATAAGAGTGATAGAGAAGATTCGGTGGTTAGGACGGACGAAGAATAAACTCAGTTAATTAGATATAATGTATATAAACATATAAAACACAATGAGGCAGAACAGAGGAGGTTAGAAAAAACGGCTTATTTAATAATAAGATGCGTTGCTGCATATAGTCAAGATATAAACAATAAGTAAACATTTCGACTGGAAAAGAACATTGCCAACAGGACCGGGGATTTTTCTGTTTTCTGAATTTACAAATTTTTTTATCTTGAAAATATGCTGCTTACCGAACATTGTTCATTTTTACTACTCTTGGATGAACGCACTTATTACAGAAGATTCCCTGTACAGTGAACATTCGACACATATTTTGAGGACACCCTATATATTTGTATTTCTTACTATAGAGGAAACGAACCAGTAAATGTCGTTTCTTTAAACGTTAATGAATCACGTCTGCTAGAAAACTTAAAAATTTCACTCTCCGCTTGCTCTGGTATGCACTCCGAGATAAGTTATGGTGAGTATAATATCCTTTTAAAATTTAATTGCGGTTGACCCTTGATGTTTAGGAATCCGTTATTTTTTACCTTATCTCATAAGTTAAAAATGTATTTAAATTTTAAACAACCGAGATGGGTTTTATCTCGTAATGGCCGTTTTTTCACTGTGTTAATTACGTTGGATGGTTACGTGTGAAGCTTTGTATCATAAATCGGATGGCATTAAGAGACTCTGTGCTTTATACTTCCATGAATGCATTTATTTAATTATATTTCGCACGGCGAATGCGAAGGGGGATACTTTATGACCAATAAACTATTTAATAAATTATACTGGTAATATCCTATTTGAGTTTTTAGTAAGCACTTTCTTGACTGAAACATGTAAAAACATTGATGAATGTAACACGCTCCTTGTATCTCAGTTGTTAATCATTAATACTACTGTTTGCTTCTTTGAGTCAGATTTTCTAATCTACTTAGGCCTCTATCACTAGTATGAATATATACTGTTACCACCATAATATTAATAATCATCTATTATGTTTATTTTCATGTAAAAAACAAAAGTAATCAATAAGGAAACATAATAAAAGCTTATAAATTGAAAGACAAAACTGTAACAAACAGATACAAGGGAAAAAATAGGCAAATAAATTATGAGAAACACATACTCAAAGGAATGAAACAGTAAATAAAACACGGAATACATTTAAGCATATAATACTTGCAGCAGCTAAAGCAGTATGTGGAACAAACAGGTTAAGCGATCAACAGAAACATTTTGTATAGTGGAACGTAGAAATCAAGGAACAAGTAAAGCTAATTCTGCATTTCTAGGATTATTTCTTCAGGTGATATCCTTTATTTTAAATTCAATCAAATAAGGATCTAACTATAAAAAATTATAGGATATGTAAACTGTAGACCACATTTTAAAAGAGAATTATAAAAAAGTCGACAAATTCATATCAAATTAGGTTGTTAAGCGAACACATGACTTTTTAAAACTATTTTTAATATTGTTGACATAATAATGAAAGCAATTTCATTATTTAGAGCGTTGTTACACTATCCTACAGATAATAGAGATGTTGTTGTCTTGGGATTTCGGTCAAACGTAATAAAACAGCTTATTTTCCTACGTACGTTTCGGTTTATTAACCATCATCAGGGCTATAAAATTTCTATAATGTACTTTGAGTTTTACTATTATTTATAAATGGTTTACTTACAGTTGTTTTGTGTTTTGTATATTGTACAATTTAAAATTTTACATGCTTTCTATTCTATGGTGTTAATGAAACTGAACTATGTGTCTATTTTTAAGCTTTGACTGCTATGGGTTTTGAAGTTTGTTTATGTTAACTATGTGATAAGAGTAATGGTATGCAAGACATTTTTCAGAGAGCTTGTTCTCTAAATGTGGAAATATATTTTTATATAATGACAAACTAAATATTTATAAATTATGGTTAGATGTAAAATTATTATTTATCAATTCACCCTGTTATGAATTATGTTTATTCCAATATGTTAAAATAAGTTTCACTTAAATTCTCTATATCAGTTCGGCTATTTATTGAATTTTTGTGCCTTTTTATTTGTAGCATTTCATGTATTATTCTTTTTGGTAGTTTGGTTCTTTATCCAGGATTTCTATATTATTAAAATTGAAACTGTGGTTATTATCTAAGGAATGTTTCGTAAGTGCTGTTGCGTTGTGATTTAAATTTTTGTGTTGTATTTATGTGCGTATATTCGTTTATGTAAATATTGTTTGGATTGACCTATGTATGTACTGTTGCAGTTGTTACAGTTTATTTTGTATACTGTGTTGGTTTCGTCCTCTGTTTGTAGTTTTGGTTTTAGGTTTGTAAAGAATTTTTGTTGTGTTGTGTGGTTTGTGAGCAATTTTACGTTGTGTTTTAAAACATTTCAAATATTTTCAGATACGTTTGGTATATATGGCATTGAAATATATATTTCTTGGCTATTACTTGGCTGAGTTTTTGTTTTATTGTATATTTTGTGAATTCTTTTTTATTACAGATAATAATTCCCATTAAGAGGTTCTCTATATATTCCAATATTGCAATTTTGTTGACATACCTTCCAATTAATTATTGCATTAATTAAAGCATCTTCCGCTGTCGAATCTTCGCTCATCCGTTTCGGACCAAAAGCCTTAAATAGTGCGCAAATGAAGGTCCGACATAGAGCTGTCAAATTGGATCGCGCACATTTACTTGGGTGACTTCTCAATCCCGCCGATGTCTCCAATTATTGGCTTATAGCGTCAGCCGCATATAGGCCTTATTAAAATCACCGAGCGGACACTAAACGCCGCGGAACAAGACGTGACAGTCTAGAAGCTGCTGTGCCCGACGACATTCAATTACAAAACTGACTATAATAAGATCGGGATGCTGCCTACGTACCACATCTTCCCTCATGTTTGTTTAATAAACCATTAAATTCTTGCTCCGTATATCCATCGGCGGCCTTTATACTATATTGTTCTCAGTGTTTGATATCAACTGGGTAGCTGTGGAAAGAACCACATGGCAAGGAATTTATGTCAACGAAGTGAAATACAATTAAATGTAGTAATGCGCATCGCAGCGAGGAAAATAGAAGGAAACAGTGAGGAGAAGTTTTTTCTGGTATCTGCTATAAAATGCGGTTTATGACTAGTATTTATGTATATATTCCACATGGTTATACAACTTGTTTTGTTTTTAATATCTCCCTTTCTGCAGTTACTTGATTTCAACTAAACTAGACTGAGCCATAATGACCATAGTTGCAATTTTTATCAGTGAGATAAAATCTTATAGTAGTAGTATTATTGATTTGAATAGACATAGATCTTTTACAGCTGCTTTGTGCAGGTTCTCAAAGGGTAGCAAGCAAGCGTTCAGTATCAGACTTCCAACACTTGGTAATAAGTCTTCCAGGGCTAGGTGATGATACATGGAAGATATTGAATGTGAAAAGTAAGTTTAAAGAACAACTTGAAGACATGTCAAACCTTACATATATCAATTTGGTTGGTATTGGTACGTCCAAAATCTGAAGGAAGTGTGATTAATATAAATTAGTATTTAGTCCCCATTAATTATAATAATAATAATCATTTATTAGCCCAACAGAAATACAAATTTCCAATTACAGAGCTAAATTACACATTTTATAAATCTAGAAAAAATATAAATAAATATGTTGAATTAATAACACCTAAGAATAGTAGTGTATACAATCCCATATACCCATAACTTAAAAGAACATACACGAATGTATACATATACTTAATGGCAAATGTACAAATCCATAAAATAGACATAGCCTCAAATAAAAACGAAAGAGGTTAAAGCGACATAAACTAACAACACGATGCAGTATATAAAACAATATAGTTAATTACATATTAACATGGTTACTAACACATGTATGCAGCGTCTTTAGAGAACAATCATTTATATCACAACCATCACAGATTACATTAAATGCCTTACACATAACATATATAGGGGACTTTAATAACAAATTAGTGTTAGCCCTTGGCAAGTAAAAAGTAACATGATTTCTCACTGCATTACGAGGAATTAGGAAATTAAGTTGGGCAAGCAAGTTTGAACAATCTATTCTATTTCCAACTAAATTGTAAAGAAACTTCACTGACTGGTATAGTCTGCGAGTTTCTAATGCCTCAACGTTAAACATGTTCAATAGAGTTCTGTGATTAAAACCTTGTTCGGGGTAAGTACCAACTGATTTAAATTGTAAATATTTTAGGAACCTTCTTTGTACCCCTTCGAGACAATCGGAGTGAGTTTGATAATAAGGGTTCCAGACCAGTGAACAATACTCAAGCTTAGATCTAACATATGCAAAGAATAACGTTTTTAGAGCTCGAATATTAGTAAATGTTTGACAGTTGCGAACTATAAGACCCATCATTTTCCTAGCCTGCGTTTGTATCAGAATAATATGGTCAACAAAACTCAATTGACAATCAAATAGAACTCCAAGGTCTTTAGTTTTTTCTTCATATTGCAAAGTTTCGTCACTTATTTTATACTCATACTTTGCATAATGCAATTTCCTAGTGTAAGTGACCACTTTACATTTAGCGACATTTAAATGCAATCGATTTTCTTCGGACCATTTATAAATATTATTAAGATCCTATTTATTATGCTGTAGAAGAAGATAGAGAAACCAGGTGAAACTTATAAAGGAAGCTGTGAAACATACAACAACTTACTATGGCTTTATATCTGCTACGTCATATACAGAGTGTGGCGTTTGGTGTGGAGAAAGTTTCCTAAGAATATTTGTAATGAGAAAGTCTTATATGGAAAAGTTCAGTATTTATATTTTCTGAAGAAAAATAAACTATGTACGTTTGTACTGGTAGCCCATCAGTTTGAATTTTATGTATACTAGTGTTGCCAAATTACGAGAATTATCATGTTATGGGGGTATGGGAGTTTCTCAAGAAGAAATGAATTGTGCCCTAATAAAATAACTGAATATAATGTAAAATATAAGTTTTTGCTTCTATTAAGGGCGCCGTTTTATAGGCAAATTTTCAACGAATTTCATAGCTGTTTGTTGAGACAGTCTTAAAAAAATCTGAGTAAGTTAGAAAGAATATCTCTTCACTATGACAATTATACAAGGTTTCTCCAGGATATAAAATAATTTCCAAGCTGACAAGTCATTTAGAATAAGAAAANAGCATAATTTTCACCTATTATGTTTTATCATAAAATCTACTGATAGTCTAGTCGAGAAGTGAGTTTCCTGCCAATAATAGTTAGACTAAATTTAAAAATATGGGGTTTGGTTTATCGGATTCAGAATTAAATTCTGAGAATAGAATTTTGAATTTTTGCCATTAAAAATTTCAATTATTATTAACAAAACGAAGAAAAAAGATGGTCTCCGTTTTTTGCAATAACTATGGAACTATTAAAGATAGCGCCAATATTAAAAGATCTAAAGAGAAAATTTCACAAAAAAGTCCGATTCCCGGAGTTGTAGCTCATTATTTATAATTTTAATTTTACGTTGAAAATAGGGTTCCGCGCGGCCGTTGTGGCGCCGTCGCGTCGTCACCGAGCAAAGTGGACGTAAGCGCCACAACGGGCCGCGCGGAACCCTATTTTCAACGTAAAATTAAAATTATAAATAATGGAGCTACAACTCCGGGAATCGACTTTTTTGTGAAATTTTCTCCTCTTTAGGATCTTTTAATATTGGCGCTATCTTTAATAGTTCCATAGTTATTCCAAAAACGGAGACCATCTTTTTCTCTTCGTTTTTTGTTAATAATAATTGAAATTTTTAATGGCAAAAATTCAAAAATTCTATTCTCAGAATTTAATTCTGAATCCGATAAACCAAACCCCATATTTTTAAATTTAGTCTAACTATTATTGGCAGGAAACTCACTTCTCGACTAGACTATGAATTTTACAAGTCAACTGCACATTGAGAAAATTGTATACGACATTATAAACATTATCATATCCCGCAAAATTATTCTAAAAAACTAGTAACACTTGAATTTATGTAAATTATCAAGTATTTTTCACCGTGTATACAACACAGTGATAAGGTACAAATTCACAGTTTTTCATGTCTCTAGCACATTTTCCCTTTTAAAAGTTAAAGAAAATGATTCAATTTCAGCATTATATTTTAGTACTACATTAATAAGGACCTCCACCTACTGTTTGTATTTTTTGGGTGCATATTTAGATATGATTATTTGTCCTTGAAACGCCAGCCTTAAGTGATAATCTAACTCTACCAACCAACAGAATTATTAATTGTTATGTGCTTCATACACTAAAACGTAGTGACATGGCAGCAAACCGTTAATTAAGAAAAAAACTTAAACAAACTTAACAATTATTGTTATCTAGGTTATTCATTGCCACCGTAGGTTTCAGCAACTAAACAGAAGAATTATGCAAGATGTAAGAAGCATGCAATCAGTACTTGACTCCTCCTTATTGTTTACATTAGGAAATACAGGAATATCTTAAATTTTCAGCACCAAATACAATTGTTAACCTAAAACAAAAAATGACAACAACCCCATCTAGCACAATTAGCCGTTGGAACGTAGCTACGGTTATTGTAGATACTTTAAAGTGTTTTACCACTAGTTTACCATGTTCAAGTGATTCCAACGTTTACATTATGTGCCTACGACGAAAATGTTGAAAAGTTTGTGGCACCTGCTACGTTTCCGGGACTTATAGGGTCACGTTTCAATGACGTTGTGGTTCCGTGGAGATGATATCGTGGCATGGACACCGCATTTCAACACTTTCTCGCCACTCTTTCATATTATGTTGCTTGCTTTGTCTGGCAGCTAATATTGTTACATTTCTTTTCTTTCTATGTACCTACTCCATCTCCATTTTTTCCTTAGTAGTAGTTGAATGCTTATCACTTCGTTATTATTTTTATTACATTTGTTTATTTATTTGGGGTTTTGCTTGTTATCCCTGTTTTGTTCTTGGGATTTTTTATGGTGGTTTGACCCAGATATTTAATATGGATCAAAGTTTATTTGTTTAGTATAGATATAGTTTTATATAAGGTTTTATGCACTAAATTAATATTTATAAAAAATACGATAATATTCACATGACTAATAGCTACAGATATTACACAATGAGGGACAGCATGAAGGTTTGCAACTTTGGGACTCTACATGCTAAACTCTACTTTATGGTGAATTTAAGAAGTAATAGCCATTTTATAGCTCTGTGCGTGACGATGCTAGATAGTTCTATAATAAGTAGGGATAACGTTGTTTGGCCTAATAAACATTACTTACAAGTTCCACGACTTTAAACAATTAAGTGACTGTAACATTGAAGTCATAATTTAGTAACACGAGTTAGTCGCTGCTACGATTATTCGCCACTATCAAGTCCTGAAAACTTAAAGGTAGTCTGATAACTAAGACGTCCCCAAAATCAGTAGAGCTACTTAGAAGTCGCATAACTATAAAGTAACCAGTAGTGAATGATACGTACGTGACAGTAACAATAACTTTGTTGTATGAAGTTATTTATACAATAAATGAACAGATTTGGTAGCGGTTACGTAATAGTTACTGTTTGAAGGTTCCAGTCACAGTTACTGTTACTTTGATGCTAGTTGGGATCGTTTCTCCCATGCATTAACACTGACTGCCCCAAAATCTAACGATGGACTATACCAGCGGAAAATATAGAAGAATTTAACAGCGTGTGTACATTTGTCTTTCTTGTATGCGGTCAATTAAGACAGGATTTGCTTTAATTTGAAAAAAAAATCTTTATATGACAATCTCCAAATAGCGTGTTTATAATACTTCCTTGAGATTTCTTAGCCGACGATTTTCGTCATAAATTTCTGATCGGGACGTTTTTTACGACTATCTCAGCCCAACCGTCCCCGAAAGATAAATTAATTCATATATTCGAAATGATCACTCGGTAATTTGTAGGGGACCATGGGGGTTTATCGGTAACGCCGGTAATAAAGCCCATTAGTAACAGGCGGCGCTGATAGGTGTCTCTTAAAAATTATATTCCCGAGCGGCCTATCAGCAGTTAAATAAACAAAACACGGCTTTTATCTCAAACGTTCCAGCGCGAGTCGCGCTCACTTAGCGAATGTATAAATTGTAAAGGTCGTATGACGCCGTCGGAATCCCAGCCACAATCGTAGAGGAAGGCTGCTGGCAGCACTGGTGATGTGCCCGAAGATGATAATATTTCTCCAAAGACAAATTTGACACCTAGGTGGTCGACGTTTATACATATTTACGTCTCTCTATCGATGCGACAGAATAACCTGTTTTATTGTAAATACTACTTACTTTAAAAGTATATAGTGCTTTCATATTTAATGCGGAAGGTCCTTATAAGATTTGTCTGAGCTGTGCTATTCCAATACACATTTTTTTTTAAAAAGAACACTACTAGATGTTCTTAATTGTAGGACTGTCAAATAGGTAAGACTGACACACGCTGCCCAACTCGTATCATTTCTGCGATAAAATGGAACAAGTTGTAACTTCTGAATGATGTAAAGTTTGTCTTGCTTGACATACGCAAAACCCTAAATTATTGCATTTTTTAAAATACTTAAATGAGCCATATCTGTCCTTCCGGCAGGATACTGTACAGTATCTTATTAAGTTGTTAGTTCAGTTGTTAGACCGAGTTTAATACATTATTTTAATACTTCGAATTTGGAAGTCGTGACATTGGAAAATGAGTAACTTGGTTACCTCAATAATCTTGTTTTTTTTTCTATATTTTTTTATAGGTCATTAACATTATGTAAAATTAACTACTCCGTGGACTAAGTGCAG
This sequence comes from Monochamus saltuarius, assembly GCA_025584915.1. Lineage (NCBI taxonomy): Eukaryota > Metazoa > Arthropoda > Insecta > Coleoptera > Cerambycidae > Monochamus > Monochamus saltuarius. The sequence continues at coordinate 45,957,181 of CM046726.1, read as the reverse complement.
CGTCGACAACCTATATATTTTTCTATTAATACCTGTAACAGATTTTTAATTGTAGTTATAATAAGAAAACTCAGTTGAATTAGTTTATATACCTTTAAGTTAAAATTAAAAAGCTTGAAAACATTCTAACAAAAAATGTAATCAAATTTACAGTATTATAACAAATATGCATTTTGCAAAGAATGATCAAAATATGAGTAATGTAGTAACGCCTAGAGCGACAATAATTATTACAGAAAAGTACATACTGTTAAGACTCCACATTAGCTGTTTGTCAACCGTCCTTTTTAAGTTTCAAACATTCTTCTTCCCTTATTTGTCAAGGAATATTTTCAATAGCTTTTCTTTCCACGTTTACTTTTGAAAAATTCAAATTTATTAAACTGGTATACACTGATAAAAATTATCAGCGATATTCCACAGTGGATTGTTAGTTGTTTATTTCCTAGATCGATAGTGTGAAAATGGCACACAAGAATGTAATGTTACAACTGTAAAGGAAAATTGCTACTTATGATTTTTTTATAGTAAAACTGTGATTTTATTAAGTATGTATTTTTAGAAACATCATGTAATTTTACTTGAAAGATGTTAATGTACGGTATTCATATGGAGATTCTTGTAATACAGTATGATTTTGGTATTTTTTAAATTAACGTATGATATGAACCACAAGTAAATTTACATTCATTTTTATCAGTGTACATTTTTATCTCCTTTTACCTTATTCATCGAAGAATGTTTTCAATAGCTTGTTGGTCCATCTTTTCTTTGCTTTAAACAAACTAAAATTTATTAAATTAATAATTTAAAACTGCAATAAAATTTATTTTGTGAGAATAAAGATTCCATACATTCCTATATTATCAGAAAAGTTAAGAAGAATAGGTAATAAATTTAATATTCTAAGAGTTTTTCAGATAACTACTCTTTTTACGATCATTTTTGTCAAAGTCGCGTCCAAAAAATGATATACAAAATTCAAGAAATTGCTTCTACAGTATACCTTGTGAATGCAATAAACATTATGTTGGAGAAACGTCTCGGCCTATGAATGTTAGAGTTGAGGAACGTAAAAATTATATAAAAGGACGGGAATTTGAAAAATTAAAAATTTGCGAACACGCTTGGAAAAACGGTCATTTGATTCAATGGGGTTCGGCAAAAATTTTAGAGAGGATGACGCAACAAAAAGAAAATTTAAAGAGACTGCTATTATTTTGTTCAATGGAGACAAGTGTTCAGTAAACATTGATCATTGTTGGCTACAGTTGTATCAAGAAGAAGTAAATAACAATAAAATAAAAATTATTTAACATCTTTGTGGAGGCAGATAAACAAATTTTAAACTGTCAAACTTGACATACGTTTAATATTTTTACTATTTTGAGAACGAAAACAGAGAGATTTTCGAAACGTCAAAAATACGGAAGTGCGCGATAGTGATGTGATTTTTGTTATTTTTTACTCATCTGCTTTTTTCAGTGTGAGATTATTTGGTTAGGCAAACTTAGTTTCAAAAGTAACCCTTGACTGATCATCATTATTTATGTTCAAAAAATATTTTTTTTCTTGGGAAGGTAATCTTGTTCTTAAATTTTAGAGCAGTAACTCCAAATTGTCTCTTTTTATTCAAATTTAGTAATAATTCATCTATATTCACGGATATGTCAAATTTAATACTCTTCTGATGTAATACCTAATTCTTCTCTTCTTAAGTAAAATTTATATGTCGTCACTAAGGATTATTTGAGAAATAAACCATAAAAAATTAACGTAATGTAATTTGTGATCGATAATTTCTCAAAGAAAAATAAATAATTTTTTTTATTGATTTGAGTAATTTTGTTTTAATTAATATTTATTCACTTTGATTTTATTATTTCCGGGATTTAATTGAAAATAGGTTTCCTTAATAGGTATCAATAGAAAGCGGAAGAATATTGCAGAATTTTTTTTCTTTGAAGTCGTCTAGGAGACATTAATATTATTTTCTTACTTAAAACTCTGGTATTTAATGGTTCTCTTTATTGTAACATAAAAGAAACTAAAATCAGTCGAGCTTATTTTTTTATAAAACTGCGCATTCTTCCACTTCATCTTCTGACCTACGCGAATGTATGCTTAAGATGGTGCCCAATGTTGTAGCCGCTATAGACGGTAGCTTCGGTAAGTGGCATCTCATGTTCCCCCAAACACGTACGATCATTATTGCCTTCGGATGAAGAAAAAACTACCAGCCGTTCACATTATGTACTTATTCTCAGATTATCAAGATTTTCAAAGGAACATCATTCCGAATGCTTTTTAGGGTTCGGTGCAATTGCCATCATTAAAATATAATAAAATGCTCCGTTGCTTGCCAAGTTAAACTTGTGTCAAAGAAAAGAACATAAAGGACTATTATACAGGGTGTTTCTTAAGTGGACGTCATAAAATTCAGGGGCATATTCTGTGGCCAAAAATTAGAGTTTTTTTGATACAGCGTATCAAATATTAAAAATATCAGTTTTTAATTTATAAACCGCTTGAGATAATTTAACCAAATTCGGTGTGTATATTTAATATGACAGTAGGTATGAAACAAAAAATTAGCAGCTTTAGAAACTTATCACGCTGTGTCGCCATTCTTCACTTTTTATTTCTTTACACTTTTTTGTATTCCAAACAGATTAACAACAAAATTAATATATTTTATCAAATACATTTTTACGATACTATTATTACTAATTAACAATAAAATTATTTTATTATGATAACAAATGACCTTCAGATCTTCTGGTTTCATCAAATATCGCCGATCTTCTTCAAATTTTGCACGTCTCCATAATTTACGATTCTGAACAACTTTTTCAAGTAATATTTTGCTGTATTTTCAGCAAAAAAGGCACTTTACCTGAAACCAAAACAGTTTTTACTCGGTGCACTGAGCATTTCAAATAGGATTATTTCAAACATGGTTACGCCTACCGACTTCAGCAAGGTATACCTTTTTGAAATACAACAGGTAGGAGAATCGATTGTTTCAATAGTCAGATGGATACATTAAGATGCAAAAAAGTTCTGTCATTTAAAAGAAACATGATGTGCCACAAGTAGCGCTCTCTACTAGTGACGTCAAAATTAGAAACATATTTGAATTTCTCGTCCGCAAAAACCCCCGATTTACAAATTTTATGTAAATATTTGGATTTAGTTATTTACAAATATCGAAAATAAAATTTTAACTTTAACACCCTTATCTCCGTTAATAATGAGTTTTCGAAAAATTGTTATAGGACTTTGTGACCCCAATTTTTTGTGAGGAATCGCCTCCTGAAGTCTTGACGCATAATTTCCGGACACCCTGTATGCTTCGATAAATCTTCATTTTCCTTTTAAGCCTAGTTTCATTAGAAACCTGTTTAGTAAATTAAGTTTTCGTGTTATTAATTGTACCTGCGCTACATGAAAATGTAAAACTTAATAAAGCCGTGGCCAAAATAACAGAAAAAGTCAGTTTTTGTAATAAAAATTCCTCTAACGGCTGACATTTGATATCTAGGTATATGTCGGAGACCATTTCAATATTTTTTACATTAAAATTAAAGTCTTGGGTAAAGCAATTTATGTGCATACGGCGACTCTATCATATAATCTGTGATATTAGGTTGCAGGAATTAATTAAAGTTTTCAAATTTTTGGAGAGAAAGGAGGGAATATATTTTAATTAATTAAAATCCTGTCTTCAGGAACTAGCAACATCTGGGTTTTAATATATCTCAAGTATTTTCCGATAGACGGTTTCTAGTGTCTCATTTGCACACAATCGACACCTAAGATTTATATAAAATTCTAAAGATATCCAGACGTTTCGGAATGTGTTTGGTCCATTTAAGTTCTCGTATATATAGAAGCTGCCACCAACTAAACAAAACCTTGGTTTATTAGGTACATCTACGTTATACAGGGTGTTCTGAAAGTCCATCAGGAAACTCCGGGAGGTGATTTTACTATTTAAAATAATAGCAGTATGTAATAAAATGTTTATTTGAATTGTCAATTGTTTGCAAGTTACAGCTTATCAAAGTTCTTTTTTTTTCTTTTTAAATAACTTATTTAATTCAAGTTCGATTATTCTTTCGTGAATGAAAAAAAAATTAACTTTGACAAGCTATAACTTGTAAACAATTGACAATAAAAAAAATCATGACATTTTAATACGTAGAACACCTCCCGGAGTTTCCTGACGAACTTTCAGAACACCCTGTATAAAGGTACTTGCATCAGTATTACTTTATTTTATTGAATAATATCAAGGAATGAAACGTAACTCTTTTACTTTACTTTTACGCAAGAATTATTTAGGTAGGTATTTGATTTGAAAATGTTCCTCAAAGTTGTTTTTACTTGTCTATTTTTTTGTTCGTTAATTATATTTTCCGATTCTATTTATGCAACAGTTAGTTATTTTTTATACAAAACAGTAACATGTTATTTTATCGTCGACCGAAAAGGATTAATTCGTGAGCAATGAAATCCCGAGTGAATTAATTTGGGGAGATGATAAAGGCATTTTTCGTAAAATCGTTGCATAATAGTGACATTTCGAGTAGTATTTTAGTCACAATCTTTTTACGCATATGTGCGTAAAAGTAGAATAAAATAAACTGTATTTTATAGTTATTTATGCAACAAGTACAAAAAGTAAGTGTTTATTGCACGCGACGTGAAATTGTCCAACGAGGCCGTCAGGCCGAGTAGGACAACAAGTCGAGTGCAATAAGCACTTTTTGTACTAGTTGCATACAATATTTTTTCTACGTTCATGCAAAATCCAAAAAATGTTATTTAGATGACACTAAGCCTAGGAAAATGTGACATCGATTTGAACGTTTATGTTTGCCATGTTGACAAAACGCTATTGTAGAGTGACAGATGAATGCAATAAACATTTTATTGCACTAGTGCAATAAAGAACCACTATTTCCACTAAATATAGTTCAATAAAGTTTTGTTTTTTGCATGAACGTAGAAAAAATTATTTATTTACTATAAATATTAATAAAACAAACTTTCGAGTCAGATAATTGGACTTTAGGTGAACAGATATTTTTTTCTTCACTTCGTATAACTTCAATATTGGAAGAAGATAACACCTACATCCTAGTGCTGCTGATGCACTGCGTTTTTGGAATGAAATTGGTATTTCCTTTCTCCCCGAGAATTTTCCTTGCTATGGCCTGCGTATTTTGTATGGAATTTTCTATGTACGCCTTTGCCACAGAAGTCTAACGCCAGCCTCCGTGTCTCTTGAGCGTCGATATGTTGTATCCTGTATTTTCAAGAAAGGTTGCAGAACATCGTTTAAAACAGTGCCAATTTTACGGCATATCATATGGATAGACGTAAACTTGCATATTTTCGGAAAATTTCCAAAAAATTAACTCCTATACCTCGTGCCGCTGCTCAAGATATCGCAAATGAAGACATGCTACGCATAGTACAAATAAGCTTTGGACGAAGAATAAATCTCTGCATACAAGAAAATGGTGGCAATTTCGAGAATTTACTTTAATTATTTATGTTTGGGTTTACTTATTATTATTTTTTTAGTATTAAGATCACTGCAAACAATAGATTTAGATGTCTTTTTCTCGGAAACCTTGCTCCAAACGACCTCATTCTGGTAACCTTTCTTAACTATAAAATACTGGGAAAGAGATTTTTCTAGTTCAAAATAATATAGTGTGGAAAAAAAAGTTCTAACGGTTTAAACGGTTCAAAATTGTTGCCGGTGGCGCCATCTAGAAGATATACCAACATGGACAATAAAATTGAATTTGCCATGCCAAGAAACCCCTGGATACAAAATTTTGTGAAATTAACGTGAAACAGTCGAAAGTTATTAAAGAAAACCCGATTTACTTTTTTTAACATTTGACACCCTGTAGCTCCGTGATTATCAACTTTTGGATTAAGGCAAGTTTAGTTCGATCGACTTATTTTCAGCTATACTGTATGTGGCAAAACGCTGTCCCAACCTTTTAGGAACACCCTGTATATCATTGTACTTAAAGTACTACTAATGTTAAAGGCAACTTTCACATTAGTTATACAAGTAAAATAATTAATGATGCAGTTAACAATTCTTAATATGAATCTATATTTATGTTTGCTGGAGATATTAAAATGTAGCCCATTCTTTATAAAGCGGTCTTCGCACCATTGATCTTAAAAATTTATTTGAAACAGTATGTAGGCGAAAATGGGTGATAAAATAAACTTGTACCCGTTCTAATTATATTTTCTGGTAGTTAAATTTCCATAATAGCTTCGTTTTAAATTAATTAAGCAGTAATTAAATTAATTAGATGCCACATAAAATGTTTGTTTTTAAGTAAATACTGTGACATATCCCATTTAGTCGGGGCATGTTATATATGTTGAAATATCGATTTAATTATTTCTTGGCAATGGTGTAGATTTTACCCGTATTCGACTAATGTCAAAAACAACAGTTTTGAAAATTAAGACATAAACTCTATTTATTGTTGTTTATGGTGGGATGCGTTAACTTGGTTTAAATTTAACGAGATTTTATTGATATTATAGTTATTAATTGTATAACGGAACGGTATAACAAACTTTTAATCCGCAAGACATTTGAGGCGCAGCCGAGAGTTACATTTTTTAGAGAAAATTAAAGGATAGTTAATTTCCCGATTGTAATTCAAAATTTTTTCCACGACCACGGCCAATACCTGTCAATTTGGAGAGTAAAAGCCGTATGAGAGCAGGTGATAAATTATGGTTTTGAAAAACCCATTGCCACATTTGATAAATTGACTTTAATCAAGAATATTGATTGTCAGCTAAATACTAGAAAGCCTTGGAATCGTTTCTATTCATGGGTTTGTTTATTTGTTAATAAGAGTGAAGAAATTTGCAAAATCGACACACACACACAAAATTTGTGAGAATGCTGAGAATTTCTTAACTCAAAAATATTTCAGGCTTAAATCAATATTGCACAAAGGTATTGATATTTCGAAGTATGGTAAACTTACTTCATATTTGTAGGACTAAGAAATTATAACACAAAGAAGGAAGAAGAAATATACTGGAAAGAAAACAAATCTAAGAATTTTTTAAATAAGCCCTGGAGGACGAATATTTACCAGTTCAGATAGAAAATACACGATTTTAATATTTCACTTTATATATTGAGCGTTTTATTTTGAACTCTTTACATGATGCAACGATCATGGGAGCCGCAGGTGCTTATTGATGCAATGAATTAACCTTTTTGGATATCATCAATGCTCAAGATAAAGGCAATTATCTACACGTACTTATTCCGGACACGAAAACAAATATTTCAAGAAGTTTCACGATCTTGGAAGAAGCTTTTTCAGTCAATGCTGTAGAAATGTGTCGAAAATACATCAATTTGCGACCTAAAATGCCGGTGGGAGATTTTTCTTGCGATATGTGGCTTGAAAATGTACGCAACATGTAGTCATCAACACAATTTGGAAAACGTTTTCGCTGTATTTCTTTTGCACCCTGATCCAAATTGTTTTACCGGACACGGAATGAGGCGTTCTTCGGCAGCGTTACTGCCAGTGCTGGGAGTGATACTACCACTCTGAAGCGTCAAAGTTATATTGAAGATTCACTGTCCAGCAAGATGGCAATTCCTGAAAAAAATCCAGACCCTACCTGACAAAGTTGTGGGCCCCTCCAGTCTTTCATAAACTCCTTGTCCTTAAGATATATTGTTAATGTTAATAATAATAATTCTAAATAATATGCTATAAAATCGAATTCACTTTTGTGTTTAATTCACGGATAATAGACGTATTAAACCTTCTTAATATAGTGATTGTGGATAAAAGTATTTAACCTTTCTGTATTGCACATATAAATAATTAATTAGTGATTCAAGTCACGCAATGAATAAATTCATTTCAGTTTATCATTAAGGAAATTTAGCTATCATCGTCCTAAACCAGAAATATATTAGAAAACATTTTTTACAGGACATAATCTTTCTCATTTTGTAGCAGACATGACAAATGGTTCCTTATTATTGTGGATTCTACTCACAATAACGCTACGTTGTATAATATGAAGGCTTAATTATTATGCATCCATTGCACCTAATAAAAATAACATTAGTAGACACGGTAAAATATACCGGCGTTTTTGTCACATGCATCATTCGTAAATTACATCACAGAACAATTAATCGCAGCATTAATGATTGTTTTATGTAGTGCCTAAAATTCTGTAATTACGCATTTAAATGCAATTTGTCTGCATCTATTTGAAATACTGTCTCCAGCTTAATACTTCCAAAAGATTAATTATAAATTCCTTTCCGAGGTTTGTCTGTTGAACGGCAGCATCTCATTTACATGCACTGACAAAAAGACACAAAACTCGTACCTCGATTAGTTTATGATTTATGTGTGTATTAAATGAATTAAATGACTATTTGGTCAGAAGTATAAAATGAAAAATAAATGCGTCCTTTTGTACATAATTCATTAGCGTATTATTAAACGCTAATATATTTTTAAGTATGCCTATTGAAATACTTCACTATGAACAGCTGATACCTACCATGTATTAATTGAATTCGACACATATACAGAGCATTCACATGTCTAACTTTAACAAAACACACGTATAAAGAAATGTTCAGCGAAAAAAATGTTTTGATTATTTTTTTTATATCCATTGCGAACCTCGGGTTAGTTTGAAAACCACTAATTTTCTGCAACAATTTAATTCTCTGGCACCATACTATTTTCTGTTCTTATTTGGAACCAACACTTGTTTTGACGAACGTGCATCTACATCTAAAAAAACCCTAGCATTTCAGTTATAATGCAAAAATTCGAATTTAAGAGTTCTGCTGAAGAGTGCCTATTAAAGATTTTAACACTATTTGCATGTACCTAATATGAATTTGGCGACGTGACATAAGTCATATCAGAAAAAAACAATAACAGATATAGAAATAATTCAAATTTAAGTAAAAGTTGGATGCATTGATGGCAAAAGGATACAAATGGAAGCGTTGAAACTTTTTCAGTGAAATTTATTCCAACCGAATCATGAGCTATTTTCACACTTCAAGCCAGAGTATCATCAAATAAATATTTTGAATTTTACAATGACAAAATAAAAGGAAAACAATTATATAAGGTTTTGGAAAAATTGGAAATCAGCGAGAAGATAAGGAACATGATGCGCCTAACATTGAAAAAGACTGATAGAGTTGAGGTGGATCGTCATAGATGGCGAAGATAAAAATTTAATTAGTTTTAGATGGGTTGTCAAGGTTTTTTAGAGGGATTGTCAATTTTGAAAGATTTGTATTTTGAAGAAGCATTTTGTAAACTTGGAAATATTAAATAAAGAATTCATAGTGACAACAAGAGTTTACTTCTGAATAAACCCCCCCTAGAGATAGAATAAGAGAGTCCAGTTCAGAGTTAAAGAAAACAATGAGATCACGAAAGAGTTGAAGTTGAAAACGGTATGAGCAAAGGAAACCATCATCATTGTTATTTAGTTTAGCATCAGAACAAGTCGTAAGATATGCACAAGTCAACAGATCAGGCATATATACTACAAAAGGCATCATTGTCTAGCATCTGTAGATGATCGTAGTGTTAGCAAGAAATAGAAAGGCACTAAAAGAGGCAATAAACAAAATAGATAAACAGTCAGTTAAAACGGGGCTATATATTAATGAGGAATAAACCTAAGTACATGGAATGGAAGGAAGAATAATATCAAAAAGATAAGTTTTGGAAAATATACGCAAGTCGAGGGTTTGAGGAAGTAGAGCAAGCCACATATTTGGGACCTATATTTGTCAGAAAATAGGGATGAAATTGAACCAAGAATAATGTGTGGCAGGACTGCAGAGGATAACTGAGACATAAAAATATTTGTAGGCAAACAATAATGAGAGTATACAAACGGTGGTAAGACCAGTAGTGACATATGCCAGAGAAACGTGGACGGTTAATAAAGCAGAGCAAACAAAACTGGATGTGGGTAAGAACAAAATATGGAGAACAACTTTTGGAGGAAAAGAACAGAGGGGTGGGTCAGAATGAATGAGGGAATAAAAAGTTTATATAAAGAGGCGAGCATAATAAGTGTGGTAAAAGCACAACGTTAAGATGGCTAGGGCATATTGAGAGGATGAGATATGACACTAAAAATGGTAGTGACGCGAACAGTAATTGGTAGTAAGAAGAGGAAAAAGCGATCGAAAACAAGATATAAAACATTCGTGGAGAAATATCTAAAAGAACCACAAATTGACAGACGGAAAGACGAAACAAGGAATGCAACAAAAAAGAGAAGGAGAGTCAACCAAGCCATGAACCTTCTAGCAAAGCAATATTATTAAATATACAAGTGAATAACATTTTATTCCTCAAAGTGCAGTGATACAGCGTTACGTCTATACAAGCGGTTAAGCAAAAGTAATGCCGTGATAAAATGTTACTCCAAATTTTTTCCACATTCACATAGCAATGCCTTTTAAGAACAGAAAGTATCTGCTTTTATTTATTATATTCTTTTAAGGTATGCGGCCACTACGTCCGTTTCTATTTAGACTTGATTATTTTTTACATTTGCTAGTATAAATTTACTGATCCCACGTGCAAAGTGCAACTAATTATCAAGTTCCAAATAAAACATAGACGGATTTACACAGACAAAAGATGTAAACGGTCGACCGTAAAAGGGAAAAATGAGGAATACGTGAAATACGTGTTATCCGAGGAGGCCTTGATCATCGGCTCTCGGCATACAAATAGCTAGATTTATATTTTTTCTGCCGCCGGAGTGTCTTTACGTTCGGCTAGTATGGCGAAGCGCACGACGTCTACTATGTAAACTCGGAAAGAGAGAAGAAATCCAAATACGTGAAGGCACATCGTCCGCTGAGATGGCCAGCGATATTTCACTGCGCTTATTTTCAGTCGGTTAGGTTGGTACTTTGTGTGTGGGAGTCTCTCGATTGTACCTACGGGAGTTCATTCAGTTCTGAAATGGGGAAAACCAGGTCACTATATCTCCTTTTCGAACAAAAGGAACATTTATAATTGGGTTTAAGTTAAAAAATATGTTTATCCAAAATTTAGGGTTAGCTATGACTAAGTACAAATATTTTTAGAGGGATAGAGAAAATTAAGAATTAACGGGTTCATCCTTCAAAAAAATTGCAGACTTATTTATAAAAAATATATATTAAATCCTTATTTAACGCCGTCTATGCGAGTCGCCCGCCGTACGTTTAACGTTTACAAAGTAAAAGTAGACAACCAACAACACGACGGTAAAATTCGCTGTAATCATGTTCTATTTCAGTTTTTAGTGTCTTTTTATCGTTTTATAGTTATTAAATAAAGAAATTTGTATCGGGTGCAGATATTTTCCCACAATAGAGTTCGCCGGTTTATTTTTCTAGGTTATGGGACAAGACTGCCGCGGGTGCATTAAAAGTTTTCTATTATCTATCAGTTCCTACCTATCCATTTCTTTCGATTTTTTATAATAAATAGACATTTTATCTAAATGTATCAACGGGAAGTGTGTTTTATCGGTAGTGAGTGGTTCTAATGAGTGCAAATGCAAAATACTGCAGCTTACTGGTTTAACTGTTACATATCTATCAGGTATTATTATTAATAAGAATGTTAATTTTTGTAATTGCAAAAAACGACCGCATGGTAGTTGACATTGTTGACAGATGTAAGCTTTATCTATGGATCTAAGCCATCTCAGTCGGTGCATATCATAGGCGACGACTTTCCGTAGGAAAAAGGGTGTTGCCTCATTTTTTATATATCCAGCTAAAATTCTGGAATATTTTTTTTATTGTCTTTTAGGCCTTCCTGAACACATGGTTAACATTTTTGTATTTAGGCATATTTAACCTTGTATTTAATCGTGCACAACATATTAGAGAATCAAGTGAAAGTGCACTGAATATTTCAAATATGATTATTGTGAAAACAGTTGCTCCTAACGACTTCAAAGACCTTTTTCAGATAAAATAGGTAGGAAAATCGATTTTTTCAAAAATCAGATGGATACACTAAGCGATAAAAAAGTTCTGCCATTTAAAGAAAGCATTGTGTGGCGACCCCTACTAGTGATGTCAAAATTAAAAACAAATTTAAATTAGTCACACCCAAAAAAAACTACGATCTGTACATGTATATATGCATATAAATTTTTGGATTTTTAAAAAAGTTATTTACAAATATCGACAGTGCAATTTTTACTTTGACTTTTTGAAGTCGACAATTTGCCATTAAACTCTGTCCCATTATTTATATTATTGCGATTAAAGTCGAATCCGTTTTGGAGTGACAGCTTTTAAAAGTGAGTTGATGAGGTTTGTAACAACGCCACTGCGACAAAAATAAAGGACAAAGGACGGAAGGGAAAATACCAAGCTCAAAATTACCTCCATTTTGTTGAATGTACATTTCGTAACGACATCTAAGGGTTTCATCATATACAGTTAATATAATATTTTCAGAAATTTAGCTTCTTTTCCTTCGAAATATTAATAAATATTATATAATTTATTATTGGTACTGTAATAAATTAATAAAATATGTATGTATTTTTCTTCTTCTAACCACATTGTCGAATAAAGGATGAATATCATCTGATTAAAATAATTTATATTATTATCACATTTATGCTATAACTTCGCAATTTTTTATGTACCTAGGTATCTTTGTTTAAGTATGCACCATTTAATTATATTTTTCAACTTTGTTTTTGAATTGTATATTACTAATTATATGTGTTTTATGGTTACTAATATATTTATTTAAATTACTAAAATTAATTTTTTATGCAACTCATTTACTGAATTAATTTTGTTGAAAATCGTTAGTTTGTCACGATTTTAGACACGGTGTTTTAAGCTTTTATAATTAATGTGTCTCGTATTGTAAAAGTTTGTAAATAAGATACCACCTTTGAAGAATATTTATTATAAATGCCGAATTTGAAGCCTCAGATAATACATAATTTTTTAATCCGAAGAAGAAAATAAAGATTTAAATACTTATATTTAAATATGACTTAAAAATTTCGTTTTTTATGTAAAATTTACTACATAGTTGTATTTAAAACTGTCGAAGTTTTATATATTACTCACATTCAAACATAAAAAAGGAACACATTTGAATGGAATTTTATTAGGGCTATTACTTTGGCGGACTAATGAACTCCATATTTCTAACCATTTGTCAGCCATTTTTTCTACAAGTGAACATATTAGTGAAGTATGTATCCGAAATATAAAGTATCCTATTTTAAATGTAAATGTTGTAATAACATATCGATAAAAATTAAATTCCCAGAGCTGTTTCTGTATCATTTGCATAAAATTCTCATAATTTTTTAGTTTTCGATTGTCAGCATTCAGAAGCAGCGTTGGAAATATATCGTTAATAGCTTTATCACCTGTCTCGGTATAAATTAAACGGCAACAAATGTATGATTTTAATCTGAAATCCCGATGGAAATTATTTTCGTTAAAAGTAAATCATGTCTTGTAAACTAATCCGACCGCCATTTTCGAATTTGTTTTACGGAATCTTCTGTAATTTTTGTTAATAACATTTAAATTAATTCAAAACCTTTTAAATTTAATGAGGAGGATGTTACCATTAAAATTCAATTTGGAGATTTTGTTCACAATTCTTTATCATTATTTTCTTATATGTATATGAATCTCGTGTTATAACAAATGATGGTTTTTTATTGGTTTAGTATAATAATAATTCTTTATTGACTCATATTTTGTATCAATCCTAACTTAAAGTTGTTCTTTTTTTGCAGGTGAGTGTTTTATATTCACTGGAACTAAATCAAGAATTTCCCTGAGAAAGGTATGTTTTCAATAAATATTTACAGTACGATACAAACAAGTATAGTGATGTATGTATATTGTAAGCAGACTTTAGCAAAACAGCTACTCATACTTCTTATCCTGAATAAACCTCTAGAAAGAGAAAATATGTCTCCAATCGGAAAATGCGTCGATGGTTATCTAGGAAACTACCAATCCGACAAATTTGGCAACATGGCAAAATCTCTTGGGAGAACACAACTAAAATATATAGGATGTCCGTAAAGTAATGGAAACCAGCTTAAACATAGCTTCCTCTGATCAAATAGAACCGATTTAACCAAACTTAGCTTAATCCAAAATGCCTCATTTAAAAGTTACAAGGCTTCAAAGAAAAAAAAATGTTTTCTTGTTATGGGTATAATTATGAAATGAAAAACCAATGTAAAAACTTGCATCACATGCTATAAATAATACATTTTTTGTCAGAAATTACAAGGATTTTGCAGAAAAAATATTGACTCGATCACCCTGTGTAAGTTTCCTTGCAGTCGCAGTCAAGTTACGGTCGCAGTATTAAGAATTTTTATTATTATTTTTATTTTTATAGAGAATTAAGTTATTTGTAATATTATCAACGTTCTATTACTTTTTCTTTCATAAGGCTATAATTTATTTAGCTGAGAAACATTACAATGGTGTTACAGCGGTTTTGATGTTCTCGGGACTGATGCCGTTATTTGATTCTTTCCCGATTGTTACGATAAGTGATCGCTGCCAGTAATATAAATAACGTTCACATCCTTAGCTTATTAGCTTAGCTGAGTCTGTTTGACCTGCTCTTGTTGCTCTCGGGATAGGCTCTATGGGGGCGGACCAGCTATCAGTCATATTACGGCTGATATGATCAAAATCACTTTTGAATAACGGTGGTATTTTGAGACGTCCTGTAATAGTAACATTATACCTGATATGGAACTCTGTAGTAGCATACATCTCGTTGTTATATATATTGGGATGATCTGAAGCCATGTATTTCAACATTTGAGTAGGTAAATGTGAAAGCAAAAAAAAAATGATTTGCACATATGCATCTTCTTTAGGAATGAATCTGCAATTATTTCAGCAAGCAATGCTCGCGACTTAATTCTGATTTCAGAATATACAAGATCTACATACGGTGTCAATCATCATCATCAATGTTACTAAGTCCGACTTCTATTGGGAGTAGAACCAGAACGTTAGAAGGCACGGATTGATCTTTTTTCCACACATCCAGCTAGAGTGAAC
Organism: Monochamus saltuarius; assembly: GCA_025584915.1. NCBI lineage: Eukaryota > Metazoa > Arthropoda > Insecta > Coleoptera > Cerambycidae > Monochamus > Monochamus saltuarius. Next base: position 45,941,994 of record CM046726.1, on the reverse strand, counting down.
CCGATGCCACCCGACGGAATCTCATCTTTGGCCGTCACCTATGCGCTCGGCGCTGGTGTTTGTCTCGGCGCGAGGGCGTGCGGCGGCTTCAACACCGCGCGGTCTCACCTGCCCCCACCTGGCCGCCCCCTTGCCCCCCAGCCCGCGGGCAACGGGCGCATAACAAGGCGCGGATGTATGGGCGGAAGATGCCGGCCGGACCATTCATTCCCGACGAGCGGAGCGTTATTAAAATAGTCGGTTCGGCGTTGTTCAGTATGCCCAGACGGTTGTTTGTGAACGGTCGCTCTCGGCCAACTCACGACTGCCATGAGAAAAATTCTATGCGAAAATGTTAATGAGCACCAGCGCTGGCGATTATCCAGATCGGTTGTTCTCCAAATTGGTCGCTTTGGTTATTTTTTTTGTCGGTTCTGCATCGTTTTTACTAAATTCTGCGAGTGAATACACAAATACTAATATTTGGAACAACAAGTGGTCTTAAATTGGATCCATTTCCATACCTTCGAATTCTCAGGCAGTACATGATCGGTCGAATAATTGGTTTCTTTAATTTTTAACGATTCAAGTGGATTAAGGCTTGGTTGCACAGACTTTTTCTATAAAGTAGAAGCTTAGTTAAGTGGTACTGAAAGTTAAGTATTTCCACATATAAATTCAGGCTAATTTATCCGTTAGCGTGTTTCATTTTTGGTGACAGTTAATAGGTAGTTTTTGTAAATGGTGTCTCATTTATTTCATATTCTGATTCATATGAAATGAAAAAAAATCGTAAGAATGTGGAATTGTACATTTGAAGTAAAACATCTCTTGAAGATTGCTTTACAATTTAACACGTCTTCAAGAAATCAATTGCAACTGCAATGACAATAATTATAATTAATTATTTGGATAGAGAAAAAGTTACCTGTGGAATAATAGCAAACAGATAGATAATATACTATAGCTGACTATAATTGTATAACAATTTACTTACCTAATTCATCTAAATCAATTGAAAAAAGATTTAGTACGAATGAAGGGGATCATTTTATGATCCAGAATTTGAAAATAACATCAGTAAGACGATATTATGTCTCATATAAATTTGTTTAGTTAATATTTTTCATAAAATAGAAATCGTGATGTGTCGTGAGCAAATTTAGCGTTATTTCAGCTAACTCGCAACTGCCATGAGAAAAATTCTATGCGAAAATGTTGATGAGTGCGTTGGTGATTATCCCAATCGGTTGTTCTCCAAATTGGTCGCTTTGGTTATTTTTTTTGTTGGTTCTGCAACGTTTTTACTAAATTCTGCGAGTGAAGACACAAATACTAATATTTGGAACAACAAGTGGTCTTAAATTTGCTTCATTTCCATACCTTCGAATTCTCGGGCAATACACGATCGGTCGAATAATTGGTTTCTTTAATTTTTAACGATTCAAGTGGATTAAGGCTTGGTTGCACAGACTTTTTCTACAAAGTAGAAGCTTAGTTAAGTGGTACTGAATGTTAAGGATTTCCACATATAAATTCAGGCTAATTTATCCGTTAAGCGTGTTTCATTTTTGGTGACAATTAATAGGTAGTTTTTTGGAAAAGGTCATTTATTTCATATTCTGATTCATTTGAAATGAAAGAAAAAAAATCGTAAGAATATGGAATTATACATTTGAAGTAAAAAATCTCTTGAAGATTGCTTTACAATTTAAAACGTGTTCAAGAAATCAATTGCAACTGCAATAATAATATAATTAATTACTTAGAGAAAAAGTTGCCTGGAGAATAATAGCAAATAGATAGATAATTAAAAAAAAATTACCATTGTATGAGTGAAAAGGATAATAGACTTTGAAAACAACAACAGTTAGACAATAATACGAGTTTGGGTGCGTATAGATACGTTTTCAATTTTTGACTGAAAGATATGAAATTTCAGGTTCAGGTCGAAATTATAATTATCATGGTAGTTTATCAAAAGCAAAAATCAATTTGTAATTTTTTGCATTCACAGTTTTTTACATTTATCAATAGTTATAACTAGTAATACAATAAATTAATAAAAATTGAAATGAAGAAAAAAATCCGAGGTTGCCATTTTGCTAAATACATTATTTTATCTGGTCGTCGAATTGCTCGAAAAGTTCTAAAAAAAACTTGTTTTATGTGATTTGATTCATTACTAAATAAGTCCTCTATTGTAATTTTTCAAAAAATAATTACAATAGAGGCTATTTCTATAGCCTTAATTATACAGCAATCTATAGAATTTAGGTCTGGAGATCGAGGTCTCTGTTACCCACAAGTACGACAAAAACAACATGAGAAAACAATGAAATGAAGTGAATATCTGATAGTTTTACATTGGTCAAATGCAGCATTTTCGACTGATTCGAAAAAAAACAATCACTGAACTCTCAGTGCAAGTGTTGTTCATCAATCTGTCATAATAGAAAATATTTAGAATTCCGCGTTATGAAGACATGCAACATTGTTTTTAAACGGATTTTACTGAAAATTATGAGGTATCAGTATGGACCAACAGTATCACTTTATAGGTACTAAAAAAATTCGAAAATTCATATTTTTCAGTCAAGAGTCCGAAAAGTGAAAGCACAAAAAAGTTATGATAATTTTTGCACCTCTTTTCCCAGGCTGGAAAGTATGTGATAAACATTTATAAATTTTGTTGAAGGTGGTGGACTAAACACATAAGAGTTAAGTCTGTGACCAAATTGCATAAATGTATCTCAATTGTTTGGAAGTTATATATTTAGAAAAGATCACCATCAGAGAGGCCTCTTTAAGTGGCTATAGCTTTCATGAGAATAATTTTTGGATTCACGTTTATATAAAGGAAAAGTAATATTTTTTGACATACACACCCTGGAGAATATTGTCTCCTAATTTCGGGACACTCTGTATAAGATTTTAGCGAATTTTTACCTTCAGTTAGTCCAAATGTGTACATACATGGTTAGTCCAAATTTCATGATGTCAATCGTCTTCAGAGGTATTTTAGAAAACGTGATTTTTTCAAATTTTAACATCCTCTATATGGGAAGGGACGCTTATGGACATTCCTTTATAAACTTTTTTTTTATGTTTCAGCCATTTGTATATTTTCTATTCAAACTACGGTATTAGAGGCATTATGTGCAAAATCTCCAATTACGATTCTGAAACATTCTCGAAGAGATAGGTCCAAATCTATAAGTTTGATGTACCTACAATGGACCTTAAAATTCACTTCTTTGTTGAATTTCGCTTCCAGTGACGTCAATAATCGAAATAATGGCATCTTACGGCCAATTACCGGTAGTTTATCCATTGTTCGGTGCAAGTGTCAATCAGACACGGAGAAATGAGCACGGTAGATCGTTATTGTCATGTTAAAATTGCAATCATTTAACCACTTAAGCTGCCGCTCTAGATCCTATTCTTCGCAGTCGAGCACGGCGTTTCATGCGAGACATATCTATAATTTATCACCGCGATAGAGATTGACGGAACCGGCAGTTTTAATGCCTTTGACATTCGGGATCAGAATCGGGCGAAGATGTCCGAGGTAGATACTTGCGGTTCCTGGTTAAGTATTATTCTTTTGTCACGTGAAAAAAAAACGCTTCTTGTAATCCATTTCAATGTTTAATTAGCGTATTACATACAACAGGGACATTTATCGATAAGGGTTGTTTTATACGGTCAGATATTTCGTTTAGAATTTCCTAAACGGTGTACTCCCAATAGGGCACGCATACGTTTATATATCGTTTATATAACGTTTTTAAAACGTTGTACTGGTTGATTAAATGTTTTACGTTCAAATTTTCAACGTTTATTTTTAGTTAAAAAAATAAACGTATAAAATATATAGTTTTAAATACGTCAATAATATTCACATTTCATCCAGAGGTTGAAGTGAACATAAGAAATTTGTATTTTTTTATAACGTTTATTCCACTGATTTGTACAAACGTATAATATAAGTTTTAGTAATATTTAACTGCACTTTAAGTGTAACGTTTGTAAAACGTCGAATTAATCGTTTTAAATATGTATATGAATTTAATATTTAAACGTGTCATCCAAATGTTAATAACACGTTTTCTACACAACGTTTTAGTAACATAAAAATAAATAAATAAATAAATAAAAACATGAAAAATACATTGATACTACACATGTTTTCAACTGATATAAAGAAACACTGAAATAATATGTTTATAAGTTTATCTTTTAATAATATTTATCTGCATGTTGAGTTCAGCGTTTGTGAAACGTCGAATTAAACGTTTTAAATACATAATAAGTATATGGATTTAAAATATTTAGATGTGCCATCCAAATGTTAATACGTTTTCTACATAACGTTTTAGTAACATAAAAATAAAACGTGTAAAATACATTGATACTATACCTGTTTTCATTGAAGATAGAAATTAACATCGAAATAAACTGTTTCCTGGTAACGTTTACCTATTTAAATGTATAATATAAATTTATATTTTAATACTATTAAACTACAATGTTTGTAAAACGTTGAACTAAAAGTTTTAAATACGTATATAAATTTAATATTTAAACGTGATATCCAAATGTGAATAACACCTCTTCTACACAACGTTTTAATAACAAAAATTAAACGTGAAAAATATATTGATACTACACACGTTTTCAACTGAAGGTAGAAATGATCGATAACATGTTTTCTGGAGCATTTACTTCATATTTAATAATAATAATAATATCTCTACCCCTCATTCTAATCACGAGAATTAGCCCAGAAGTCGAAGACTTGTGCGGGAGAGGGGGCGACATATTATTTGTAAGCAGGCCGCATTTGCGCCCAGGAACGACTTACGTTGGTAGGCCCTAACCACCATTCAGTGCAGGAATGAGGGAAACCTGGAAAACCTCATTAATTAGGGGGGTAGTCAAATGTCAACCGGTATCAATCTCTCACATTGACCCAAGCCAACATTCTTCCACCCTACCATACCCGCAGAGAGGGTGCCAATCTCTCCACGAATGTAGCTTATATACGGTCTACCGGCTGCGGGGGTCGAACCCACAGCGATCCAGTTACCTCGATTCAAGTACTGACGTATTTAAATGTATAATACAGGTTTATATTCTAATAATATTTCGAATAGACACGCCATGACAAAACGAATATTTTATGGAATTGTAAACAAATTCCAGTTGTTGTAATTGGTGATATTGGACGCCGTTTTTATAAGCAAATCTTCAACGAATTTCTAGCTGTTTCCCGAGGAAGTCTAAAGAAAAAGAGTAAGTTGGAAAAAATATCTCTTCACTATGTGAATTATACAAGTTTTTTAGAAGATATAAAACAGTTTCCAAGTTGGCATGTAATTAGAATATGTTATGTTATGTTTTATCAAAAAATCTCCACGCCAACTGCACATTTAGAAAATTGGATAGGTATGTCATTACACACATTATCTCATCCCGTAGAAATCTTTAAAAAGCTAGTAACATTTTAATGAATGTAAATTATTAACAATTTTTCAGGGTGAATGACAATGATAAGGTAGAATTCTCGGTTATTCATGTTTTCTAGCGTATTTTTTCCCTAAAAGATAAACGAAATGATTGAATTTCAGCATGTTATTTTAGCAACATGCTAATAAGGACCTCCATCTACTGGGTGGAGTTCTTTGTGCATCTTGGGATCCGATTGTTTGTCCTTGAAATGCCAACCTTAAGGTGGCAAAGTTTTTTTCTCATATATTTTCAGGTATTAACAATATTGTGTGAAACTAACTACTCAGTGGACAAAAACCCCAACCTGCGTTGAATTACACCCATTTTTTTTTTTAAATACCTTTCTTAAACAGTAAAAAATTGGCATAGTGTATTATAATAAAAAAACGCAGAATTTTGTCTCTAACAAATGAACAATAAAGATACATAACAATAATTGAAAAATATATATGTCAACAGAGTTGTTTCCTACAACTATGAAATTTACCACTGAGCTGCAGATATTTGCAAAACTATTTTTATTCTTTAACAGAGTTCACTATACCTGAATGACGAGGACGGAAGATCTTTGTAATGCTTACTGTACAGAATTTGACTGTACAGAGAGAAAATATACTGCCCCTCACATTAGTATTGCGCATCATTCGATCAGGAATCAGGACTGAGGTTAAATGATCAGGCTTTAAATAAATGCCTATCTTTTTTATATAATGCCCGTGTTTATAAACTAATAATAATAATATCTCTACCCCTCATACTAATCACAAAGATTAGCCCAGAAGTTTAAGACGTGTGCGGGAGAGGGGACGGCATATTATTATTAAGAAGGCCGCATTTGCGCCTAGGAACGACTTAAGTTGGTAGGCCCTAACCACCATTCAGTGCAGGAATGAGGGAAATCTGGAAAATCTCATTAATTATGGGGGTAGTCACACGTTAACCGGTATCAATCTCTCACATTGACCCAAGCCAACATTCTTCCACCCTACCAGCAGAGAGGGTGCCAATCCTCTCCACGAATATAGCTTATATACAGTCTACCGGCGGCGGGGTTCGAACCCACAGCGATCTAGTCACCTCGATTCAAGTACTGACGCCTTGAACCGCGCAACCACTGACCGATCCATAATAATAATAATCCATAATTCATAATATCTGAGTAAATTTCCATTCAACATCATTTCTATAGAAAATGCTTTTTTTACATTTTATAATATATTAAGGAATATTTCCAGTGAAGAAGTGTACAGCATGGCATATATATATACACTGAAGTATTGACAATTTTATATTAACGGAGGTCTCGTCATTGGTTTCTTTGATTTCCAAATGTAAATGAATTCACAGACCTTCGAATAATCCTGTTGTATTTGATGCGATAAGGTGTTTAACATCAGATTTAAATTTAAAGCAGCCAAGTAAAGTAAAAAAGAAGTTTATTGGACATGTATTTTTGTGAATCGTGCGGTATTTTATATTCAAATGACTGCAATTCAAGAGACAATAGCGTCTGAAATTAAAATTCCTTACTGTCGGCTTTAAATATTTACACGTTTTTGTTTCATGTACGAACGTTTTAACTTTGAAGTAAGGAATAAATGTAAATTTAATGTAAACTGCGCATAATTAGTCCAAATAAGGACATGCTGTTTAACACTCCCAAGTTGTTAATTGTATTTTAATAGGTTTCATTTACATTGGGCTCTTGAGAAGAAACACAGTAAAGCAAAAACTCAAAAATCATCGATTAAAAGGTTTTTACAGCCGTTAATACTTTGAATACATTGGCCCCAACAGACCATTGTGATTTTTTGGTAACCTTTAACTTGAAGTAACTCAATCAAAATAACAGTTTTTTGTATAAATGTACAGGGTAACTATAGGAGATAGAAATAAATAATCCCCCACTCTCGATATCTTATTTTAAGAGAACATTAATGGTCAATACCAAAATGACCTATCGTCTTTTATTTTCGAGTAATACATTTTTTTTAAATTTTTCACTCATCCATACATGTCTCTAACTTAGTTGTAAAGTCAGAAAAAATAATTAATACGTTTTTTAGACACTCTTTTTAATAGAGTGGCGTGCATAATTTTTTTGTAGCTTTATTAATTTTTGAGTTATAACCTAAAGCTGTGTTTTTTTTAATACAAACCATAGGTGGCCATGGATCAGTTGAAATCGTTATTTTTTTCTCTTGAAACTTTCAAATTTAAATTTCTAAGAATCTTAATATTTATGCAAACGAATAAACTTACAAAGATTTTGTTATTCATATGACAAATAACTATTATAATACCACTGCGTCTGTAATGGCGACATATTTCCATCTTGTCTTTTCGTACGCAAACCAGATGCAGCTAATATGTTGGTAATCTTTGGATTTGTAAGTCATGATGATCTGTTAATGATGATTCCCATTATATTAAATAAGGTTATCGCCCTAAAGATTACTGTATATAAATAAATTCGTGTCTAATAGGTGTTTGATTATTTGTAAGCGCATGATTACCTTTCATTCGTAAAAAATTGTATGAGACATTGAGTTTAGCTTATATAAATAAACTTATGGTTTTCTTATACTCGTTAAATTCTTCGTTATTTCGCCATTAAATCGCCATCAGCCAACTATTGGACATATAATTATAATTTTCTATTCGAACGTTAACATATTTTCAATTTGCATAATGAGACCAGTTCATACATATTGGATTAGTTCCAACTTAGAGCATTTTTGTACCAGCTTGGTAACAGTGGCAATTAGCAGCTTAATAGAATAAACTTCCTGGCAGATTCCCAGGACGAAAAAGAACGTCATTAAAATTTCTTTTATATTTTTCACAGGCGCCGTATAGTAATGAAAATCCAATTATACCAGTACTTTTTGTCACTGTTTTATAACTTCTTACATTAGATTACAGATTATATTTAAACGTTATAACTCATGGAATCGTAGACGTTTATTAAGCATTCTTGGTTGATCGTGCACATATATTTTGTCATTTTGGTTGGATATAAATTCTGTCTCTTCCGGAGTTGTGATGATGGATATCCTGCATAATGCATGACATCAGTGTCACTTTACTAATGTGAAGAATTCCCACACTTTGTGTTCCATATTTATATAGCAGTTACAAACACTGAAAAAGGCCAGTAACTTTACAAATTTACTTTGTAAGTATATCCTTATAATTGTCTTAAAATAATTCTATAAATAATGATGATATTACACTGACATTTGTAATTTTACAAGAAAACTGCAAATATACCATAAAACCGTAAACTTCCTATGTAATTATTATATAATTTGTACATTTATTGAATATATTGTAATACATTTACAATTAACAATGTGAAATCCATTTTAGATTGTAAAATTACTGAATATAACAAATTTACTATATAATTGACTGTAAAAATATGCCTAATGTCTGTGTGAAGGTACTACTAATTTTAAAACGCACTATACCACTAACCGTTTAGAGCGTTGGGTGGTGACACCTTCATTATTTCTTGCTTCATTTCGATAAATGCAGCATTACCTAGGACCTAGGTACTTACATAATTAATTTTGTGAGTAGTGACTAGCAATATAAACATATCTAGAGTGACAAGTGAGTCTTTTAGTACTATAAATAGTTTTGTCTAGTGCTTGTTGTAACATAACCTCAATGAGATTCAGAAGTAATAGGTATGTAAGTTATACATTGTGATGGCCCATCTGCATTCTATTAACAAAGGAGTGATGTGCGCAGGCTTACAATGAACACCTGTGGCGGATAGTGTCGGAACGAGGTAGGAGTGCGACGGGAGAACGGTAAAGTGTTGGAAGTACTTGTATGTTCTATCAATCAGCCATTCGATCTAGCCTAAATTATAGGAAAAAGAATTGCATTGCATGCATCTTAAGTATATACAACTTCATTATCTACCGCAGTTGAGTCCTTACAACGTACATAGGAATAAGTTAGATATATTCAGTGAAGCTGATCCGAATTCGAGAAAAGCCAGTGTGGACACGTATCCTTAGTAATAAAAAACCTCCGAGACTTGGATGAAGAGAGAGGGGCCCCAAAAGTTAAGATGCCCAACGACCTGGCCACCGCTGGAGGAGACGTAAGCTGTTATCTATATCAGGTTCGATTGACATTACATTGTTTTTCACGAGAACTTTGTGTGTATTTGTACCAATTTAGTTATGTTATTATACTATTAAATCAGATGTATTCGATAGCCTTGTTTGTTTATTTCTCAATCACCTACCCTGGTTAACATTAGAAGCAATTGGCATTCATGTTAATTAGGTTACTATGAGTACATTTTTCTTTTGAAATAACATTCTGATGCAGAGATGCTATTGAGAAACTCATGGAAAAGCCTGATATGTTACTTAAGGTAAGTAACAATCGTTAATTCCTTACGATATTTCAATTTTTCTCATGTAGGCATATTAATCTATTAGGTATAAATGAATTATTATTCAGATTTTGTTTAGGTATCTATGTCAAAGCAATGTTAGTGAATTCGAATGTTGTAAACAAGATGTCTTGTGTACGGGTTAGATCAGTTTCGACACTTTTAGGAGGTTTCTTTTATTCTCCGAATGTCACGGGAATATTTTTGAGAAAATTGAATAACGAAAATTTCATTTCGATATCTTGATTAGTTTTGATATAGCATTTTTTTAATTTTAGGCCTTTTCTATGATGTCCCATATTACATACGTATAATGTTTCATTAAAACATAATATATATGTTTGTTATAGCAGCGGAAAACTAGAAGTTATACAAAAATATTCCTCAAGCCACTAGATACTACACATAGAGAAAAATGTCTTTACAATGTATAAATATATAATAAGTAGAAAAGTTACCACAGAAAGCAACCAAAATTTAAAAATATTATGTAGGTATCTCTTAAACAAATCAAAATATCGAAATGTGATTCTCGCTATTCAACTTTTCTCAAAAATTAAGCTCCAAATATCTTGGCTACTTTTTTCTGTCTTTTCGTAAAATAGAAGAAACCTTCTTTACCTAAGTGCCCAAATTGGACCATCCTGTACAATAAATAAAAAATTACATTGTAGTAATAATATAAAATGCATTATTACAATGTAGCTTTACAATTGAATGTAAAGTTACTTTGCAATTTTACAAGTAATTGTGGAAGTTACATTGTAAAATACTTTTGAATTGTATAATCACAAAGTAATATTACAATTGCAAAACCTAAAATTACATCACAAAATAAATTTACAACGTAATTTTACATTTTATTTGTAAAGTCACAATCGATAAGAAAATTACAGCAATAATGAGTGGTAAATAAATTGCCATCTATTTTAACTGTAATTATTTTTTACAGTGAATGCTTTAATTTCATTAAGTACTTTAATTTCGTTCTTCTACAAACGTCAGTAAAAGTATAATATTTGACGCATGCTGTCAGTTTAAATAACTAGTGATAACAATAGGGGCCAGAGCTGGTCGTCGATTACATGCTTTGCCCTGTCAGGTTTTACCGTGGACCAGTTTTCAGTGCCGTGCAAAACTGTATTTTTAAATCATTTTCGAACTTTCCTTTTTGATTTCTTCTTTCAAAATTCTATTTGTAACAGACCCCTGTACGTTAAAAAAAATTATTTAAATAAGTTCTGAGTATTTGTAGCATTATTTCTAGAAGTTTGTTTTTGACATGTTGTGCTTGTTTTTAAAATTGTTTAATGTGCGATCAACATAAACCTTGAATTTTACCTTATCAACCACTTAATTATAGGAGAATTATCTAGCGATATCCCGACGGTCACATGATCCTACACGGGATTTCACTCGAATCCAAATACGCGTACACAATCCGCACATTAATATTATCCCCTTACCGTGTAAACTCCAAAGTAGGAAAGTGGTAAAGTGCATTTCAGTTGTAACCGGCTGCTCCAATTATTTAGCGCTGGAAGTTGGCATCCCCGCAAAGCTGCGTTCGCCGGCGAGAACCTTACGGAATGTGATTGTTGGTGAGACCCGGCTGTAAAAAGTCTCCCGACGGGCCCACATGTATAAATTGGCGCGTCACAACGGAATTCTAGAGCGCTAACTCACATAGAGCGGGTTTTTAGTCGGCCGGGAGACATTTTCGAGTCCAATTATTTTTCGACACAGGCCCCGTCCGAGAGCAGTTTGTTTTTGATCGGAAAAAAGTGGCCTTCTCACTTGTTTTTGGACGCGCCATGGCCGCCTCGGATTTATAGAAGTGTTGGCGATATGGGATCGCTGGAAGATTGCGGATTCGGATACGCTTCCATCGAATTCATTAAATATTAGGAATGTCTCCTTGGATCGCGCTGTTTACGGGTCCGGGGACAATTATATTATGGCGACGTTATCTGAAGCTGTTATCTGCATGTTGTTTTTCTCTCGATCACCTTAAAACTTGGGAAAGAGTGAATCAATTTAGGCACTGTTTTTACTTGTGTAGATGAATTTTCTTAGCAATTCCTATCAATGGATGCATTTTGATACCAATATCTAGATACACTGATAAAAATGATCATGTAAAATTACACGTTGTTCACACCATGTATTGTTGTAAAATGGTCCCAATATATACTGTACCTACTACTAGGAACTCGAGGTAAGTACTTAGATTACATTTTTTACAGCAAAGTACATAATTGTTATCAATAATAATAATATCACTACCCCTCATTTTAATCACGAGGATTAGGCCAGAAGTCGAAGACTTGTGCGGGAGAGGGGGCGCCATATTATTATTATGCAGGCCGCATTTGCGCGTAGGAACGACTTACGTTGGTAGGCCCTAACCATCTGTGCAGGAATGAGGGAAACATGGAAAGCCTCATTAATTAGAGGATAGTGAAACGTCGACCGGTATCAAAATCTTACATTGATCCAAGCCAACAATTTTCCACTCTACGTTACCCACAGATAGGGTGCCAATCCTCTCCACGAATGTAGCTGTCGAAATATGCAAAATTGCATTTCCTACGCACTAAAATGCGGTTATGCAACAAAAAAATACATATTCAAGTGCATGATGTATATTTACATAATGTATTGTGAATTTGTAAAAAAGATGATAATAATAACGTTCAATAACGTATATTATGTTATACCCAAGGAAACATACTTGTGATAATTTTTTATACTGTTGTATTATATTTTACAGGTATGTGCAAATGACATCTTATTTTTTTAATACTTACTCATTGTTATACTTTTAAAATACAACTGTTTAGAGAAATACATAGGAAAGAACAATGTCGCAGCATGTAATAGTATCTCAAAAAGGCAAAAGTATAGTTTCGCCTTTATTTTATACTGAAATTTAAATTTCAAAATGAGGTAACTGTAACACTGGAAATGCTGTAACGTGTCCTTTCCAAATCTGCTCAAGCTACGTTTTCTATAAATATATCTAGTAGTTTTGTAGTTTTCTTTATTTATTTTTACATTTTATTAATAATCAATGATCAAAACTATATACTGAGTGGTTTTATTGTTTTTGCAAAATTAATGCCTAAAACATTTGTACGAATGTAAAGGTACTATTTTTATTGACAATATAATGAGTAGCTTGTAAGTAATATAGTAAGTATTTGATATTAATTTCACATCCACATTAAAAGGCAGATTGAAAAACATTATGCGATAATAATACAAATGAAACACATACCTGGCATATTGAAATTATCTAATTACCTTTTAAATTCAAATTTACTTTGGGACATAGAGGGTGTCCATATATAGCTGAAGTAAATCTTAGTGAAGTGAGTCTTCTGGAATTCCGCTGTTTGAATAAGATACTTAGGTACCTATGCTATAATTTCATATCCGTAAAATTTAGGAAGCTTGGCAAATTAAAAGAAAAATCTTAATATTTTGAATGTTGAATATTACTGCAAAATTTGAATATCTTAGGTCTATTATAAGAAATATCTAAAATCAAAAAAAAAAAACAAAAACCCAGAATATTTTGTTGTGCTTAATTTTTTTACAAAGTTGATAGTTTTTATACATTATCAGTAATTTCTGTTTCCCGTTTCTGCCTAACAAATGTTACCTAACAAATGGACATCAGTCCCATATGTCCTAGCAAAGTTTAAACTTAACTACAATCACAGCTGTAATAGATAATGAGAAAATAAAATACAGCGTAGGGCAACAAATATTTGAACTATAAAAGTTCAAGAGGCAGCGGCGTAAGTAGCTCCCTCTACAATGATGAGATTGAATTTATCATGTCAAAAATTTCCGGTATACCAAATTTCGTTTGTACCACTAAATACAGAAATTTTAACCATGTGCTCAGGGAGGCCTAAAACGACAAATAATTATTCTGGAATTCTAGCACGATGTTTAAAAAAAATAGGGCAAAACCCTCATTCGGCGCCTATGAATTCTATAATAATAATCGTCCGAGATGGCTTAAATCTTAGAACTACCATGTGGTCGTTTTTTACATCATTTCCAATGGTAGAAACGACGAAAATGAACATTGATAATAATACCTGAGAGGTAATAGCTAATCCGGTTAGCTATTTACTCTTTACTATTTAGTATTATTTTACATTAGTTTTTCGTTTCAAACTGCATTTTCACTCGTTTAAGTATAGCTTTGTCAGGATCAGCCACTAAAATACACACTTTGCGTACAATTAAAATTTCCTTCTAAGAGAATCAAACGCAAAGAATATTAACATATAACAGAGAATTTTGAATGCCACCACGGCAGTCTTTAATTGTAAAATCTTGTCCGATAACATAGAAAAGCAAACCGGCGAATTTTACTATACGAAAATATCTGTACCCGATACAAATGTCTTTATTTAATTGCTATGAAACGTTTAAAATTGAAAAAATAGACACTGCAAACTGAAGACAAACAGAAAATCACAAACGTAAACACAGAGGGTTTTAATTTTGACAAGAAATTGTTGGTGGTTGCCTAACTATACGTCAAACGTGCGCCCGCGGCTGCCGCCCGCCAGAGTCGGTGATAAAGTAGGGTTTAATATGGTTTCGAAAAACATTTTTTTCACCTTATAAATAAGTTTGGAAATTTCTTGAAGGGCGTTAATTCATATTTTTCTATATCCCTTCTTAAAGTATTTCTACTTAACCATAGTTAACCCTGTATACATCAATTTCTTCGAAGTTTATTTAAAAAAATTAAAATAAAATTTTGATTTTTGACACCCTGTAACTCGCTTACTATAATCCTTTGACCTAAAGCAAGTTTGACTAGATCACATTTTTGACGTCACAAATCTCCTGTTACTCTATGTATAATTTATTATGGGTCATTCTGTAAACATATTTAATGTGTACCATAGATTTCTTCGCTCGGATTTTCTACAATAGTTCATTAGTATGCAAATGTAAAAAATATTGTCTAAACATTTCGGTTTGTTTCTCAGCACAATTCAATATCTGCGCCTGCAGTCTGAATTCCATTAAGAGAGAACTTCCTAACGTATCCTGACATAATCTTCAACTGGAAGAAGGTCTGACGTATTCAAAATGTCTGCCGTACAATTAAAACATCAAGTCTTCTTAATTTAACGCCGCCCGACAGTCGGACAGCCATCTCATCAAATTAACATACATATTTATATTTTCATATGTACTAAATTTTAAATATTCAGATAAACTTAAATTTATTTAAGTCCGATTTCCGACCAATCAGGACGGGCGTTGCCGATCGCAACTTATTTGCTACTTTTTAGCTTTATTAATGTAGCAGGTTCGTTTGTTATTCAAATTTTAATGCCGCTGATTTAACTGATGTTTTTATTCTATATTCATTGGGACTCGTTGCGGAAGCAACAAGTTTTAAACATTCTATGCAAAGATTTTTGGATTAAATAACAATTTAACTATTATTTGATATTTGGTAAGAAATTCCTGGACGTTTTATTTGACAAGGGAAGGGAACCCACCTCTACGAGGCCGCCCAGGTCTACAGAGATGGTGAAGGATAAAGAGCGATAATACCGCTCGATCCTAATCCATACAAGGCCACCGTTCGCCAAGAAAATAACGGCGCGCAAACAACTAAACTATTATTTGATATTTGGTAAGAAATTCCTGGACGTTTTATTTGACAATATTTAATTAAGCAAAAACTAGAGGTAAAATTAGTATTGCAATTAAATATCTGGCAATTCTTCATCAAATGTGAGAATTTGTGGAACTAAAAAAAATAGAGTGCATTTAAGACAGTTAAATTGGCAGCAGTAATAATAATAATAATAATAATAATAACCTTTATTATTCCAACAGGAAAACCCAATTACAGGAATAAGTAATAAACAAAACTAAGTGGTAATAAGAAACTAAAAATAAATACATATAATATATACTAATAAAGAGACAAAATCATATAACACACATATAAGTTACGTTAAGTGAGAAACAAAATGACACAGAGACTTTAAACTGCCAGTAATGCAAAAGACAGTAGTAATCCAAACTGTAAAGGTTACTAAGGTTACTACAAATAATTCTTTAGCCTCCCCTTGAGATATAGTGACTCTTCTTTGGATTTCGACGAACTACCACTGAAATGTAATTTTATATTATGATGACTGGAATGCGCCAAAAGCTGCGCGAATGGATTATTCATGATCAGCGTCATATTTTGTTTTGTGCCTTTAGCAATGGCGGGCTTAGCTGATTGTGAATTGAAATGAAATTGAATTCTGGATATGGAAAATTATTTCGTGCTATATGCTGGTTAATTTTACAGTCCCTTATAAAACATGACATGCTCCAACAATAACACCCACAAAAATACGCAAAGAATAACACTAACGAGATACAAGATAAAAGAAGAAACCACACTGTACGCCAATGACGTGTTTACAAACAAAATAATGGGAAATTAAGAACACAAGTCATATCGTACGTGCAGATGGTTGTCTCTCTCGCACCCACATACATAACCAATGAAGTATGTCTTTGCTGAGTTTCATGTGCCTCCTTTTGTCTGCTCCTAGGTTTGGTACCTTTATTTGGATGCGCAAATGGACTAAACGCATTCCATATCGTACATTTCAGTGGGAACTACAAACGAAATGAAAGTTACTACAAACTATTACAACGGTTTTTTCAGCACCCGCTTGAGATTACTTTAGATTTCGAGTAACTACAAATGAAATGATAGTTACCAGAAACAACTATAAACGAATTTTAAGCCTCCGTTTGAAATATTGTGACTTCACTGTACATTTCGGGCAACTCAAACGAAATGAAGGTTATTACAAACGATTCTTTAGTCTTCGCTTGAAGTATAATGACTCTACTTTACACTCTACGGAACTACAAACAAAATAATAGTTACTACAAATAACCATAATCCATTTTTTAGCCTTCATTTGAAGTATAGTGGATCTACTTTAGATTTGAGGGAACTACAAACGAAAGGAAAGTTACAACAAACAACTACAAACGATTCTTTAGCTGAAAGTATGGTTGTATTTTAGATTTCAAAGAATTACAAACGAAATTTAGGGTACTACACACGATTCTTTAAATATGTTCATGGCCTCGGTGTGATTTATACTTTTTTGCTTACCTACTCTTAACAATAATGTTAACAATAATAGTGAGTGTCCTGAGGATGTCACGATAAGTGACAAAATGTCGAAAATTGAGAAAATTTAGTGTTTTCTTTGAAATCTGGCCTCTAACTTCCCACTATCGACAACATACTGAACAAAAATAAGGCTGCTAATATCATTAGCATAGTTAGAATAATAATGACGTTGGTATGGGTCTCGACTTTTTTCATTGGTTAAAAAATGTTTGTTTCTTCTAACCTAGCTTTACTTCCTTGACCACCCTGTTACGCTCAGAGAAGTTCTTTCCAAATTTTGTAATAATGTTTGATTAAACTCTGTAATAACAGTTTTACAATTGATGTAAGAAGTTGTGACGTTGTGTCAATGGTTTTTTGAATTTTTCTGTTTTTGATGGATGGTTTTATTGTATTTTTATTAATCCCAATCTTTTTCGTTCCTATAACATTTTCTATTACATTGTTCGATAATTATTGTACGATTTTGTAGTTTCCTGATGAAGCAGCAATAAAGGCTTCGAAAGCTTGAATAGAAATAAGGAGTTTTTTTCTTGCCTATACTGCTATACCTGGATTAATTTCAAGCTACTTGAATACTTACTTAAATGATCATACGTGAAGCATTTATAAAAGGGTATATGACACAACTTTATTCGAGTATTTTATACAACAAATTGTTATATATTCTTAACCTGTCGTTGCTCGTTCGAGACATCCAATTGCTCTGTATTCATTTTCGGAGTAACACAAGTGGTAGTCGAAAACAGACCGCCTGAGTTTAGGCAGACGTTTTATTATGTATGTATTCAGGGAGGATACTTTCCGTATTTAAATTTGTTCAGGACACAGTTCACTTTAAAACGTATGGAGATATAAGGTGTACCTCGTGTGGTACATGACGGGCAGACGAGGTAGAGCGACAGCGGACAGCGAAAGATAGCATCGCTCGTCATTACAATAACAAATAAGAACAGAGAGCGCCGTGTTCGGCGGACGGTGAGACCATAAATAGCGTTCGCGGGATTGCCCTTCCACCAATCCATATCCTCGGCCATTTAAATTGTATTAAAGTCACTTGCTGTGACATCCGATTATGTAACCTTCGGACGGCAACTGAAATATTTTCCCCCTAGTTAGCCAGGCTTGACATAATATTCATTGTTTCCCTGCAGCTGCCTTTGCAGTACTGAAATGTTTCAATTGTTTATATTTTATAAGGGAGGCGTAGTTATTTAGTATTATCACTCCTAGGATTCAGTTTATCAAACACAAATTTTCCGCATCGTAGCTATTAATACAGAAGAATGGAAGGTATCAATTTGTATTGATTTTAGATTCAAGGACCTTAATAAACTAGGGACCTAAAGTTACTGATTTCCAAGAGAGAGTGTTAATGCTTCTAAAAATTTCTACATCTCTTCAATTATCCTTGAAGTTGTTTGACATAGTTTGAAGGAACTTGGGCAAATGATGTATTAAGGATATTGTTGGCAATCCTGTCTTGCCTTTTCCTGGTCTTGTCTTGGTCTTGTAAGACCTCGTCAGAGCTTCGAGAGATACGTACCCACAGTTACCAAATTCGCAATAAAGGTCCATGTTTCCCTTTTGTATGAAAAAGTCCCGCTTGAATCATACAAGAGTTTTGCAAAATTGCGAGACGAGAAATTTGCGAGACATACAAGACTTTAAATAAAGAGACTCTTGTTTTATTTTGCAAGACAAAACAAGACTTATTTAAACTTTGCAACATTTCTTATCTCAGCCAACATTAATCAAGGAGAATAATTTCCTCCAGCAGCTGCTGCCTAACAAAATGACGTTTATTGCATTATCTCAACGTCTTCTTGATACTGGTAATGTTCCTCGTCCTGAAAATCGTGGCCCAGATTGACAAGTCGATGTGAAAATTCGAGGATCATATTTTGGTCATTATGGAAAGGGATCCGAGGCGTAACACATGAGCTGTAGCCAGTGCCTCTGGACCTTCCTCAAGCCTCTACGACAACAATGATTATATTCATAACACCTACAGTGGGTTTAGGCTAGGTTTCGATGGTTCATGTATGCAATAGTCTCTCAAGAATCATACAAGAATTTTGCAAGACGAGTTTGCGAGTCTAATCTTGTCTAAACAAGACGAGAGTTTCTTTAAAAACTATTTCATATTTTCTTGTCTTTAAATTGCCCAGAACTGGCTTTTCAGAAAAATTAATAGGCGCAATTAATTTCTTGTTGTTTATATAATAAAAATCTCTCTTGGAAAATGTTTCAGATGCAGTCAGACACGGAATGTTTTTGTACTGATGATTTAGACAATGTGATGTTCTGACTTAAATTCGCTTAATTTTATTTTATAAGACCATCTAAAATTTACTGGTTCTAGCAGTAGAAAATAAAATGAACTTAAGACAGCGAATCATAAATATATGTCAGACAAATACCACGATTTTTTGTTTAATGTTCGACGTCATTAAGTCGAAGACTCGTCCCACCTGTTACTGCAAATAGTGTATTTTCTCAACGTCTTTTATGAATATTTTTTTGTTTATCAGTTGCAGCTTCAGAATTTTAATGCCATTGAGTATTGTAGAAATTAATTTAGAGCGTCTAATTTCTTTTAGCATCATTAATAAAACAACCTCTTCAATTTTATTTGTAAGTGAACTGCTTTCGAAATATTGGTACGCTGTAAAAAAAAGTTGCTGTGTAAACTATATTTTCCAGTGTGTAATTCAACTGTTTTTTTATACATTTTTTTATAAAATGTGTTACTAGTATTTTAATAAAATATACTCAATTTGTACAATATGTACCAATAATGTGTTAACAGTACACAATTTTGTGTTAACTTAACACTTCTCTGTCTTTTATAACCTTACTTCTGATTAGTAGTGCACAACTACGCAGATGCAGTAGCTACGGTAGCAGTTCTAACACACCGTACGCCATTGTATTCCTGTTGCGTTGTTGTGTTCAGTTAATTCTTGTTCGCGGTGTTCAAATGGAGAATATTTAAATTTAAATTGAGGATTGATCTAAGAAAATAGTAAGTACCTACTTATCTAACAAATATTGCTGATAATTGTGAAAAAGCTAAAGCTAACCAGAACTATAAATCTTAAAAGTATTAGAGCGCTTTACGAAAATTCACTTTGAGGTTTTAGAATACTGTATCTGTATTTAATTTCCTATAACTTTAGAGAAAGATGTTCAAATCATTACTAGTGTAGAGGTATAAAAGGCTAATAAATAAACATTTTTATGTTTTTTTTGCAAAATGGCCAGTTTTGTTGGTTATTTTCTATTTATTTAACTGTGATGGCAACTTATTTTAAAATTTAAAATCAAACGCTAGAAAACCGTTGTTTGAATTAAATAGAGCCCTTTTTTTAAACCTATTTTAAGGAATATAAAATACAAATAAATTTACCACACACTCAGTAACATTGAAATTTTGAGCTTACTGACTGCAGTATTTCCACTAGTGTTACGTATTTGTAAAAAAGTACATTTTTATATCAATTTAAGTTATATATTTCATCACTTTACATCCTCAAGTATATTTATTTTGAGAAACTTTAGATACCTCACCACCCCGTATACCTGTATTTATAATAAAATTATTAGTCAGTCTTTATAAGCTTAGGTAATATTCTCATTCCAAATTTAGCCATGCTTGGTATGATGACAAATAACAAGTAGGAATTCTCCATATTGATCAAGTTCACACATTTTAAATCGAAATAATCGCATATTTTAGCAATCCTATTAATTCAATTTACATTATTGTACGTTTTCAACAACAAGTGAAGATTAAAATGAATGTCACGGACCATTGCAATGGATTGATGTGTCGAATTCAAATTTTTTAGGTTATTGTATGGCAGACACATACATTTGCCACGGTAGGGTATTATGTAGTATACCGTAAAATCAGTAAATTCGCTGGACTTTCCTGTATTGTATGTGATTATTAAATCATCTATACAACGTCTTGATTGATGGTAAGTTCTTTTGGAAATACGTACACTGATAAAAATTATTGCCGATGTTACACTATCGATTGTTGGTTGTTTATTGTCTAGGTCAATAGGGTGAATAACATTCCAGAATGCTGTGTTACAACTGTAATAGAAAATTACTACTTACGAATATGCATTTTTTCATAGTAAAACCATGTTTTTGTACGCATGAAATGTAATGTTACAACATTATGTATTTTTTAGAAAAAATCATGTAATTTGATTTGAAAGATGTAAGCATGGAGATTCTTGTAATACAGTATCTGGTATTTTTGTATATGTGAACAAATGTGAATTTACAATCATTTTTATCAGTGTAAGTAGTTACGAGTATATTCGTTTTTATTTACTCAGTTTTCCATTTGAATTATAAATTCCTACTACAGTAGGTAAACTAAGGTTAGGTAAACATCAATAATTAAATTAACGAAAATATTATTTGTACCACTTATAAAATGCACAATATACTCTAAAAATGTGGACTCAATATCACACAATAATTTGTCAAGTTCAGTCTACACTAAATTGAGTAAAGTTTTCTTCTATTGGTTTAAGGAATATAATGTAATTTTATAAGGTAAACTGTATAAATTATATGTAAATATATGTACTAGTAACAGCATTTATGAAAAAGTTTTTTTATATTTTTAGGTATTAATAATATTGTGTGAAACTAACTACTCTGTGGACAAAAGCCCCAACCAGCGTTGAATTACACCCACAATATCTATCCATATATTCCTTATTATTAGCTTTTGTAACATTTTTTACTGCATTAGAAAGGTATTTTAAGCTAATATAAATCAATTCTCGTGCAATTCCTATCAATGAAGTCATATGTATGTTCTCTGATACCAAACATCTACGTATGCTAATGAGCAATTCCACAGACAAAGCTCTATTCAATAATTACCTAAAGAAATTAATCTATCTAAATTTACTAACCTGCTTTAATGAAAACACTCTATAAATCCAGCTTCACTTTTAGCAGTGGGAACACGACAATTCAACCACAATATATGAGATCTGACCTATTTCTGCATTTTTAGGATTGCAGTAAAAAATGTTACAAAATAATAATAAGGAATATGGGTAGATATTGTGGATTCAACGCTAGTTGGGGCTTTAGTCCACAGAGTAGTTAGTTTCACACAATATTACTAATACCTAAAAATGTAAAAAAAACTTTTACATAAATGGTACACATTATTCAAGTAGATATGTCATATTTAATTTATTGACAGGCTGTCACTTTTGTCATTGTCGATTTTTAACTTCAAATAATTTTAATTTTTATAATAATTTTTATAGTTAGATATTTGACTCAACTTAAAGGAGGCCACCTGAAGAAGCAATCCTAAAAATGCAGAAATAGGTCAGATCTCATCTATTGTGGTTGTCCTGTTCCCACTGCCAAAAGTGAAGTTAGATATTTATAGAGTGTTTTCATTAAAGCAGGTTAGTAAATTTAGATAGATTAATTTCTTTAGATAATTATTGAACAGAGCTTTGTCTGTGGAATTGTTCATTAGCATACCTAGATGTTTGGTATCAGAGAACATATATATGACTTCATTAATAGGAGTTGTAGGAGATTTGATTTATATTAGCTTAAAATACCTTTCTAATTCAGTAAAATTTAATTTTTAATTTAATATTATTTAATTTAATTTATGAAGTCTGAAACATAAAATTTCCATTTTTTTTTTTGGTCCCGATAGAATAAAATATCTCCCAAATTGTTGATTTGTGTTTAATTTTTTACTGTGCAAAAAAGATTCTATACACTGTAAAACAATAATTACACAATACTGTATTAATCGAGGTCCATACAAAATTGTGCTACTTACCATTTTCTTTGATCAAACCTCAAACAACATTAATAAGTTAAATGTTCTCAACCAGTCAGGAACACAGAGGTGTGTTAAGTTTGCACAAAATGGTGTAGTTTTAACAAATCACTGGAAAATATTACACAAATTCAGTCTATTTATAATACTAATAATGTTAACACATTTTGTGTAAAACGTACAAAAAATGCATAGTGTGTAAAACCATTAGGGAAATTTTACACATCTTACATTACACATTGGAAAATCTCATTTACACAGAAACTTGTTTACAGTGTAGTACTATTTTTGATATAAAATATTCGTGTTCATAAAATATGGATATGGATACCTAACACGTGCCGCTTTGGTTGTACAGGTATAATATATATTTATTATTACAGCAGACAAATATCGTAGGCCCATTGATTTTTATGTCTCAACATAATACTACTAATAAATCTATTAAATGAAACGCGTACTGCATAAAGAAACATAATTCCAGAAGTCGTAATTTACAATCTAGTAATAAAATCAACAGTTAATTGATTATCTGTTGTGCAAGAACATAGATAGCGATTATGCGTTGTGGTGTACTATTTTGTGTTTACCAAGCTTATGCTCGAGGCTCTATAGTCGGTAAAGGTTGCCTGTATTATAACTAATATGTTTATTATTAATGTCATTCGTAGTCGCAACAGTATTCACACAGTTATGGACTTTGCTTTACTAACTAGTAGTAGTAGTCGTTATTCACGACTGAATGGGTTTCTTTAAATACATACGGAAATATATCGAAAGCCGGTACGTGCTATAAGATTAAAATAATTAAATATATACACAATAATAGAACAAACAAAAATCATCTCACAAAAACTATTTAAATTGTTTAAAAACTATTATTTAAGTTCATTAAGTTTGCAATTAAGAATATTTTATTGTAGTTCTTATTATAGTTTCCACAAGTACAATATAATTTATTGGATAATTTTACAGCTAGTTTGTTCCCGCTACTTGCAGATGGAACGTTTTTGTCTATTTTTTAAAAAATGAATAAAGAGAAATTAAATCAGTAGTAAATAGGTAACAATAAAAAATTAATAAATTGATTTAAAAAAAATTAATGTTAAATATCATTATTCATTACTTTTATTTAATTATTTTTCTAATTAAAACAAGTATACAGATAAAAGTATGTCTGTAATTTCACATAACTTTACGTTGGCAATTTGTGACCAGAGTAAAGTTATGCAAAATGCATAATTTAGGTATCAAATGAAATAAGTATACCTACTGTAATATTAGAAATAAACATGGATTAAATCCCATTTTATGTTATGTGATTTTACAATTATTATGCAATTGGTATTGTAAAATATGGATGTGTAATTTTACTGAGTAGATAATTTATCCTTTCTTATATTTTATATAATATATTTACCTTTATAACTAACATTGAAAAATATGGATAGAGAAAACTTTTTCAATAACTATTTCACATAGGTATGTGACTGAATATCAATGTGTAAAAAATTGAACAATATGCATATGTGAAAAAAATGTATAGGTATTCCACTCAGTTATATCCCAATAAACACTCATACGTATATAAAACGTTTATTATGACTTAACACCATTTAAAAAATAGGTAATTTCATAACGTAGAATCAACTTTCAAATGTCGCTGGTTTACACGTTGCAAGACACTAACGTTTACACGTTATAATTTAGTAACTGTAACACGAATATTACACGATAAAAATGTACGTTTTTAATACGTTATTTTTTAACGTACATTGTACGTTTATATTAAAGGTTGTAAAACCGTTATTTTAAACGTTTTTTATTGCATTAAATGCACTGATGATTTTAATTTAAATTGGTAGTTTTAAAAGCTACTTTTAACGTAATTATCAATACAATTAAATAAGAACAGTTTTTCATATTTAAATTTATTAAAAAAAAAAATGTATCTACAGCTTATCAAACATTATTATTTATTTTTCGTGCCTTGGCTAAATCTAGCAGCCGAATGCTTCAGCCATTCCTTTACCGCCCAGGCAACTCGCAGATCATTTTTCTCGTTTGCGGGGAAGTTGAGCTTTGCTTCTTCTAGAATCAAAAGTACAATTTGAAATCAGTGGTCACATATTACTTTTTATGTTACCTAAAACAATGCTCATAGCTGTTGTGTTTTCAAATGTCACTTTGTTATAACGGTCTTTCTAATTAAATTGAATTCCTAACTGATTTTCCATGATAAATTTCATTATTCGTCGCATTACTCCTTCAATGCCTGACCCATCTAGGTAACTTCTAACTGGCCGCCAAGCCAACGGCCATATTGAAAATGAGAATCATCTACAATTCTACATAATGACTGTTAGATTCCTACGTAACTTCTTTCTTGCCGATAGATTTACAACTACATTTATATATAGCGATGAAATGCTAGAAACAAATATAGAGAATTACTTACCACAGAAGTAATACAACACAAAGGACAGCTTCGACAACCGGCAGATTAACCTGACTCCTGACTGGGACTGCGCTACCCTACCCGATGCAGCGAGTATCACGTGATTTATTTTCGACCAATCAAGTGAATTATTCTTAAAAAGGTTCTTATACATATTTAATTGAACGTGTAAAAAACGTTTATTTTGACTTAAATTCTAACGCATTGCAAAATCCGTAAATGAACATAAAGATTTATTACTACATGTTCTTTATTGTGTATACAAACGAATTCTAACACCATAGAAGTAGCTTTCTGAATGTAAATATTGGGAACACTCACGAAGTGGCGACATCTGTTGAAGTAAAATGAAACCCCTCCGGGGTGAACCACATAGTTTACACATCTTATAGAGAAGCGGCAATTTGTAAGTAAAGCAAGCTTTGATAAGAAATATTAATTGAAGTTATTATTTCAATATTTTAATTACTTCAACACTTCAAATAGTTATATAACATTTTTCCATACGAAAACGAACACGCACAAATAACTGCACTTAAAACAACAGAAAAATATTACTTGTCAAATGTAGGTGTATACCTTCCTAATTTACATGAAATTTCAATAAAGTCGCTTTTAATCTCTTTAGGTGGTAGATGTGAAAATTTACATTCTGTTATATGAAATTTTTTAATAAGACGAAATGTTTTCGGTAACCGTATTTATCAAAACAAGTAAAAATACATAGGGCATTGTATTTAAATTTTCATTTTTGAAATCCGGTGAAAGTGGTAGGTAATAAAGATGTAGGGATGTAACTTTCATGCATCCTATATTTGAAATTTTTATTTATGTAATAAAATAACGATCTGATATTCCTTGTCATTGACATTTAGTACATAATTACTTAGAAGTTTACGTCATAAAAACGTTAACAACAATAGTAAAATTATAGTCTACCTGTAACATTAGTTTAACGTAAGAATAATGACTAGTGAGGATTTTAAATAAAATAAAACGTGTTTATAACGTTATACTATAAACGTGTTTTTACACCAAAAACAAACCGTCGATTTTGTAACGTAACACGGTTTATCGACCAATGATACGTTGATAAAACGTTTAAAATACGTACGTGTGTTTACTGGGATGTTAGCTAAATAAAATCTTTTAAGGGTAACACTGAACAATTTTTGAGTTAGCTTTCTAAACTATCTGTTAGTCCAAATTGAGTTATATTATCAATCTATTTCATTATTTTTTCACAATACCTATACAATTTAAATAAGTATTGAGTTACCTACTTTACATAATTTAAAAAATAGTAATGATTTTTCTTTATACTGTGATGGTTTTTACAGTTTTTATGAAAATTGGACCTATTGTGTACCTACCTACCTAAACATGTTTAACTTTTTACAAATTGTAAATTATTACTTTATAAATATTTATGGCAATAATTATTATTACTATTAATAACGTTATGACTATTATAAATAATTATGTCATAAAAATTACAGTCTATAAAAGGGAAACCTGTTCAGTTGGTACACAATATGGGTTTAATATAATTGTGGGAGCAACCATAACAACAACAATAATACTCAGTGGTGTTGTATGACTGATGGAAGTCAAACGGCTCTTTATTTAAAAAATAAATAATTTCCAGGTTTGATCTATTTTCCAAAATTGCATGGCTAAGTGGTTGAGGATCAAATGAAATGGTAATAATGTAATGATACATACAATGTAGATTTTCTGAAATAATAAGCAAATCAACAATTTTTTGTATCGGATTGTTAGTTATCTGTTTCTACCAAAACATTCATGACACAGTCTCACTTTCCAGTTTACACCACGCTTTTTTATGCAAATTGTAATTTGAACACGTACTTACAATTGCGGTCCATTGTCCATGATCGGATTTGAACAATACACTTATGATTATTGTCCACAAACAGCAGTGACTTGTACCATACACAACAAAACTACATCTGCGCGTCGGTACCTGCTCGCACCCATCTTTATTTTCCCCCTTCCACTTACTAACCAATGTAATCTTTACAACGATTTGTGTTATTTTTACACAATACCTATGTTCTCACTCACACATATTTTGTCTAACCAAATATTGTGTACATAACCTCATTTGTTTCTTAAAATGTTAAATTTGTTAAAAATTCAACACCAAATTAATTCACCCATAATTGTGTTTGAATTTACTCACTGTTATTTTTTACTGTGTACGGAAATATAAACCGCGCTAAACGTGACGATACGCTAATTTAATTGCGTTTTCCTGCCAGGTGGTTTTGTTTACATTCCTTGGCAATGTAGTATAAATGTTAATATTTTAATTATTATGTGATTATTGCTGACAGACACATGTTCTGACCTTTCAATATGTTTGAAAGATTACCCTGTAATTGGTACATTTTAAACCAATATAAAACTCATGCAACTTCCCCATTAAAAGAATACTACCGACAATTTTTTTCCGTGTAAGTATGTGCAGATAGTTAAGTGTCTACTAATTAACCATTGAACTTTCGTAGTTATTTTTTTATATTTCAAGCAAGCACCAATGTCTTCTGAAATTTTACAACGTAAATGAATTATGTTAAGTAACGTTTGTTGTCTGATCCAGCATTGAACTCTCCTCCTTGGAACTTCAACTGGGCTTTGGTGACTGCCTATATTAGGTAAAATTATATTTCTGTTTACATTTAGACCAATCTATATTGAAGATTAGGGTACCTCGTAGTTATTTTTTTATATTTAAAGCAAGCACGCAATGTCTTCTGAATGTTTACAACGTAAAAGAATTATGTTAAGTAACATTTGTTGTCTAATCCAGCATTGAACTCTCCTCCGTGGAATTTCAACTGAGCTTTGGTGATTGCCTATATTAGGTAAAATTATATTTTTGTTTACACTTAGTCGAATCTATATTGAAGTTTAGGTGACCTCGTAGTTATTTTTTATATTTAAAGCAAGCACGCAATGTCTTCTGAATGTTTACAACGTAAAAGAATTATGTTAAGTAACGTTTGTTGTCTAATACAGCATTGAACTCTCCTCCGTGGAATTTCAACTGAGCTTTGGTGACTGCCTATATTAGGTAAAATTATATTTCTGTTTACACTTAGACCAATCTATATTGAAGTTTAGGTTATCTGGTAGTTATTTTTTTATATTTCAAGCAAGCACCAATGTCTTCTGAAATTTTACAACGTAAAAGAATAATTATATCAAGTAACGTTTGTTGTCTGATCCAGCATTTAACTCTCCTCCTTGGAACTTCAACTGGGCTTTGATGACTGCCTATATTAGGTAAAATTATATTTCTGTTTACATTTAGACCAATCTATATTGAAGTTTAGGGTACCTCGTATTTTTTTATATTTCAAGCAAGCACCCATGTCTTCTGAAATGTTGCAACCTAAAAGAATGATGTTAAGTAACGTTTGTTGTCTGATCCAGAATTGAACTCTTCTCCGTGCAACTTCAACTGGGCTTTGGTGACTGCCTGTATTAGGTAAAATTATATTTCTGTTGACATTTAGACCAATCTATATTGAAGTTGAAGGTGTCTGTTACTATAATTGTACTAAGCACTGAGAAATGTAAAGAATTCCTTGACACAGAATGATTTCAAAGAAATATATGTTTAAGCCACACTTAGAATATTAAACGTTTTGATTTTACGGCAGATGACTTCCTAGAATCCAGTTTATCGATTTCCAACAAATAATTGAGTCAAAGTGGGATGACTGCGTCTATATTTGACAGGTTTGATTCTGGGTTTACGTCTCTATAAATTTATATTTTATGAGAGGGGATTATGCACATAAATTATTAGGAATATGTTCCCATTTTATTACTTTTACATTGTATAGCTACGTGATATTTAACGTCTCTTGTCGGACAGGATCGTTATAAGATCAATAAAATTATATTGCCCGAAGCGGAGGTCAGGTGAACAATTTTAATTGTGAATTAACAGTAACAATTATAATTATTGTTATTGACTATAAAGCTACGAGTAGGTATATAGGTAGGTACGCATAATCTGAAAACTAAGTAAACTAGGTAGGATATCATGTTAATTATAATTGGAGTACTACTTTATATAGTAATCATTTCAGATATCCTGATGTTGGTACCTGTCGTTTTCCTTGTTTTAATTAGATTAATTCCTTACTAGTTACAGTGTGTTGTGAGTGTCTTCGTGATATTAATTTATAATTATTTATCATGTTTTCACTCTTAAAACGCTCAGGAACAAAATAATCGTCGAGTTTGTTCCGAAAATGATCCAAATCAAATTAGTACTTTTTTTATACCAATCTATTGTGTAGAATTTTCTGTATAGGTATACAGGCGGGTTTTATACTTATAAGTATTTATAGGTACAGAGTGATTGAGAAGTTAGGTATCTGAAAATATTCTGGAATAGATAGGTACTTCGTAAAAAAAATTCCGAGAAAAAATAGTTCTGGTTGTTTCAACCTTTACATATCGTATTAACTTTTTTGTGATGCAATTATTTACTTTAGCGTGTGAAATATCAAAAATGACTTACGTCTATATCAACTCTGAGTGCAAGTGTAATGCAAACGTTGGCGTGGCACGGAAAATTTATAACCAAATCGTTAAAGAAATGGAAGTCCGCGGCATCCACAGCGGAAGTGCATTTTTAAATCATTGTTGAACTGTAATTGTATTTGTAAGTTCATTCATTAATTTTTTTTTTTAAATAAGCTGATATACTCGCAACAAGAATTCAGACGACTTACGTCATACGAACTAATGAATAATTCATTATATTTTCATCAAAATATTTAAGAAACTGCAACTGATATAAAACTATATACTACACAAAAAGTTTGCATTATATATTGCACTAAATTGCAAAAAAATATTGTTTTTAACTCAACCAAATATCGAGAATTATGTTGACAATAAAAACAAATGTGTAACTTCAGCCGTGAACGGCTGAATTCTTGACGCGAGTATTAGCATTAACTTTATACAGTATTACCATGAACCATAACTCAACCCGTTTTACTGTAATAATATATATTTTGAATAAGTAGACATCGTTCTCTTCGAATAAAACCAACTTTAATTTTCAGGTAGTTGTGTCTTCCCATTACCTGGCGATCAAGTTTCAGTTTTGTTTTAAAATGTCCCTTACTTTTTTTAGTTCTTCTATTATCAAATTATTCAATTCTCACAAAATGCCCACAACTAATTTACTTAAGTTAATATGAATGTAAATGATAAAAACACGAGACTTATCTGGAGCGTAAGTAACTCAATGCCTTTATAATTAATTGTTATGTGCTACCTGCTCTTCAGGTAGAAAAGGAATTTCTAAATTTGATAATAGAGTGACTGGTGCGTTTATAACCCATTGGCCTTTTTAATTTAAAAAACTGATAAAATATATATTTTCGTTAATATATTTGAAAATTTTATATGACTGCACTTTAGATTGGGGAATAACGTATGGAAAATATAATACTTACCTGGAAACGCCAGAAAGTTATCACATCCACCATTTATCACAGCAAAGATAATAATCTCAAAAATCGTTCCCTAGATTTATTATAAAATTAAGTCCCCCATTGGGTGGTCCAACTAGAAACACTTAAGTTATGTAAATCATTCCAAATACTATCCCTGCTTTAGTTAATCAAATTAAAATGTCCCTTACTACGAAATAATCCCTTCTGGATCAGTTTTTGTATACCTATAACGTTGATTGAATGACTAGCGTCTTCGTCCCTGTTTTATATGAAACAAACAGCTGTAGATAATACTGCTCGTGGTTGCAGTCTTTTCCGACTTCATCGTTTTGATTATTCAGTCCTTTGTGCAAAAATAATAGTATCTACTGTAAAAACGAATAAGTATATAGATCTGACCCGTGGATTACTGTGCAACTAGAGGAGTGTATCGGGAATGGATCTTGTATTAATAAAGTCTGTAGTAGCATGAATATATAACGTAGTTGGTTTAGGCTTCTTATCGTTTCGGACAACAAATCGTTCTCTTCATCAGAAGAAAATCAGATACTGCAAATTTCTCTGATTAGTATTTGTATTTGATGTGTGCGTTGGTCCAGTACGTTCCAGTGCATAGTTTGAAGTCACTTGTGATTTTCCAGGTAAGTCTAAACCTTTCTCTTACTTCAAATTATTTCAATTTTACTTAAGTTCTCTGTAGACTCTTGACCAGAATTTGATCTTTCTCTCTCTCTCTCATCACAATCGTGGCGTAATTGATTGCCCCGTTTCATAGATGCTGACTTCTCAGTATGCGTTTCCTTGTTTGTTCAATGTTCAATTTGCCACATGTTCACAAGATGTTGTATATATTGTTGTATTATAGTATATGGTTCTTGCTGCTGATCTTACGAAGATCAGCCCCTACAGATGGTTTTAATGTGGTGTTTCCAGCTTACATTAATAGCTTGTTCAATATTTCTATTATACTTTTTAGAGAGCTGATCAGAGATGTAAGTTTTTCTTCCAAGTGTTCTGACTCATCTGAAAATCGTCATAATGTTCGATTTACTTGGTGCTAAAATCCACATTATCTACCAAGAATGATATTGACATAAGCAAGTTTAAAAAGTTGATGGCATTTTTAAAGAAGCAAGGAGTTGGCTATAAGCCTATTAAATAAAAAACCTTTTTGCATGTGGAGATATACAGATTTTTCCGCGAATCTCATGATGACAGATGAAAAGTGTATTCAGCCAAGTGTTCCTTTGAATTTTTCTACATTATAATGCCCGGACGTGAAATTTCTGCGTTTACCCGAGCAAGAATAACTGCTTTACATGATTCAGGATATTCTCATCATCAGATATCGAACATGTTAGGCATTCCTAGATCATCTGTTTTACGAATACCTAGTACACACATATGAAGAATTTGATACAGTGGAAATCAGACCACGTAGTAGACCTCCTCGAGTATCTAAGAAAGGGAGGATTGGTATTTGGTGCAATATGGCAATAGACATCGCACATCTGCAGCTCTCAGGGCCTACTTTTAAGGTACGGTTAGCCGTGTTATATCGACACCTACTATTCAAAGACCGGAAATTTACGTGCCAAAAGACCATTACGACTTACCACTCCACTTCTAAGGCATCGTGCTGCCCGTCTCCAGTGGGCGCAAGAGCATAGGGTTTGGTTTTTACGCCAATGGCGGTGGGTCTTGGTCTTATTTACAGACGAAACCAGAATTGGGCTGGGTACTGATGGCAATGGACAAAGAGTGGAGAGAACCAGGTCATCAACAGTAGCTTCATTTTCCCCTTGAAGTTACTTCGTATGAAGGGGATACCGTAATGGTTTGGAGTGGAATATTGTTGAACCGCCGCACCCCATTAATTCGCATACCACAGAATATGACCAGTCAAATTTACATCGATCAAGTTATTACGCTAATTATCTACCCCCTTCGTAATTAATTAGGTGACAATTTTGTGTTTATGGACGACAACATTCGATCACATCGCTCAAGGGTTCACGAGACACTCGAAGCAGGTCATATCAATAGATTAGATTGGCCATCCAACTCTCCTGACATGAATCCTATTGAAAATATGTGGGATTTCGTTACTAGAGCCACTCATAATCATATTCCTCATCTCAGACGGCAGATGAGTTAGTCGTGGCGGCAGAAATGGAATGGAACAATTCCGCAAGAGATCGTTAACCGCTTGATTATCTCAATGCACAGACCTGTCAATATGCTATTGGAACATGGTGAGGTCATACCGACTATTAGTTAAGTAGAGAACTTGCTTTGTTACTTCTTTTTGATTTAAAAATTTTGTCAGAAATGTCACACATTTGCTGTACTCAATTTATCGAACATATTCTTTTCACAAAAAAAAGATTAAGAAAACAATATACTTTTATAAATGTATTTGGTTTTTCTGATAAAAAGATTTCTTTAACAAGACTGAGTGGGGGTCCAAGACAAGTTGATTAGTTGTTGTAAAATACTCCTGTAAATTCTCGTTGGACTATTAACGCCTGAAAATTTTGAAACAGTCTTCCCATGGATCCCACTGTCCGAGTAATGCGGTTGGCCGTTATAGGGTTCGACTTAAGCCCTTTATTTTTATGGCTTATTCTCGTTTCTTTTTAAGGCAGTTGTTTTTAATAGGATAAGATCTGGGATTGTCATTGATCGCTAAGATATTTTCGGTATTTGCTGTCATTGTCGTCGGACGGCATCCACGGATACCGCGGACCCCTTTGCAGGTACTGGAGATCCATCGATAAGATTGAGGAGCCCGGCACCACGCTTCAAAATCCTTTCAAATATTTATTACCATTATTACCGGATTGCTTCGTACGTTGCTCTGAGATGGGACGGGACGCCGTAAAGTAATCGACCAGGAATTAGGATTTTTTTATGCTACCAGCTCGGGATTTAATTTGATGGCAGCGATATGTCAGGATCGTTCCCCGATCTCATCAAGTAAAATACAATTTTCGGAATCCGGTGCCGTACGGGCGTTGGCATAAAATACTGTTTTGCAGTTTAGTGAGTCATGATTGTACTTATATTTCATTACTTTCTTTTTTATAAGAAATAATTTTACTTTTACACTTTATTTCTCCACGTTTCTTAATAAAGTTAGTTAAAATAAGTTAAAAGGGCTGTTGGCGTTGGCATAAAATACTGTTTTGCAGTTTAGTGAGTCATGATTGTACTAATGTTTCATTACTTTCTTTTTTATAAGAAATAATTTTACTTTTTACACTTTATTTCTCCACGTTTCTTAATAAAGTTAGTTAAAATAAGTTAAAAGGGCTGTTTCCATTGGTACACCGTAAAAAATTTGAGTAAAATTTCACTCAAAATCAACACAGATGGTTGTCAAAACGGGTCCACACCCGATTGTGTTGAAATAATAACACAATTCAATGTGTAATGTTCACCCAGTTATTCGTTAGTAAAATAAATCATTTAAGGGCAATACTGAACAATTTTTGAGTTAGTTTTTAAACTATCTATGTATTATTCCAAATACAAAATCTATTTCGTTTTCGTTTTCACAATATGTATACAATTTAAATCAGTAATGAGCTACTTTATATAAGCAATTTTAGTGTTGTAATAAACTCAAAATTGTGATGGTTTTTCATGATACTGTGTTGGTTCTTACACAATTTTTATAAAAATTAGCCTGCTGTGTAACTATTAAACGTGTTTAATTTTTTAAGGATTGTAAATTATTATTTTAGAAATATTTATAATAATTATTATTATTACTGTTAATATTTAATTGCAAATAATTATAATTAAATTGATAATAATAAAATTATTATAAATAACTATGTCACAAAATTACAGTCTATACAAAAACATGTTTAGTTGATACACAATTGAGTTTAATGAAATTGTGGAAGCAACCATAAAAACAATACCAATAATAATCATTGTTATTATTATATTATAATAAGTATTACTACTATTGACTACACACTATTTGAAACAAAAGTTTGCTTAACGACTTGAATAAAATAAAGGTTGAGATTATATTTGTAGATAATAACATAGCACAGTATGTAAAGATGTTTTATTTTATTATATTTATTAAAAATACATTTCTAAACTAACAAAATAGTGGTATTGTATGAGTGACAAAATTCAAACGGCTCTTTATTGAGTAAACTGTTTAAACCAATAACTTCCAGGTTTGATCTATTTTCCAAAATTTTATAGCTTAGAAGTTGAGGATCAAATGATACGGTAGTCATGTAATGACATACGCAAGATAGGTTTTCTAAAATAAGAAGCAAATCATTTTTTATCGGATGAAAATGGCTGTTGTTACTTACCTATTTCTACCTCAATTTCATGACACAAATTCTCACTTTTCAGTTTACATGTTGCATAGTTCCTCACGACGATAAGCTCCAAATACACCGAAAATTGCGACAACTTTCCACATAAGATATGTTTCATCCTTGGCTTTTGCGAGAAATTTATCGATTTGGGGTCTAGTCATTGGTTTCGACTTTTCCAGCCGATATTCTTCAACATTTCGCTTAACAAACTTACAATATATGCTTATGTCCTGATTCTTTATGTCCATCATCGCCTTCAACATTGAGTAATTTGACTAAAGCGTTATAATTTCCATATTTTGGACTTTTCTTTAAAATGTGCCAAAAGTACTTTTCCTAGAACTTGTCACCATCATTTTTCAAATTACGCCGTTTCAAGGAACTATTGTACGAAAATTCGTAATTGCTTTGACTGTTACGGGTCGTTTCTAGTTTAATTAGGTTTAGTCGTATTACGAGTAACAAA
This sequence comes from Monochamus saltuarius, assembly GCA_025584915.1. Lineage (NCBI taxonomy): Eukaryota > Metazoa > Arthropoda > Insecta > Coleoptera > Cerambycidae > Monochamus > Monochamus saltuarius. Next base: position 45,906,231 of record CM046726.1, on the reverse strand, counting down.
TTTGATATATTTCTTAGTTATTATTAGCGGACAATTATTTCACTCTCCCTATTTAGTACTCATGGCGTAACACAATCGTTTATTGTTCTTTTGCTCTTTCATCCACTACTAGTAAATATTTCATTCGTATTAATTCATTTTCGCAAATTTCAAATATTATTCAGCTGCAAAGTATGTAAACAAACTTGATCGAGGTTAGGTTCGTTGAGAAATTGTCTTATTCTTGTTCCTATAAAAATATCAAATATCATTAAGGATTGCTTATATTGATTAGAAAAAAAAGATGTTTAAAAATAATAATTTTACCTTTAATTATAATAATTTTGAAAATGATGACATTTATTTGACAACAGCCAGATCAAAATTCCTAAATTTTAAAAATCCCCTAAACATTCACATTTTGACATTTTCTCTGCCCATGTGGTCTTTTTTGCTGGCTCTCTGACTTCTCAAGTTGAACTGGACAAGTTCGAGACATTTTTATGGATTTACTTGAGAATTAGAATTATATGTTGGAAGATACATGGCTGTTTAGCCAAGCAGTAGATTCTACTGGATCTCGTTCTAATAAAGTCAGAAACCACATTTTCCTTCAAGGCCTCACACCATTCCAAGGTAAGTCATCTTGCTACAGATCCCTTCACCTCCTAACATTTTATTTGCTAGTCATAGACAGTAAGCATTTATTTCTCTTCTAGGCCTTATTATTTTTCATCTTCCCTATTATATCCATTTATGGTTAATAATATTCTCCTCCTCGTCTCACGTTTGCATGCTTGTTTGAACATCTTGTATATCCGGCTGCATTATCGTCGACTTGAGAGCACCGCTACGACTGTTCCCTGCATGAAACGCTTCGTAGACTCCAGCCACTACGACATGCACTTGCACTGCTCCTAGACGTGTTCCAGGATCCCGCAGTCTATATTTGGCAGCCCCCCTCTAGATTTGGAGACATCGTACAGAATCCCAGGGACCCACAGATAAGTCTGCCTAAACTTGCATGCGCATACTTTTTTCCTATTGCTTTTGCCTGCCATATTTACATAAATAATAGTTTTAAATAGTGCTTATTATTATTTTGTGCTTGTAAGCTAGTAAGCTGATATTAGTATTATTATTATTATTCTATTTCTTTGTCTGCCATACCCTGCATAGTTAATTTTGGATAGTGCTTGGTAATAGTTTTGTGCTTGCATTCGTGCTTCGTAGTTATTATTCTGCTTTATTTTGCCTCTAGCATAGACTTTGTACACAGCTATAATATCACAGTAGTGTTTAGAACCTGCACTCCGCTTGATAACCTTTACTTTATTTAAGTTATAAATATCAGTCTCCATACTTGGCCCCTTTTGGTCCAATAAGGGTAAGATTTGTAAGAATGGTACAAGTATATGCCTAGGTATATTAGTTCGCAGTAGCCTAAAAGTAGTCCACAATTTATTGGGGGATATAATATATGTATTTTGTTTATTACTTACGAGTAGCAAACGATTGTTTTGTAAGGTACGCAATAGCGCTGTTGGGTAACCCAATTTTGTAGTACATATTGTATAATATTAATAGATTCCCTAGATTTATGTAACATATTGTTATTCGAACTTGAAGTGTGGTCAGATTAGATTTGACATTCGCTGCAAACCATAGAAAATTAACTAAGCTAGACAACCATTAGGCCACCATTGACCACAGATGCTTACCCGGAAGATCCGATAGGTCCAAGGATATATTAGTAAAGTAGACTGACCCATCAGTGGTTTTATTCCCCCGCATTTTTGTCATCAGTGAGTAAATATCAAACAATAAATATATCAAAATTTGTCACTCTATTAAGTGAACTTTATTTCCGAACCCCTCCCTTGCTGTTACGGCGGCAATTTTTTTGTGTCGCGTGACATGACTTACTAGGCAATAATTCGAAAGTGCTTTATTAACAGTTTTAATTTTGACGAAAGAAATTTCAAAATAATATTTTAATTTATTAATGTAAGAAATGCATTGATTTGTATTTTTAATGGTGTTTGTAGAAAACTGTGACATAAGTACTAACATTGATTTTACTTTTAAAGAGAAAAAAAGTCCTATCAACTCACAATTCTTTATTCAGTAGTGACAACCGGTTTTGAGGTCAAATTTTACACCTCATCTTCAGGTCATACAAGAGGCTACAATATAATGTAGCCCTTTGCCTCTGTCTGTGTAGATTTAATTTTAAAAAATTTCTAAAAATCTTGTTTAGAAATGATTGATTGCTTTTATTTTGTTTGAAGAGATGGGGGCACGTGTCCAAACTGTCCTTATCATAAAATAAAATGTAACTTTCAGCACTTATATCATAAGTAACTATTATTTAATTAAAAAAATAACAATTTTCAGGAATTTCAGTTCAGTTTATTTATGCTCCATGCAAACTTTTTCTTTTTCTTTTTTGTGAAGTTCAATCAATATATATCGTTCTGTCTATGCAATACGTAATTCTATACATAAAATACAACCCATTTGGAATAGCTACCATTCATAGTTTCCTAAATTATCTTGTTTCACAACATAATTACAAAGTACATAGTTTTATTAAATGTTTAATGTTGAACCTGAACAGAATATGCCTTGGAAGTGACAAATACTTTATTTTAATGTCTTTACATTACAAGAGTCCCTCCACAGTGTTTGACAAAAAAGGAATGAACACGAAACTGACAGGCAATTTAATCAAGCCGTGAATATTTTCAGCTTATGAATATTTAATATGAAATTTTTGTTTTTAGAATATGATAATTATAAAGAAGTCTGGTAATATTAATTAGCTCATTTAAAGCCTTGAATTTCTTAATTATGTTATTAGTATCTTTAAAATATATTAATTTGAACAAATTGAAGCATGTTTGATGTATATAGATTGATATTTAATGAGGTGCAATTTGAACAACTAAATATATTGGTAGATACACCAGTTAGTTTTCTTATTGTCCTTGGATATTTTTCCACAATGTCAAACCAATAGGATCAACCTATCTTAAATGACGAGCTTTAACAACTTCAATAAATATTAATTTGCAGGAAATCCTGCTGAAATCGGCTTACGAAAACGAATTCTTTATAAAAAACTGCTTCATGAATGAAAAAAAAAATAATTAAATATTTTAATGGATACTTAAGAAAAGCAAGGTTTAGGTATTGTCCTTGGATATTTTTCCACAATGTTAAACAAATGGGATCAATCAATCTTAAATTACAAGCATTAACAACTTCAAGAAATGTTATTTTACAGGAAATCCTGCTGAAATCGGCTTGCGAATAAGTATTCCTGGCAGAAAATTGCTTCATGAATGAGAAACAATTAGTGTCTACTATGTTTCATTCCACAGCTTCTTCGAAATAAATTATGAAATACTACGAAAATATGCGTGTACATTTTGTAAGGTATCCTCAACAATATCAGCATAACGAATGAGTTCTAGAAGGATATGTTAGACTTTTACACCGAATAAATTATTAAGCGTTTTATTTATTGTGTATACTAATATGAATGAGTTCTCTTCCTTTATATCCGTCTGGAGTGGTTCCTGGCCGCACCAATTTATATTATTTATGTGGCTCTCGGATAATACCTTCGAAACGCCTTTTCCTTGTCCAGCTAAACAACCATAATACGTAGTGGATGATACACAGTAATACACAAAGTGATTTATACCGAGTTTTATGAGTCGCAAAATAATAAATAATAGGATTGATGGTACGATATTTTATACAACAACACTTCTTTTGATTTTATCGTAAGTTTATTTATTTCTGTTGTTTGGAACAACTTGAGGCATGCTGCTTCTCTCTCCTGAACGTCTGATTTGTGTTTGTATCACGCTCTAAGTTTATAAAAAAATATGGTAGGCCAGCGACGAATTAATTAATTCTGTTGATACATAAAAAATCCTTATCTGTGTCTCATCTGTCTTTTCTTCACTTTGTTAATATAATAAATTTAATAATTAATGCGTCCCGTGAGCTAACTATTAATAACAGGTAATAGCAATAATAAAATTGATATTATAAGACCGATATCGATCGTTAAAGTCTGGTTGTATTAAATCATGGAAATGGTATGACGTTAGGTGTAAATTTATTTAGACAAGTTGTCTAGTCATAAACTGAAATGTTAATAAGTATACTTAAGGAATTAAAATTCCTAAAAATTTTTCAAACCACACTGTTGCAGATATCTAAGTAACACAAATAGAGATCATGACACAGAATATTCCAGAGTACTACATATTGTAACCTCTACCTTAAATTAACGTTCAAATAATTTATATAGAAACATATAGGTACTTTATTTTTTAAATAATACAATAAATATGTATCAAATGAATATTTACTTTGACGTTTCTGTATTTCGTTTTTGACCTCTAGAAATGGAGGTGGAGCAGATCTGCAGATTTTTGGGTTTTCGAAGTTTCCACGGTTTTCAGAAGCACATCTGGAACATAACGTCAAAATAAAGGTGTTCATAAATTTTTATTTAACTAATAATTAGCTAGGTAAGCTTTGGCAACATTTTATTACTACACATAATAGTTTTGTATCTAAGACGATCAAATGTTGAGATGTTTGTTTTTTTTTGCCGTAGAGTACCTAAATATAATTTTTGATATATTCTGAAATTCGATAAACAAAAGCATTTTTCAAAAGAATTGTAATAAATTATGGTGTAATAGAAAATTATTATTTTAAAACATTATTTATAGTCGTACATACTACACTGTCGATTTGAATGTTTGTCATTTGGTGTAACACTTTTTTACTAATGTAGCAAAATATTGAACAAATTGCATACATGGATCAAAATCGAATTTTTTTTTCAGAAGTTCTTATTATATAACGTGTTAGTAAGACGAAAAGAAAAAAAAACTTATTTAAAAAGTTAACATAACAAGAAAAAACAATTGGCATGGGTATTCATTAGGTAATATAATAAAATGATTAATTTAGTAATGGCATATATACAGGGTATTACAGAATGATGTTAACAAAATCTAGGGCAGGTTCTATGGTTAAAAATAAGATAAAAAGTTTATATAAACATGGGTCCCGAAGTGCCTCGTTTTCGAGATACAGGTTGTTCAAAATTGTTTGTCATAATACTACAGTCATCATATCTCGAAAACCGATCGAGATTTAGTACACAACAGTGTATAGTGAAGGGCAACTTTTACGTGTAGAAATTTCTCTTGTAATATGCTAACATCACTGGTCTTCGTGCTCCTTAATACTCATATTTAACAACAACGAAAAATTAAGAATTGGCCGATATATATTTTATGTATGGAAAAACAAACGTCTCTATGAAAATGCATTCTTCGAAGAAATAATTCACCATATTTACTTATTATGTAAAAAACTAAAATCTTTTATGTATTAAAAACTAACTTAATGATTATAAATTAATTTTTATCTGGAAAACGCGCGTCAGAAAAGACAGTAAAGAGCTATACCAAATTGTCAAGTAGTAGTAAGTACGGATTCGTTTTTCTTGTCCCAGAAAACCCCCTAATCCAAATTTACTTTTTAAGAATTTCGAATTGAAAATTTTACGCCCTGTAACTTTTTTATTAGCCACAAATGGATCAAGGTAAGTTTGGCTTAACCGCATTATTTTGATGTAAGGAATCTACTCTTGCTCTGTGTCCTATTAATTTCAAGACACCCTGTATAGAAACATTTTTTAATCGAATTTTATATATTTTTTAGAAAATTCTATATATTTGTGTTAAACTGTCACTGAAGTAATATATTTAATTAAACTTGGGTGAGATAGCAGTAGGTTTATAATTTTTGAATTATTTTATTCCTCTTTTACAAGAGCCGAATTTGTTAATACTTGTATAGTAATGAAAGGGTCCTAGATTAAAGAAATTATTTAAAAATGGCTGATAAAGGAAAACAATTAAAATTACACTGCTTTTTAAAAGAAAAATAAGTAGGTCATTAAAATTATTATGTCAAATAATACATTGAATAAAAATACGGTCGCTTTTAAGTCATCTACCTTTTAAGAGACAGACTCCCGTTGACTACTTGGAGATAAATGAAATCATCCAACTTGTTTAACTTCGTTAGACCACACTACACGAACACGACCGTACATGCATAAATGAATTTAATTGTTGAGGCCGCTCAAGCAGTGAATTAGCATTTCTGCAAAAAGAAACGGAAACAGCCGTGTTGCCGACACCTTTAAATGTTTCAAAATAATTTGTTAAACTCACGTTTTTTACTTGTACTTTTTGCAGGAATTTTATAAATATAACTCGTGTGTCTGCAAGAGGTTTTTTGGTTGCTTTGTTAAAAAGGCGCCACTTTATAAGTTACATGATATTTACGGTAGGTACATAAATTTAATGAAAATTAAGATGCTTAAGATTTATTGCAAATCAAAAAAGTAGTAAATAATAATAATAGTAGTAAAGTAAGTCTTGGTGTAGGCATCAGGCTTGTTGCTTTGTATTAAGCATATTTGTTTTATATGATAATTGAATAATTTTGAGTTAATGATTAATAGAAGATTTATTGCATTGCAAAACATTAGTTCAGTTAATAGTAATCATTCAATTTATCTTGCTGGGTACTGTAGAGTTTTATTAACCTTATGAACACCAAGTATTAACCTCACATAACCTTTTGGAATTTATTATAACAAATAAATTATTTTCCGCCGTGGTCATCATTTATTACAATTGTGACAATAATAATTAATAGACGTATTTTCCTCCCTAGGAATATGGCATTATTTGATTTGTTGTTCCAAAATAAAAATTTCTATATCGTTATTCTGAAAGTGCTGAATTCTTGCGAAAAATCTAAACTATTCCTTTTTTAAACTAAGTATAGGCGAACATTTGACAGTTAAAATAATAATAGTTTATAAAATATATTGGCATTAGTTGTAGTTACGTTAATTGTAAATTTACTGTAACTAATAATCGAGCTAACAATATTTACTTCCACACAGATATGTATATTTACAAATAGTTACTAAATCTAAGAAATATATATTGTTTTAAGAATAAATGTCATTTTCGATGAGAACATTTCAACACATTTTCAAATGCCAATAAAATACACTGCAATACATTTTTAGATGATGAATGAACAATACACTTTTAGAGAAAGCAATGGATAACTCACATTTTGAGGTTGGATGGACAAATTCCACTAACGAAATCTTTCTACACAGTTATTTCTGCTGCTAATAAGCTTTTCTTAACTATTTAGAAATAAAAGTGTAACTCGCATACCTATTATATTTATTATTGAATTCTAATAATAAAATGTACTGTATTTCTAATAATTTGTTGACATTCTGCATATTATATTGACTCATTTTAACCTACATATTTGTACATTTTAACAATCAATTTTTTAACCATAGCAACTCTTTGACATGAAAATTAAAAGTTTTCACTGTTTTCATCTTCATCTGTCGACACATTCTTTATACAAAAAAAAATAATATTAATACATTTAAAAATGTACTAATATTATTTAGGTTTTTGTTTCACTATTCAGGTTAAACAAAATGAAAATATTTGAACTAATTGATGAACTCTTTGGTATATATTTTTTTAACGTGCTTATTGTTTATTATTTAAATTGTGTATACACGGATATTCAGTCATAAAAATTATATGTGAAATAATGTTAGTTATTGGAAAAGTTTTCTCTATGCATATTTTTTAATTGTAGTTATAAAGGTATCTATATATGTAGATTTAATGGCGCATCGCCCAGGGCGAGAGGTCTGCAGTTAAGTACCTACGACAATGTAGATCGCTTCCTGCAAGTCGAGCCACTTAGGCCGAGAAGGAAGTAGCAGACCAGTTACATCTCAACAGCAAGTACCCTGTTTAATTAACTCAAAATGGTATATCTTAAACTTTTCACAATAAGTTTTCTTTAACATGTACTGTATCTTACACGAGAAGACAAGGTCTTATCTTAATGACAAAAAATCAGATCATATACCAAAGTAATTTACTGAATCGTCACAGAATAAAATTATCATCTTCGGGTTATAACATAACCAAACCTTGTTCACATCTTCTGCTTTAATATAGATGACATCTAGGTAATAACTATGTCTCTAAAATATACTATGTAGAGTCGATACATAACAGCGTCGTCATTATTTCTGAACTTACTTGTACTAGTACTACTTCCTGAGTAGCGTGTCAGAAATTAAATATAGCGTCCTTACAATATAGATAGGTACTAAATAACGTTGTTACAAATAGCACTTGCAAATCTAGTTGTTGTTGGTTTGTCTGACAGCGTCCGTAATATACTTACTTAATGCCTCTATAATTGATGCGACATTTAGTGACCATTAAGGATCGGTTCAAATGAGAGTTCGGAAAAATGTGCGGCGTTTGATCATGAAACAGGTGTTTTATTGGAATGCATAGATTAATTTCAGAATAATTAATAGTATTTTTAATGATACGGTTACGAGCGCCTTCTCAGAAAAAAGGAAACAGTTTCTTATTAGGTTCCTATTAAGTAATTGAACATCAGTAAAATATAAATCATGTGGTCCAATATTCTAATAGTACCACGCCCAATCGATCTTTTATAGTTTTTATTTTCCGGTTTGTAAGATATGTCGAATGGAATAAGTTCAGGATACCGTGTACGTATTTATAGATATAGTTTGTAAATATTTGCAGTAGATATATCATCATTATCCATCGCGATCAACTGCAAACTTCCATGATATTTCCCGTTGTTCTTTTTATTTTCCGCACTTTTAATAACTCCTTCGAACAGATTTCGGATTCAAGGATTTCTCTTACTTACAGTAGGTAAGGACCACTGGTCTCCACTTCCTTTGCACATTCTTTATTCTACCAGATCTATAATACACTAATATTCGATGAGTCTACAATCTATTTAGCAGTTCTGGTTCAGTAAATTTTCTGTTCACTCCTTTTTGACGTTCCAGAAGTTTATGGTCATTTTTGAGCTTTGTCCTTATCCATTGCTGCACTTAGTGTCTTACTAATGCAGTGTGTCCCGATGATCTTCTTCACATGGAACTAAGCTATTGTTACATATTTTTTACTTTCTAACACTACTAAAGCCTTATAAGACCAATTTAACCTTGATCAATATAATTACATTCCCAATAGTCAAAATTTATTAATTTTAATTCTGTACAATGCGAACTGTATGGTTGATAAAACACCTAATGTCATTCTTCCCGAGGATGTATATCATCCAGCTTTGTCAGTTAATATTGACATTAGCAAACCTAAATGAGTTAACTATCTTATTAATTCAACCCGTGAACTTAACTTTAGGAACGGTGGCTTATATGAAGTTATTGCTAATACTGATTGGCGATGAACATTCAAATAGTGCGGTCGAATTGTTTAACAGTAAATTAAAATACATCTGTTGTTATTTCCATGAAAAGACCTACTTCTACATCTTATCCTCCCTGTTTAATAGTCATATCATTTATAGTGTTAAACAAAAACACTTACATTGACAACAGTTTAAGAGGTTTCAAAATGATGAAGATAAATGCGTTTAAACGTTTTAGATTAAATTTAATATCCAAATAGCGCATGTAGCCTCCGTTCACAATATTAAATATAATATTATGTCCAATCCTAAGAAATTTTGGACTTGCATTAATTCACAGTTGAACATATTAATTCACGTATGTATTGAAATATAATGATGACTTAATATAATTTGGGTGAAAATTTTTACAGCATCCAACATTGTGAATAACAATCTTAATAAGTTGCTATCAGCATAGTCATCAGGTACTTCTATTAGTAAAAAGGATGTTATTGAAGCCATTAAATGCATTAAACCTACTATGACTATGAGGCACTTGGTTTCTTCATTTTTAGTTAAAAACTGCACAACAGCCCTGGCGGAACCATTTATCGAGGCGTTTGATAGACTGTATCAATTCCGTGGGTCTGAAAAGTTTTTGCATGGGTTAGATGTGCCACAGGGATACATATTGGGGGACCTATCTTGTTTATAATGTTTATAAACGATATAACTTCGAATGTTGACCAATTACGTTGCTTATTGTATGCAGATTATCTAAAATTAAGATTACATCTCAATCAGATTGCGCTAAACTGCATAAAGCGTTAAATGTAATATTTCTTTGTTGTGACCGGAACAAGCAGATAAATACCAAGTAATGACGTTTACACGTAAAGCTAATCACATCAACTTTGATTACAACCTTGACAATTCTGTGTTGCGAAAGCCATAGTTTGTGAAAGGTATTGGTGCTGTTTCTGACGCTAAATTAAATTTAATAGTAATTTATTAAAAATTTAATAATAACAAAATGTAAAAAGATTACTTGATTTACTTATAAATTTTTAGGTTTTATTTTACGCTGTTATAAGGGTTTCCGCGATATATGCGTTAAAATATTGTACAACAAACTATGCAGATGATTGTTGAAAAGCTATTATCTCGAAAATGGATTAATTTTGCTTAAATAACAATTTCTGTTAATTTCCTGATAATTTAGTGACATCTATTTATGACTATTTCCGTTTTCCACGATTTTAAAAGACCATTTAGGCGTGTAATATACATTTCGCCACACACGGTGCGTCTTCGCGCCGATCTTATCTTACAGTAAGTAGCAGTGTCACGTGATCCCGCCGTAGCTCACTTGATTCAAAAGTATAAAGGATGAGACACCATTGTCTCTTTGTGAAACTTGATTTACTGGTCAGCTACGTTGCGCCTTTATTGTTATTACATTCATTCAGCTAATACCGTCGTACTTTCAATTTGATGGCTTGAAACTGTGCCCGATCGTCAAATGTGAGAATTTTTTTTGGCTCGGGTATTAGTGGATCCGAGAAATAATTTAATCGTTTTATAACTGTAAATGACAACTAAAGCGAAGACAAAATTTCAGAGTTAACTGTACCTATTAAATATAAGATTATAGCAGGATCAGAATGATTAATAACATTGCTATTAAAAGTAGATCTTAACGATTGTGTACAGGTTTACAGCGGCGTATTATGGGAAAGAATGTCTTTAGTTGGTACTGGACCTCGGACACCTTAAGGGCATTGGAGAAACGGATTCAAAATTAACAAATTTTGAAAAATGTCGGATTTGATTAAAAGTATGTAATAAATCACAGGACAAATTATAGATAATTCACGTAATGGCGTTAACTTCTTATTTTTTATGCAAAATTGATGTTAAATTTTACGCATTTATAATTTATAATGATTTTCAATTTATCTTGGTTATATTTTGAGGTAATATCCCCAGGAAATTGGACATTCCATCATCTACACGATTTCAGCCTAGATCAGATGTTCTTAATATTTTGTTTACCGCGGACCCTTCAATATTTTTTGTTGTTGCGGATTCTCAACTTAAAGAAGTATGAAATATTAATTCTAAATTGCATACAAACTTCAATTTTGTAAAGGCGGTGGGGGAGATAAATTAATTGCATGTATTTTATTGCTTTGTATTTAAATGCATTTCTCTAACAAACCTTTATATGAATGGTTTAATATCTGGAATTGAAAATCTGAACTCTGATTCCACGCTGTTTTAAGTAAAACTTGAAGTGCCCACTGTCCATATTTTTATAACGCTGTTCAAACAGTCTAGAATTAAGTGCATTACTTTATAAAACTAACTGCTTTGTCAGATTCGTGTCAGGACTGTTGGAGTTCTTCTAGAATTTTCTTAGCAGCAGTGTAATTCGCTTTGTTTGTGCTAAAAGTCCAGTAGCATTTCCAGACATTAACCGTGCGTCGTTGGAAAGCTCCAATGCATTTTAACCAGTTACTGTTGTTTGTAGTTATAGATCCATTTATGCTTTTACATATTCCTTCAGTTGTATGTATTAGTGTAGATATAAAAAGCAAGTCTCTGTCTCATACCTAACGTAACACAGCAATGCTGCTTTATTTGTTGTCAGTGCTTTCCTCCAGTTGTAGAACAAAATAGAGAGATATCCTATTCTCTAACAATTGCATTGTCTGACAAGCTGTTGAGTAGTCTTTTAGTGTCAATTGACAACTGTATTAATGATCAATTGCAGTTTTTTCATCAATTAGAGTTAAAACTATAATTTTTGCAAGAGAAAAAATAACTTGTTCAGCAATCGTGTCCGGCTTTCCATGTTTAGCTATTAGTTGAGAAACTTCGAATGAAGCTTTCACAACATTTTCATTATCTAAAATAGGTATTTTACATTCTTTACTTTATATGAGCTGTTGTTCTTTGCTTTTGAATAAATATATCTTTGTAGCATGTCCTTTGTATTTGCTATCCAAAAGTCGTCGAAGTTTGTTGGGGTTTATTGCTTCATTTGGCAAAACTTCCTATTACTGCTTGTCTTCTGGATCTACAGGGTGGCCCGTAAGTAATGGCCCATGGAGCCATGCTAGATTTTTCACTTCAAAATATTACGATTTAAGCCAACTTGACTCAACTGGCAAGGTGACACAAGATGTCAAAGTTGGAATTTAAAAGTGATTTTTGTAATAATGTTTGACTGTATTAACTTAAAAATTTGGGAATAGATGTTTTTGGGTATGATAAACCATAATCTGTTGTCTATTTTACGTATTCTCTAAATTAAATATGAGCGTAACTTTTTTTTGACCTAACGTTATTACGTTTTTATTAAAAATCTTAAACCTACATTATTTTTAAGAAAAATATGTAACGACGAAATTTCTGATGGCTTCTGAATGACTAATATTACTAAATATTTACAGAAACAGTCCAATGACAGTTACTGCCGAAAGCATAAAGTACACAACATACGAGTAACTAAATAAAATAAGAACCCATAAGAGACTCTATTTGTCTGTGTTCCATTACTAGTACGGCACTTGTACGCTATCTGGTACTGTCTCAACCGTCGTAGAGACTATACAATTAGTTATTAAATGTTTCTAAAAATTTTGTGGACCATTTGGGTTTGTGAACCACAAGTTAAGAACCTAGATCTAAATCATTTAACCAATAAAATGTGAAATTAATTAAAATGTACTTAGAAAGAAGAAAAATAGTTTCAGTACAATAAAATTGTTGGTACGTTCCAATTTGGTAGGCTCTGTTATTTAAACAAAATTCTTACTTTTGTCGCAGCTGTACGCTCAGCGTTAAGACGCTTCTATCTAGAATCTCGTTCTAATGCTCTCCGGAGCTTCCCGTCCAGATCTGGGTCGCATAATTCGACAAAAAATCGTAATTATCCAATCTGTCAAGAATAATTATCCACACATATTCAGTGTCACAACACAGTCTGACCGTTATATTCGGACATTCCTAATCTGTTCATCATAATTAGTTTAGGACACGGTCTTCATCTAACACCAGTTTTGATTTCATATTTTAATTAATTATCTATTCATATATGCAATCAGAAAATAAAATCAAGCCCAGTATATTTCTGAATTGCGTATCGGCGGATCGTATCACTGATAATGACGCGAAGGGGAATTATAAGCGAATTAAGCGATAACTCAGGTGATAAGGTTTAACTTGCAATTGAGTAGAATAATTGAATAATATCAAATAAACAAGTAAAACGTTAAGAGTAACATTTTTACAGCAAAAGTATAATTTTAACGTATGCTTGTCATTGTTTAAAATGTAAGGCACTGTCGGTTAAAACACGAGCAATTTTAAAAATTCAGCAATATTGGCAGGAATGTTACCAAATGTGTTGATTCCAACTGGAGTCGTGGCATGTTTATTCTTAATGTATTTTATGAAAATTTTTGAAAGATTACTTAGACTAGACGAAGGGCTATGTACTTTTTATAATAGTTCAAGTATAATGTACCAGTCATAACAAAAGTTCATTGCACATTACCTTTTGTGTCTGATATATGCATAACTAGTAAAGCTCCCAAATCTTTCATATTATCGAATGTCAAGTTGAAGAGTTCCTCGCGACGATAAACTCCAATTACACCAAAAACCTTCTGCATGACATATGTCTGCTTCGGCGAGACATTTGTCAATTTGCTTCCTGGTTAATGCTTTCAAATTTTTCAGTCGATATGCTCCGCCCTTTTGCTTTAAAGAAGCAACAAGCTTGTCATATCTGCATAGATCCTGATTTTTCATCATCGCCTTCAGCATGACTTACTGAGCAATAACTAGAAAGCAGCTTTATTAGCAGCTTGTTTGATTTCCGCTGGGAGAAATTAATTATCTTACTGGCCAGCAAACTTACGAAATTTGATTACCTTAACAACAATAAACTTCATGGACAATTGGATTTTAAAATATTTTATAAATTTAATAATGTAATAAATGCATTAATTTGTATTTGTAAAAATGATTTTATTTTGTTCTTTTGCTGTGGAATATTGAATTATATCCTACTTTCCAAATATAATTACCCATCTAAAATTATTTAAGCAAATATACAGGGCGCCGTTTACTTATCACTGTGTTTATTAATATCAAAATTCTTAATTTGATATGTGGTCACCAGTTCCATAAGACCAAAACTATCCTAATTGAATAATAATAACATTTTTGTGTGTTAAAATCAACCTTCTTGTTTATAAACGTCTAAAACAAACTAATTTAATTTCCTTTAACGAACTGACGTGAAAGTAGCTTATCAGATAAGAATTTTATGCAAGTTTTTTTGTGAAATTATTCATAAAAAAAATTAAAAACATTTCCTTTGGCGTTCTATAACTCACATAATTATGAAATTTTGATAATTGTTATTAAGGCATGTTGATGCATCATTTCTGGACACCCTGTACTCTGCCATCTATTAATTGGAAGTAAAATAAAATCTCAATATAAAATCGTAAGAAATTTTTGAAATAAGTATATTGTTTTTGAGTGTTACCTTTAATTGATTGGCATCATTTTTAAGTAGGTAACCAGTTGTGATATTATTTTTTTAGTTAGAAGAAATTATAAATAAGTTCAATCAATCCAATACTCTAAATATAAATTGTGAAGTGCTGTAGTGTTCCATTTTAGGTCCGAATAAATATACAGGGTGATTTTGAACTTTTCTAAACAAATTTTTGTTGAATGTGCAGAGCACTGTTATAAATACAATTAGTTAATTTATGTAATAAAATAGTTTGACATACCTGATGTTACAACAACATTTTGGGGCCGTCTTACCAAATTTCTACAAACTAACATAAATATTTCTGCTTCTTGTGCGTTTTGAACTCTTAAGTTATTGGCAGCAGCTATGATATGTTTGCGTAAATTATCAATAGTGTCCTACTCTGTCCACAAAAAGAAGTCCAAAGGATTTAAAGTTAGGAGATCTTGGCGCCCATGGTACCGGCTCTCCTCGGCCAATCCATTGGTATTAATGTTTGAATAAGTTGTACCTACATAGTACATATATAATTGAGGACATTCTGGACCTCCATCTATTCCACGATTTGGTTGCAAATGTTCCGTGGCATGCCCACGTTGCACTACACTTGCACTCACTGCACACCGCAGTAAAAGTAGCTGCATTTGTTTACCGGAAAATCGTTCTGCTAAAGCATTTACTTCACCATAAATTGAAACAATATCCATCACTCCAAGTTGCTGTAAACGCATGTCATTTTGAACACTTGAAAATTAATGTAAGCACTCGCATCACAAAAACGTTTATACTATAAGTAATCGGATTTCAATATTCCGAATCGCTTGGCTAGTAGCCCAGCGATATAAAGATTAAAGATACTACAACTTTACTATTTTTTTTCTCTGCACTATAAAGATTTTACAAAAAAGAAAGTACGATATTAACTCCATTTTTTCATAACTCACCTATTCCCATTTTTTTTTATAACTTGTGATACACCCTGTATTTTGTATATAATTACATTGTCACGGATTTCCCAATCCGAATTTTTCTTACTGCCAGAAAAACAATCCGTTAATTAATCACTTAGCTTTATTAACTACTCTGTACACTACTGAATACTAATTACAGCTCAACTAAACACTATTTCACTTTTAATCGCTATCTAAGTCGCTCTAAACACTCCAATTCAAGACTGTAATAAAAGACTAACTGACTCGGCCGTTTATTCTTCTTTTATAGACCAAACGAATATTCCAGGTATTTTCTAGTATCTCTAGATCCATTTTCTCGAACGACTCGAACGCTTCTCGTCGATTCCCCATTTTTCCACTTCCGCCTCGATACACGGCATTTTGTTTATTTACCAGAATCGCGTAGGGGCGATCGGAGCAGTCTTAGCATTTCGCGGTACCAGAGTCGTCGAATTGGGTGTGAGTGAGGCAAATTCTGTGACAATATTAATTTGGTTACATTGATTAGTTTTTGATAATAAAATTAATCTTTATTTTCAAATTACTTTTTTTCGACAATTGAAACCTCATAATAAAATTTGCTTACTTTGAGGAAAATTCGATTTTCCAGTTTTCTTAAGAATCGTTTAAATAATAATCATTAGAATTGGGTCTTGTGTATTTTGACCAGAGAAATGAATCCTGAAAATGTGTCGCAATATCACTGTTACACTTTGTGTAATAGAAACATGTGATGCGTCATTGTTTTGCTCATATAAGGAGTTTGCTATTCAAACAGTAGCAGTTATATAAACCTCGACGTGATTATAACAACTGTGAGTTTATTCAACACCGTAAAAAAAATATTATACATATCTGAAATAAACGAAACAACAATCATATACGGCTGCTGCCTTCACAGAGATTTAATATCTCAGCCACATATCTTAAAGTAATCGTGGCTGTCTCGGTACGTAACATCCTAACTTAAATCACGATAAAATAAATCCAGTGTTCTCTTCAGCATAATTAATATTATCGCATTGTTTATGGAATGGAAATACGTGTGCGTATTATTTAAATGCCGGTTAGGGATGTTTTTTGTATTTTGTATTATTCGCGTTTCACAGCTCCGCGGCAGTTAACATCTCTGACAAGTATTAATAGTCGCTGCAGCGTTCGAAAGCAATGTACGACTAATTGACATTTGAAGCTGTATAAATTTCCTTTTATTCCCTGATTAATCTATGGTGCTGCATGTAAACGAAGAAACGTGGGGCACGGCTGCCAATACACCACCAGCGGCTAAATTAACTGCAAAACTAAAAGTGCCACGTTAGATACCGCCGAGTGGCTTGCAGTTGAAGGTCAAAATGTTCTACTGGTCATCCAGGCAATTTTTATAGATGTAGTATTCGCCTGTATGTAGACCTTATAATATATTCACTAGATTTGATTGTTTGAGTTCAAGAAGTGTTTTCCATGTTTGATTCCCGTGTTTCATGGTAGATATAGTCTCTGCCTGTCTCTTATGCTTTTGCTAAAATATAATGCTAAAGCAGAATCATTTCCTTCAACTTTCGAGGGAAAAATACATGAAAAACCATAAATTCTTCCTAATCACTGTGTCTCGTACGGCGTGAAAAATACTTATAGTCTGTTTGGAAATGAAAGAGAGTAATAAATCCCCGAGGTAAGAACCGACCATAGGCGTGGTAATGTTTCGTATCGGGTAACACTAATGCTAACAGGTAATGGGTGTACATTACTATATTTTACTGGATACATCATAGGGCAGGAGCCAGTGTATTGTGACAGATTAATCCAATATTAGAGCTGAATATACGAAGACGTACTAGTGCAGTAGAGTAAAATTCGACTTGTGTTTAGTGACTATTGTGCCAGTGGATATAATATTGTTTGGGTAAAATGCCGAGCTTATCAGATTACGTACCTGCTAAACGCGTGAAAAGATGTCACAGAATGAGAAGATTATTATATTAAATGTATTTAATGCATTGAAACACCAAAATCCTACCAACAGTGTTGACGACATCGTGGAAAAATGTTCCAAAATGACAGGGATTGGAAACGACTATCTACAGACTTTTAAAGGAAGCAAAAAATGAACAAGATACTGTAAATCCCCCAAAAGCATCTACAGGGAGGTCAAACGTCGTTATAGATGATTTCTTCAAAAATGTCATTTGCAGAAAAGTACACTCATTTTATTTTCAAAAAGAAATACCAACGTTAAACAAAATTTTAACTTTCAGAGAACAACGATTTGCCAAAAATCAGTAGAAGCAAATTATGGGCCGTCTTACAAGAGTAAAATTTTTGCTGGGAAAAGCAGAACAGGAAGTCAGTTCTTATCGATACAGATGAAATTATTTATTGGCGAAGATCCTACTTTAGATCAATTAGAAAACTTCGTGACGAAGGGGGGAATTATCTAGACGAAACTTGAGTCAACGAGGGATATACTGTAACAAAAGTATGGCAAGATAAAAATGTAAAAAGTTTTCGACAAGCATTTTTGGATGGACTTTCAAAAGGGTTCAAGGCACCTTCAGGTAAAGGGCGAAGATTAATAGTGACACATATAGATAGTGCCAGTGGTTTTGTAGATGGCGGTTTACTTTTATTTGAATCTACTCTCTTTCATTTCTAAACAGACTATTATCATTTACATCAATTCGAGTATTACTAGTTTCTTAAAAGAATTCTACGGGATGTCATAATATTTATAATATTCCTATACAATTTTCTCAATACGCTGTTGGCATGTAAAATTCAGGATATTTTATGATAAAATGTAACATATGAAAGTGGTGCTTTTCCCTTATTCTAAATTACTTGTCAGCCTGAGAACTGTTATACAACCTGGAAAAAACTTGTATAATTGACACAGTGAAGAGATATTCTTTCTATCTTACTCAAATTATTTTTAGACTGTTTCAACATACAGCTATAAAATTCATTGAAAATTTGCGTATAAAAACGGCGCCCTTAATAATATATAATGTAAATTGAAATTTTCCAGTAAATTTTATGTAAAAAGAGCGTACCAAAACATGGAAACTTCCACTCATTTTTAACAACGTATTGGCAACATCCTCACCATTAGGTTAATTTCTATGAAGCAGAGAATTCATAAAGTCGGTTTCGTATTTCTTGGTTATGCTATGTACAACTGTCGCTTTGCTAGATGGTTCAAGATGAAGAGTGACCGCAAAATCTGCCCGTTTTTGCGTAGTGTGTAGCAAGAACGGGGAAGGTGGTACAGAGTTCACCGTGGGCTTAAATTGATCGTCATGAAAAATATAGGTGAGCATCATTCGATTTTTCCAATATTTGCCCGACTTATCCTTAGTTAAGGGGGTGGAAACCACCCCGAAAACAAGAAATGTGAGAAAATGGTCGATTAATTCTTGGTAAAAATTGGCGGAATCTTGAATGGAAGTTTTTAATTGTTGGGGTACCGGGGGTTATTGCCACCCTTGAAGTCGGGGAAAACTGGTCAGAATTTCGCAAAAGATCGAATTATGGGGCCCGTCTTTCGTATCATTTGTCGGGTAGTGGGAGAAACAAAGTACTTCATAAAGTGGATATCATTCCCCGTCTGCTATCGACAATAGGGGTAGTTATACCCCCACGCGCCCCACCTTGAGCATTTTTAGGAGGGCATTCTTGATCCAGATTTTGGTGACCATTTTTTCTGTTTTCTTGTTTTAGGGGCGGATTCCACCCCTTCAGTAGGGGTAACTGATCAGAATCCGACAGAAGAACGAATTATGGGGGCATGTATTTCATATCATTTGGAGTTATAAGGAAGAATGGCACAAAAAAGGCAATTCATGAAGGGAACATCATTTGCCGCCGGTTTTCGGCAATAGGGGTGATTTTACCCACACACGGGGAGTGTTTTCACCTTGAGCATTTTTGGAAGCACATCCCTGATCTCTTCCTTGCCATTCACGTTCCCGCCAATTTTTACCAAGAATTGATCGACCATTTTCTCACGTTTCTTGTTTTAGGGGTGGTTTCCACCCCTTAAGTAGGGGGTTGGAAAAATCGAATTATGCTCACCTAGATTTTTCATGACGATCAATTTAAGCCCACGGAGACCTCTGGACGACCATCCCCGTTCTTGCTACACACTACGCAAAAACGGGCGAAAAAATGGGGTTTTTTGCGGTTACTCTTTAGATCCTCACCTGACTTCAACAGCTTAAAGAGAGGAATCGTCCTGCATGCTGATACAACTTTTGCAGCACTCTTCATATTTAGTATGCATATGTCAGCTCTCGCTTAGATATACCGAAACCTTAATTCTTTGTTCTTTTTTTATATATTTATTACGCTTACGACTTGAAGAATGCGGAGCTGAAAAGCTCGGACGTGTTAGTCGCAACAGCAACAGCTTTTAATCAGTGCGAAGGCTAATTTATTTCGCGAATCTACAAGTGTTAATTGAAATGGCGGGGCAATCACCTATCGCGATATGCAAATGCGATCGCCGGGTAAGACACAACGCGCCTCCCCGCTCTCTCCCCGCGCTACCGTTCGCAGCCTCCCAACAATTAGTCCGCGATATTCGTTTCTCCGACTCCGAATCGCCTCGCAGAGAGCCCTTCCCGGAATGATAAATTAATAGCGGCGGCGGACTCGGAGCGGCCTTATCGCGGGGACAAATGAACAATTTGTGTAAGCGTCCAGTTACGAAATTTGACGTGCCGGGTGGGCCTGGAAGCTGCAACGCCGCGATTTCTTGATAAGGCTCGATGGGTCCCGTAAGAAGGATGGTTTAAAAATAACGTTATTGATTGTCTTTGGACTAATTTTCATTTGTTTTTGTTCGTGGATTCGGTCGTGGCACGCCACAAAATGAGATGTGGCAAACATG
Source organism: Monochamus saltuarius (assembly GCA_025584915.1). Lineage (NCBI taxonomy): Eukaryota > Metazoa > Arthropoda > Insecta > Coleoptera > Cerambycidae > Monochamus > Monochamus saltuarius. The sequence continues at coordinate 45,885,491 of CM046726.1, read as the reverse complement.
TATCTGATGTGAATTATGTAAATTAAATTTTACGCTTATACAGGGTGTCCGGAAATGATGAGCAAAAATTCAGGGGATAATTCTAAGCTGAAAATAAATGCTACCTCTTTCTATAACATTTCTTCCAAAACTGATTATTAACGGAGTTACAGGGTGTTAAAGTTAAAATTTTATTTTCGATATTTGTAAATAACTTTTTAAGAAATCCAAATATTTACATAAAATTTGTAAATCAGGGATTTTTGCGGACGAGGAATTCAAATATGTTTCTAATTTTGACGTCACTACTAGAGGGCGACTCCGTTAATAATAATCAGTTTTAGAAAAAATGTTATAGGAACGCAGCATTTATTTTCGGTCTAGAATTATCCCCTGAATTCTTTGCTCATCATTTCCAGACACCCTGTATAATATGTTAAGGCTGAGAAAGTAGTCGTCTGGAAATCCTATTTTTAGAGAGTACATGTTTGAGATATACGGGGTGTCCGAAATATGAGTGCCGTAATTTTAAGGGCTTATACCAAAAGCAATAATAATAATATTAAAATAATAATAATATTAATAATATCTCTACCCCTCATTGTAATCACAGGGATTAGCCCAGAAGTCGGAGACTTGTGCGGGAGAGGGGGCGGCATATTATTATTAAGCAGGCCGCATTTGCGCCCAGGAACGACTTACGTTGGTAGGCCCTAACCACTATTCAGTGCAGGAACGAGGAAAACCTGGAAAACCTCATTAATTAGGGGGGTGGTCAAATATCAACCGGCATCAATCTCTCACATTGACCCAAGCTAACATTATTCCACCCTACCATACCCACAGAGAGGGTGCCAATCCTCTCCACGAATATAGGTTATATACGGTCTACCGGCAGCTGGGCTCGAACCAACTCCGTCTAGTCACCTCGATTCAAGTACTAACGCCTTAAACCGCGCGACCACTGACCGATTAAGTTGCAATAAAAAAACTCTTGGGAAAAAATGTCTAAAACAAATAATTTGTCTACAAATACATTTCAAAAATAAAAATACAACTGCAATAATATGCAAAACTATGTTACGAAATTTCAAACTACAAACTACAGGTACTATTACGGTTAAGTAAAAGCGTCTGTAACGTAATTTGTTCATAATTTAATTTTTGGATCAGAATTAATGAAGGAAACAATTGAAGTTTCCGAGAAACTTTCTAAAACTATAACGTACTGTAACGTTCGACAACGTTGCACTGTCAGACTGCTGGTGATAACCTACAAGTAATGTTAGTTATAAAGGTACGTATAGCTATTGCCATTAATTTTTTGTCTAGTTTTTCTTTGTTGTTTGTGTGTGTACATAAACAAAAATAGAACAATTTATAGTAACCATAACCAGCTGCATGACATGTTAATTTACGGAGAATCTAGGCAAAAATCACACTTGTAAAACTAAACACTTGTAACTATCAAAACAGCTCTAAGAAAACCATTCACAGTAAGTACCTATATTTAGTTTACCTATTTGTAATTATTATATATAAAAACATAACAGCAATCGGATTTAAGTTTTTACCTTATGCATCAGAAATGTCTCGTCTGGTGCTTCCATTAAAAATTTGGTGATTTCTTCTTTGGTAAAAACACTGGCTTTTTTGGCCTATGTCCAATATTTTTTCTTTTAAGAAATGCGATCAGCATAGAAAATTTAGAAATATCAAAAGAATCATATAAAAAAATTACTGCTTTTAACATAGAATACTCAGTCGATAAACTTTTTTAAACTATTATAGGTATACTTTTTGTAACGTTCCTTAGATATTTCAGAAATCACTGAAGAACATCCTATAGCCCAGGTATCCTCAATATCTGAATTATTTTTGTTTTCTGATTCACTCATGCTCACACTCACTCGTTTGACAAATATATTGACGTTTAAAAATAAATTTACAAGCGTATCCACGGTAACGAAAAAACCTACTTAGTTTGGTGTATATGAGACACGAGACAAAAATAATTTTAATATTTTAGAGATATTTTGTTAGTTAACGCCTTTGTATTCATATAATGGTCATACAAAAAATAGTATAAGCATCTCGAACAGTAAGGAGTTTACCAATATCCTCCAAACTTTGTCGTCGACCAGTAAACTCTCCTTACTCTTCTGGTTCTGTTCTTACTTAATATATTATTAAATACATCATTGCTAATATTACACAAATTCAGTATACGAGTATCTTATTATAATACTATTAATTTTTATACATTTTGTGTAAAACGTATAAAATCATAGTGTGTAAACCTATTAACATGGAAAACATATCCTGAATTACACATTGAAAAATTTCGTTTACACAGTTACATTTTTACAGTAGTAGTAGTATTGCTGCCTTCTCAAAATATTTTATGGTTTTTCATAAACTAAATGTATTTACTTAGGGACTACTTATTTTATATTCATATAAACAAATACTTGCAATATCTTGGGAGTGATAAAAATTTTAAATAAAAGTTATAGCGAGGTAAAACACTAAAAGAGCAAATGAAAAATTGTTAGCGATGGTAATTACTATTCCGGGTGTTAATTTGTGTGACAGTTTGATTCGATTTTTTCGAACGTTTTATCACTGTTTTGTGCTGCTGCACCACATGCGTGAGTATAGTTTCTTGGTATACTCAGGTATTGCTCGAAGGACCAGAAACAAATGATAACACTTGTTTCAAACAGACTGTAATTTTAATTTACGTACAAAAATGTATGTATGAAAGAAGACACTGTGTTAAAACTATTTGGGAGCGTGTGCACCCTACGTTGTATATTTAGTTACTGACTCCTTTTATTCGACTGATCAATTTCTTATATAGGGTTACAATATACCTCTTACTTAATTCTTACCCTAATTTTATTTACAACTTCACTTAAGATTAAATAGTTACAACCGTAAACAAAATAAGAAGCTTAAGATTAAATTATAACTAAGTATTAAATTATAAACAGGATAATAAATTTAGACTATAAGATACCTAGGCAGAATTAAAGATAAACTACGGGAAAATCCCAACTAAGTACTTTGCAATGTCCAGGTAAATTCGAACACCGTCAATCACCAGATTTGCAATAAAATATAAATTTATGATTGCAAAGTGCAGATGCAAAACATCTTCCAGAATTATGTAATATTTGCTTTAACGTCCTGATAGCACCGTGTTTGCCTGCTACACAGGAAACTGGTGCGTGCACCACGGCAATTTACACTAGATTCCTTTAGTTCTGACATGAATTATAACGCAATTTTCATAACATTGTAAGTGTCTACGATATGCAGGCACGATACGTTCCGTTTAAGCCATATTAGGCGCTCAGATTTATAATTTTTCATTCGTCATCGTGTATCTTGCTAGGCGTAATGCAAAAGGCGTATAAGATGGGCATATTTGTTTGTTTTAATGTAATAATAGACACATGTGTCGACCTAAAGTGAATTAAAGGAGCATATCAATGAAAATGTTCACAGTATCAAGAAAATATATTCCTTGCAAAAGATACACTGCATATTTACTTTAGCTATGAGTAGGTAGGTACATAGTAAAATTTCCATGATATTAAAACATTTTATTAAATAAAGCGACATTACACGATTGTGTGGATCCGAGTTGCGTTTCTACTTTGATGAAAACTAGAAAATGTAAATATTTACCTGGATACGCCAAAGGTCTCCAAATAAACGTTTAGGTATATTTCCGAATTCCGGTGAAAGCACACAGCTCGGATCCGAGCACTCGTATAAGTTAAATATTCTTGAAAAGTTTAAAGTTGCACAATGGACGATGTCTAATATTTAGATCATTTTCTTTTTAATTATCTAAAGTAGCAATTAAAATAATTAGCAAGATAAAATTGTACAGAAATAAATTTATTACCTATTTCAATATATAACGCACATAACAACAACAAACTTAAAAAATACATTTTTAATACACAAAATATATATCTTGCATAGGTGGAACAAAAATTAAATGAATGACGTAAATTCCTTTATTAAATTCTGCTAAAAGTTTCTTTTCTGATACCGTAAAGGCAGCACTTTTTATATAAAATTTATTCAAAGATCTTTATTCCCTGCAAAAGGTACCTCTATGTGAATCACACACTAATTTTATTGAGGAAAAGCTAACCATATAAAACACTGCCTCGGCAATTATTTTCAATAATGTTAATGACACGTTATGCAGACGAAAAAATCTAATCAGTCTTTATCAATTTTAGCATATCGATGTATTTTTAAATTACTACAAGATATTATGATTATTTTTTTTATTTCCTATGTCCCAGTTTACTCGTTCATAACGGTTCAGTTAGTCGGATTTGTTAATCCCAATTGTAACTGTCAATTTTTGAGATTGTCTGGTGTCTATAGCTAGTAAAGAGACTCAAGTCAAAAGTGTACGCGTTGGACACCTGTGAGTGGGATCGGCCTGACCGTGAGGCCCCCTGAAGAGTCTGGCACTTCCATTCGTGAATCTTAAGCCGTCAGCCCCTTTCAAAAGGCCTCGCATCAAATATAACACCTAGAAATGTTTTGTCCGGTTAGACAAATCTAATAAAAAAACTATTTTTTCAAATTAGTAAGTAAAAATTTCCAAAGATGGTTCCATTTCAATAGTAGGTACCATTATTATGTCACCAGTTTGAAACGTAAAAAGGGGATAAAAGAGTAAAATTTGATTCAAAAGAACAGCAATGCAATTGCTTAGTAGGTACACGACTGCCAAATTAGTTCCTATTTTTAGGTACCATTAAACAATTTTCTGGACAATTATATTAGCTTCAGTAGAATTTATTGGGAACTTGACGGCATACAGGACGTGCCCAAAGTACAATATTGAAATGAAATTACATACATGAGTAAATGGCACATAAATATCGGGGATTCCGTAATAGTAAATATTATGATTGGGTCAAAATACTTATATGTACTTAGTTATATAGGTACCTACTATAATTTAATAAAATGTTATTCAATTATGTCAAGGTTCCCAGTGTACTGGAATGTTTCAGTCAAAGTTGACACACACACTTACCTAACAAACTAAGACTAGGTATCAACCAGAAATCACTGAATTCAGTAATTTCTCAAAAACAAGGTTTGTTTTCTATGCGCCCATTGAAATCTCTCGATGGCAATATGAAAAATACTTATATATGCGTATAAACTGTGCCAATGTGGCATTCTGTTTCAGATTCTAACATCCTAGCACGTCAGCCTTGTTTCTTCAGTTTGTCTCAACTTTACAAAACATAACTATATAATAATAATAATGCCTTTATTTCATACCAACAGAATATGATAACTACAAAATATAATCGAAATAGAATACACCCACTAAACAAGAGACCTTACATAACATTTTAACAAAGTTGCATTCATTTTAAATATGTAATTTTACACTGTAAAGTAATTGCAGGCTTGCTAGAATATTTCATATGAATATTTTAACTAGATAGTATGTTATAAGTGAACCGCAAAAAGTATCTGTGACGTTACATATTAGTACTTGCTGCAAGTTATCACATAATTTACAAAAGAAAAGTTGCGATGCAACAAACTTATCAAGATGTCGAAACTTTATATGCATATTAATAGGCGACAGGTGACGCCACTTATATCTCACTGATACTGTGTAACCGAATTTTGGTAGGATATCTACAAGATTTGGGCCAATTGGCAATTGCCAGCACGGGCAAGGGAATAGTAGATCCCTAATTTATGTTTGGCCACGGACTGAGAAAAACCTCGTTGAAGGAGTTTATCCTGGGAGGTGTGGAGACAACTACTATTTACTTCGCAAATTAACTGGTCCAAATATTTCTAGTAGTTTGATACCACCAATCTCTGACTGTGTGGAAACAGACGTATTTTAAATTAAACTATTTAAAGCAAATGACAATTTTTATTGGTAATTTCTTAATTATCTTTGTAGGCAAGGCAAAGTGGTACAAGGCAAGCACATTTCAACTACTGTGAACTTGCTAAGAAAAGTTGTAGCAAACTTTCTAAAATAATGTTTCCTTGCAAAGTTTTTGGGTGGAAATTATAACTTTGTCACAAATCCCTTGCGAATTTTATGTAAAAGCTTTTGCAACGTTACAGCTTGGTTTGTAAATTTTGAGAAATAGAAAAAAATCATGTAATTTTACATTTACATGGGGATTCTTATAGTACATATGGATATGATATTACATATACATATATACATATGGATATAATCTTTTTTACATTAATAATAATAATAATAATAATAATAATAATAATAATAATAATAATAATAATAATAATAATAATAATAATAATAATAATAATAATAATAATAATAAGCAGCGAGCCCGGGCGAAGAGGATACATGGCGCGGATGTATGCTCGGTGGTGCGACATGCACCCCGAAGGCCGCGCCCTCACCGCACAAAATCTGCGGGATTATGTATCCTACCTTCGTCGCAGAGGCTATGAGAGGCGTCCTCATCTAAGGGTGAATGAAGTGGTTGAAGAACCACGGAATGATCCCGAAGAGGCGCCGCGCTTCATTCTCCGAGAACAGGACGACCTGAGCACCCGTCGGGGGTTGCCCTTTATAAAACTCCCCAAGCCCACAGATCTGGCCCGAGTGGATACTGCGCTCCGTGAGGATTTCCCAGAAGAGGCTGACATCTGGCGCGTCAATTGCGCTGTGTACGAGGCCGCTGAACTGCTGACTCGTGTGGAGAGGGCGTGAAAATGCCGTTTCTCCACAGGAGAGAGCACGGCGGCGAGTGCACAAGATGGAAGCTAAGATCCGGTCGGCGAGGCAACACGCGTCCCGTATCCAATGTGTGATGGACTACGTGGAAGCCAATAGGGCTTTCACACCTAAGGTGAGACGTATAGCTACCTCCCTTAGGCGGGTCCATCATACCCTGAATCGGGGGGTGCTGCTCACCATCAAGCAGCATTCTCTCGACAGGATACGGATGCTAGTGGCTGCAAAAAAGTCACTAGTGAGGCGGTCGAGGAGGTTGGAGCAAAATAATTTGTTCCGTGTAAGGCCTTCTCGACTTTTGAACAGCCTCAGCGTGTTGCGGACAATCCGCCGACTGTAGATCAGGTAGAAGCCTTCTGGAGAGATCTTTATGGCCGCAGGATTCCACTGGATAGAGACACTCCAGCCCTGGCACACTTCGAGGCCTTTTGTCAAAGGCTTCGAGAGCCACAAGAGGTGTGCCCACCGATAACCCCGGATGAAGTTCGGAGATCATTTATTAGATCGAAGAACTTCGCTCCTGGTCCCGATGGGATCAGAAACTTCTGGTGGAAAAAATTCACCTGTGTCCACCGCCATTTGGCCAGAATTTTCACGTCCTGGCTAAATGGAGAGCAGCAAATTCCGGCGTGGTTTGTCGATGGGAGAACCGTGCTTATCCCTAAGAGCGGAGATTTGTCCCAGCCAAAGAACTACCGTCCAATAACCTGCCTGAATGCGTGTTACAAGGTGTTTACTCGCATCTTGTACGCGCGTGTGCTCCACGCAGTGAACCCCGTTTATCAACGGATATACGAGCAGCGAGGGTCCAAGAGGGGTGTAGCTGGCTGTAAGGAGAACCTGCTCATCGACAGATGTATTACGCAGGACTCCGTGCAGTACAAGCGAAACCTCTCAATGGCCTGGATAGATTACCGCAAGGCATTTGATATGACATCCCATGAGCTAATAGTCCACTTGCTCCAATGTCTTGCGGTGGCCGACCCCATAGTGAGATGTATTGAACAACTCATGCCGCTCTGGAGGACCCGCTTTACCATAACATCGGCTAATGCAAGGGTCCAGACAGAGCCGGTTTTGTTCAGGAGGGAGTGTTCAGGAGATTCCTGAGTCCCCTCTTGTTTTGCATCTCACTGCTGCCATTATCCGTTGCACTTCGTCGTACCCGGGGTTACAACTGCGGTACCCCAGGAGACCGGAGGCATAAGGTCACCCATTTGTTCTATATGGATGACCTTAAACTCTACGCCTCCGGAGAGAGGGATTTAAATCAGTCCCTCAGAGTGGTACATGAGTACACGCAGGCGGTTGGGATGGAGTTCGGGCTGGACAAATGTGCACTGGTTCATCTCAAGAGAGGACGATGCGGTCCATACGGAGAGGACGCCCAGCTCATAGACGGAAGCATCTTTCACTATCTAGATGCCGGAGAGTCGTACACCTATTTGGGTGTCCCACAGCGGGGCACTCATGAGGTGGCAACGGTGAAAAACGCTCTCCGCGGCAGGTATCGGCACCGCCTCCGACAGATCTGGTCTTCGGAGCTGTCGGGTAAGAACAAGGTGAGTGCCACAAATATGCTTGCCGTTCCGATCCTTCTCTACTCCTTTGGAGTAGTGAAATGGACACAAGAAGAGCTGAGGCAACTCGATGTAGGGACCCGTAAAATGATGCATCTCCATCGGAGTTTGCATCCAAGATCGTCCGTTCCGCGGCTATACTTCCCAAGAAATCGAGGAGGCCGTGGACTCTTGAGTTTGGAGTGTCTCCAGGGCAGAGTGGTTTTGGAGGAGGCCTGTAAAGTCATCAGGAGCTCGGATCCCCTTCTCTGCATGGTCCAAGACCATGAAGCAGCAGGGATAGGAGCGTTTGTATATAAGGCAGCGAGAAGAGCAGCCGATGAACTTGGTCTCGTGTTCGATACTGAGCGGGAAAATCCAGACTCTGTCACCGAGTCGGATCCTGCTCAGTTAAAAGCCCAAATTAAAGCTGCAGAAGCGCGTCATCTTCTGCAGCTACATAAGGATAAGCCAATGCATGGTCTCTTCTACCGTCATCTAGAGGGGCTTGGCTTATCTGAAGGCTGACCTTTGCTTTTTGAGGTCAGCGGGGCTGAACTCTGAGACTGAGGATTCATAATGGCTTGCCAAGATGGTGTAATTAACACACTCGTCTATCGTAGTCGTGTCTTGGGTATCGAGGTTCCTGACACCAGCTGCAGGGCCTGTCGCCAGGCGCCGGAGACGCTTATGCATCTCCTGTCGGCCTGTCCGGTATATGCGGCCACAGCGTATATCCAAAGACACGATTCAGCCTTACGGGTGTTGTATTATCATTTACGACACTCGTATGAGATAGACGAGACGCCAGTGCTGCCTTATGCTCCGGGGGATATAGAATCCGTTGTGGGGAATGAGAAGTGCCGAATTTATTGGAACTATTCATTCCCCACCCTCAGGCAAATACAAGCCAATAAGCCTGATGTAGTCCTCCTCGACCACCAGCTTAGGACGATGTTTGTGATTGAGTTCTCGGCTCCCGCAGAGAACAACATCGTCCTAAAGAGGAGGAAAAACGGAGGAAGTATCGAGATCTTCTCTCCGAGCTCCGCAGGCTGTATCCAGACCACTCTGTTAAGATTGTGGTGCTAATTATAGGCGTCCTGGGTGGAATGAGACATACGTTGCTTTCTGAGTTAAAGATCATACCGGCTTGTCGAAATTCGGCAGAGATCTTAGCCGGCAGAATGCAGAGGGCAATCGTCCTTGGTTCGCTACGTCTGCTCAGAACACACGATTTACGGGCGCAATGATTACTGACTCCACGGAGTGAGAGTGGTCATTGCTTGACTCCAGAACATCTCCGAGTGTGTCGGAGCCTCGGAAGGTGTTTACTGAAAAAAAAAAAAAAAAATAATAATAATAATAATAATAATAATAATAATAATAATAATAATAATAATAATAATAATAATAATAATAATAATAATAATAATAATAATAATAATAATAATAATAATAATAGAGATCTTCTCTCCGAGCTCCGCAGGCTGTATCCAGACCACTCTGTTAAGATTGTGGTGCTAATTATAGGCGTCCTGGGTGGAATGAGACATACGTTGCTTTCTGAGTTAAAGATCATACCGGCTTGTCGAAATACGGCAGAGATCTTAGCCGGCAGAATGCAGAAGGCAATCGTCCTTGGTTCGCTACGTCTGCTCAGAACACACGATTTACGGGCGCAATGATTACTGACTCCACGGAGTGGAGAGTGGTCATTGACTCTCCAGAACATCTCCGAGTGTGTCGGAGCCTCGGAAGGTGTTTACTGGAAAAAAAAAAAAAAAAAAAAAATAATAATAATAATAATAATAATAATAATAATAATAATAATAATAATAATAATAATAATAATAATAATAATAATATCTCTACCCCTCATTCTAATCACAGGGATTAGCCCAGAAGTCGGAGACTTGTGCGGGAGAGGGGGCGGCATATTATTATTAAGCAGGCCGCATTTGCGCCCAGGAACGACTTACGTTGGTACGCCCTAACCACTATTCAGTGCAGGAACGAGGAAAACCTGGAAAACCTCATTAATTAGGGGGGTAGTCAAATATCAACCGGCATCAATCTCTCACATTGATCCAAGCTAACATTATTCCACCCTACCATACCCACAGAGAGGGTGCCAATCCTCTCCACGAATATAGCTTATATACGGTCTACCGGCAGCTGGGCTCGAACCAACTCCGTCTAGTCACCTCGATTCAAGTACTAACGCCTTAAACCGCGCGACCACTGACCATAATGTATGATGTAAACAACGTGTACCTTTACAATCATTTTTATCAATGCACCATTACAAATACTAATATCCCGGCATGTCTACTTTTTTCTTCACTTTATACCAGCATATTAAAGAATTATTTTTTTTACTTATATAGTGAATTGTTTCAAAGCCAATAAAACACCATGTATTTAATTCCAAAATTTCTAAAATAAAAAACTGGGTTTGTATTCTACGCGCCTATTGAAGTATCCTGGTGTTGTTATGAAACATACTATTACAGGTGCGCATAAACTAAGTGAATTTTACATTCCATTACATATACTAATGTTCCAGCATGTCAACCTTGTTTCTTCATTTCGTCCCAGCATATTAAATCGTTTATTAGCATCGCAGGACGTCAAAAATATCTGAGCGACAGCCTCAACGTTGAATAACCACGAGAAAAAAAGAACTGTTTCTCTTTATTCCGGTTTAATGCCACATTCAGCTGCTCTCGTTTAAGATATAAATAGTTCTACTTAAAAGAACGTGATATGCGTTATACACAGGGAGCCTGAAATAATAATGTAAATTGGTAGTATTGTATCATTAAGTTAACTAATTAATAAATCACATAATAAGTAAATAAATCAAGAGTGGACTTACATAAAGAAACGTTATCCTTGAAGCATTCTGAACAAGGAATTTCCGTTACAATTGCAAGATATATGTTGTACAGTAATAATAGTGTTGAGTTGCATTGACGTCCATGCACTTACAAATAACGAACCGAGTTCTTTTAATAAGCCTCTGGAGCTGTCTTGCATCTTATAGTCCATGAGCTATACTTAAATCCGTGTTACCATAAGGATCCCAAGTATCACTAGATATTTTATAGCGGTAATTGAGAATGTTCCTGTAACTAATTTTTAGAGAGTTAAAGTTGCAAGGTTGTAAAGAAGAAAATTTAAATGCATGCGCATTTGCTGCTAAAAAATATCCCCAGTGTGAATTCTAAGCCCAATATAATAAAAACTACTTAATGAGCAACGGAAGTTATTTTCATGAAAAATTTCACGCAAAAGTTATTTGAATTTTTTCAAGATGGACGCTGAAAAGCAATTGGAATTAAGTAAATAAACATGGGGCTAAGATAATAAAACAGTTTGGTGACTTCAGAAGCACTAAAGTGCTGCATAATTGACATAAGAATTTTCTTAAAGTAATTCTAATAACTTCTCAAATATTTCTCTTGCGACCACTACAAAATTGATTTATAAGGCAAGGCGCGCACTGAAGTAGTGTGGTAGTGGTGAGGTATTGGAATGGTGCGTGATATGGGGATGGTGAACATTTGGAGTGGCGATGGAATAGCGGCGAAGTGGTATGAAAGTGATTTAAAGCGCACTGCAGTGGCAAACAACGTATGTTGTTACCAATTTGTCAGTTAAAATGTCGTCCTCAGAGGATGAATATGCTCTTTTATTTGTACAACTTGCTAACCTAAATGCTAAAAATCAGGAGAAGAAAAAAAAACACTAGTGATGTCATCCTCTATGGAAAAAAAATAAAAAAATGGGAATTTTTAAGGTTGATGAAAAGGAGTTAAACTTGGATGACCAAATATTTAAACTTTTCTATCGAATGAAGAAAGTGACATTTTGCAAGTTAGTGACAAAACTACGACCTATGCATCAATAAAGGATACAAACTTCAGAAATTTATGTTAAATTCGTGGTCGTCTCGTATGTTTTTAGGTTTAAAATTCCCAGGAAAAATGCAGTTCCAATGCCACGTCGTCACCGGCCGCTTGCCACTCGAAAATTAAACTTGTTCGAGATAAGTGGCACCAGACTGGCATCACACCACCTGCAAAATACCACGCCACCGCTACTCCGATTTGATACGCGCGTCTTCATATGTTTACACAGGCTTTAATGATCCCACCTGCCACTTGGTCACCACTTCACTGCCACGTCACTTGCTGACTACTTCAGTGCGCGCCTTGTCTAAAGCTTTATAGTCAGTCGTGTAGATTACTACTCTAAACATTATACAGTAAAATGTCCTCCTGAAGCAAAAATACTATATAGAAGTGCAGACACAACGCTCTGAAAATAGTTTAAATAATTTTGTGTAAAATGTATAAAAAAACCACTGCGTGTAAAACTATTATCACGGAAATTTTACACATCCTAAATTACACACTCACTCACTATGTGTGAACATCATTTTTATCAGTGTAGTGTGAACTACTTTGAACACAAGTTTTGCGCACATCACGCGTACTAAAATTTCACTGGCCAATTACGAACGATGCAAGAGCATTTATTATGATATTTATGCAGTCACCTCGGTGAGAGGTTAATGCGATTGCTTAATACCCAAGTTCGTATAATGCTGAGTGACTGGACGGCTGCCTCATTGTGCCCCTTGTAATCCGCACATCGTTATTTTATTAATCTCCTATTCTACTTAGAATAAGTTTATTACGGATGATGCTCCATGGTTCCTCTTCTATAATGGAATTACCCACAACGCGCGACACAATCTATAGCGATTGTCCCTAGATGTGGTCGTAAACATTTGGGAAGATATTGTGATGTTGTACCGGCGACTTAATGTTGCCCTATAAATTAGTTTTATTAAGATGTTGAAAATGGCAGAATATAACGCTTTTCTGATTCTATACATACACTGTAAAAGGCAATTCCTATACCGTTAATGAGCAATTTTGTTACCCCCATTTTCCGACAGTATTATTACTTTTTGATGGTATATGTACTTTAGTCTTGAATTTTCTTTAGTAAAATGTTATACCTAGATAATTTTCCTGAACATATTTAATTTTTGTGTGTATATTTTTAGGTACCTACTAACTATATCAGATAATTATTGAATAAATTTTTGTCTATGGAATTGTTCAATAGCATACCTAGATGTTTGGTATCAGAAAGCATACATATACCTACACTTTTTACAGTGTACTACACTAGCAGCACTTGTTATTAAAAGTAGAACTGCAAAAATTATTTAAATAATGTCAATTACTTAATTAGTATCACTAGTACTTAATAAAGTAGATCTGCACTAATATCTTCATGGAATTAATATAATTTACTGCTACTACAAAAAATTGGTTAATACCAAATTATTTAACTCAAACGTTGGTAATTTAATACATTTTCATAAATTAATTTACATTGTTCCAATAACTAATAGTATTTTATTTAACTGTAACTGTAGAGGAGTTAGAATTATTCAAAACGGGATCCAGAAACAAGCTACCTTAATGACATATTTCAATGACAAATTGTTTCTAGAACGACAGCGTAATAAAAGGTGATTTATTATAAGATAAAAAAGTTAGATAAAGTTTACTGCGTATATACAGTAGCTGAGCATATAAAAGAATTTAACAAATATGCTACTAATGTAGCTATACTCAATTAAAAAGATATAAAACGTAAATATCGCCAATTAAAAAATACCAGTTTTCCTTTTATTGGTCGCGACGACAGCATAATAAAATTTGATACATTTCCATATTGTCAAGAAACAAATAATATATACAAGCTTAGCCAAATACCTAGGAGATCTCGAAAACTATTAGAGATATGGAAAGCTTTGGGTCTAGCACAGAATTTAATACGAAACATTCCGCTGAGAAAATAATGCATTTCTTTTCGGTTGGATTTTATTTGGAGCGTTTAAGGTCACCGTATTTCTCTCTGTAAAATGATCAAATTGGTAGTGCTTTTAGGTACAGAAATTTCGAAAAATAAAGCACGTAGAACAAAAGTAATATTGAAGATACATTTTTTTGATGTTTGGTATATATCCACTTCTACTATTTAAATTCTCCTCAAATAACATAATAACTTTTAAAAAGCGTTTGTAAGGCGAGCACTATTTTGCTTTTCTAACCCCACATTTTAATAATTATTTTCACTTACTTATAAACAAAAGTTAACAAACTTATATGAAAAGATATTATAAGTTTATGTTATAACTAGATCTATATCTACATACTTAGTTAAATTTTTAATAAATATGTATTTTGACAGATTTCTATACCGAAAAATTTGTTTTTTACTTCGTTCGTTACCTTTGAATATTCACAGGTGGCTAACATTGCTGCTATTTGCTAAGCTCAATGTTATTCTAAATGTCTAAAATTATTTGCATATGTAGAAAACACTATTTTTATTATTATGTAATTTTACATGACTTTACGCTGATCTTAAATTTTCGATGTGAAATTACATACACATTTTTATTAGTGGACACGATCTGATTTAAACATTCTCACAGTCATCGCCGATCAGAGCGAACTGCATAAATTTGGTTGCAATAAAATAAATTTTGTTAATAAACGATTATGAACCGTTAAAGCATATATTTTTAAGGAGTCACACCACGGTGCGACAGAGAAACCGCTAAACAATGGTGGATAACAAGCGAGCTCGATTTGCAAACAATGGTACCACCGGCAAGACCGTCAATAAATAAATCTATCTACAGGAAGACATCTGACCCATGAACGGGATACCATTCTAGCGTAATTACACAGGACGCATTTTCCTCGAGGAAAATCCACACACAGATGCGCCGTATTTCTGTTACAAGATCGTATAGAATGAAAGTTGCTAATGGAATGGTTTGGTTTCATATTTTAGGTGCAAATCGGTTTTTATTTATTTATTTATTTAGACCCCAATAGATAAATATCCAATTACAGGGCAATAAAATATAACATGATAACACATGCACAATGATAAGACAAAGAAAACACAAAAAATAAAACAAACAGAACAATGTACATAGTAAAACCAAACTAGACAACAGTAAATTTGTAGTTACATTAAATCAAAGTTAATGAAAATGACGGTTCAAACTACAAAGAGCCTCATACTAAATTCAGTATAAAATCAATAATCGTAAAAGAAAATGTGTAGATATCCAGAGAATTATGTAAGATGTTGCCATTTTTACTCATAACATATAACGGAGATTTTAGCATGACGTTATATCTAGTCAAGGACAAATACAAAATTCTAAAGTCTCTAGATATAACCTGCTGTACATTAAATCTAAGTTTATCATAAACCAGCAATCAGCATTGTTACTAAACAGCCACTTTACAGAAAATATTGTCCTTCTACATTATAAAGTCTTAAGATTAAACCTTGTTCAGGGTATTAAATACAAAAATTTCGCAAATCTGCGCTGAACAGAGTCAAATTTCACGTTATGTTTAATATAAAAGAGACACCACACCACGCTAGAATAACCGTGATCTTACAAGCGATAGTATCGTAGTGAAGGGAGAAAGTGAGTTTATCATCAAATATTACTTCAAAGTTTTTAATGTTATCTTTTACGCTTTGTAAAATCGGTTTCATACATAGTAGTATTTTTGTACCTTACATTTAGATACATTCAACATCAGGTTATTAGAGAATTTTCAATTTATCCGCGTGCAAAAGTGATTTTATAGAAAATAAGCTATTTAAGTCATTAATAAAAGTCACGAATAAGAGAGGTCCAAGGACAGACCCCTGTGGTACTCCTTGCACTAAACTTATCGGACTAACGACCCATATATTCAACGTACTGATGTATTGGATAAGAATAACTTATCAGAGAAACCCAAAGTTAGCATGTTGCGCAACATGATGATCGAGTCTATCGAAGGCCTAAGAGAAGTCTGCATAGATTTAAGTAGTTAGTTTAGATTAAGTTAATTTATGTAGTTTTGCAAACTGATGATGATTACAAAAAAACAATAGATAATTTTATTTTAAATCATATTCTAGCAGCAATATTTTTGCTGTTCGAAGAAAATGTCTGTTACTGATTGCAGTTCAGCAAATACATTAAATCATCATACACGTATAAAAGTTAAATTGACAAGACAATATAGCGAAATTCATGTTACATTTATCTAATGAAGAGTAAAATAACTAAATAAATAAGTTTAGGCAATGATTGACAGAGGTTTATAGAAATTTGTTGAACTTTCTGTTCAAACAAGAATTGTAGAAATCATTGTGAACGCATGGTAGAGGAGATCAAACAAATGGAAATGGAAATAAATACAAGAAAAATTAGACGAACGGTGACAAATAACAAACAATAGAACCAATAAAAGTAAGCAGAAATAGAGGGTAAATAATAGTTACCTACATATGAATATCTGGGAACTTTTTAACATAAGTTGGAAAAATAGATTTGGGTAAAGTAAAGGAGTAAATCTATGCTATAATATGTTTAACACTATATAATACAGTAGTATATCCAACAATAAACATGTGAAACTGAATCATGGCTGTTAAAGGAACAGCAGATGACAAAAAAGGAGAGTAACAAAATGAATAATTTGGGTAAATCAAAAATAGGGCAATAGTAACAAAGTAGAGTAATAAAATAGAAGTAATCTAGGATAAGCCGTAGAAGAAGGTCAGTGAAAACATTAACAGAAGGAATAGAAGAGGCGTGTGGAAAAATAAGTAGAACTTTGCTGGAAATAGAGATATATAGCCAAGAACATGGAAGGAATATATCAACACTTACAAGCGATGTAGAAATATCTAAACCCACTAAAGTAATAAAGAGATATGCAATGCAGAACCATCATATTATACGCTTCATAACTTTGGCAAATAATATATTAACCAACTACTGTTCATTGTTCCACATCTTTTTTTTAGTATTCCAAAGTACAATCATCATCATCATCATTTATAGATCTAATAAGTACAACCACATTTTAGAAACTTTTCACGAGCAAGATTTGCACATGACCTTCATTTAAAAAAATAAATTACAGGTTTAAAACTGTAATATGTACGTTAGTGTCTATAAATAATATGACCAAGTAAATACATTTATCTAGAAAACACCCATAAAATAGAAGAAATAACTTTGTTTCTGTCAATTATATTGTAATAAACGCTGCTGTACCACGCCTTTTTAGTTACTTTAAAAAATGTTTAAAGCAAATAGCGCTTTTTTTTTAAATATTCTAAATAATATTTTACTTTATATTAATATTAAATACTCCTATATAGGTATAGAATTGACTTCGGAAACAGCATTGCTAAAAAAGAATTCGGAAGAATACGGTAGTTTTTGAAAATATAGGCAAAGAGAAAATAATCGTCTAAAAATAACCACCACCACGAAAGTTCATTAATTAAAGCAAATTCTTTAGGTGAATAGAGAGGCAATTGCGAGGAACGGCAGTAAAGTGTCCATTGACCGTCCTTATCTATAAATTACAGGTATCAGTATCCTCTAATTAAGTTAGAACGACTGGAATGAGGGTGTTAAATTTTATGCCAACACCTGCTCACCAGAGCCATGTGTTTGAATGTTCAATTATTCCGCATCTACTTAACTTATGGAAGAATACGAGAATATATATTTTTATCTCTCAAAATCGAATGCACTAAATAAAGTATTACATCCTACACTCTTCGATAATTGTCTTAAAATACACTGGTCTAGTTATACTTAGGACGTATAATAGTTTTTATATCAATTAAAAGACAAAAATATTTTAAAAAATCAAATAAAACTTAAGAGCTGTACAAGACCGAATCAACAAATCATGTAAAACTTACATTACCAGCATAATATCAACTGTAAACAATAAATTTCCTTTTCTTTTAGTAAATGAAATAAAATAATTGCAAAAGTAAAAAGACTAGTATAAATAATGTTTTAAATGTATTTTATAACCCCATTTTCCACCCAATATTTTGGTATTACGGTACTTTATAAAATTACTTAGTCATATTTATGATGCCTTTATTAGAAATTACGACCAACCCACCTTAATTTATAAGGTTAAGTCCTGTCCATCACCGTTGACGGATTAATTGACTTTTCTCGAAGCATTCCTGGCACCACATCCTTGTTGGTGTTTGTTTAGAATAAAAAAACATGATATAATGCATACGTGTTATTATTTTGTAGATTGATTAAAAAGAAATCTTCAGCAGGAATATAATATGCTGCAATATACAGTGTGTCCACGCTTGGACTTAACTATACTTGTGAACTTTTTTATTTAGTAATTCTTTCAAGAAAGTTTTGCTTGTTTTGAAATACACATAGGAACTGTAATAATTGCGAAAAGGGTGTTAAAAAGATAACAAAATGTAAAATTGTGTCATAAGTGCCACTTTTTAAGAAGAAATTCAAAATGTTATAGAGAATAGTAGTATGTTTCTAATGCCAATATATCCTTAGATATGTATTCTGAAAATTGTATTTGAAAACATTTATTTTTGATTTTATTGAGATTGAACACGTAATTGTGTTCACATAATGTATAATGGAAACAGAGAACACTAATACCTAAGTCAAACTACATAACTAAGTAAAGCTCTACATATTATTCTCCAACTCTACACATTCTTCTAATCTTTTCCTAAATTCTTCATAAACTAAATGAATTGTTAGGCTTATGTCTGCTTAATAATAATAATATGCCGCCCCCTCTGCCGCACAAGTCTTCGACTTCTGGGCTAATCCTCTTGATTAGAATGAGGGATAGAGGTATTGTTGTTATTATTATTATTTCTTCTCAATTTTTTTCCTTTGAAATATCCATGTTGTGCATTAAACTATGTGAATTTTACTTTTTACCTCAAATATAACCATATAAAAACAAAAGGGTTAAGATCAGGAGAATGTTGTGACCGTTCTATAAAACCTAACCGCCTAATCCATTTATTATTAAAATGTCTATTTAGCGAGTGTCTGACACGGAGCGCGAAGTGCGTGAACTGAACTGGGCAGATAGGGTGGATTCAACAATCTCCTGATCCTTTGGAGATATTTGAAGCAAAAAGTATTTTCACATAATTTAATGAATAACGTAGATATTTTAAAGAAAACAAATTGAGAAGGTATAGAGACGACATAAACCATAATATAATTAATTTAGTTTATAAAAAAATTAGGAAATGGTTAGAAAAATGTGTTGGACGCTAACATATATAACTTAGTTAGTTAAATAGTTTAACTTGGGTATTAGTGTTCTGTGTTCCCATTACCTATAGTTGAGATCTAAAATAATAGGGAGAGATGTGAGGGTTGCAAGAGTGTGTCGTAAATCCATAGACGAGTCATTTGAGAAAAATATAAAGAACACAACCAACCGTCATCCACTTACACTACACTGCACCTAGATGCGCACTCCGCGGATATCATACTTTAACATATAATACACCGCACTATTTACATTCTACACACTACTATACACTACCGGTTACTAGCACTGTCACTATAACTGTCACACCTAAACACTTATCGTCGGCTATTAGTCTCGATCGTAGAACAGTTGTAAATAGTTTCCAACCGTCAGACGCACGCGCATTGCATTTATAATGCCCAAACAAGGTTGAAAATGCTTTGTTTTAGATGCAGTGCGCAAGCTTCTGACAGTTGAAAACTGATTCTAGTGCACTACGAACAAAGCTGTTATATGGTGCATTATCCATACATTCACGACAGCTCCAGGTTTCATATGTGGCAAAACAAGGCCATACTTTTGTCATTGAGCGGCCTTTATTTATCCATGTTTCGTCAGTGTTTCTATAATATGCAACTATATAAAATATATTTTTTGATTCAGACTTCGACCTTCTAATATTTTAAATAGCTTTTTCGCCATATCACTATTTTGTCTGTTTGTATCAGCATACTCTTTCTATTTCGTTTTATAAAACGAAAATGTATGTCAGGCATAATTCGCAAAACCATCCTTCTCGATGTTCTAAGTAAAGTTTTATTCTGAGATAGCAACCTGAATTATTTTATTGTCGGAAACTTATTTTTGTCCATGAATTGTTCATGTATTTTGTAGAATCAACCTATATCTCTTCTTTCCGCGGGTTCTCATTATTTTCCATTTCGCATTTATATGTTCCTTGCCACTCTTGATTGCACTACATACACTACTCGCAGATATTCTTATTAAGGAACTATATATTTCAACTGCATCACACTCTCGCGCCCTAATCCCTTCATAGAGGCATCCGATATTATTGTCACGGCATTGTCACGGCCACCAATAGAAATCGTACATTAATCGGGTATATCCTCAGAGGTATGCGGCACTATATTATATGATAAATATAGGGGCTGCATGCATTTAGTTTTGTGTTGACTGCTTTAAATGGTGATCATATTTTTAATATGAATCACTCTCTCTCTATTATTTTGGACCTTAACTAATTAATTATGTGTTCAATCTCAATATAACCAAAAATAAAATTTGTCATATACAACGTTTCTCTATAAAGTTTTTAATTTCTTAAGTGGCACTTTACTCTTGATACTATTTTTCATTTTCTTAACTGTTAAACACTCTGTATTTTTCAACGCTATTTTGACAGTTGCAGGGGACAACTTTTCGATACATGTCTGTAACTTAGTTTTTAATACGTTCTTCAGACACTTATTTGAATAGAGTCGAATGGCGTGCCTAATTTTTTTGTAAAAAAATTAGGCACGCCACTGAACACTTGTATCTCCTATAGTTAACGATAATTTTTTGAATGAATTCGTTTTTTCGAAAAAATGTAAAATATAAAGGTTCACGATTAATTAAAAATAGTTAACGTTAATGTATTTGTTTATATTGAAAACAGTGTAAAATAGGTAAATATTACTTTTTTCATTACAATTATACTAAAGTGGATACTTAAACTTGTTACCGTAAAACTTGTATTATAAATGATCTTAATTTATTAACTGGCTGTGAGTACCACTTCTAACACTGTTTCCATCTACCTAATCTCCAGGTCTTTTCTCTAACTGACACAAACGACTTGTCTTCTTCTAACAAAGACTCCTTTAATACTATAAGGCTTATTTTTATTAATTGGGTATTTATATATATTATGTTTATTTATTCTAATATTTAGTCTTCTACTGAAGATTAGTGTAATACGAAAGGCTGTAACTAATTAGTTAGTGTTATATTTTTATTTCCTTATTTTAATAATCGGACGATATTTATGAATCTTTATATCTACGAGGCAACTTTGGAATACCACGAAGACACAAATTAATTGTAAAGATTAACGTAGTTAATTTTAAACAAAAATTATACATATTTATGTCATTCAACGGGGGAAAAACAAGTTGTAAGATGAATAAATACAAAGTAGAATAACAACATATGTGTGTATAGACAACAACAAAATATAAACAAAAATTAATTAATAATGACAAAAGGAATACAAGAATAAAAAACATCACATGCATACACATAGATGTTAACGTACATAAAGAGGGATACAATAAAGGAGCTAACAGAATAACTCTATATTATTGATGACATAATAAAAATAGGGGACCATATATCGATCCCTGAGGAACATCTGATGTTGATTTTATATGCCAAACTATCCACTAATAATACAGTACAAATTGAACACAATCGAGAAAACATTATTTCTACATGTGCATTACTGATAACAAAATTTTCAGGCTTGCATAGCAGTATACCATAATATAATCAGATGTTTTAGACAAGTCTCCGAAGATAACTTTTTTAATTTACCTTTTAAATGCATAGTTTCAGCAATAAGTTGAATACCACGGACAAAATTATATACAATCTATTTCTCCTATTAAGAAAATTCTGAATTGAGTCAGCGCCATCTGGCGTCATTACTTCTCAACAAAAACAAGAACAAAAAGAATTCTACTGCCACTAGTTCCGATTAAGCAGCACCAAATTGTTTGGAATATTGGATCTTTACAGTAACATATGTAGAATAAAACTACAGTCACGTCAATATGTAACACTATTATTTTATTTGAATAGTAATAATAGGAAAATACAATAATTTAAATGAAAAATCTAGTTGTTGTTGACGTGAAACAAAATTCTATAATTAAGCCAGCAAAATAATACAGAAGTGTTCTATATATCCTACATACTACCAACTACCAAAGACGTCCATTTCATTTCAGTTATTAATTTAATGTTACCCACAACGTTATGAATACTTTGTGACCTACAAGCAACAGAAATTCTGTCGCGTAGGTCTTCTATATTTTCACAGGTATTGGAATAAATTTTATCTTTCCGACTATCCTAAAGAAAAAAATAAAATGGTTTGAGACATGGACACCGTCTGCAATACTATAGTATTCGTATCTTGAAAATTTCTTGCCAACACAACAATGAATATATTGGACGAATCGGATACCTAGATATTACAAAAATTCCCGTATCTTTTTGATCACAGCTCGTATTGACGATTTCATTATTTGTTAAAATCTAGGTAAAGTATTTTGATCTGTAGGTGATAGATAAGGAACAATTGCATCAAAAATATATTTCGCACGACACAAAATGCCAAAAAATTACATCGTTGAATAATTCTTGATACGAAACATATTTGTGACGCGATATGAAAACACTGGTCCCACGTGTCGTCAGTCGGGTAGTTTTGCGGCCATGTTTGTGGTCCCTAACTGGCAGGAACATGATTTATTCGGTGTTAGTAGACGTTACTGTATTCGTTTCATTATCGATGTTCGGTGTCGCTTTCGTTGGCAGTTTGAAGTGTCACCCATTTTTTGATAAATCAGCTACAAGGGTCTCGAAAGGAAAGCGTTAAGAAGATGGAACCTTCAAGGCAATGCGTATGGCACTGAAATTTAAGTTAATCTAGTAGTATTTTGACTCTCAATATAATATTTAAGAGAATTGTTAAAAAATGCATTTTTTAAAATTAAGGGATGTATCTACAATCAAAAATAATTAGTAAGGTTTTTTTTATATCCAATAAATTTTTTAATAGGTATGTCGTTTCCCATTTATGTGGGGACATATGCCACAAGTTGTTATACTGCAAATATATTTAACCTAAAACGAAAAAAGTGTGCTGTACTACAAAACAAAATAAAATATATAATGGTAGAGAAGTCGTTTTCTAATTGATATAATAACAGTTATATTGTGTAACTAGCACGGAAAGACCATTTTCATTTCCGACGAGTATTGAGTTTGTCACATAAGACTTATTAGTGGAGTAAGATCGACTCTCAAGTGTGTCGTTTTTTTTTTAAGAAGGTATAATTGAATTAAACCTGTACAATCCTGTAGAGAGACAATTTGGGCATCCGATATGGACCTCTACAACTTTTTTCAGTAGGGACAAGCTTTTTAAAATCGAATTTTCGATGCTTTGGACGTTATTTGACAATACACACCAATTTTTGATAACTTTAAATCTTTTAGAAAATTCGTTCCAAAATCGATACCAGCAACTTTGTGCAGTAAAAACTTCATTATGCGGAAAGCTACATTAATTATTTAAAATTGATCTACAGTTATAGGTATCGAGAAATGGAGTCACAAGTATAAAAAAGTCGTTTAAAAAAGTTTACAGTACTGTTACGGTTTTCAAGAAATTAAATTTTGTATGTGCGTTGTGTGAAAAGTTAAGCTTAGACTTGCGATGCAAAATATGTGTTTCGGAAGTATTTTTTGTACATATTATCATTGTGTTAGATATTCATGATGCCTCGAATTGCAGGGACCAAACGTTATCAAGTGTGTTAGAATTTGTTAAATTAAAATAAGTTCGTATAAACATGGGTTTGGAAATGCAAAGGTAGAGGATTACAAATTTTGAAAAAGAATTAACTACCTAATAGCAAAGATAAAAATTTGAAAATTGAAACAAATATGTTACACATTATGTTGCTTTTTTGGAAAACATTTTAATGTAATCTGTATTTTTACCATGGAAGTTATATATTCTCGTACAAAATATGTAAATTTCATAAGTTGTAAAATTAGATTAAACTATTCATTTAATTCCCACAAAACTCCTATGTAATTAAATAAATTATATATACTTAGATAGATATACCCACTTATATAAAAATTATTACAGAGTATTCCAAAATTCAGCGGCATTCTGTAGATGAGAAATTTCTTAACATTAGTCCGTCAATATTTAATTATCAAGATAAAAAGAGCTTTAAGAAGTTAAAACAAATAAATCTGGATTTTTTTTATTTTAAATTCTTTAGTAGTGACATAGTATATAAGTCTTATGTAAAGCAAGATCAAGAGAAGAAGAGAAGACGAACTTGCAATAAATCTCCAGTAATCTATTTATGGTGTTATCAATTCCCTAGATGCCTATGCGAATTAGTTATGGGCTAGGTATTTTACCAGTAATACAAGAATAAAAGTCGTTTAATTTTACAGTTGAATTATTATCGATTTTGTCTTCTTACATACTACTATTATATAAGTTAGAAGTATTATTGCACTATTGAAATAGAAATAGGAACAACAAAAATTAATAGATATATAAAAGCAACACCACACAATGTATTTAAATATGTATTCTTTAAACCACCTTCAGAGAGTCTGTCATATACTATTTTACAGCACATTTAAACCTTACACACACTTGACATGTCCCGCATTACTTTGATTTCAACTGCACTACAATATCTATAACGCACAATCTATTATTGTATAGACAAACCGACCATTACTGGATGGAGACGCTGTATGCGCATGCGTTTGAATATATTTGCCACAACTATCTCTAAAAATTGATATCTTTTATTAAACTTACAGAACTTTACACGATTTGCTGGAATAGAACTATTACAATACCTATATTCTCTGAATAATTGGATAATATTGTAAAGTTCTATAATATTTGTAAAATTACATGAGGTAACTATCAAATGGTCATAACTAATATGGCCATTATTGTGTAAATATAAATAATTTCTTTGAAAGTAACAGACATTTTTTAAATAGCATGTTAGTGGAGCTATCTGTAAATTAGTAAAATATTACATACACTGAGCTCGTAAAGTTTGGAACCGAATATCTCAAAAACTTCCATCTTGAAGGTCATACGTTTTTGACATATTCGTACTCAAAAATGTGCTGTATCGAAATCCGTAGAAAAAAATATGGGTTGCCATTTAAAAAAATTGCCGATGACGTCATAACTCAAAAACAAACAAAACAGAAAAAAAGTCCATGGCTCAAAAAAGTGACATTTTATAAACTAAAGTTGACGTATCTGAGGATTTCTTGTCAAAACCCTTCAATAACGATTTATCCAATTTATTCCAAACTTTACGAGCTCAGTGTATAGTGTGACAATTATCCAACTGTTACATTTCTCGTATTTTCATATTTTGACATCAGTTGCCAATCTTTTCGTATGTGATTCAGTGTTCCGAAAAAAATTCGACGAGTCAATTATGCATCGCGCTGTTCGTTACCTGTTTGGTTTCACGTACTTTTTCGAATAAGGAGTAAATCTCGTGTTTGGTTGTAGTGCCGCCACTGCTTCAAAGTAATTTTAATTGACTCGAGGTAAAATATCGTCCGGTGTAAAGCTCGTCTGGAAATTTAGTAGCAGCGAATAAAAAAAGAGGACAATCCCGGCTACATACCAATACCTCCCGCGGAACAGGTCCATCATGCATTGAATTGTCGATCAAGCCGTATTGTTTATTCGAATACAATTAAAGTTTCGGCAAATGAGCGCATTACAAAGGATGCTTCTTCATACGTTGCGTAGGATGCCAGTTGCTCCAAAAACGGTGAACGGTTTTTATGTAGTTCAACGGTCTAATATTTAACACATGCCAGCGGGTGAACACGCTTGCTGAATTTAAATCTCTGCAGACGGGTCTCGGGGCATCAGGAATATTGCAGCAAATACGTACGTCGATTGGAAAATATGTCACAATTCATAGGCGTAACTAGCCAACCAGATACTATCTAGTGGTTTTTAGGTGAGTTTTTACGGCCGGCGCCATCATTGGCCATTGGTATTTTATTGAAAAGAGAATAGAATAGAATAATTTTATTATGCTCAGAGGACATTACAATTAGAATGTACAGGATGTCCCAAAATTGAAAGCCATACCATTAACCACATATTCCTTGGACAAAAATAATGCGACTTTTCTTATGCCATTTTTTATTTGGGAGTCCCTGTTTCAATATACAGGGTGTTAAAGTTACATTTTAAAAAACTATTTTTGTTAATAATCCCATTATTTTCTAAGATACATACTTTAAATTTTGCACGTACTTTTATCTTATTGCGGCATACTTATCATGTAATTTTGGTGAAAAAAATTGAAGGGCGAATGGAGGTAACTGAGGGATGCTGCGGCTTAGTTAGTACCTCTCTCATATTTTTAAAAAAATAATAATTAAATGACATAACCCTTGCCAAATTATTACAGTGGACTTTCCAGTTAAAACATTCATCCATATAGACCCCCCAAAATTTAACCGAGTTTTTATCGCAATCTAGATTCTGCTTATTCGCAAATGATCTCAAATTGTCCAATTTTTTTGCGCCGTGTGAAACCTTAATAGCTGAGTTTTATCAATATTAAGGTGTAAATCAATTGCCCTAAACCATTTGTTTAAAATTTCAACTATTTTGTTAGACTTTTCGATGAGATTAAAATCCTGTTTATCAGAAACGATCACTGCCAAGTCGTTCGCATACATCGCAAAGAAAGTGTTATCCAGAACGGAATCTATTGAGTTAACATACAGGAGGAAGAGCACCGGTCCGAAGACAGATCCCTGCGGGACATCCATATGAGTCTGTAAAATACCAGAATTTATATTAGCTATTAAATTGTTATAATTCGCTTGTAGGCAAACATATTGTTGACGATATATCAGAAAATTAGTTAGCCACTGCAATGGTAGGCCAGTAAAATAGTGTGATTGACGCAGTCGAAGGCCCTACTTAGGTAGAAGAAAATCCCCACAGGGCACTCGCCCGCCTCAATACACCTAAAACCGAACTGTTTGCTGTTTATAACTTGATTTTTATGCAAAAATGGCAGCAAGCGACTCAAAAAAGCGTATTCAAAAGTTTTTGACATGCCGCATGACACGGTAACAGGACGGCAATTTTTCCGGTTGTGTGGATTACCTCTTTTACAAATAGGCGTAACCTTGCCCGTCTTCAGACACTGAGGGAAATGACCCATATTGAGAGAGCTATGGACTCGTCTATCAGATTTGCTCTATTTATGACAAATCTGCAGTAACTGTTGAAAATCGACCAATTTCAACCACCCTATACCTACAAGTCTTTTTTCTAGTGATTTTTGAAAATTATATTGGTTCACTAAGTGGTTGTAACACAAGGGACATTCGAAACTCAAACAAATCAGTAAACATTTCGTCCCGCTTGAAAGCATGTTAACATTCCGGAAATATGTAATATTTACAATAAGTGTAAACATAACATTCCCCTCCGTACAGTAGTAGATAAATACTTCTCGAAACAAAGCACACAAACCGCAGGTCGACCGCAGTGCGGCGATGGGGCGCGTGATCGCGGACACCGAAGGAACTACTCACAAACTACTAGATCACGGACCACCGCAGCTTTATGGTTGTTTTACTGCCACTCCGTAAACTTTGGCAGTAATTAAACAACCATATAAAACACATTATTTGCACTTTGTAGCTACACATATACATATTACGCTGTATTTGACGTACTTATCAGCCGCGTATACGTTAATGAGTTAATTAGGTGTTTAGAAAACCATAAGATCTCATTTAAATTATCTTTAGAGCTCCTAAGTATGTCTTAATTAGCACATGCTGGTACCAACTTAACCAGTTTGATAACATATGCATCAAAGTTACTCCTTAAAAGCTGCTAATAGTAATTTTTGAATAATTAAGTTATTAATAGAAACTATGAAAAATTTTCAAAAATTCTTATAAAAAATATTACTTAGTAATTTATATCCAATAT
This sequence comes from Monochamus saltuarius, assembly GCA_025584915.1. Taxonomy (NCBI): domain Eukaryota; kingdom Metazoa; phylum Arthropoda; class Insecta; order Coleoptera; family Cerambycidae; genus Monochamus; species Monochamus saltuarius. The sequence goes on along the minus strand of CM046726.1, from coordinate 45,857,114 downwards.
GTCTAGGTATTCGGTTTTTTGTTAATTGATTTAATTCAAATTAATTCTAAGAAATTTCCTAAAATTTTCATTAACATACTTTTAGATATCAAATGTCTGGACATTTTAATTAAGTGACTAACATAAGAAAGTACAACAAAGCAATATTATACAAATAAATGAAATGAATAAACAAATGTCTGATTTTGTCAGGAATAGAAATTTTAATTGAAATATCTATTTAGTAAGAATTTTTAAATATCATACTTTTTATAACAATATTGTTGTTTAGCCAAATTAGCATATTTATAAATTTTAGCAACTACCTTTTTTGTGGCATTGTTTTAAAAATTGAATTAATAGAAAGATATTTGAGTATTAACATATATTACACAAGCTTTAACACCGCTTGTCTGTCACATATGTGCATGAACAAAAATTGTTATTGACATAGCCTAATCATTGATGCTTCCCAAGTCTAATTACTAATCCACCAGCTCATCCCTTTAAATAGAATACGTGTTATGTTGGAAACCTTTTTTGTTGCAGCCACTATACATGGTTTTAAAGTTATTTTAAAATTATATTTATAACGGGTGTTTCTGAACTAAATGCGTTTCTTCAAAGGTTTAATAAAGACATACAATTAACAATTTTTAAATATCCATTATTGCGTAAACCTTAGGCCTACTCTGTTCCACTTATTCAACTGTGTACAATGTCATAGCTTGATCGGGGCTCGCTAGTTCAGTTTGTTTAACGACACGGTTGCGAATGTAACTAGTAGTAGTAGTAGCTTGATGTACGTTGTTATATTTCAAAATCTCTTATTCAGGTCAAGAATTGGCAGAATATATGTGAATGTGCGAATGGCAAACTAGAGGAATAATTTTTTTGTTTCCCCGCTTAGAAGCATGCTTGTTTGCTTTTAGAAATAACTTTCTTAGTTTGATATTGTTCTACTCAAGGTATGACAATTTCAACCACATGCTGCTTAATGGAAACTGTTTATATTCGCGATTTCTATTACCTGTTTGAAGGAGCGCACTTATTTTAAAGCAGCATACACCATATCTATTTTTTTTTAAACGTAGCTACAAATTTATGCCAAATCGATAAAAACTTTTATAAAAAAGTCAAGGGATCACTTTTATTCAAAATAAAGTTACAGAGTGATATGTATTATTACATTTTGATGCCCTTCATATTGTAACCTCAAAATTAGGTTGTCGTTGAAACACGTCACGTAGACAAACAATCTTTATTGTCACACTTGATAATACAAGAAATATCCTTCAACAAGTTTCGCAACTGTCAATGCTTTACTTTGACGTTTGTCACTCGCGTTTGGCTGCTCAATATAAACTGACTGCAGCGGCCGAAAATGGTCTGCTTTATATAGGGTTTTATAGAGTTCTCGAAGTTTCTGAGATCTCGAGAACGTGTAGAACAAATAGAATATAGCCTGGGATATTCCGGAAAACGTCAAAATAAAGACATAAAAATTATAAATTCTGACAAAAACAGGAACATAATTAACCAACTAAAAAGGTAGGTGATCTTTCGTAACAATATTGAAATTCATTTATTTATTTATTTATATTTAATTTTTTTATCTTTTGTTAAATATGCTGTTCTCTTACATTATTTTACTTTGACATCAAGCCAGTTGAAATTAGTTCGAGTTTTTCGTGTCCCTGCTGAACCTCATTTCTCGTTCTAATTGCAATTTTCATCCGTTTCACTGGCAGAATTGGCGTGGTCATTGCAGCAAAGTGGGTTTGTTGTGATCGCCGTAACTGCAAGTAAATCACGATGTACTTCCTCCTGGACATTGCAGTAATTATAAACACCTGAACGAGGCAATGCATCATTCTGCTCTGGGTTGATTGTATCGTTCCACGCTTATTCACGGAATTCAACGGTTTTTATAAACGTACACAATGGCATGCAAAGCTCCATTATTTATGTTTAATTATAGCGCTATGTTGAGATCGCGATTGCGTAATGTAAGTTATTGTCACTGTTAAGGGTAAAAACACTAATGAGAGTGTGAAGATGTGTGTATCTACCATCTTCCGATCGTGGAAAATTGCTGCAGCGTTGTGCCTCCCCAGGTGAGGTAACATTCACTAATTTATGGTCAATAAGAGTTTCGTTACCTTAAATATCAAATTTAATAATGTAATTAATAGGTATACTGGAACAAAGTGCAGGTATTCATGCAATTATTAAATATATAAATAATGCTGGTACAATCTGGCACATGTAATAGTAATAAAGTTAATTATAATTTAATAGAAATTAAATTTCATCGACTTTTGACCAAATTAAAAATTGTGTTGTAGTTGCTTTAATAATATTAGTTACATTTTTCGTTGTGACTCATTAAAAATTTATTTTATCTTATAAATATTGTTACTGCAGTACTACTAATTGTTACTATTAAAAGAAAATGCAAAATAAATTTTATATTAATTTCACTTCTTTCACTTGCAAAGCTGAAATGGAAAAAAATATGTTACTAGTATAAACAGCTAAATAGTAATAAACTAAAATTTGTTTAAGCATAATTTATTCTCTGGAGACATACCTTTTTTGGTGTATTGCTTATTTGTTTGGTAAGAAAATTTCATTTTTTTGACGAGTATTAGTTTAAATCAAATAATAAGTAGTTACTCCATTTGAACATCTTATGAAAACTTAATTTTAAAAAACTATTTTCAAATATTTTTTTTTCATTTCCCTGAACAGTTTATATATAAAAATAAAATGATGAAATAGTTTTTGATTGAAATGAATGTGCTCTTCGAATCAAATAATGAATTTATTTAATTCAAAAATGCTTATTCTTAATTGAGGAATGTGAGTTAGGAATATTTGAAATATTTTAATAATTTTTGAAAAATTTTTAAATTAATTTTTAATATGTTATATAATCTTTTGATAAATCGTAAATTAGAGAGAACTCAAATAAGTATTTATTTCAAAGGAAAAATTCGAATTATTTCCTATAAACAAAAAATAATTGGCAACAGGTGCCCGCTAGATGTAGCTGTGCTATATTTCGCGTACTCAGGTATGTCGGGTTTAAGAGACGTGAACAGTTAGGGTTAGTCGTCAGTTAACTCGCCACTCACCTTTAGCATACTGGTGAGAGATAATAAGCTAGAAACCAGTATATGTTGACTATTTGCTATACATTTTTCAGGTGTAATTCTATGCAGGTCGGGGCATTAGCCCGCAGTTATTTCGTAATATTCTTGAGCAATAAGTTATTGACTTTAATAAGCAATTGTTTAAGTGGAAAAATTTCTTTGAAAAATACAAATATTGTTTTATCATAGAATATAAATAAATCAACACCGGAGGTGTACCGTTGAAAACGAATTTAATTAAAACAAATCAACTATACAATGTGTGTAATTACTTATTTGTCAAGAATAGGTATATGTGTCAAACCCCAAATTCTCCCATTATATGTCACAGTTTGTAGAAGAAAAATTCCGGTATGTTGTTTATTCTCTAGTTTGAATAGTATTTTGTTCTTTTAGTGAATATTGTAATCTTCTAAAATTTGTATTCTGCTCTGTATGTTACAGGTTAGTACATAATAATAATGGAAACTTATACCAGCAGTGAATCCACAGACATACTGTTTACTTTAGGAAATTTTTTTCAATTGTTCATTTTGTATTCTTCACACGTTAGAAGATGTCGCATTTATCTGTAAAAAAAATGTTCCCTTAGGCTAATAGTTGAATTTTTGAAAACTAAAATATCTTGTTCTTTTTCAGTAGTTCTAGCTAATTTAGGTCTACCGGAATTATTTTTTGAGGTTTAACATGTTCAGTTTTTTGAAAACGTTTTCTACAGCCAAAAATGTTTTTCTATTTGGCATCTGGGAAATTTTTCGGAATACCATCTAACTGTTTTTATACATTTTTAGGTATTAATAATATTGTTTGAAACTAACTACTCTGTGGACAAAAGCCCCAACCAGGAATTGTAGGAGATTTGATTTATATTAGCTTAAAACACCTTTCTAATACAGTAAAAAACCATCTAACTGATCAACACATTTGTCAACATCTGCACATTTGCACTGCTGGTGTAATTTGGCATTATTATAATTATGTAGTAGCGTCTAACACAGAGCAGAATAAAATCTTAAGAAGTTTTCAATATTTACTAAAAGAATAGTTATTCAAACCAAAGAATAAACAACATACAATATATGGCATATTAACGGAAGAGTTCGGGATTTAACATATACACACTTCTTGATAAATAAGAATTATTTTTCAAATTGTTTGATCCCACTGTTATTTTTTTTTGCATTATTTTTTTGCAAATTTGTAACGGGCACCATTTTTCTGTAAATGAAATATTCAACCAAAAAATAGATATAAAATAAAATGTCACTAGCGTCCTCTACTTTATACAAAAGAACTGATACCACTAGCATATTTGGCACCACTAAATAAAATTTTGATGAAATATGAATTTATCCAAAATTTGATTTTCTGAAATAATTTTACACGCCCTGTATCTCAAAAATGAATAGCTCTAGGACATACGTTTATTAACCTCACTTATTCTTTAATATATTTTCAGCTATATATTTTGACACATACATAATAGAATACAAATAGAAAACTGAATAATACGCGTGTTTTTTCTTAAACAATATATATTCACATAAAAACAAGATAACAATCAACACCGGGGAACGATGAAAGTGACGTATTGTAAATTTCTCGAGAATAAATCGACCCGTAGTGATACCGTCTGCGGTACAATATAAAATATGAGGTGCACTGCATCATCACATCTTTGTGTGCTCGTAAATAATTGTATATTACCGATCGTTTGTTGCTGCCTTGCTCAACCTTGCGCCCGGAGCTGTGAGAAAAGATTCAAATTATTTGTCCAGACATTTATTGCGACTATTTGAGTTCCTTTTCTATTTGTATCGGTGTATCTTTGCAATTGTATCTTTTAATTACCTCGGCACGTATGGCCGAAGCTTAAACGATTTTGTCTTCTTACCATATCTGTATGTTATGACTTCAGGGTAAATATAAATTTAAAACGGTTACTCAGATAATATAGACGCAAGTTTTTATCTACGGCAATTAAGGCCGGTAGGAATGTGGCCACAATGCTTACTATAATAGCGTGGTAGCAAACAACTGTTTTTCTGATTATACATTAATAACTGGAAATAAAATACCATCGAAATAATATCTAGGCAAAGACATATAATAATATTGATATTAAGTATACAACTTTTAAAGTTGTCACTTTTTTAACAGTACAACAGATGGATAGCAACTGCTTGTCATCAGAACTCCTGAATTTTTGTGTCATCAGCACTTTTTCGTTCCTTGACTGCACCCACAGGGTATCCAATAAAATGTTTTATTGGTCAGGCAAAGTTTTAAAACATAATATCCAATATATTTTGCTCTTCTTCGCCTAATAAAATAGTCTCTTCTTGCAAGGAAAACAGTTTTTTAATACTACATGTGGTCTTGAATATGAGCAGTTCAAATGAAATTAAAGCAACAAGAGCTTTTGGTAATAATATAAATATATTATTATTATAATTATTATTATTATATTATTTGGATCGGTCAGTAGTCGCGCGGTTTAAGGTGTCAGTACTTGAATCGAGGTGACTAGATTGCTGTGGGTTTGATCCCCGTAGCCGGTAGACCGTATATAAGTTATATTCGTGGAGATATTGGCACCCTCTCTGCGGGTATGGTAGGGTGAGAGAATGTTAGCTCGGGTCAATGTGAGAGATTGATACCGGTTGGACATTTGACTACCCCCCTAATAAATGAGGTTTTCCAGGTTTTCCTCATTTCTGCACTGAATGGTGGTTAGGGCCTACCAACGTAAGTCGTTCCTGGGCGCAAATGCGGCCTGCTTAATAATAATATGCCGCCCTCTCTCTCGCACAAGTCTTTGACTTCTGGGCTAATCCTCATGATTTGAATGAGGGGTAGAGATATTATTATTAATTTAATTAAAAATAAATATCATTGTTTTCCAATCAGCTGCAAAAATAGTTAAGTGCAAGAGAGACACTTTCCGCATGATCTAAGGACAACTTTGTTCTGCAAGCTCATGAAAATAAATAATGGAAATCTGTATTAATACAAACGGAAACAAAAGCAACAAACATGAGTGAATACAAATATATTGGAATAAGAGAAGTATTATTTTCTTATTATTAGTGTTACTAATTGCACACGTTCACTTAGACACGTTATGTAAGTTAATTGCGGAAATCAGCATGTTTTTTGAAGTTAGCTGCTTCTTGGAAGAAGATTGCTCTAATACAGAGAACAAATATTGGGAAGAAGTGTATTCAGAAACAGGCGTCAAATCGTGGCTGATGATTAATAATTACTGATGATACATTTAGACAATACGTTAATGGCTGTAAATTGTTTAAAGATGTTGCAGTGTTAAAACGAAGAATTTTATTTACATATTTGTGATACCTTCTCCAGAATTGGCAAGAAAAATGGTCGAAGAGCGCCTAAAACTATGTCCCGTGTATAGTCCCGTATTTTGAAGGTGTAAATAGACTGCAATTTCGGAGGATATTTTTCCCACTTAATTGATGCCTACATGGTGGACGAAGTGTAGTTTCTGTTGGATGTAAGCTTGTATATTTGTCTGGCGGACTGATTTTTGGAGTCCTTGATATTGACAACTATCATATTGTCTTCTATATCGTCGATGGTGATTTTCGTTAGTTCCTCTCGTCTGCAAGCACCAATCAATCCAAAAATCGTTAGGAACTTTATCATCAGGTAAGTTTCATTGGGTTTCATCAGCTCACTCATAATTTTTTTTACGTCTTCTTGACTAAAAATGTTTGCTTTTTTCGGACGAAATCCAACATTTTCTCTTTTTATAAAGGCAGTTATTCTATGAAATTTCCAATATACTAATCTTGTTTTAACTTTAAAAATACTTTTTATCATTGGATAACTGGATGATAACTTGTTTGCTTTCCAGGATTTGGACATTCTGACATAAACAGTCATGATAAAATATTTCAATTTTTTTTTTATGCAAATTGGTGGCTAATATCAAACCAATGTTCTAACTATATGAAGAAACAACATAAGATTTTCATATTTGTCACCTCCTACATACATTATTTAAAAGTTATACTCATATATGCGTTCAGAAAAAGCTTAATAATGTAGTTACAGGGTGTTGGAATTGTTTAAACTTCCGCAAAATGCTATTCTTAGAAAACTGTAATGACAATAAAGAGTTAAAAATATCACTTGATTTTACTGTTACTGTTGTAATCGGTGTGTTTATTATTTGTTTTAAATTGCTAGTAACATTAACCATGTGTCCTGCCCATCCAGTAACTACACCACTGGAGTATATTTTATATTTATGAATGCATAGATACCTAAATAGTTCATGTTAGAAAAATATTCCCAAATATTATTAAATTTTTCTGCATTTAAGTAATGGATACAAAAAATATTTATAAAATTATAACACCCTGTAACTACCACATTAAAGTTTCAATAAGCAATTATTATATAACAAATCCCAATTATTTTCATCAATAGAAAGAATATGTCGGTAAAAATTGGCATCATTAACACCCCGTATAGTTGAAACGGATATCCTTTCTGTAGATTATTTACATTGGCAATACATATAAACATAATTTTCGAATAAAAAATAGGTGTTGAAAGTACATAGCACCATTAATTTTGTAATGTTATTAATTCAGTTATATATAATAATAGTAAATTATAGTAATTTAACACACACACCTGCAACATGAATATTGAACTTACCATTTTTATTCTCAAATCCAAATGCTGTTTGTTTATATAATAATTATAATTATTATTAACAATTACAAGAATGAAAAATGCGGATAAATTAATCTGGAATAAAATCAACGTAGTTATTTACAGACAACAACCCGTATAACAGGGAAACATTAAATAAAAAAAAATTTCCATTTTCTTTGTCTACCAATCATCTCAAAAGCCGTCATATGAGACCTTAAGTAAAAAGGAACATTTCTCTTTGAGAAATATACATTAAATATTTTTCATTCGCGTCAAACTGGTCTATAAATATCCAACCTTTATTTTGCACGTAGTCGTTGTTAATTTAGAAACCGCTGAATGATTCCGTTTGGTTGTTTATTTTTTTGTTAGCGCAGTAAATCTCTGCATAACCAGGGGCGTCTTTGCAACGACAACCAGTCGTGTGGTAGAGTAGACCCTCGCGTGACTATTAAATAACCCCTCCTGTTAGTATTTCGCCTTTCTCTCAGGCTGCCAACGATTTTAATTAACAGGTAAATGTAATCAACAAGGAGGCAGAAGAAAAATGATTTTGCTCGAAAAGCAGTAATAAAAAACGTACCTGGTCTCTTCGTAATCCTTGATAAAAAACAACACAGTACTGCAATAGGCATCAAATGAATCATGACAGATAACTGTTGATTGAATTTTTGTTTTGCTGTATTCTGTTTAGAGGAACTTTTATGAACACTACTATTGCAAGATTAAAGGGTATACAGGTACAATTATTGGATAAACAACTGCCGAGCTCTTTTTAAATTCTAATATTAACATGTGTCACTTATAGAATGACAGATTAGGTAAATCAGCTATAGCAAAGCATAGATAGACATGCAACATACTTAATTTAAATCAATATGCCATCGAGATGATATATTGATCGACAACTGATACATTGTTATAGATCAATAAAGAGAGCAATATAAATTTAGGACTTAATTTCCAAAGTCGAATTTCTTTTGAATAATAGAGCAATATACAATACTCTAAGAGGAAATGAATGAACAAACCACCAAGAGAACATATAAGACTAAAAAAAAGAAGAGTATTCAGTAACGACCTGCCTCTTACGAAAAACGTTAATAACCTTTACAACACTTGAAACACAATTAAGATAGGGGTAACCTTTCCTAAGATGATCTGAAAGAGCAATATACTCCAAGACCACGTGGTACATTACATAAAGTATATATTTGACAAACAAATGTGTTATTACAAGGTTGAAATAGCGTAATCACCAACTGAAGAATAGCAACAGTGAAAAGTCAGCGGAGGATGTAGGTGACTTAATAACCTTAGATAAAACCAATATTCTGGTGAAGGAGAGAAGATTCTGGTTCAATTCGATAGAAGAGGAATAGGAAGTCAAGAAAGAATCAGGCAATCACATGTCTCTCGAAACATCAGGAGTTATTTCAAAATTTTTTCAAATAAAACATCTCAAAATTTAGCAGAAGGTTAAACTGATGACTTGACAACTAGTTAGTTTATTAATTGACAACTGTTATAAGAGCCTACAAACCGAGCTAGTTTTTTTGTTTCTATTATCATTTTTTCAATGAAAGCAACAACACATGATTTTCTAGTATATCCATTTGCTAAGAACATACGTACATCAAATGCCTTTACCGTTGACTACCAAAATGATAATATTTGTTCATATTTTAATATAAGGCAGATATTTCCATTGTTCTTTACATCCTTTTATATTTGTGATAAATTAGATTACATTTACTAAGAAATAACGTCTGCAAGGTAAAGTCTGTATATATGTACGTATCTTCATGTCATCGTTCCACTTCCAGATTAAAAATGACCATCATTTACGTACAAAAACACTGCTCGGGTATGGTATCATTTAGGAGAACCGATCGGTTCAGGTTATTTTTTAGGGAAACACGTAGGTCGCCAAACATATCATCGCATTTCTCAACGGCAACATTGTAACCAAATATCCGGTTTTTGGTTGTTAATTAATTAAATTTATTTAGACGCCGCTTTATCAACTTAATCGAATCCACGTAATGTTTAATTCATACATATAAACATTTTAGAAAACCTGTTGCAAGATCGGCCGGTGTAGGTGTTTGGCCAAAATAATGACCCCTCATTTTTCGAGACATCCTTGTTATCTAGTCCAGAAGGTATAGTGCTTTTATGAGTTCTCGGTATTTTGATTAGGATCGACAGAATAGTCTGCATATAAAACACGTTAATTGTGCAACTTTTACGTTGTTTGACGTTGTCAGATGTATTGGTCTAATGGTTTAACTGAACTGTCATTAGATATTATTAGAATTAATTAATTACCCTCCAAACATCATCACGAGAACATCGTTCTAGCAAATTAAATGGATATGTTATTAGTTTGTTGTGTATAAAATACCATCTTTGGTAGTGCTTGTCTTGGTTCATCTTTATCTAAAAAAGGAGGAGAGGATTTTACATAGAATAAAAACAACAGAAAAAAGAACAAAATAAAAAATTGAATAATGAGATGTAACAGTACGTAACAAATTGTCTGAAGCTATGTATTTGTGGCTAAAGAAAAAGTACGTAACAAGTCCGTAATATACTGTTTTTGGAGAATAGTCAAGATGGGAATCTGCGAGTATAAAAAGCAGTTTCCGGACGTGTTGTGTACACTACTTTTTTTTGGCAACAGTGTGGAATAACAAATCAATAAGGTACGTTTCTTTATAACATTTATTTATTCATCAAAATTAGGAACTTCAAGTGGTTTTTTTAGTGGGATAAAGACCAAAAATAAAAGAACACTATATTTATTTCCTTGCCGACTTTTCGGTGTTATTTTTACACCATCTTCAGGGCTCTACAATATAAATGTACAAAAATGTATTTTTTTTATAAATTAATTAAACAGTTAAAATATAAAATAAATTTTTTGTCAATAAACACAGTTCAATTTTTACAAGATCAAACATTTCAAAACAAATACATATAAAATATTTAGCCCTGATCCTGTCACAATTACAATAATAAAAAAAAACAGATTAAAAGAAAAAGAAAAATTATAATAATAAAAGGAAACTGCAACCAACAAGTGGCAGTAATATGCTTAATTATATGACATATATATATATAACTTTAATTTTTCTTTTTTTTCAACTCACCGAAATTTGAAATGTTGTTGAAGATTATATATAGATACTTATAAATGCACTTATGACCCATGAAACAAACTAGTGCGATTTCCCCTTTTCCCACATTGTTTTTTCGATGACAATAAAACATAATTGTCGCAAAACCAATGTTTACAAAATAAATATATGTTATTTCACTCTCGAACACGCCCCGCCCCAATTCCGCTTTCCTCACCCGTCTCGGGGATCATTTGGTACCCAGGATCCTACACGGTGGCCGACGCTAGAACTGTAACATATTGAGTGCGATGGATATAGTGTGAACAAAAATCCTTGAATATCTGTTAGTGTTTATTTTATCCTATTTTTCTTCTAAAAATGCCCGAGATATATTGTAATGTGAATAATTGTTCCTCCTTCTCCATTGTCCAAAGGATAAAGCAAGGTATGTATTTTATATTTCATCAACTAATATAAAGAAATAGATCACGATATAAAATTTTACGCGGTACGCCGATAAAAATTAAAATCTTCATTTGAAATATTGTCCTGATCAATGCTATAAAAAAATTTGAATTTGAAGCAAACATTTTTCAAATCAAACATCAAACATTGTTTTTGTATGAACTAACAAGTAACCTTTTTGTACTGGTATTTATTAAAAAAAGTGTAATATGCAACAATTAAATTTTACACTCAAGTATTTTTGGCTCAAGCAGAGTTTCTGATAATACCAAAACTATTTTGGCGCCAAAAAAAAAAACGATTCTAAGTGATACCTGTGCACACACAGTGTATAATAAAAATGGTATGTAGTACAGTAACATCTTTAACTAAATTAAAATAATTTGTTTCAAATTAATTAATATCTATATGTATAGAAATATCCAAATCACTAAAATAATGAGAACTACTAAAAAATGACCTGGACATACTTATACCTTAGGTTTTCATTTGAATATTTTTTTACTGAAAAGTAAAGTAAAAAAAAATATAGTTGATTAAATTACAAAACAAGAATATAAAAAACGTCATTAACACTTTCGTGTAGGAGTCCAAGAAAAGCTGCATTAAAAGAGCAAGTAAAAAAACCTATACCGCAGCATTTGTAACTTGTAAACAATATAGATTATATTATTTCCTATTTTAGTTTTAAAATAATGTATATTGTTTTTTAAATATTTAAATAAACATTGCAAGTTTTCCTCATAGCTACATTATTTTTTATATAGTAGAGTAGGTACGTATATGTTTTATTTTAGAATTTACAAGTGAATATATACGACTTCCAAGATTAACCATCAAAACTGTATACATTTACATATAATCGTTTTATAAAATTTATATTACAATACAAATATTTTATTTATACAATAAGCAGCCTTACATCACACTTTTGGAATATCCCTCGTATATAAATACTTCCCAATTGGAAAGAAAATACTTTTGTAAGTCCCTCGTACTTGGTCATTTTTTGCGACAGTATTTACGTGCGGTGGTACGGCTTAGATTTCAAAACATCAAAGTGCCGACAGAAGATGGTATAACTTATATTTATTCTGTAAACTTTAGTAAAACTGTTTGACTGATTGGGAATGCCTTTAGCATTTTAGCTATTGACTTTTTAAATATTGATTCGTTAATATGTCTAAAATATGTTCTATTGTAAATTTAATTTAACTTGCCAATCAGTATAATGTGCGGCAACGTTGAAAACCCATAAGACGGAATAATTTGTGGTGCAATTAGAACAGTTCAGCTAGTAGAATAACGGCGACATATACACAACGGGAGCGTTGACATCAATCAGTAGTGCCACTCTGACGACAATAATTATAGGCGAGGTGTCCGCTGCATTAATCAGTCCGGCCAAAACGAAGGTTATTAATTTATGATGCCCGGCATACGATTCATTTCGATTAATCTTCGTTAAATTCAAATTGTCCAGCATTTTTTCCAGTGGTAGATGGCATCTTAACAACACATTGTTGAGGCTGCGTGTGACGTGTGATGTGATACTAAACCGGATAAAAATGAGTAATGAATTTGTGTACGGGGAACATCGGTTTAGGGTATCGAATTTAGTGGGCAAAGATAACAGAATATGAACGTTATCTGATAAAGTAGCGTAAATAAATTTAATGGAGTAGGTAGCGCTTATTTCCAGATCGTAAACTGATAGCATATAGAGAAGTACTTGCTATAGTTCTAGAAACGTGTTACCACGCCAACTCAGCAGTCGATCCCACATCACCCTCTCAGATCTGGTTCAAAATTGGTACATCGATTAGTACTATCGAAAAAAGGATATTTCCAAAATTTCAGTCCCTAAGACCGCTTCTGTCATCAGGGGCCCATAGTGAAGTTTTCGACCATCATTTCACCGCCAGGGGTCTGAAATCGGTTTTTCGTGTACTGACGCGGCATTTTGGTCTAAAAAAATGATCAAAAATACATAGGAGATGCCAAATTTCCCGTAGAACACGATGCCACCATCCGTTTTCCGATATCTAGCAAGAGGAGCCCGGAAAACGCGAAAAACCGCGCTTTGGTAAAAAATCTGATATCTCAAATACGGTCGCTTCAAACTGGCTGAAAATTTAACAAAAAGCTCTTCGATTATTGCTCTTTCGAATGTTCATACACGCGTGGTGATCATTATATGTAAAAAAAAGTTACACGCGTTTTACGGGTTTTATATGGGATTTTCTGTAATTTTTTTCATTATAACCGCTCCACTGGCCCTATCCAGTTGGGTAATAATTGGATTTTTTTCTCCCACCAAGCGTCTCTTTTGTCCCCCTGTCTTTACAAACACAGAAATATCTCTCTCCAGCCAGTATTAGAGAAAACATTATTTATTCAATGATTTATTTCACAGATCTGAGAGGGTGATGTGGGATCTACTGCAGAGTTGGCGTGGAATGCCCCATAAGTAATTTAAATAACTAGTTAATCTATAACGCGCCGTAATCTCAGTGTTAGCAAAAACTGAAAAGGCAATTGAATTACCAATAAATACTACAGGGTGTCCCTAAAGGGTTGGACCAGCGTTTCGCCACCTAAAGTATAGCTGAAAATAAGTAGATTTAACTAAACTTACCTTAGTCCAAAAGTTGATAATCACGGAGCCACAGGGTGTCAAAAGTTAAAAAATAAATCGCGTTTTTTTAATAACTTTCGACTGTTTCACGTTAATTTCACGAAATTTTGTATCCAGAGGTTTCTTGGGATGGCAAATTCAATTTTATTGTCCATTTTGGTATATCTTCTAGAGGGCGCCACCGGCGACGATTTCGAACCATTTAAACCGTTACAACTTTTTTGTTCCACCCTGTATATTATTTTGGACTAGAAAAATCTCTTCCCCAGTGTTTTATAGTTAAGAAATCTTATTTTATTGAAGTCGATTGGAGCAACGGTTTCCACTTTGTGGAAAAAATCTCACTTTTCTATTCGATTTTACAAATAAATCATTTAGCGGAAAATTTGAAAGTGAAAAGTTATTTTACTAGACTTCTCGGGGTCACTTTTGTTTTCAATATTTTTTCCGGAAGCTGTAGGACGAGTAAATTCCAAGATACAACCGCTAGCCGACCTTAAGGTAGCCGTATTTCACGCTGTAAAATGATCAAATTTGTGGTGTGTTTAGGTACAGACATTTCGAAAATTACAACACGTAGAACAAAAGTAATATCAATAATACAATTATTAATTCGATTTATATCTAAAAATTGCCATCTTGCAGTGAAGTTTCAAAGTGGTAAATAAATTTAGTAGACTTCTCGTGGTCACTTTTATTATTAAATTTTTTTTCGGAAGTTGTAGGATTAGTTTCCCAGATACAACCGCAAATGGAATACAAGATACAACTACATATATTCATAATTAAGTAAACAAGACTAACTCTCAAAATATTGACCTTCGAGAGGCCAGTAGAAATGTGCAAAGTAAAAACATCCCATTTTAACCTACAGAATGGGCGCAGGTCATCGGTGATACGATACACGCAGATAAGAATGAACATAAACTCTGTATTGTAGCAGTATTTGCAGATGTAATACAACACGACATTCCGCTGGCCGCCAGGCTAAACTCCATTGTGTTTGTAATAGAGAATGATAAGTCAAATCGGAGACAATGATACACTAACAACGATACGTGGTTGAGGAATGCCAGAAGAAAAAGAAGTTTTTATTAACAACGTGTATAAATTATACATATTACAAAAAATGAAGACACAAGCTTTGCTTAGTTTTATTATTTTTGGATGTGTAGTTATAATAAAAAAAAACATAAAAGTAATATAATATACAAAGTCATACCTATGTATTAAATAACCACTCAATAATTAGATCTCTCAATTTGGTTCAATTAGTAGACAGTAACTTAATATTACTACAAGTCCTATGACGGCAAGAGCAGTATCGTACTAAGTGAAACAAGGTGTCTGATGATATGGGAAACAACTACTGGACTAGTGCCTTCATCAACATTGATCTTAGCTATTTACTAGACACTAAAATTGTAATTCAGTGTTAGTCAAAACATTAGTTCCCAAAGCATGTAGTTGTTTATTATCAGTCGTTATAAAGAAGAAATATGATCAAATTATTATTATTGGAATGTGGTACAGCAGGAACCGAGGTTTGTGATGCTAATACAATAAAATAACACAATATGTGCCAACTTACACAGAGCAGGTGTATATAGAAGAAATTATAAAGTCAGTAGTAGGCTTTTTCTTTAAAATTTTGCAGTTAGTAATAAAACAATAAAATGAAATAAAAATAAAATTAGGAATAAACAAAATCCTTAAATGTTTCCTAAAGAAAATAATCACATTTGTTAAGGTCTGGCGATTGTGGTGGCCAATTTTGAGGACAATTATTCTCTCGTCCTAACCATTTGTTTGGAAAGTTAAAAGTCAAAACTTATGTAATAGTAGCACTTAAATGAGGCGGTGACCATCGTGCAGAAACCAAAACTCTAGTCTATGTTGCAACGGTAAATCTTCGATTAAATCAGGGAGAATATTTTGCAGAAATTCCAAATAAGTTTCGCCATTTAATCGATTTTGAAAATAATTGTTAGCCGAATGTAAATTTTCCAACCATTTTCAACAAGAAACAGTAGCAGAAATAAAATAGTTTTATTTATCAAAACCTACTTCTGACTTTTCTTCTGACAAACACTATTCAAATCTTGTTTAAATAAATGCATTTTTTTCTTGAAAATCTTAAAGTTTTTTAAAATTTAACAAGAATTGAAACGTGTATTAATTTCAATTTTATGCGGTATATTATCATTCTTTTTAAATTCGATCAATGGAAAAAGTTTACTATAATTTTAGGGGTGACTCACCCTCAATGAACACCTTGTAGTGTTTCAATTTACTTGAACTCATAGTCAAGGAAGACCAATAATAAACCTAGATCATACACCAAACTTGGATATTCCAAGTTGAAGTAATTCAAAGATATTAATCTTCTTGGAAATATTTGGTTCCACTTTGTAGGTCTGTAACTCCGCTAGCGTGCAACTTTGTATATAGATATGTTTGGTTAAAATGCAATATTTTGGGACCTCTTAAGCCGTGTCCACATTATGCCGAATGGTGTCGATTGACGCGGTCGATCGACAATGTCTATCGGCAAACCTAGAGTTTCGACTCGTCCACATTGTATTTATGTACTTAGTATGTGTAGACGTGTTGCCCGATATACATCGCCGCGCCATTTAAGTAAAACTCTAGTTGACTCTCTTTGACATAGTTTTTTAATTTAGATATTAAAATAATGAGTGATGCAGAAGATATTGCAGTGGCCACTGCTGCAATTATCATTGCAGTTGTTGGAAACCAACAACAACATGCAAACCATTTGCTGACGTACACATCGTCTGCACCGGTCCCAGTCTTGTTCCTTCTTTCTTTCTCTAGCAAACTGACTTTGTAAATTTTTTACCTTTTTTTCAACCTCCTGTTTATCAATTCCAAAATAAATTGCAATTTCTGTCAGCCCATCATGCCTTTTATTTTTATTTTTGTACTGTTTATCAGTTGAGTTCCACAATACAGGTCGATCACGATACATTTCAATAAAAGACAATGTTTGCTCTTCACTCCAATTCATCATGAGACAATAAAAAAATAGTACCTAGGTAATCAGAAAAAAATAAACACACTGCACAACAGACAAAATTAATCAAAATGACTACGTTTGTAGATACCTAGTACATATGTTAAATGTTTGTGTTTACATCGGCTGGCACTTAAAATGTTGAACAACATGCTTCAACACGTCTACACTATTCATGTCGAATAGACTTTCTTTGATCCGTACCGACTTGGTTCGGGTTGCGTTCGACTCGACCCGACATGATTCAACAATGCCGGGCGACACGTCTAGACTGTACCGACATTGTCGATCGACCGCGTCGATCGACACCATTCGGCATAATGTGGACACGGCTTTAGATGGACTTGCTCTGTGTATATAATGCTGGAGTCAATTCTACTTGATTCAAATTAAGATTCACTCTAATCATGGAATTAATTGAAGATTGATGTTATAGTCTCTATTGCACAAGTTTGTAGAAATATGTCTGCAAATTCTTCAGCTACCTGCTTTTAAGTTGTTATTGCAACATTTCTAAAAATCGTAAGAATAAAATAAATGGTATGGATAATTTTCTAGCTAAACGGCCATACTTTTTTATAGTCTTTAGGCCCTCTTCAAGTAAATGGTTTTAGTAATATTGTCTCCTATAACTTATAATTGCCTTGTAAAATATATAACTACGTAAATCCATTGACATAACTTGCAAAGAGCAGGAGGTGGTTTAGATGAATGAATAAGTAGATAGTGGGCAAGATGGTTTCACTTTCAGTGTTGTAGCCTATGCAGTTGTCGAGCAGGTACAGAAGTTATTAGGTTTACTAACTCATCATTACCGTCTGCAATTGTTAAACAGAGATGGTCATAAATATTATAAAATATACCATTAGCATTACTCTGAACCAGATGATCCGCTGATTTATAACTTACAACAAACATACTAGATAAAGCTATGTGTCAGTGAAGTTTTTATATTTAAATTGAACTTTTTTATTCGATAACTATAACAACCAATTTTCGACTTATTAATTTAGATCAACTCCAAAGAAGATGGCCGTCATCGCCGCATTGTCTGCGACACAGGAAAAGCCGCTTTGCTCGAATAATTTGTAAAGGCTAAACTAAATAATAATTTGTACAGGCCGCCGCCAGTATTTATAATCTACCGGTTAATTATAGTTCTTATTTTTTCCACGCAACACCCCAATGTCAGATGCTAGAATTACGTGGTGTCGACCAGACGGTGGACCAAGCTGTGGAAGACTCGAAGCTTCGTGCAACATCCAGTTGAACCGCTGGAGCAGGGTCAACTTTTCTAATTAACACTAACGGTAAGACGTGATTGATTTGTTAACTCGGCGGGCGTCTTGCTCATCTTATACATTTTAACAGTTGATGGAGGTAAGGACAAGTAACCGTGCCTTATTTTCTACTAAATAGCTTATAGGCTCCCAGCAGGTAGGACCCAGGTTACCAACTCATTACAACTGGTAATGTAACAATTCTCAATAGAGGTTATGAAATGGAATGATTTTTTGATTAACTGTTCTCGTGTCCTTTGAACACATTTTTTAGTGAAATGCTGTAGTCACCTTCTATTATTTAGCATTCTGTATTAATTTATTTAAGTATTTATTAAATATAAGTGGTTTTGTCTCCTAAATCAGTGGTCAAGATATACAAATGTTTTAAAATAACGAAATTCCAAGTGGATCAACTTTGCTAAATTGATTTATTCGTTTTTGGCAACATGCCTTTCAACACAGTTAAGGTTAAGAATACCAATATTTCTTCTATTAATTAGTTATACTGGATTTGCATTAGGCACAATCGTTTGCAATAATAATGACACTCTTTTGTATTATAAACAGATTAGCAGCAATTTTGATTTAATTGGTCAGGTGCATTTTTACGATATTCAATACGTTACTTAAAATAATAACAAAATAATGAATTAAAAATGGAATTACTTTAATATGATTAATTATAACAAATGTTGGAAATGGCCACCTTCAGAAAAAACAGGCTTCAGATCTGCTTGAAATTGCAGCTCGAACACGTGCAAAAATTTCAGGAGTAGCTCTTATTACATCACAATCAGCTATAATTTGTTAACGTAAGTGCTTCTCAGATTCACTGTGAATTTTGTAATCTACAGTGTCGAGAACTCTCTAAACAAAAAACAAAATTCAATAAGATTCGTATCGGGTGATCTGGGTGACCAAGGTTGATCTAATTCTTGAGTGCCTCGTCTATTCACGTTATTATCAAATATTTCGTTTAAAAATGCGGCCAAACTAAAATATGAGTGAGCCCGGTCGTACATAAACCACATTCTTTATCTTAGCGTATAGGGAAGAAACATGGTCAAGTAGTTCAGGTAAAATATTTTCAAGAAAATGTATAGGAGACACCGGTTAAAGTTTTTGGTAAGAAGTATGGCCCAACAAGAAAGTTTCCAATCATACCCATCCATACATTCAAAGGAAATTGATGTTGAAATTGGGATTCCATTATGGCAATAGGGTTTTCATCAGACCAAACGTTTTTATTGTGGAAGTTCATTATAGCATCTCTGGAATAATTAACTTCGGCGGTAAACAATATAAAGTCAACATTTTATCCAATGTTTTGCACAATCAAGTGGAAAAATTGTAGGCGAGCAGGATAATCTTGCGACAGTAAGGCTTCGACTATTTGTGTGCAATACGAGCAGAAGTGTTGATGCTTCAGAATAGACCAAACAAATTTATCATTCACATTAAGATTTGCAGCGATCCTAGTAGGTACTAGTATTTGGGTCTTCTTCAATTTCATGTAGAATAGTTTCTTCAAACTCAGGCGTTCTAACATTCAATGGTCTTCCAGGAACTGGACCTTTGTGAAATGATTCGGCCTCTGAAAGACGTTGAAAAATATTTTTGAACATTCTTGGATTTAGAGATGGATAATTTGGAAATCGCGTTATAAATTCGCGTAGTGTCAATACCATTTCCATCTGCAAGGCCGTAAATGTAAACCATATTGGCCATTTCAGCATATGAATATTCATAAAATATTATTAAAACTTATTCTCTGTAATAAATAAGCTTGATTTGACAATACACAATAGTAAATAAAATGACGGCTTCTAATTTTTATTGTTTTGCATGACCTCTCTAAAACATGTTTAAGTAGGTAATTTATGCAACTGAGTAAAAATGCACTTGATCAAATAAATCAATTTTGTTGTTATTCGGTTTGGAATACAAAAAAGTGCAAAGAGGCAAAAAGTAAGGATAGTACATATTATACAGAGTAATACATATTTTATTTTTGGCAAATAATGGTCGATGATACCCACACCTCCACCTTTTTTTTTATTTTTGACGCGCGGTATAGCTGGAAAATGTCGCATGACCCCACATTGATACATATATCAAAAAACTGCACAGAATATGCCCCTGGATTTTGGCCTCTGAAGAAACACTCTGTACTAATCATGAGTTTTGTAACATTTTCGTGTGTAGAATAGTATTTTCCATCGTTATAATAATTAAAATTTTGTAGGTATCGCAAAAAAAATTTAGGTTAAATGACACCTGTCAAATATCCAAAAATGATCAAATGTCGTTTGTAGAAGATTTGTAATTAATTTGATTTTAAATCAGACATGAACAAGACAAATCATGGAGCACTGGATACCAATCTTCAATCATTACATTCAAACAGAGCTAAGTTAATACGACGAAGAAAATTAAATTTTACTCCTTGCGTAACTTTATTATAGCTTCTAAGAATATTTGTTCTCTTTTGAATACGTGTCCAGAGTTATTTACAGTAGTCATGTAAACAATCAAAATCTTATAAAAAAATAATCCAATATATTTGTTAAAATGGTGTAAAAAAAATAAAAGCATTTTTATGTGACGAATTGCGCCTGATTCCTTAGGATTGATTTTGAGGATTACACCTCGATATTTATTTTTACAAGTTTACAGTCAATAGTTTTTGTATTTTTAATTAGTCTTTCTCAAGACTGAAATAGCAACAGCCTACACAGAAGAACGAACGATCAATGCAACATATTTCTTCGCCTGGAAACGTTCGTAGATTAATATGCAAATTCAAATTACAAACAAGTTAATGTTTACTATGCTTGCGTGCTCAAGACTCCTTTATTACAAAATGCATTACAGTTTCACAGATATTTTACGTACACTCCCAATATTTTGTTTCACTCCCCTCGCATTACTTTTATATCGGGAGATTGTTGCTAAACAATCGTACTATAATGCGAGTTGTCCTTCATAGCAGGTGCTGTAGTCAGAAATAATCTATTTCAAATTTCATTCTCCACACCACATAATAATAAAATAGGCTTCTTTCAATAGCTTAATAAAATTGTTTTTTAATCATGATCAATTTCCAGAATTTAAAGGTAAAATGAAATTATTTGTAGTAGATGCAATTGGTGCAAATTTTTTATCTTTATGAAATATCCGATGTAGTTATTATTAAGCAGTATCTACAGAAGAACGTATACGCACACCTCAAACATTCAAAACTGTGTAAAGTGTTTAATCGTTCTTTTTTAATATAGTGTAACCTCTAAGTTGGGTTGGCGTTGAAACACGTCACGTAGACAAACACTATATTGTCACTCTTTATTATACAAGAAATATCTTTCAAACAAACTTCGCAACTGCCAACGCTTAACTTTGACGTTTGTCACTCGCGTTTGGACGCTCAATATAAACTGACTCCAGCGGCGAAAATGATTCGCTTATATAGGTTTTTAGGGTTTTCGGCGGTTTCGAGAATCAAATAAAATGTGGCCGAGAATGTTCCAGAAAACGTCAAAATAAAGGCACCACAAAAAATATAAATTCTAACGTAAACAGAAACGTAATTTACAAACTAACGAGGTAGATGAGCTTTTGTAACAATAGTTTAGAACGACAATTCATTAGCTGCCATTGATTCTTAATATTTATTTACAATGTACAATAACATTACCGAACAACATATATTGTTTGTTAGTTAAAATGATGATAAGATGATATTAACAATGTTTTAAAGGATCTTTTATTGTTTTCCATATTTCTAACTCTGTTAAAAAAGCCAATTAAATTTCGTTATTATTTGTTAGTTGAGTTGAGTTAAATGAGCAAAGAAGCGTAGAAGAATGGCACTGATACTAAAAGACTGGGTGGTCAATATGAGGATGAAATATGGGACATAATTCAAAGAACAGTGCAAACTTTTACAGGAGAAGTACTATCATAACTATAATATTATGATGGCAATGCAACCCGGAAGAAACTGCAAACAGATCCATGTAAACGTAAGACCAATTCAGTTTTTTTACTGTTTAAGAAAGGTATTTTAAGCTAATATATATCAAATCTCCTACAATTCCTATCAATGAAGTCATATGCATGCTCTCTGATACCAAACATCTAGGTATGCTAATGAACACCCACAGACAAAACTCTATTCAATAATTATCTAAAAAATGTATTCTATTTACTAACCTGATATACTCTATATATGGAGTGGGAACTCGAAATTCAACCACAATAGATGAGATCTGATCTATTTCTGCATTTTTCAAATATCTAACTATAAAAATTATTATACCAATAAATTAAAATTATTTGAAATTAAATATCAAAATGAAATTAAATAATGTCGACAGCGTCAAATTGATTAACTGTCAAGTATCATAACAACCTACTAAAATAAATAAAAATGTACCTTTTATGTATAGTTTTTTATATATTTTCAGGTATTAACAATATTGTGTGAAACTAACTACTCAGTGGACAAAAGCCCCAACCTGCGTTGAATTACACCCACAATATCTACCCATATATTCCTTATTATTAGCTTTTGTAACATTTTTTTACTGTTTAAGAAAGGTATTTTACGCTAATATGTATCAAATCTCCTACAATTCCTATCAATGAAGTCATATGCATGCTCTCTGATACCAATTCAGTTTTGTCAGAAACAAGCCGAATATTAATCTGGGATGAATATACCCCTGAAATTCTTATGCGTAAATTCTACCATAGTGTTGTTGTAGAATTGGCGTGGAGAGAAAACGAGGCAATTGCCTGTCACTTGCATTTCTTTCAATTTGAGATAAATAACGAAGACTCGAACAAATCGCATTGAATAATTTGGTGTTCAGTAAAACTTGCCACGATGGTTCTAAAAGCTATAGAAATAGTAAATGGTTGATTGCTAATAGTGAAAGTCAAAGCTGCCCTCTATGCCTTTATCATAAACTGATATCAAAACGAGGCGATCTTATTACCTCACCACGGCTATTCTTAAAACCTAATCAAGACTGGAAAGAGGAAACCCATAATTGGTACGACAATGTCCCCGTTGGAAAAGTACTATTAATGGATGAACTACATCGTCTGTTGGGGCTATTAACCTGAATGTAAAGGACAAAAAGATAACAAACCATTCGAACAAGTCAACTGCTGTTGGCAAAATATCTTGCGCAAAAACAATTGCTGAAAATTACTGGTCATAACAATCCAAATTCTATAAAACCATACTTAAACATCCACCAAGAAGACTACAATAAGATAATAAATACTATGCGTGGTAATAGATCTTCTATAGTAGAAAAAAATAGCCAATCTAATGTTGCGTTATAGTTAAATAACTGTACCTTTTTATCAGCTGTTCTTTTAATAAACAATTAGTTGTTTTGTTGTGTTGCGACTTATTAGATTATTTTGTCAAAATATTTTCTGACCGAATATCCCTTTGACAAATGCCTCATACTTTATGTCAAATTTCTCACGTGCTTTCGGTTGACATAAAATTATATCGTACATTATCAATGTCCAGGGATATTATAGCTGCAAACATCATTCATATTTTTATAAAAAAAAAATATATCCATTTTCAAGAAAAACTTTTCGTTGAAACATTTTTTATTCTCTATTTTAAGATGTCATTTTTAGCTGTACTGGGGCGTCGTGCCATCGAAAACTTACATACATAAAGCAGGTGTAAATGCATAAAGTAATTTACATACATATCGTTAGTCATCTTCACCCATTATTTAAATGTTATTGGATTGAATTCAGACTGGATGTAAGCAAAATACTGAAATAAATTGGTTCAGCTATAAATATTCCATACAATTGTTATCATGGCAGTAATTAATTGTATTTCGTGTATTCATATGAACAATAATTTATACAAAGTGAATTATGTATTTTTTTAACCATATTATAAGACAATAACTAGTTTTTAGTCTTTTTTAATTTAAAACTCAATGTATAGAGTGGCGTACATTCAAACTTGCATACGAGCTACAGATATAACTAATCTTTCAGATTTTTAGAATTCTGAATTTGCTCAATATTTTATTCATCAAGTAAATGCCACAAGCAAAAGATTAAAAAATTTAAAAACAATTTTAACTTTACACAAATTAAAATTAAAAATATTAAATTTCACTTTCATTAATTAGTATTATAATTAATTACAATTACAGTTTCATTGATAACTGTTACAACAAATGCGAAGTCCCTTAAACGAATTTGTCAATAACGCGCCAGTTCTATAGGATAATAGAAAAGCGAAAGTCCTTTGGTGATTAGGAGTGATTAACCTTAACCAAAATAAAACGAGATGAAAATTGCCTTTCTAAATATTAATATATACGTTTTAAATTTAATTACCTAGCCTCCCACCTTTAGAGAATTAGCTGAATCACCCTTTATAACTACTTCTTCAAGCCGGTTATAAAATATGATAGGTATTTATTAAGCTGACAAGTTCAGCATAATACTAAAAGGTGCGCTTATTTCAGACGCTTGTGTTCCTGTTTCTGTTCAAAAGTCGAGTTGATTGAGACCGGGAAAAAAAACTATAAGTGATTCGTTATTGTTAAATAATCAAATTACAGCGGGGAACAGCTTTTCAAACTTTCAGGTTGAATAAATGATTCTTGTAACAAAATAAAATCAGATTTAGGTCATTGTTCAATATTTTTAACACATTTTTTTTTGTTGCAGGTAAGAGTTGGTCTAATTTACTTTATTGTAAGTATACATCTGATTTTAGTGTGGCATTACTATATAATAAGGCACCAAAATATCTTATCAATATTTATAGCAATTCTATAAATAGTGACAAAATCTTGTCTTAAGGAACCGCATTAGAATTTCCATACTTCCAGTTTTCTCATATTTACATGAAAGTTACTTATTATAACGTTAAACCTAATAATAACTTAAATAAATATCTATTGACGTATGAAATTGGCACATCATTATTTTCCAACACAACCATCCACATTATATGATTTAAGATGCTCTCGTTCCTTCATTTAATTTTAGACTTCTTATTTTCTTAACAATTATAGATCTTAGCTAGGTTGCCATATTTGCAACAATATTTCCTCTTCCCCCTGATAGAACCTACACTAGTATTCCATCAATCTACTATGTCTTAGATCATCCTTGAGTCCAGTTAGCAGTCATATAAATTATTCGCAGTACTTCTATGATCTTTTTGTGTTGGCTTCCTACTTTTACCAACGCATCCAAATGATCCGATACCACCCTGGAATTGGGCTAGAATCTGTGTTGTCTGAACTATCAGTTTGTTTTAAGATGTACTTACACAATCAGTTGGTATTCTTAAAAAGAAGAAGTCACCATGATCTGTAACAAACATACATAATTTGAAGTAAGACTCTCAGTGATCGTAGGTTCTACAACAGCTCTAGAATTGCGATGGATAAGTTTGATCATGGAACTGTGCAAGTACTCTTTTAATATCCATAATACTATTCTCCAAATTATCGTAATTAACTAACATTTGTTGTATGGGAGGCAACTGCAGCATATTAGTACGTGCAGGAGCAAAACTAAACAAGTTATTTGATCTACTATTTGGTCGAGGAACGCAGTACTTAATTTATTTTCGACATAAGTCTAATACAATCAATACGGTTGTTAACTAATTCATACAGAAACACTATTGAGTCCAGAATCCTTCTCCTAATTAGGCTGTTTATCTCAAATCTATCTAGTAATACACTTTGAAGAAATCCCTGAGCGGTATAAACCCTATCGAAGAACAAACTTGCAGATTTAAGAAACCGTCTCTGCACTTTTTCTAAAGATACATAACAATAATTGTAATAAGGAGACCAAGCTTAGAGGCGTACTCCAGCTTGGGCCTAACAAAGCTTATGTATAATGTGCGCAACGTGGACTTATTCTTAAAGTCTTTACTGTTTCGCAAAACGAAACCCAACCTTTTGTACGCCTCCATAACAGATTGGGTAATATGCGCAGAGAAGGGTAATTTCGGGTCAAAGATAATCCCTAAAACGTGCTCAGGTCTATCCAGCACCTGACCACGTAAACTGTAATTAAATTGAACGGGGTTGATTCTATGGAAGAAAGACATAGCATTGCATTTTGAGATGTTTAAGGGAAGCCAATTATCACACCAATCGGTAAGGAGATTCAAACAATGCTGAATCCCATTACAGTCAGATACATCGGCATCGGTGACATCGGCATAAATCTTCAAATCATCAACATGCACAGCATACAATGTAATGTTACATTGCTACGACTTATATACTTACATTTGCAGTTGGAATAACGCTGTTAGAATTAAAGAAATAATATTTTTAATATCAAAGCAAAGAATATAAGATTTTAAAAATTTTTTAGAAACAAGTATCATGGGACTAAAATATAATTAATTTAACTACTTATTAAAGAGAGTGCTATATAAATTCCAACTAACGACGGCGGTTCATTAGTGTTTTGCTACAATTTCTTTCTATAAATTTATTTAATATGCGCTAGTAGTTGTCACGTCGCCGGTTGCATTACTGATTTTCGAAGTGAATGCGAGGAACTAGTTTTTTGCGTGGACAAGCCGTTACCGAGCGACAAGTTTTTGTTTCCGAAGTTCCAGACCGATCCTTGTCTAGATACGATGGTGCGCAGCTACATAAACAATGCGATGATAGCGAGCCATCTGTAGCAGCAGATCGCTATCAATAAATTGGTTAATTTAAAAATATTGATTCATGGTCGGGGCGTTGCTTGGACTCGTAAAGTAGCCCTGTGGCCTGATGAAAGGACTTTCCACGGATTGCCTTTTATACGCTCGTTGGCTTTTCGGCTACTTCGTTACTTCTCTGTCCAGGGCCGGATCAGGTGTATTCTGTGACACACGATCCCCGCCAACTTTATATTTCGTTTGAATATTACGATTGTACCATCCAAGTATCGTCTAGATAAAATAAATGTTATTCATCAGCGCTAGTTAAGTTTTTGAATATACATCTGTATTTTGTCCTCATCTAACATAATTACATTCATACTTTTTGTTTATTTTGAGAAAGTGAACAGAAAAATGAAACATGGAGAAAATAGAACATCAGTGATCCAAATGATGTGGTCACCACTTTGCTATGATAAACTTGAGATATATCGGCACAACAATAAGGCTGATGAGTTAACTATAGACCTACAGAAATTAAAACAATTTTGCTGCATTGCTAGTAGCATTACTGAGGCACTATTGGGAGAAAAGGTGCAATACATGAAATTTTAGAAAAACCAACCATGAGTCGACGGCAGAAGTATTGAAGCAAAGTCACCAATCCATAAACGTAATATTAGAACTACTAATCAAACTTTGCAAGCTCAGGAAACATCTAGGTAATATTGGTTTGACAAAAATAATGCTAGTGGATTCTCGCAGAAGACGAAGGAAACCGCAGCCTATGTATTGTGCTAATGCGATGCTTGAAGCTTTGTAAGAGAGCCTCTGTTAAAACTGTGGGGTCTAAATAAAGTTAATATTGAATAAGGAACTCCACGACGAGTTACAACCCACAAGTTATGGATCCATTCCATATATTTATTATCTGCACGTACAAGGACATGAATTCAGATATAATTTCCAGATTTAGATATACCATTCCCAAAGTTTCATTTCAACTTTTTTACTTTTGAGTCACAGTTGAAAAAACATGCTTGGAAATCAGGATAATCTATATATTTATAATCTACACGTGAAATGATGTAAATTCAGAGATAATTTTCAGATTTGGGTATACGATTTCTCAAGCCTCATTTCAACTTTTGAGTCCCAATTGAATGACACGAAAGCATGAGAGTAGTAAGAGCTAGGAACAGTTCATATTTTAAAAGCAGGGTAATTTGAAGTTTTGCACAAATAAGTCATTAATGCTAAAGTTGTTGAACAAGGAGGGAAATAAAATATTCTTATTGTTATTGTTGTATTATTTGTTGATTTTAGATGAAGCTTTTCTTGATATTACATTATTCATGAGGAATTGAAGAGTTTATGTTCACAATAGTTTATCTATATCTTTTCGCGGACAGATAGCTTCTACTATCGGAAATGTTTGTTAAATTTTCATCAAATCTTAAATACGTACAACTAAGGGAAGAGAGGATAAGTTTATTATGTTATATAATGTCAATGAATATCGTTTTTTCCTTTGTTGTTTCTCTTTGGACCAATAAATTAAGGAAAGTGAATCGATGAATGGTTCTGCATTAGACAAGTTTACTACTGACTCATCTAAGGTAGCTGAGGAAGTATTTTCAGGTGTTTGACAAGTTAAATACAAAACTGTACTCGCCCGTAAAATATTCTCGTTTTGTCTTGCTTTTACAACTAGAGATGTGTAGAATATATCAATTTTTACGTCACCAAAACACGATATACTTTAATTATCATAGATATATTGTCACTGAGATTCTGCATTAGACGATTTTACTCCTGACATTATCTGTGGCAGCTGATTCTTAGTCGATTCCAGATGATTGACTACAAGTTACATGCAAAACAGTACTTTATAACAATTCTGCCAACAAGGTTATTTCATAGTCGACAAATTTTACAAGTACAGATGCATAAAACACATCACACGTCTCAAAACACGATATTTAATGGTTGTAGACTGTCACGTAAGATACGATGCAGTTAAAGATATCAAGAAAGTTACAGAATCTAAAGTAATTTTCGTAAATTTTGTAGTTCGTCTTACTTGATTTATCTTGAATAAATTTAAGAAAACTAAATGTTTTCGTTTATTTTTTTTATAAAACAATTCAGGGACTTTTTAGCAAATTTTATAATAGTGTCTACTGCTACGACTACTATTGACTACTTTTTAATTTTACTCAACAGCATCGTCATCTAATTTTAAATACTTCGTCAATGTTACACAGATCACAACTTTGATTTTGATGAAGGCAAGAGAATGACAATGTCCCACACTTAATAATTCACAAGATCCGCCAAGCTATGCTCGTCGGCGACTTAGCAAACGAATCCGAAGCTGTCTCCTCGTAGCATTTTGCGCCTTGCTAATTGCTTCATTACAATTCCTGTTTAATTGGTTTATTTTAATCGGGTAAACACGCTTGCATGACTCCCAACATTTGATAATGCGCTGCCACCGCGAATTTAAAATTTTCTAATCGCCACTGAGCTTTCTCATTTTTATATTTTACGGGCGAGACGAGCGTTGCATAAATTATGGCGTTAATTGAAGCGAGGTACTCCGCTAAGTAGGTAATAGAGATACTAAGGGAGCTCCCGAGAAATTATCGTCGGAGTTGTTGTTAATAATTTGATATGTACATACTTAATGAGATGTTCAATATAATAAAAAGTTTTTAAGTGTCATGTACGCGGTTTTAGAAATATTTACAAATCAACTAGACATCTTAATAAGGAGATATTTGTTTCTGTTTTATGTGCATGTCTACGTACCTTAGATAGGTTTTAACAATGGTTCTCGTTTTAATTAAATTGTATTGTAAAATATTTTTATGTTTCAACAAAATTATTGTTGTTGTTTATTTCTGTGGTAGGTTGATGTAGACACGTTGAAATATTATTACGAAGTACATCTAGAGAACTTATATAAAACATTTATCTTTTGAGGTTTCGATCACCTGCTCGTAGTATTTTCTCAGAAAATGCGTTCAAGCCGAACGCACTGTTTTTTATTTCGTTCTACTTCTAGCAAGTCAGTTCATTGATACTTGGGCTATAAAAATCAACATAAATATTCCGCAAAGATTTTTAGGACAAGTAAAATAATAAATAATTCCATTATTAATAATAAGTTTTTACCATGGTTGAAGGAAATGTTAACGTGCAGTTTTTTTATGGTAAAATGTACCCTTTTGTTACAGTCCTGTAACTTTAATCGTAGTAGTAATAGCCGTATCTCATATCTCCTATGATATATCATTGCCATTCTGCTTTACCATCATCATTTTCTTCCTCTTCAGATTTGTCATCATCTTTATTTGATCATTATTATCTTCATTATGCAATAAATAATTAAATTGCTTATCTTTATTTTCCAACACCCGTTGCTCTTAAAAAAACGTTTCTTATATTTTGGTAGATCAGGTTTACGAAAAGAGGAGTGTTTACTTTTAATAGCATGGCAAAAAGTCTCTTCTCGTTAAAATGTACAAGAATACAGGTTTAAGCTAGTGTATTATATTGATTGACAAGATATCTGTTACCAACAAATTAGAGATACAGTAAATTTTATTATTAGAATTCAAAAATGCGAGTCACATTTTTATCTCTAAATAGTTAAGAATGCCTTGTCAGTAGTAGAGGTGTAGGAAGATTTTTTTAGCGGAATTTGTCTATCCATCCTCTAAATCTAAATTATCCGTCATTTTCTGCAAAAGTGTATTGTTCATCCATTATCTAAAATTGTATTGCAATGTAGGTATTTCATTCGCATTAGAAAATATGTTGAATATTTTCACTGAATATACTACTTAATTATTCTTGAAACGTCAGTATATATTTCTTGGTTTTTGCAAATATTTGTAGTTATACTTATATCTGTGTGAAAATAAATATTATTTTTAGTTATAGTAAATTTATAATTAACGTAACTGGAGTGTTAATATCTATTATAAGCAATTACTATTTTCACTGTGTTAAACATAAGAAATATGTTATTTCAAATGTTGTACGGTGAGACACATGTAATTGCGTAATTTTGATGCAAATATCCCACAAAAGTCCTTATTAGTGAAGCGTATACGTTTGCCTACTAGACGTTAACAACACAACTAAAACGTATTAGGTTAGAGGTTAGGTTGATGTGCCTCTGCAATTTCAAAAAAAAAAAAAATAGTAAAAGTAAATTGTAGTTCGTTGTATTACCACACTATTTTTGAAATTTCCTAATTTTATTATGTAAAAACAGATACACTTGATTATACCTTAATATACAGGGTGTTAAAAAAATACTGTACAATATTTAAGAAGGTAACAGTATCAACCAAAATAAGCAGAAAAGTCAGTAAACATGGGTCCGCAAAGTAACGGTTGCGGAGATATGGAATGTTTTATGTTTTTTAGCCCCTTTTTGATTTTGCAAAAACGTTGTGTATTTTCTTATAATAGTTGGTTCATGTTTAGTGAAATAAACAGTACGTATTTGACAGTTGTTCTCAGTGCACAAGTTTTCTTTCGCTATGGTTGGTTACTCTAACGCAGATGGTCGTGCTAATGGAAACGCCACCGAAGCGCGACGTCTTTATGTTGACGCTTATCCAAGTCGCCAGATTTCTTCACAACGTATGTTTGGAAGAATTTACCAAAGACTGCGTGATACCGGTTCCTTGAGCAAACAGTGCCATTTATCCGGAAGACCAAAGTTGGTATCCACTCCTAGAGCAGGAGAAGAAATTCTAGCACTGGTAGAGCAGAATCCAGGTACGAGTGTGCGGAGAATATCAGTCGAGGTAGGAATTAGTGGTCCTCTTGTTTGGAGAATCCTTCACGAGCAACTGCTTTATCCATACCATGTGCAACGAGTACATGTCTTAAATCCAATAAATGATCATCAAGCACGTTTGGTTTTTGCCGCTGGTTTCTACATCATGATGCTGAAGACCCTTGTTTTCTTGCAAATATTCTTTTACTGATGAGGCCGAGTTCCCAAGAAATGTGTTTAATGTTCACAATACGCATAACTTTCTGCAGAACACACTGTATGAATTTTTGAAAGACATTCCTTCCCCAGGCAACAAATGTGGTTACATTTACACCAAACTTTTCCACATAGATGGGAAGGAAGGGCCGTACCTGTTTTATGGCCTCCAAGATAGCCTGATCTGAACCCTATAGATATCTTTGTTTGGGGATGTTTGAAGACATTAGTGTATGGTATTCCTGTCAATGGCCTGGAAGAGCTGCAGCTACGGATTAATCAAAAGTGTCAAGAAATTCAAACCAAGGAGGGTGTTTTCGAAAGAGTTCGAATATCTTTGATACAAAGATGTCGTGCCTGCTTGGAGATGGACAGAGGGCACTTTGAACATCTTCTGTAACTTTGTTTTTTGTTTGTCAAAAGCTTCCTTTGTCGGTTTATTTCTAATAAAATAAAAGGTTGGAAAACGAATAGTGGTCAATATCTCCGCAACAGTTACTTTGCGGACCCATGTTTATTAAGACTTTTCTGCTTATCTTGCTTCATACTATTAACTCCTGAAATATTTTACACTCTTTTTTAACACCCTGTATAATGTAAACTAAAATTTTACAGTAATTATTGTGTATAAAGAGCATAACGAAACATAGACATTTCCATCCACTTTTATCAGTGTATACGTTATTTATAACGCAGCTATTCCCAAAATTTTTGGATAAGCTGTAAATTACCTTGTATGTAGAACAAGAATATCAGATACTTGGAATGCAACTGCTTTAAAGCTGTATTTTTAAAATATGTATTTGGTTGTTCATATTGATTGATTGACTACACTTATTATTAAAAATATAAGTAGATATTAAAGAAATAGTAAATGAAAACACGGGTAATTAAAATTTCGAATACTTTTTTAGTGTTAACATTTTATAACAGCCGAGTGGTACTGAACCCAATAACAGTCAATTTCTCTATTTCATATATCTTGAACTAGACTGATATTTTTATCTTCCTGTTAATTACAGAGGAGTTTACGCGTCCATAAACTTCATTTAAAAAAATGTGTCGTAATAAACCAGGCAAACGTAAAGTCTTGTTGGAGCGTTCTGGTGGACGCAAGGAATGTATTAATTAATAGTTCCCTACAAGTTCCTTGAAATTCATATTAGGTTTCTGTTTGATGTAGATCCTTTTTCTACGACGTTTTGTATCTACCATAAACGACTGATATGGTTTCTGTTTTATGCCAGACAACTCTTTGATTTGTATCTTATACATTTTCGCTTTTTCTACAAAGACAACTGCTGTCCTGTTGACGGTACACCGGTACTATATCCTTTTCTTTTCCGCGCCGCAAGTGGGAGTTCGAAGCAGAGCGAGACGGAATTTTATATAATGCATGAAATTCTCATGTTCAAAAGCTTGCTAGACTGCTGTAGAATAACACAAGGTATTCCGGTACCTACAAGAAATATTGTTATAGTTGTCTTATATTTGTTATACAGAATTCAGGCTATCAATTGTAAGTAATTTATTGGTATTGCCCCAGATCAGTAGCTTTCGATGTGGAAAAATAAAAACTCGGCTTATGTTATTGTAATTAAACAAGTTATAATTTCTGTGGAGCTTATTATTCTTTATGACCTGTCACAGTCATGATGTATGTTTTATTCAAACGTACACGCATGGTATATAGAACGCATTAAATTACATGAAATTTATTTCACGTACCTTTTTACATAAACGTAGTCTGCACTTGTTCGCTGAAACAACAGAACCAGATCTTGACTGTTCCATAAATATTAATAAAAATTTTATTTTTTCATCAATAATCTTGGCGCCAAAAATTTCATATACTGGCATCAGTTCTAAAATGCCACTTTACTTATCTTTTTTATTTACAGGGTGCTTAAAAAAGACTCGGCAATATTTAAGGAGGTGATTGCCCCACTGAAATGTACGATATGGAACGCGTAAAGTCCATTGCGCATCCAAATAAAGGTACCAAACCTAGGAGCAGACAAAAGGAGGCACATGAAACTCAGCTCATTGGTTATGTATGTGGGTGCGAGAGAGACAACCATCTGCACGTACGATATGAATTGTGTTCTTAATTTGCCATTATTTTGATTGTAAACACGTCATTGGCGTACAGTGGGGTTTCTTTTTTATCTTGTATCGCGTTAGTGTTATTCTTTGTGTATTTTTGTGAGTGTTATTGTTGGAACATGTCCTGTTTTATAAGGGATTGTAAAATTAACCAGCATATAGCACGAAATAATTCTTTATATCCAGAATTCAATTTCATTTCAATTCAGAATCACCTATGCCCCTACTGCTCCGCCATTGCTGGAGGCACAAGATAAAATATGGCGCTGATCATGAATAATCCATTCGCGCAGCTTTTAGCGCATTCCAGTCATCATAATATAAAATTACATTTCAGTGGATCGCCTAGACCATTTTCCGCTTGGGAAATTTTAGGCGTGTCAATATCTATGGGAGATGCATACTTTGCCAAACAAAGCCATTTTTTAGTAGTACAGAGGCGTGCGTATTGGTACGTTACTGGCTATTTTCAAAGGAAAAAAATAGGACGCCGCTACTTTTTCTAAAAATAAAAATTATTTTTGAATTTCTTGTAAATTATGAAAAAAACAGCTTTCTTCAGATTGTATCGTACGACGCACCGTTTTTAAGTAAAATAATAAAACCGTTTTAATGCGCTTATAAAACCAATGCTGTTTAATTTAGAAACTCAAAATTATTGAACAGAGAAATTCAAAATATCAATTTTTGGATATTTGAAATGTGGTGGTGTTGTTTGTAGTAATAATAAAGGGTTCATTTGGTCCTAACTGGAATAAAATTATTAAGTCAGGGGGCCACTTTAACCAAATTTATTGATAAAGGAATGTACGCCACTGACTTTACTACTAAGCTACTAAAAATACAAATTTTTTGTCTATTGTATTTTTGCCGTAAATAATGTGCTGAACTTGATTGAAGAATATCCAGGTACTTCTACTCGAAAAATTGCTGATGTTTTGGATGTCAGTAATGGAACGGTTTGGCACATTCTTAACGAAAATTTGTTGTATCTATTTGACATACAACGCATTCAAGCACCTACTGATTTTCCTCCACGTATTGCATTATGTCAATGGCTTTTGCACAAAAGGGTTCAAATCTCTCAACTACTGATCCTGATTCTGTTTACCGATGACGCGAATTTTTTAAGAAATATAATAAGGAATTTTGATAATACGCTCTATACGCTCTGTATATTTCGGTAAAATGCTTAAATCAACTGACTACATAGGTTCAGATATCCTTACACAGCAGAGATTTTTTTAATATCTTGCCAGACGGATTTAAACCATTTTCTATTAATGCTTTTATTGTTTATACATAAATAAGTTTATTGTCTCATATATGCTTGCTTGCTTTATATGTATTTGATAAGCAAGAAACTATGTATAGTTTAAATATTGATATAAAATGATAGCAATAATAAACATTTATATATTTGTGGTACCCATGTTGTGGTGGAAGAACTAGTCATGTTTACTTACTTTTTGTAATTATCTTTTACCGATTATACAGGGTGAGGCAGAAAGAATGGGCCAACACTAAGCTGGAGATGCTAGACACCAAAATAGGAGATACTAGACACCACAACATTAAGATTAAGTTTGAGCTTATTGGTAGCGTTAGGTTTTTTAGTGTGAGAATGATGAATTAAAAGCTTATTTTGACATTGCTTCTATAGCGTATTTTACGTGCAAAACTATTAGCTAATGACTAGTTATGCCACGACATAATAATTTTTCCAACACTTGAACACCCTGTATTTTTTAAACAAGCGACATTCGTATAAGGCATGATAAGCTCAAACATAATATTTTGGTGTATAGTATCTCCAGCCTAGCGTTGACCCATTCTTTCTGACTCACCCTGTATATTTAACATTTCTTTAATAATTGAAGTGTGGCCAAAGCGTTATACACCTTTTACTTCAAAGTATACCAAACCAGACATGTTCTAAAGTTTAATTTATATCGTACTACTTGTATACACATTTGAATCTAAAGTGTTCAATTCCTATCTCTTACGATTATGATTCTTTAATTAAACAGGTCGATAAAATTAAATATCCCCACTTCGCACGAAAAGGGTGAGAGCTCATATCCACTTTGTTGTGAACTCATTATGTGCCGAAATAAACGTGGCGATTTCAATAATATATACGATTTCAAGCGGCCTCTTCAAAAGCTCCGAAAGTTGCCTAAGCGGCCACGGTGCGATGTTTATCACCTCAATACAATTTATTCACTTCCAAAATTAAAATCGGGCGTCCAAATATCAATTTACGATAATTGTCCGGTGCCAGAGAATTTTGGTCCTTCGAGATCGTATCTGTGTTTGATTTGGTAAGGTGATACTCGACTGAAATTGTTCCCTAAAAATTTAATGGTCAAGTATAAAATAAACCAGTTCGTTTTTATGTAATTAAGATTTATGTCACAATTTTTGCCGGAATTGTTTTTGGACAGCGTAAAACTTTTACTCTTGACTTAAACATATTGTTCTCGTTACTGCAAATAATTTACTGCGATTTAAAAATGTCCCTATTTGGCAGTGAGAACTGGATTGTTGTTTGGTAAATTATTATTCTTCTCAGTTTAATGACAGCCAGCAGAAAGTTTTTTATATTTCATGCCTTGACCATTGCAGAAAAAGACAAAAACCACATTTGCCATATTTTATTTAGGATTTATTTGCTGAGGAATTAACAAAACGTAAGATATTTTGACATAGGTAGGGTATGTATTTAAAATTTGTGTGTAGATATTACTTTTACGAATAACGACCTAATAATTGATAACTCAAAACTATAAGCAAGATACTTGAGATGACATTGTATCAATAAAAAGAAGCTTCTTGCAACGTGTTCAATTAAAATCGTCTTTGGCCCATAAAAAAATAATTGAGAAATATTATCACAAATAACTACCGTCGAAACTAAACAACCTATTCAATTATTTTACGAAACATATCTACAGGTATTCTGTTTGTAGAATTATCTTGGCTGCTTATTGAAGAATTCTTTCACAGCGTTGTTTACTTCTGCGTACCACCCAAAACAATTAGCTTTTAATGACTCAAAAATATGGAGATCATAAAGATATAGATTTAGGCTGTAGGGTGATGGATGCTCTAAAATCTTTCATTCTTTTCATGTATATTTTGTTTTACCACATTAGTAGCAAGAGCATTGTCATGAAACAGAATAACATCACGTTAAAACTTTCTTGGGCGTTTTTATTTGATTGTTTTATCAAGCTTGTTCAAATTCCCGTTATATAATATTCACTCCAGGTTCTTTCAAAAAATATCTCCACCACCTTACTTGCAAAATAGTGTTGTCTTGGCTCATATCATGTATAAACAGATTCTACACTCGTACTTCTGATCTTCTGAAATTGCTCTGATTGAATTTCTCTAATCAGGTCACACTTACCATACAGGTTTGTGTTGATGAACTACACAGTCTACGTGGTCGCTGTTCTTTAGTTTCTTCTCTTCCATTCCCAAATTTTCGACAAAGTTGTCTATAAACGACGATTCTGATTCTTTGACAAATACTATTAATGTTACATAACTTCATTCGTAGATTACATTTGGTTTCAAGACTAACCTGACTAAGGATAGATTTCATTAAATTTAAGATTATTTATTTTAACATGATTTCTTGAACAGAAAGGAGGCTAAATCTGGATTCAAAAAGTCACGCTTCTGTGCATGGTCGTAATAATATCGGTTTCAGAATTCTGGGCTAATCTTTGTGATTTGAATGAGAGAGATATTATTACTATTGTTGTTATATAACATGTCCTTTATAGAGAAGTGATCATGAAAATTGGTTCTACTGAGTGTTCTGTATAGGCTAAATATCAACAATTTGAAAACAAGGCTTTAGTCAACAATAGCGGAATTTAATTGTTGATATATTTATTGCTTTAAAAGCTATTCAAGTTACTTCGAAGATTCTTCTTCCTAGTGGATGAACTAAATCTATAACTCGATTTACTTTAAATCCTAAATTAGAGAGAATGAGAAGAGAAGAGAATGAGAATCCCATGCATGTTCTTTGACACTAAATATTTGGATATACTAAAGAAATAACTCCATATATAGTGTTGGATTCAATAAGCAACAAAAATTAAAAATAGCTAAATGTTAGATATATGTATTCATATTTACCTACACTCTTTGAACCTTATTAGCAATAATTTGAAACTGCTTTGCGTCTTATTCAGACTAGATTTGGAGAAATGCAAAACTAAGGCCAATATGGTGAATCAATAACAAAAACTGTATTTTTTATGAATCTATTAACTACATATTTTTAATCTTGTATAGTATATTTTGTCTCCAATTTTGATCATTTAATATGAGTGCAAACAATAATTGTGATCTCCTTTATCAAAACTAAGTTACTACTTATATTGTTGATGTAACTGGTTTGAGATAAACACGAAGTAGTATAGTTATGTTATTGACAGTCATAAGATTAGAAGCTTCTTCTTCTTGCCTGTAGTTATCTATGTCATGCGATATCAATTTATAGCTATTCTCCAATTTTTATGCGTTCTCCGACGCTTACTAAATTGTTTATGTTTTTATAATGATTCGGAATACTTTTATATCCAGTGCAAGTTTCCACGTCCCTTGCTACGTTAGCAGTATTTCATTATAATGAAACATTAGTCCCATAAAAAACCACATTATGTAAATAAGGAGATCCAATAAAACGAATCGAGAAACACATAAAATCGTGGTATTTGAGATCGTTGATCTGTACTTCCTACGGTCTTTTCTGAAACGAATTAGTTTGTAATGTTATTGTAAAAAGTATACACGGACACTTAGATAAGGAAGACAGTGGAAACAGGGCTTTTAAACAGATTTATGTTGAACGATTGGAAGGCAAAGGGTGACTTACAACGGCGGAGTCCATTGTTACGTTAGCGTCTTATCTTCCTCTAAAAACTACCTACCTTTGTTAATCTTCTGCTTTTGGAAAAATGTATAAGTTACAGTGTCGTGCGGGTAAGATATGTATCTACGAGATATAGAACGATGAACATTGGGTTAGGCGTTCGTAGCACTGAATGAGATAATACAGAAAGACGATTCGATTTTGCACTGGTAAAAGTTTTATAGTGACAGTTAACTAGTTCGTTGATTTTTCACTTGCGGCAGGAAACAGTTCTTTTCTTTTAAAGTGCATTTAGTAATAATAAATATGGTGCAAAATAAAGTAGAAAGTCATAGTTCACAAACTGAAGGTGCATTAAGTTGATTTGCAATACTTCCATTAAAACAAATTATTAATCAGATAATAAATTCTATTTAGTTAACAAATTGAAATGCTCAGTCACAGATGAGAAACTATTCCCAAATTGTGATAGTAAATTGGTGAGTTTGTAAAAATATAAGAAACTATATTAGAAAGCTAGTTGAACTTTTGGCTTTTATGAGTAGGAGTGGTTTGTAGAAATTTTTGTTTTGAACTTGTCTTAAATCACTTGATTGAATTTCCTATCTCCATTTTATGCGGATTTATTTCTGCTGAACACATTACAAAACCAATAAATTGTTTGTATTGCGGCTGCTACGGCTTCTTAAATAATGGTGGTCTTATACACGTCCCTCTGTAGCCTCTGTAGCGAGGCGTGACGTCATTACCTCCTACAGCTTCTCAGTACCCGTCCGTTTCGAACTCAGGTTTTTGAAGTTATAGTTCTTAGCGCCCGTTAGACACATTGGGATGGGATGTTGGTCGAGAAACCGCGTCACGCTCAAAAGGAAGAACAAATTTTTAAGATTTTTTTTTTTTTAAGAATTTTTTTTTTGTACGTTCAGGCTTTGAAAGGAAGTTTTTTTTTTTTTTAAAGAAGTATAACTTCCACCGTCTGCTCCGACGCAGACCCACTTTTTTCTGCGTCAAATTTGAACATATTATTAAAAGCTATCTACTTTTAACATTCTCAACATGCTATTTAAAAGCATATTCGTTTAATCTACTGATGCCAGATTTAATTATGATGATGGACTATTTTAATACATATCACCAATTTGCCAGTGATGAAGTGAAAAGTGTGAAAATGCAACGGTAAGTTGTACAACTAAGTCGTTAATAGCAGCTATGTTTTTCAAATAATGTAAATATGTACTTAAGTAACTAAAAAATATGTATTTATTATGTTATAAAGTTAAGAATAAAAAATGGAATGTTTGGGTTTCTACAAAAAGTTTTATGTAGGTACCTACAACAAAGCAACCCGTTTGTTTTATTATATACCTATTAAATGTTAGTTAAAATAAAGTTGGGTTATTAATTCTACAGGGTGTGCAAGCAAACCTTTAAATTTATTCTTTTTGACTTTCAGTATTTGAAAATATGAAAATATAAAATGTCTAAAAAATTTGATGTTTCCGAGAAAGCTACGGAAATAATGCGTTGTTATTTATGTTTAAATTAAAAGAGAAATTTGCAAGTGTCTTTTAACTAAAATAACTAATTAAGTAGATGCTTAGTTCATAAATCTTATTATTCAAATTTAAATTGTATATTACAGTAGCTATATTAGAATTTATTAGATTGACTTATTGGACCACCTTGTAAAACCAACAATTAAATAATCTGTAAACTCGACGACTAATAAGGTACGTAGGTATGTTTAGTTTTATATGTACGTAGTAATCAAGAATTAATTCTACTTAAATAGGTACCTAAGTATATTATAAAATATTATTAAACTGATTTAGTTATAAATTTTATTATATAACAAATATTTATTTCGCGGTTCATTGCTTCTTTGCGCAAGTTTCGCGTATTGGGATTCTGGAATAAACTGATAAATAATTTACCTGAGCGTTTCATCTTTGTACAGGGACATTTCGGTACAAAACAATATCCAAAATTTGATTGTTTTGTTTTAGTGTATCTAATAACACCTACAATATTTCAATTTTCCATAACTGAAATAAAAACCGCAGTCTTAGGGGTCGGCTGTTCTACGCCAAGGGTATACAGGCTGTATCACATAAGAGGGCCACTCTCATGTATCTCGCATATTAAGCGAGTGGCCCTCTTATGTGATACAGCCTGTATACATTGTATTATATTCTATGTCTACGCTTCATATGAAGGTACAAATACAGGTAAATGGTAGCCAGCGCAACACGGCATACTATAGGAAGCAGCGACATCACACAGCGGTTAACAGGAGTTCATGTTCTCAAGCCATTTTAAAGGCTTTAGAGACGTCAGCAAATTATAATTTTTTTCAAATTAAACCAAAACACCACCACCAAAACATCATTCAGAAAGTGTAATATAAATATGCCTCATTGTCGACAATCTTATTGGTGGAAATTGGCTGACAAATATACCTAGATCAAAGAGATTTTTCGCATATTATTTTGATTGTTTGAGGGGTTTGAACGTTGATTTGATAACTGTATCGTATTCTAAGATTACAGTTAAAAGCCGATGTGAAATGCACGTGTAGACACACATAAGTATTACCTACGAAGAAAATTTGAAATTTTAAATAAGGCAGGCCGGGCTGTATCTCATTATGGTTGAGAAACGGTTTGATATTTAATTCGACGAGCAGGAATTTGCATCGTTTAGTGATATAACATCTCAGTTAAAATTCGGGAGGCGCAAGACAAACGGGTAGTAATCATGCTTTATTACCGAGTAAGTAATTTCGCATGGTGTTTGAAAAACAATCGCATTTATCACCATCGTCTGCGCGTCTCGCTTTCGGCTGAATGCTATTTTAATTGCAAATGCCGAATGTAGTCAGTAGCGTAACATGTGTTAAGGCGACAGCGACAGCTAATTTGTAGGTATTTATTATGCGGAGTTCTTTATCCTTCGCTTGGGCGACCAAAATAAAATTGTTAGGCATATTCTAAGAATTAATAGTGCCAGTATCTATGTATGCCACATTTGTTTGTTAAATATACAAAGGTTGAAAATTATTTATATCTTAACCTCTACGTGGTTGGACCAAATTTATTTAAAGAAACTTGTAATGTTTTTTATATGGTAGACATTATCATTAACAAAATAATTTCAAATTTAGTAATGGACCACTACACAGGTTTTTTCAACAAAAAGTAGCCATCCTTAGTATATTTTAAAACTGTCTTTTGGTTGAAAATTGCCAAGACATGTCAGCAAAGGTAACAAAGGGGACATATTGTTAAATAAAATCCGAATTTCTGCCATCAAACCTCTTAGCCGTCACAGCCACCCCCTCTCAATCTTCAAATGGCACCATACCATATGTGGCACATCGTTGCAAAGGTCATTTCAGGGAGGGAGTGCATTCTACTATTCATTTTGTATATTCTCGTGAAATTGAGAGATAAAAGAATTAAAAAACCTTTTTCTGTTTATTTTGGTTAACCTACTGATAACAATACCGATACTTTTTTCCACCTTCTGTTTTCAACTTCCAGTTCAAATTCAATTAAAAGAGTCAACTTGGTGTACACGACTGCCGAAAGAATCGAGATTGTGCGTTTCAATAATAACGACTGCGCACAAGCTGCAGCGCGTGCTTTCAATGAAATGCATCCCGATAAATTCATTGGTTATCAATATGTTTCAAAGTTCATGGAAACTGGATCAGTGGCAAACAAAAAACATCAAACGGAAAGACGAATTATTTTTGGGACAGGTTGCAATGGATAACAATTAGTTTTTAAATCAACTTTTCCTAGCATCAGGGGTTCCAACAAGTAGTGTATGGAGTATTTTAAAAAAGCACGAATTACACCCATACAAGACAAAACTTCTTCAAGAATTAAACGAACACGACGATGATCGAAGATACAGTTTTGCGAATTTATGTCTAATAATCTACTGAATATCGTGAACTTGTACAATATTTGCTATATTTGCTTCAGCGATGAGTGTGTTTTTCTTAATGGAGAAGTGGACAGGCGGCCATACCCAATATCCACAGAGACTTGTGGAATGTTTGAATAAATTCTTTCTATAAAAATTCTCTATTCTAGGAGACCACATCGTTGGCCCGTTCTTTATTGACGGTAGTTTGACTGGCGCTACTTACCTTGAACTTGATACATACACTACCCTACAGTACACAACCAATTACAGGGTAGGAAAAATACAATTTACTAAAAACAGAAAACAGAACATATACAAATACATACATTATTAGTTACACTGAAAAATGCAGTAAAAATGAAATTAACACTTAAATGTACCAACGTAAATATGTTACAGTAAATTAATAAAAGTATCAAAATTTTGAGATTTTATTGAGGCCATAGTACAGTTGAAAATATCGAATCCCCCTTACAATTTATTATAATTTTCACAAATCCTGTGAATGGGTGAATATTTCGTTGTATTAATTCTAGGCGTTGATGTGTAAAACAACATATGAAGCCTAGAGCCATGTCTCGGTATCCTGAAGTTAAACAAGTTAAGTATATGAGTACAGTCAACTAAGTTATGCAATAGTTTATACAAAAATATTTGCTGAGCCATTACACGGCGGGCCGCCAGACTACTGATACCAAATCTGTACCGTAAACTCTCGTAAGGATATCCAATAACTGGATAAACCCCGTTCTCCTTGTAACATAAGAACTTCAGGAAGCGTCTTTGAAGGCGTTCTATACAATCTACCTCAAATGTTATAATAAGGACACCAAATTAAAGAAAAATATTCCAGTTTTGATCTGACAATAGACTGAAATAATAGTTTTTTAACATGAGTGGAAGGAAAATCGTTCATATTACGAATTACAAAACCCAACTTTCTAAATCCATCACAAGTAATATTTTGAAAATGATATAATATCAACAATAGGAGCCGAAATCAATATATGTGCTGGCTCGGAGATACCGGTAGCGGGTCTGTCCCCACAGAGCCTAGCTTGAGAAAAACTAGGGCAGGTCAATGAATCCCAGCTAGATCTAGGGATGTGTGCTTTAATTCTGTTTCTGGCAGCAACCAGTTCCGTGGTCACGGCATAACAACCCGGAAAATCACTTTATATCAAATAGGTTATGGAAAACCTTATTAATTAGGAGCGTGGTCAAAAGTCGACCGGTATCAATCTCTCACATTGACCCAAGCAACATTCTTCCACCCTACCATATCCACAGAGACGGTACCAATCCTCTCTACAAATGTAGCTGATATATGGTCTACCGGTCGCGGGATTCGATCCCAGAGCGGTCTGGCCACATCGAAGTTCTGACGCCTGAAACCGCTCGACCACTGACCGACATTAATATATAAAATATTCTGTCAGACTGGCTTTAAAA
Organism: Monochamus saltuarius; assembly: GCA_025584915.1. Lineage (NCBI taxonomy): Eukaryota > Metazoa > Arthropoda > Insecta > Coleoptera > Cerambycidae > Monochamus > Monochamus saltuarius. The sequence continues at coordinate 45,812,640 of CM046726.1, read as the reverse complement.
CAACCATTGCCTAATGTTAAAGTAAAGTACTGTTTGCGGTAGCTGGTTGTAATTTGTTCCTTTAAATTTGGTCACCCGGTATATATCTGTTGGAGAGCGAGATAAATGGTATTTTCTTTAAATTCTTTACTTGAAATTTTATAAGGATTCTATTCCTGGCTATTTAAACTCAATTCACCCCGTACCTATATGTAATATTTAAAAAAAAAATTGTTATTTGAATAATCTGTTGAACAATAAATTGGAAGAGATTACTACTTATAGTGATTTCTTTATTCAAACAGGTTACGCATATGGCAGATTATTTTGACTTTGTCTCTCTTACTACTGATATAGACCTAGGTATATCTATAATTATTCTAGTTAAAAAAGATAATTCAAAGGGGAAGTGATATAGTGATAATATATCTTAATTTTTTAATTTTTATTTATCCGAAATTTTTTGTGAATAATAACTCAAAATCGATTCTTGGCTGATCCTTTTGCCGCACTGGTTTAAGCAATTTATTGGATTGAATAATTAGTTTTATTCACTCTCGAAAGGACAAATGCAATTCCTACAAATTACAAACATTCTAACGGATCTAGTTACGATTTTTAAGGCGGCCGCGCGCCCCTGAACGCGGTGTGCCAGAGGTGCGATGCAGTTCCCAAAGTCAATTAAGAAACGGCCAGCGGTGGCGGCCTTGACAGGCCGGAGTTATTAGATTGTCAGCGGGGCATCGCATTGTGAACAGTGCCGGTCCCAGGCCCCCTCGCCAAACCGAACCTCTCATGGCCCTACCGTCGCCTGGCATCGAGGTTCCGATTGCTGGTTAATGGAAATAGCTCATTTTAGAACAATGGTCGTTTTGAGATTCGTTGAACTTTACAGCCATCCTAATTTAAAAGCTGCTGATTGATAATATAGCGGTTTTTGTTCTCGTCTTTTTAAAACTTACCTATAGTCTTTCAATTTTTAAACAAAAACTAATTATACAAGATGTTTGTGAACAATAATGCCAAATTAATGAATGATATCATGTACACAATTTATTTTTTGTCTAATTGTTAAAAAAGCCTCTTAAATCGCTATAGATACGCAAATTTAGCAATTTCGCCATTTAGCTATGATTGTTTAAAATAATTAATTTTATAGTAAGTGCGCAAAATCAGTGTTTTTTAATGGCGCGTGAGAATTTCAAAAACAATCGAAAGCGCCATACGATACTGGTTTCACGAACGAAATACAGGGTGTTTCTTAATAAGTGTCTAACAACTTCTCCTGGCAGCCATTTTTTCAACTTAAGCCTTATCAACTACTACAATTGTCAAATAAAAGGGCGCACTACAGACTGCTGTTAAAGTTCTTATTCCAATTGATCTGCCTCAAAAATGATTTGTATTCGATGCACCAATTTATTGACGATATTTTGTTTCTGGGCTGGATCGTGATGATGAGATTTCCTGCCACTGTGGGTAGGTTTTCTGTAAAATCTTTCAGTATTGTTGTATCTAGGGTCGGGTATGAAAACAAGAAAAGTATTCAATCCATGAATACTGAGGATTATGTTAATAAAGTATTCATGATTCCTTGAATCTTGAATACAACATTCAAAGAGTACGTGAATCCTGAACACTTCTGAATATTTGCAATATGGAGACTAGTATTTAATCTAATTAAATACATTTAAATATAAAAATATAGAACTAGAGAACACAAGTTACAGTACCAGTAGCGGTTGATGCAGGATTTGGTTTACTTGAATATATATATTAACGTGATGAATTTGGCACTGAATACCGTCAGATAAAAGTATTCAATACCTGGATGCAGATTATGTAAATATTTTATTGAATGCTACTAATGAATTAAATGTATTCGAGTAATACCCAGCTCCGGTTGTATCTATGAGGCCGTATTATGATCTGTCGTCAACATATTTGAACCAACATTTTGGTCTAAGACAGGGTAAGACTGGGGATAAGGATGAACCCAAAGCTGTTTCTTCCATTTGTTCATATAGCTGATCCATAAATAAGTTCATCCAGTGCACAATTTCGGCAAATCTAGTACATTTTTCTTCTTTGTTTCCTACGATAAACATACGAAGAAATTTTTCTAAAACATCTTTGATTGTCAGTTTTTCAAACAATGATGGAAAGATGATTTAATAGATTTCTTCGTCCTTACATTCTCGCCATATAATACTAAAGTTAACTACCTGTTAAAGTTTTTCTCCAATACATTGATTTAGTATAAATTTTCTTGAATACTTCTGAAGTAATATCAGCTACTAATCAACAGTTTAATATCGTCCCTTTGGAACAAAAAAGGATTTACACTGATTTCATTATTTTATTTAAATTATTGAATAATTTATTAGACTGTCCCTATTTAATTTCTTTACTGAATTTTCATGTTCCGTCTAGAAATACGAGGACGACTAATTTATGTTGCACATCAACCCAACATGCCAATCTCGGACTGAATAGTCCATTGTACAGAATGAATGGTAATTATAATAGCTACATGGTTGACTCTAATATTAGTATTTTTAGTACTACTCTTAACAGTTTTAAAAGATTTATTAGGAATATTCAGTTCCTTTAAATAACTTTTTACTTATTTTTGTAAATTTTTTCACTGATGTATCCATTTCCTGTTAGTTTTGATAAATGTGATAAACGTGATAAATAAATAAATAAGTAATAGGATATATCGAACCTTAATTTTAAGCACCACGATGCCTTGCATTACGAGCGTATTTATTACACATATACTCAATACTAACCCTGTAAACAATTTTAGTATCTTTATTTTCACATTTAAATATAATAATTAAAAAGCTCGTCATCAGAGTAACAACTTTAACTTCTATTTCGGCAAAGCTACATTAAGGCTTACGGTGAGCGCTCTATCAAACGATATATAACAGCTGTTCCAACAACCGTCGAGAACTGGTTCAGAACCGTGAAAAATGTTTGACCAACACCGTCTTACATCGCATTCGCCGAGAGTACATTAACTGAACTGACTGACTAATTCTGAACGGTTCGGAATCGATTCTTGCTGTGTTGGAACAAACCCATAGTTTTCGCTCAGTAACTCCTTAACGGATAATGATAAAAATATGCGGTTTTTTTTAATAGACTTCAAATATTATTTTACGTCGGCGCTGTGTTTTGAAATTTTGAAAAAGTGTAAAATAAATTTTTTTAAAATGAATTTTGCATATTTTCAAAATTTCAAAACACAGCGCCGACGTAAAATAGTATTTGTAGTCTATTAAAAAAACCGCATATTTTTATCATTTTTCGTTGAGGAGTTACTGAGCGAAAACTATATCCCTTTGGATCGAGCGCTCACCGTAAGCCTTAACGAAAAGAGTAAATTAATATCACTACTATTTTTCGAAGAGAAATTTACCCCTTAGTTTGCAGTACAAACGAGATACCCTGTATATTTTTAATCATACCCTACGTTTGCAATGTGATAATTTTAACTCTATCCCTGCCATATCCTTAAAGCATCCGGGATCTAGTGATAAATTTTCGACGAATGAATTCTGAATTAGTTTCTATTCACAGCTACATTTCTCGGCACTCCCACCCAATACTCTCGTCGACGCTCCTAGATACTATAGTGCCCACTAACCTAAGATAGATGTCGCCGCGGTGCCGTTGCGCCGTCGCCATAAACGACGACTCCTCCGGCATAGGTGTCGCGAAAAGTCCGTCTCCCGGAGAGCGGTATTGATGGGAACACGCGTCTAGCGGGCGGAATGCCGTGGGCGGCCGGCCGCCCCCACTTCGTGCACGTCGTCGCCGAGATGTTATAACGATCAGTACAAAATAGCACACGGTATTGCCGGTGTTCATTAATTTGTTTCCTATGTCGAGATAAATAACGTCAAAACAGGACGTGAGATCATTCCGTTTGCCAATGTAAGGCTCTCTAAGAACTTCCATACATGAGTGTGTATACGGCCGACGTAAAATGTCCCGGAGGGTACGGGAAATCCGCGTGTTATGTCGGTCCGGGATGTCGTACTAAGGCTTTCCAAAGTGTAATAGTTGTGGGATAAAAGATTTTGTTCTGTATCTTTAGTCTAGACAGACGGGTTCACAGTAACTTTTCTATTTCTGCAGATGGGTAATTTAGTTTAGTTTCGTTACGCATTGTTGAATTAAGGTACAAGAAAATTTAAATTATTAAAGCCGCATTTTTTGCAGTGGCTTGCACCTGCAATACCTTTCCTAAAATTCTGACTTGTAGTTTGTTTCACAGTCATCAATTCGCAATTGCAATAGGAGTAATACCAACACTTCAACCCGAATGCACACCAGAAACTAAACTGTTTATCCAAATTTGACAAGTAACAACACATACACATACAAACAGTATAACATATAGGGTGATAGGGGGGTGAACTAATAAACATATGGTCGAATGCCAATGGTTATTGAGATAGCAATGATAATATTTTTATTGCTATTTTTGCGAAAGCTGTTATTGTTTGATATTTTATTTTGTATAGGTCATACATTCTAAACCAAACTCTCATTAGTGATTACTAATTGTCACGTTTATTTCGACGTTTGTGATTTAAAGGCTTATTTTATAACTGTCGCATTTATTTTTACGTGTGCGTTCGTTTAGTCGGCATTGTACATACATAATTTCGTAATGCTTGCCACATTTAATCATCGAGAATATGCTGATATTATTTTTATATATGGATATTGCAACGGTAGCGCTAAGTGTGCAGTTTTTGAATATCGACGTCGCTTTCCGAACAGGAAAGTGCCAGATAGAAATATATTCCAGACAGCCTTCAACAAAGCACGTGAAACTGGAATGTTTCCCAGTGTGAGAACTAGATCTGGGTAATAATGATTTGCGGTTGCATTTTTGCAATTGGATAAACGAAAACCATAGTAAATAACTGTCACAATGAACATTGTTGGTCAGATAAAAATCCGCACGTCACGGTGGAAAGTAACTTTCAGTATTAACGTGTGGTATGATGAATAATCGATTATTTGGCCCAGTTGTGCTAGATGGTCGTCTTAGTGGAGCTAGATATGTAGAATATTTAGAAAATAATTTGACAGATTTACTGTTTTATTGGATGTTAGCAAAACATGTACTTTCAGCATGATGGTGCTCCTTTCCATTTTAGTCGTGTTGTGATTAATCATCGTAACAACTGCTTTCCACAACGCTGGATTTGCCGAGGTGGTTTCCAAAATTGGTCATCAAGGTGACCAGATTTAAATCTCCTTGATTACTGCTTTTGAAGATAGTTTAAATCGTTAGTATATGTAACAAAAGTCAACATAGATAGGCGTTATTCGATCGGATTGTCAGTTGTGCAGCAGCAGCAGCGTAAGAGAAAATCACCGTGTACTTCAACGAGCTACTCGTGCAATCCACAAACTAGCTGATGCATCAAGACGGACAGTGGTAAATTTGAAAATTTCATTCATCAATTTCGGTTTATAAGATCTTTAATCAATGTTATAATACCTGCAGCATAAACACTTTTCTATACTGATACATTACAATAATTAACTCTGATTAAAACTTTTCTGTTTACATCTTTTACTGTGTGGGTAGTTATATGGTGGTTTGCCTCGGCTTAGGCGTGAGTTCGGCGAAGCTTTTGATGTTCACCAGAAGTAAATTCGTATTCATTAACAATAGGATTTTAGGTGGTAAAATAAAGCAAACACATGACAAAAATATATGTATTTAAAAAGTTCTTTATTTGTGGGCGCCACTAGGGAATACCTGAGTTGTTGCCATGCTCTTCTTCTGCCATCCCTAGTTGGTTTCGTCAGATTAACTTCGTACCATGACATGATAGATAAATTTGGAATTTCACCAGGTGATATTGGACGGTGAGGTAGAGTCTTGCTATTCTTGGATGGTGACTTCCCTCAGTTTAATTAGTATATATGTTTATCCATGTTTTCCACAAATCATATTCTCATACATAGAACTTAAATGGAATATGTACTAACATTTACATCAATTATGCTCCTAGACCATACTATACTTATACTAGGACTTCAAAGGTAAAAAAGAATGTTCAAGTATAAAAATATAAGAAGTGACAGTTCGAGAGCCCCTTAACCTCAAATTATTAATGAAATTCAAGGCAGAATTACTCTGTTATTAAGATGGTTAATTGCCTGAACCACGGCCCTTTTCACTCGAGAATCGTTATCCAGATGTGCTGTGCCGTTCTGCAGTTTATGAAAAATATACAGAGTGTGTTTACATATTGCGGTATTATAAAATCAAGAAAATATTCGGTCTAGTATAAGGTTAGTATTACAATGTCTTTTACAACTTAATAATTAATATTATAAAAATGATTTTTAGAAAATTAAATTCAGCTAGTACATAGTTCGATATACCAGGTGTAATCAAGATGTCGATAACAAAATATTAAATACATATAACAAAGCAGCGTGAATGTTGTGAATATGTTGTGTGAATATTGCATTGCTATCTCAGTGACTGTTGATATTCGACCATATGTTTATTAGGCTTATTTGTTCACTTTTGCCCCCTAAACGCCTCTTTCGATATTGAGTGCTCACCCTGTATTTTCGCACAATACCTAGAAAATAATTTATCATCAAATGAAATATTTGTATTCAAAATGATATAGTACTACCCTTTTTGTCTTGATTTACGACTTGCCCAGGAATACGACATTCGTTTGAGGTATCTGGTGTTTGTGTATCATACGCAAACTCTATAATCATCCGCGAAAATTTATCACCGTTTCCATACCCTCACACGGTTATTATCCCGAGATTCATTTGCACTTACTGTGATAAATTAGTGGTACTGAAGTACTGCACCTATGCCTATTATTAATAATCGCATTCCGCGAAATATCTGTAACCCGTAAGTGTTCCATAGATTACCGCATTTATTCAAGTACGTCCCATACCGTGTATTACCCTCACGCGCATTAATTTTGTTAACAGTAGATCACTGCGGCGTTGACAGTGCGCCTTTCCGCTTGACAATATAATTTCTTTGAGATATGCCTAACATTATCGGTGATGATAGTAACATTTATTTTGATTGCCATTCGTGATGCTTACCTCTACGTACCCAATAACCATATTTCACGACTTGAGCGTAGTCAATTTATGAGCCTTTTCTACAGCTAGGCGTACGTTTAATTTTGAACAGATTGAGTAATATCTAAATTACCACTTTCACAATTTTGGAATAATTTATTATTTTATCTACCGATATAAAAAATGTCTTCGTATGTGTAAGATATAACTAAAATGCCAAGTCAAACTGTATTAGTTAAAAAAACTCCCTCTTTAAGAAATTATTGAATTTTCTGTTTTTGTGTCAGTATCTGGAATCCTTTCTGAGAGTCTTGAATGGTATGGAGCTTTATTTAATACTATTATTAAAAAAGCGTCTTTTTTAATGCCTTCTGTTCGACTTCATTATGTTTTATATTTGTACATACATTATATCTAATTAGATGAGCTTGTTCTTCGTTCGACCTATCCCCCGCATCTTGTCTATCACTATTTGTTTGATCTCTACTTGTTGGTTGAGATTCTATCGAGAAATCCTGCCAAGGTCAAGGAATATTTTTAAGGCGAAAAAACAAATAGATACTATAGATAAATTAAAACAAGCACAGCAGCATAACCCTGGGTTCTTGCAACACTAATGTATTATTCACAATACTTACAACACTAATTTATAATGAGCCAACGATAACATTAATTAAAGAACACCTATTATCAGGAAAGTAAAAATTGTAACACGTTTGAGCCTGCAAAATTAACTACCACTGAAAAGTACTTGTACAGAAAACGGTTACCTTATTTTATAAGATGTTACAACGTTGCATTTAAATAACGGCTTGTAGTTGCTGTTCCTATATAAGTTTTTATATTCGAGCAGTGGGTTCGATTGGGGTAAAATAATATTGATTTGACGATCAGATGTACAATATTTCTTTAATAACCCCGCTTTGAGTAATATTATCGAGTTGGATGACTAAAATAGACATCATCTATAGAATTATGATAATATATTATCCATGTTCTTAATTGTCGTAACCTTTTTTTTGCTGATGATTTGAAGATATATAGAGACATTAATGGTGTTGAGTATTGTCAAGAGATTCAAAATGACCTTAATAAATTATTGACATGGTGTAATAACAATCAATTGTACTTGAATACTTCTAAGTGTAAAATTGTTTCATACAGTAGAAAAAAAAGTATTTGTTATTATAATTACAGAATAGTTTTGGATCGCATTGACTCTTATAAAGATCTAGGCATTTTGTTTGACCATGAGCTAACATTCAATTAACATATTTCTTTGAAAATAAGTGAAGCGATGAAAATGTATGGGTTTATTATTAGAAATTGTAGGACTTTTACTAACATTGACGCGTTGAAACTATTATATTATTCTTATGTTCGTTCCAAACTTGAATATGGTTGTGTGATCTGGTATTCTTTCTATAGACGTTACAAAGTTGACATTGAATTGATATAAAGAAAATTTTTGAAATATTTAGCATTTAAAATGGATGGTGTATATCCTGAGAGAGGTATAGCCTATAGCCTGTTAAAAACCAGATTTAATTTAATTAGTCTAAATTTAAGGTACAAATGTTCTGCACTTTCTTTTCTGTATAAGCTCATGAATGGTCAGATTGATTGTCGGGATCTTCTGAGTCAATTAAACTTTGCTGTGCCTAGACCATCGATCAGACATAATGTAACTTTTTATTGTTGTGCACCGAAGACAAATTTGCTATCCAAATCACCAATTTTTGTGATGTGTGATAATTATAATAAGATTAGTTACCTCTGTGATATTAATGTATGTACACTAAGGGAACTTATGCAAATAGCTATTCTGAATTTGAATGATGATGTTTTTACTTAAGTCTGTAGCACACAATGACATATGTATGTATATATCATAATCTATTAATGCATAAGGAATAGGTATTATTTATATATGATTTTTATTATGTATTATTATTATTATTATTTTAGATATTGTACTGTAATTGGTTTAGCTTTTGTTTTTTGTTTTTTTTTCTGTAATTGCCCTGTAAATGGAATTTCTGTTGGGAAAATTCTAGATATACCCGATTTAGAACTTAGAAAAATTTTTGAATGTATAGGGAACCCATACAAATACAATTTTGTAAAAAAAATGAAAAAGGGTAGTTAAATGATTAATTTAAAATGCACCTCTGCACGACACTGGAAACTGGTGCACTGTAAGACCTGATAAGGCGGCAAAATATGCAATTGGCGACCGGAATAAAATGGAAAGAAATTCCCGATATCCATCAACTCCGAGTTGCTATACACGTAAACCATTTTTGACACTTGTAAACTAATGTAAAAACTCACAACACATAAACGTTAATACCTACAAAAGTAGGTAATTGACCCCATTTTTCATGACGCATCTATTTCCAAATTGTTTTATATAAATTCTAAATCACCCTGTATAGAGCTATTAGAAAAAATCTTACTATTTTCTTGTCTTTCAAATTTACCAATTTCTTAAGCACCGACATATTCGTATTTGAATTTGAAGTCGGAAAAGGATATTCTTGAGACGACGAATATCATGCAGGTACCTGTTTATTTCCAATACATAAGGATAATAATTCGTTAGACGCATGGGACCATTATTCTGAATTATGGTTAGAATAAAGCCTTCGATTTTTGTTGTGGTCGCGTAGGCTACACGTCAGATAAAGTTGTTAACAGCAAGAAAGTGTCGATAGAGGCCTCAGCGGTGGTCTGGGATATTATTCTTAACACAATTTGTGCAACGACTGATATAATTTACATGCACGCAAGTCTGATATGCTGCGATAAAGGAGAGTATCACGAGCCGTATTTTCTATAGTATAATATGCCCGACCGTGGAGATAAAGCTCGGAATGAGACTATATGATTGTCCCACTGTGAAATGAATAGAGACAACTGCTGACAAATACTGTCTAAGGTTTTGATATCATATCTATACCGGCAATTTGTTATTTAGCATATTATCACTTGTCATTTTGTTTTAAATTTGCTGTCACCGATACATGAAACTCGTTTAGAGTTCTCTGAGAAAATAATATGGTTGATGTATATATGATGTGTGTCGATTTTAGTTTTTAAGAGAACAGGAAATCAAAAAATGTTATGTTCGTATAGAGCAGATCATTGTCATAACTTCAGACCATTGTTGCTTGAGTCAAGGCTTTATAGTTACTACATGGTTGTCAAGATACAGGGTGTTGAAGTTTAAGAAGCTACATACACTCTACACATTTATTCGAAATTTCTGAAGATGTTTGATTTCAATTGATGAAGGTATATTATAAAATTTTTAAGGGATAAATTAAATTATTTCAGATTTATCGACAAACGCTGGAAATACTAGGAAGTACTTGAATTGAATATGGAAGCTCCCATGGAATTTCCATCTATCAAAGTAAAGTAGGTATGGAATTTCTAGAGCAATTGATATGTCCAAATAGCAATAATAAATTACAATAATGAAATAAATATGTCAAAACAAATTCGGAAAAAAAACTAATTGAAACAATTAGAATATGATGCTGTCAATCCAGTGTACTAGAGAAACTTCATTTAATTAATATCTGACAGGAATCGAATAATGAGAGAAAGTTTAGAATCAAAGCATATCATAAACTGTCAATTGCAAAATACTATCTTTTAATAGTAACAATTATTTTCATAGCTTTCTTTGATATTCGTGTATACCCCAGTAGCACACCAATATTGGAAAAATATTATATTTATATATTGGCCCAATAAAGAAAAGGTGAGTTTTTTTTAATGGGACAATATATATTTTATATATTTATCCTATATTGATAACAAATATTGGTACAATATAGATATTCAATATTTACCCATAATTCACTTTATTTATAGGGTAAATTGATTTTTCCAATAATGGTCCAATATCCGTTTTGTATACTGGACCTACATATTATATACCATGACGTGTTGCATTTAGTTTGGTTTATATGTTTATTATTGATAACCCTATCCGGAATAATATAATATAGAATAAAAGAATTATATACATATGTATAAAATGTTAAGATTTAAGAGTAAGAATGCAAAAAAATTGCGCTACTTTGTAATTAATTAATATTTATAGATTCAAAAAGTAAAATAAACTGGGAATTCTCTTCAATAAAACGATTGATCAATAAAATATAATTTATTTTCTATATAAAATAATAAAAAGTGTAATTCTGATAAAAATGGAAAATATATTTCATTTGGACTAGCTAATTATAAAACTACCTATTTTTGCGCCCTCCTTCTCTGTCTGCCGCACCTGCCAGGTACAAAGACATGGATCTGTTAATTTCTGTATCCGTATGTGAAATGTTTCCTAATAGCTTCTATAAAATACAAAGCAAAATATGTCCATATCCATATTTGTCCATATTATCATAACAACAATTTAGAACTCTTACTTGTAACAGCCCTATAACAAGAAAGCTTTTGAAATTATAGCTTTCCCTTTTTTCCCGTTCCTGAGTATAGCATAGCCACTTCTCTAGAAAATAGTTTTTCATAAAACAAAAAAACAGATTTATGAGTAGTGTCTCCCCCACAAAGGTATAATCGCTGAGCCTACAATAAACAAGAAACCTGATAATCGTAACACATTGTTCACATAATCTATATAACAATAATTACCAAAAATTTAATATTTTTCTCATCTGCTAAGTGCTGTTCTAGAGATTCTAGTAGAGTCTGGTTCTCAATTGGCAGTTGATAAAGTTCATCATATGCTGACATATTTGGCCAATATTGGGCCAATATTTCTGTTTTCCTACCTCCTTTAAAATAAATAAAAAATATTAACAGTAAACCAGTCATCAGTTCATTCGATGAAACCAAAAGCAACTTCACAATCTAAATTTACTAACACTACTACAAACTATTTCTTAACTCCCTTGTACGAAAATAAATTTATTTTTAGGTTAGGTCGCCTCTTACAGAAAGTATTAGTAGGTAGTTAGTATATTGTAGATAATTGATTAAGTAGTTACCTCTTTCCTTTACTTCAATTCCAAATTATGGCACCACAAATAAACACTATAATTATAATTACGTGACGTAATCCACGGCCTGTGCCCACGGCGTCATGACAAAAGGAAAAGGAAGATGGGAGCATATGGTTTGTGGATAGGAGATGGAACTTCATTACGCGGGCGAAGGGAATTTGGTTTTTCGGTCTCTTCTCTCTCTTTATCTCGCTTCTCGCGGTACGGAATTTTCGTATGATTTTAAATAATAATAAATTTAATAATTATAGGTAATAACAATAATATTTTATTATTATTTAACTTTCGATTGTAATACCAAATCATGCATGAATAATAATTGGTACAACAATAAACGTCCCATGTAGAGCCAATATTAGAAAACAGTGTATTATAAAAAGGGCACTACAAACGAATAACGGCATAAACATGACTTCTTAAAATAATTTATTATTAAATACTTTTATAAATATTAATTTCTTTTATATATATTTTTAAGGTGAACAAATATTGAATTACAATAACGTAAAAAGTTATATTGCCAACTAACTACCAATATTGGCTAAATATTGCCAATATTGGTCCAATTTACAATATTTACCCAACATATCCTAAATATTGGGCCAATATCCTGTGCTACTGGGGTATCCATTTGCCATTTCATTAAACTGACAAATATTCCATGGCAGCTTCTACAACCAATTGTGGATTTGTCTAACTTTAAACTAGATATTGCAAACCGGGTCCGGCCGGGCCGGGCCCGCCCGGGCCCGGTGCCCTTTTAGGCACCCACCGGGCCCGGCCATTCTTACCGGGCTCGGTCACCGGACCCGGTAAATAAACCGCGGCGCGCAGCGCAACTCGTAGAATGTACAATCGTTTGGAATAATAATGACACTCTTTAAAATTAATTTTGTGATTTCTCTTGAACTGCTGATATATTTGTAATGAAATCTATTTTCAACTTTTAACATTAGTTCTTAGTTGTTCTACTCATCAATAGAGATTTAATAAAATGTGTACTCAGAACTTCCTGGAACTACCAGAACTTCAAAAACAGTTTTGAGTGATTGTCATTATTATTGCAAAAGCATGGCAACCGCTGCGAGCTGCGTCGTTGCCGTTCTGACATTTTGTTAGTTAAAACTATACAAGTTTGTTTACAGTTACAGTACAGCCTAGCCTATAAGATTTCGCTATTTGCTCAATTAGTAATAGCAACACTCACTAGTCTTAATAGCCAAAGTTTAAGAAAAAGAGAATACTTTACTTTTAGCAAATAAGAATTTGTTTCGTTACCAAAGTTTATCTATCTATCTAAGCTAAGTTGTTATGACACGTTTAGTACTTTAAGCTGCGTTATTAATTTCTTGTTTTAATACTATGTTTTCAAATAGACACTATAAGGAAAAAAGAAAGGCCTGATTGTTTAAACTTATAAAATTGAATAATTACTAATACTAATGTTACTTCGTCCATAAGTAAAAGTAATCAATTAAGTGTGATTTTGAGACTTGAGTGAGAATTAGAATTCGCAATAAAAAATCTTGATTTGGTTTTGAAAAAATTTGATGACGTGGCCAAGAGGAAGGAAAAAGAAAAATATACACATCTAACAAGTTCATAGAACAAACATACACGGATAAGTGTTGACGTTTAATTTAACATAAAATCGTTCCATAATGGATTAAAATTAACAAAATAGTGTGAGCAAAAAATAGTTGCAATTTTCAAAACACATAATATGTAAAAGGCGAAATCAAACAAACAGCATTGATACAGATTAAAGTAATGTGATAAAATATTGAAACCAAAATGAGCAAATTTTGAGTTATACTTAATAACAATATTCTTAAATGGCTGCCTAAAAATTTTTGACGTATCGTATTTGGGGGATAATGCATTAAAAAACTGGATCTCGAAGTATGATGTGCCATTTCGTGATTTACTTAAACGATGAAAGTTTATATTTGTTATATTTACTTCTGGTGTTGTGACTGTGGATTTGGCTACGACAAATGTACATCTTTAACATATAAAAGGCACTGCTGTATGTACCTAAGTGTCTTAAACAAACTGTCTTAAATTGTATTTTACAGTTGTCTCTAAATTTCAGACAATTTGAACTACGATAAGCAGCAATCAACGTCACTTGGGATACTACCGTATCGTTTAAAGATTTATTGATTCAATATAGATTACTATCATTAGCAAAAGAGATTGCACACATTATTTCTCACAAAGGTTGAGAAATCGTTTGGATATACAAGAAACAACAACGGTCCTAAGACGGAGTCTTGAGGTATGCTGTAGTTTAAATTTTAAGATTTTTATGTATTGTTGTTGTGTATTACATATTATTGTCATGTATTATTATTTCAGTCTTTACCACTGCATGGAGATTGGTGGCGGGTATTTTCAACATAATAAAGTAAAATTAGTGGTAAGCGAATTTGATAATTGAATGCACTTTAAAATGATGTATCACACGGTACCATTTTTAGTGTTCACATATTCTGTACTAAATACTGTTTGAAGTGACTACAAATCTATATGGTTTTAAACTTACCTCTAGCAAATTGAAACTGGGAACATCCTGTATGTTTGTCAGAGACAAGGAAAACATAATGCCACGGCCAATTCCAAAAGAATCACGGGAATCTATCACGTACACCAGTTGCGAAGTGGGCAAAAAACTGGATTGCATTCACAGTTACAAGAACCTAACAGAATATCGTGCTCTTATATCCACGGTTGGGTACTGTTCTTTCATTTACCATCGAGTGTAATTCAAACGGAAGCAAATACAGTATCTAATTAACTTTTTGAACAATTTTTCTTGGCTGTACAAGTTTCATCTCATCGCGGAAATATGATCGTAACGCTAACGTAATTACAATAAATTTCTCAGTTATGTCGTCGCATCTGGGTTTGATTGAGAATGTCGTATACTTATCAATTTAATGACTTCATAAATGCATTTGATGATTGTTTGATTTAACGTACACCTGCGCGCCGTGAGACTATGATAGTTTTATTTGATCATTAATCGGGGAATATTAAAACATTTATTACGTGAGTATAACCTGACAGCGCACGTAATGATATGTTAGAAATTATACGATCAATGCGTTGTCCATTTTTATTGCACTTGGAAGTTGTACCTATAATGTTATTGCGAATGCAAATGTTATTGCAAATTTATTTCCGTAGCGAGTATATATTAATGTTGTTGCAACTACTGTATGATTACACATTCTTAATTTATTGCGGTCAATAACCTAATGAAAGTAATATGGTTTGGATATATTTAGATTCTGTAAACAAAGTATTTTGTATACGATATAAACTGTATTTCATTATGTTCAAATGTCACATGATTTTATGTGTACTCGTACAATTAAGTTGTAAATAATAAATAGTAGAGCAAGTATCTTAATATACTTAAATAATAGAGAAACTAAAACATGAAAGTCATTTAAATAGAGGGTTAACAAGTATCAGTAGTAATATTAATGAAACGAAAAATGTAGCGGAAATGTAGATAGAAATAAAAATAGAAACGGTTAGTAAACATTACCACAAAGAAGGAAAGAAGTACAAAAAAGAATGGTTTGATAATTATTGTAAGAGGGAGCTTGAAGCTAGAAGAAAGCTGAGAAAAAAGATACCTCTAGGAACAGAGGAAGCAAAGACTAAAAATTAGGAACAAAGAAGGAAAACCAAACGAGCGCTAAGAAATAAGAAAAGGAAAAATTATGAAACTATATTACAACAAACAGAAGAGGACTTGAAAACTTATAATATTAAAATCCTATATCAAAGAATGAGAGGTGAAAATATCAGCCAACACCAGTATTTTATAAAGACAAAATGGAAGGGTATGGATGGAGGATGACATATTGAATAGGAAAGAATGTTTTGATGAGTTTTTAAATGAGTTCAATGAAACGGAGCAATACTAATACAGAAGAAGGCAAGATGGTGCAAGAAGAAATTTAAGAAAGTATTTCAATAATAAGAGCCCAAGAAGTGACAGCTTAACTATCTAAATATGAAGTACATGAATTAAAAGACCAGTTGCAGAAACTATTAGAAAGAGCTTAGGAAAAGGAAGAACTGCCAAAGGAATAGACGGAAGCAGTAATTTGCCCTATACCTAAAAAAGGAGATGGAGAGGAATGCCAGAACTACAGAGGAATATCATTGCTGAATGTGGTATATAAAATATTAGCCACGTATATAAAAAACAGATTGGTAACAGAAGTGGAAGATAAATTTAGGGAATATCAGTGTGGCGTTAGACAAGGAAGAAGTACAGTAGATCATGTTTTGACTGTGGTAAATTGACGCTGAAAGCTTTGAATATGGTACCTAAACTGATCATAGCTCTATTTGTAGATTATAAACAAACCTATGACAGAATAAAAGGAAAATAACTATGTAAGGTTTTAGAAGAAGTCAGCAGGAAGAGGATGAAGGTATGCCTAACACTGAAAAAGACTGAGAATGGAGTAAAAGTAAATAATAGATCCACAAAAGTGGATGAAGTAAAAAACGGCTGAAGCAAGGAGATCCATTATCATCAGTGTTATTTAGTTTAGTACTAGACAAAGTCTTTAGATATGCATGAGTCAATAAATCAGGCATTATATGTAAGTATATATAAAAGGTAAGATTTTGAAAGTAGACACAACTTGGAGCAAAATATACACGTTGAAGGAAGTAGAACAATTCGCATATTTGAAACTATATTTGCCAGACAACCGAAAATAGGAGAAGGAATTGAAGTGAAGAAAAATATTTCTAGTCAAACAAAGAAATACTATACAAAATATCAATAAGACCAGCAGTGACATGCGCCAGGATGCAAACCTTGGAAGTTCAATAAGTAAAGCAGAACAAGCAAGACTGGAAGTGTGGGAGAGGAAGATTTTTGGGGAAAAGAGAACAGAAGAAGGGTAGGTTAGAAGAATGAATGAGGAAATTGAAAGTACAAGTACAAAGAGATGCACTAGATGACTAGAATACACTTTAGTTCCATATATCATGATTAAAGTAAAGCTTTGTCTAGTTTTATAATAACACGAATGAACTAAAATAATAATACATTCGGTGATATACAGGATGTCCGGAATGTGAATGAAAGAGTTCGAATATCGTTGAGACGAAGATCCTGCTTGGAAATGGATGGAGGGCACTTTGAACATCTTTTGTAACTTTGTTTTTTGTTTATTAAAAGCTTCCTTTGTCAGTTTATTCCTAATAAAATAAAATGTTTGAAAAACGAATAGTGGTCCATATCTCCGCAACTGTTACTTTGCGGACCCATGTTTATTAAGACTTTTCTGCTTATTTTGTTTTATACTATTACCTCCTGAAATATTGTACACTCTTTTTTAACACCCTGTAATGTGAATTATCTGTGTGTAATTTTCCAGTTGTTTAGGCGTTGTGAATGTGTCTTTATTTTTTTTATTTTAATTATGCCACATAATTTGGTATTCGAGACACCCTATTTACAAACTTTTAATTAGGAAATCTATTTAATACTACAACTTGTTGATAATATCTTATGTATAACTAGTCTTCTGGTTGCCGATGAAAGAAACGATCTTCACATTTTCAATTCGTCTTGTTCGTAAAGAAAAAGTAAAGCGTATAAATTCAACTCACTGTATTTCGTCGAATGTTTTTCAGATCGGGCTAATGTTCCAGTTGATCAAATGAAACGTTGATAAACTGATGAATTATTACGATCCAGTTTTTACAGAATACCAACTCATCAATACCATCACTCTGTCAATCGGACTTAGAGGTTTAATCTTATTTTTTATATTCTTAAGATATTTTACACGCCAATGACTACCAGGCCTTATTACCTCGGTGATGCCGTTCGGGAGCATGACCGGAGGCGGCGAGTGGGAAAAGCGGTAATTTACACTCAATTAGTGATCCACCAAATTGAATAATGAGTACCAGGTAGCGTCTTTATAATTGCAAACGAATGCTAAATAAACACAATGTAATTAGGACAGAACACGGGTTGGGGCGAACCGGCAGGACTGGTTTAGTAAAATACGTTAATTTCAGCAAAATTATAAGAACATTAGATTAGGTGAAATTGGCGGTTGTTTTGGTAAAGTTGTTTTGAACTTGAAGAGGTTTTAGCTCGAGGCCAGCATTGTGGTGCATTGTGCTAGTTTACTTACCTTGCATCTGCCAAGGTGAGTTTATTTAAAATTTGGGGTTAATTTATTGAAAGTTTGATACGTTGCTTGTAAATACATAAAGATATTCCATAATTCCCCACCAAGAAAGCTCCTGGAATATTATAATTTAACTTTAGTTGTGGATAATATAAAATAACTCATCACTGGTAAGTAAATAAATGTATTTCTTTCTATAGCGTATCCTCAGTTGTCTTTCATCTACTAAAAATCGTTATGAGACAGGTTCTGAGGACGTAGGGCGATTTGTTTTCGTATAATCTCAGTGTATCCAATTATTATAGAGGCATTTCGTTATTGTGTAATTTTTCTAAGGTTTTTGAAACTTTACTGTATGGTAAACTGTACTGTTTCGCTACTGACAAAAACCGTGTGATCAAATAGACCACAATATACTCTTTTTAAAATTGGAAGGTTTTGGATTTTCTGATACCTTGATTAAATTGTTCACATCTTACTTAAGCGACAGACATTTTATGGTATAACATTTTTACCTCAAATTCATTTTATCCAGCATGATGTGCTCCGCAAGGCTCAAATGTAGGTCCTATACTACTTTTATTTTTTATTAACGATCTTTGTAAGGTCATTACTTGCGAACATTTGTTATTTGCGGAAGATTTTAACATTTATTCTGAAATTAAATCTACAGATTCTATTCACCTGCAAGAATGTATCAAGCAAATGTCTTCATGGTGTCAACGTCTGAAATTTAATATTTCAAAATGCAATGTAATGACTACTCGCAAGAATAGCTTTTCCATTTATAAATACTCCATTGGTGATAGTGCCGTTGGTAGGGTTGTTGTATTCAAGGATTTGGGCATATATTTTGACTATAAACTTACTTTTGTCGATCATATCAATAATATTGTTTCTAGTACCTTTAAATCGTATGGCTTCATTTATTGAAACTGCAGGAATTTTTCAAATACAAAAACCTTTAAAACCCTGTCTTGTGCTCTTGTGACATCTAAACTTGAATAACTTGAATACGGTTCGATAATATGGTATCCTATTTATGAAGTTCATTGTCAGCGTTTTGAATCATTTCAGAGACAGTTTTTAAAACTCATATCATTTTTGCAAGATGAGTCTTTTATCCTCCTAAATGTTTTTTCCAGAACCATCTGCTTAACAGATTTAATTTTGATTCTTTGGAAACTGGACGGAATATGTTGATTGGTTTTCTGTATAACATCTTGAATAACAAAATTTATAGTACTAAACTCTTAGAAAAAATATATTTTTTGACGCCTCGCATAAATTCTAGGCACCAAGATCTGTTTACGGTATTACCCCTCGCACAGACATTTTAACGAAATCTCCTATATCTTTGACGTGTGATGCTAAAATGCTTATTAAATGTTATACAAATTCTGAATATTGACATATTATTGTTGAATTAGAAATTTATATTTTTTTAATTAACAAAACATATGTTTTGCAAAGCAAAATACACGATCTACTCAATGATCTCCTCCATTGCTTACAATTGTCTCCCAACGACCTAGTATGGAATTCTGAAGAAATCTGACGCTTTGGAAGTGAAAAATGTATCAAGCAATTTTAGGCATTTCTGGAAGGTTGCCTAGTAGTAAGCGTAAGGGAGTGAAATTCGAAGAAGTAAGATCAGGAAAATAACTCTATAGAATAACTTTTCAACCTAATTCTCGAATAGCTGCTCTTGTGATATTAGCAGTGTGAGGCAATGAAGTGCCAGCTTATGCTTGGGGAGTTGTTGGGGCACGTCTATCTTTTTCATATTTGGTAGGTACCAGGATAATGACATCATTTTCTGTCATCGGTGACAATCTAGGATAAAAACAGTCGATGTTGTTGACGAGCTAAACAATGACGAGTCAACAAGGAAGCACGAATGTTGGACATACAGATTTTTTGTTATTTTCGTTTAGAATATTATGCAGTACTCATAAATTAATTTTTGGTTTTTGATTGTGTAATTAGATGCAGTTTATGGTCGATTGATCAGAATCCAGAAAACCAGCCAATCCAATACTGGATCATCACAGTTAAAGTATTCAAACGGTCTCAATGAGATGGTTTTTCTGCAAGTTTGGAGAGTATTCAGTTAAATAACAGCATGACATAAAAATAAATAATTAGGTACTCTTTGATATGGAAACCAAATTGCTACAAACTTAGGCATGATCAGATTGCCTAAATATGCTAAAGAAACAATTTGGGAGATCAGTTGGTAATAATTATCTAAAATAAATTTTAAAACAATCTAGTCGAATAGTACTGATGAGAAACCCATACCTGACAATCGAAGACATTAATTCACCTTTTTAAATTCAGTCTAGGCATGGGTTGAGTATTTTTACCATGATTATGACAGTTTGATCAAAAGTTAATCAATTTAGGAAATTAAAAACTTCTACGCCAAACATATTGTTTTGTAGTGACAAGATAAAGGTAGCTTTATTAAAACATAATATTATCCTAAAGTTATTTCAGGTTGTGCTATAAATATTAATGGGAAATAATAGAACAATCCATCTGCATATATATTTATAGTATTTCCTTTATCACAATGTCAAATTTTGAAAAGACTTCTTACCCTGCATAATTACCTTGTCAAAGCATCCTAAGCTTACCAAACAGGTGGCACAAAGGTTGTGATAAAATAAAGTAGGGCAAATGCATGCAAGCATATGGTGCACCGACCGGCACTATCGCTCTGTATAGTGGACGTCGTTATTTTTTACAGGTGAGCGAAGTGTGCTGTGCTCGGTCAGCTGTCAGATTATTTATTGATTACAGCATTGCGTGCGGTCCCTTAAAATATTAAGATGGCATCAGTGACTTAACATAGTTCTGTATGGATAAAGAAATATTTTACACCGAAATTGTCATCTACATGGAGAATGTCAAAACGTTATCTCGAGGTAAAAATTCTTTGTTGCAATGGGCTTGGTATCAAGAGCTGTCTTTTATAATCGCAAAAACATTATTTCTTATTAAAAATGTGTATCAATGATGTATAATGAGGATATCGATACAGGAAAATGTGTGATTCTAATATATGAGTATCTTTGGTCTGACAGAATGGGCAACATGCATGAATTTTATATTGGTTTAAGATGTATTACAGGATCATCTTTCAAACATGTTCTAAGGTTATAACATGTGTCTAGCGGCAATATCATCTTAATTAAATTGTTAGCATTAATAAATTGCGATGTTATGTTTATGTTTCCGTAGATACAGGTATGGTATGGTAAATTGGTATATTTGTCTTGGTTTTTGCAATTTAGTAGAATTTTTGGGTCATAGATACTGTAAAAAGTGCGTAGGCAAATGAAGAAAGCGGGTTTTGCGTAAACATAATCGAACAAGCAGGTGTCTATTTTCCGTTTTTGACATTACCATAATTATTAATGGAGATATGGTGAACTTACTGTATTGTTAAACGTAACTTATTTCTTTGTTTACAATATAGATGTGCTCGTGAAAATTAAGGTAATAATTCGTTATATTTTTATCAAAATATTTAAGAAACTTCAACTGGTAGTAATAAAACTATATACTACACTAAAAGTTTGCATTATATATTGTACTAAATTGCAAAAAATGATTGTTTTTAACGCGACCAAATATCGAAAATTACGTTGACAATAAAAACAAATGTGTAACGTCAGCCGTGACGTAAGACGTCTGAATTCTTGATTCGAGTATATTAATAGTTAATTATTTAACTTTTCTTCATCTTCATCCCTTTAATATAAGATATTAACACATTTACATATGGTTGCCTGTATTGGATCCCGCTCATCAATTTTGACTAATTATTTTCAGCTATAATCAATTCTAGATATGAACAGTTCATAAACTCATTAAATTCAGTATGACTGTTCCCTTCTTTATCTTCTTTCTTATATTTACTTCTGACATACCCTCTCTCAAAGATCATCATACGAAAATGTTTAAATTTCGAGATTTTCTTGCTTTGTATTGTTTAATTCGTATTAGTTTATATTTCCTAAGCGGTATTGGATTTCAATAAATGATTTCTCAGTATTCGCATAAATACTAAATAACGGACAATCTACGGACTAGCATCAATGCAATGGGTGAGCAAGTACCCAGACGTTGTACAAAGTGTTTGATTCCTCTTGTCCGACAAGTGTAAATTGCGTTTCGACGCCACTAACTCATGCAAACCGACGGAATGCGATGCTTCGGTTACAAGGTGTCAAAGTCAGTAGTTTATGGTAATCGGACTGGTCTAGGTGAAATATCTTGTGCGGAATTGAGAATGTTCCTACAAAACGGCAATCGCTAAGCTAGTCGCACCCAGCCGTTCGAAATTATTTATTTTCATCTGCGTTGTCGGTATATATGGACTGTGCACATAACTAGAACCAAGAGATATGTGAACAAGTCGCATCCTAAACGGTTGCAAATTGTTTTCGCCACGGTTCCATGGGCAACGTTTAACTTAAGATGGTCCAGATGTTTTTACTTTACTCAGTTGTGGCATGCCATATTCTATCTAACACTAAGGTGATTAGGTAACTATTAAAGATATAACAGTTGAAGAAAGAAGCAGTGTTATCAAATTAACTCAAGTAATACTCCAGTCCACAATTTTTGCGGGATGGTAGGCACATTACTTTCAATTATGTGTAAAAAGTTATAGAAAGTTTAAGGACCTAGTAATTCGTAAGCAGAGTTGTCTTATCTAGTTATCGTAGAAATGAATACCAGATAAACGTGAATGTGAACAATTAAAGAATATCGACTGAAAGATAATCAAGACCTAATGACAAAGCTTTCGTGTCATTTGAATTTTAGGCTTTTTTAAAGCAAAGTTAATTCTACTTAAAAAGTGTCTCTTGGATTTTTTCCTCCTGACGCACTGTTTTCGAGAGACTAAATTAATTTATTAATCATTACAATACAGAAATGATCTTTAGAAACTTGCATAGAAAATAGTTGGCGTCTGTAAATATTGGTCTTAAATTTTGTGTCAAAATTCAGCAAGAAAATGTGGAACTTAGAGTGACGAACACTTTTTGTTACATTCTCTTTTAACATACAGCATACAATTAAACGTATAGCAAATTGTTTATTTTATTTATTTAGAAAAAAGTGTATTAAACTTAGAATTTAAATTAAATGCTGGAAAGGGTTATCCTGGACACCAATACATGCATCTAAATCTCACCTTATCTGACTTCGGAATATCCCAGATGTTTGGCATATTACAGGCATAATACGTTCCACTAATGCAGCTTCATTCGCGATGTGTGTAGAATACACCAGCTGCTTTAGATGCCCCCAAAGGTAGAAACCGCACGGATATAAGTCGGGTGATCGGGGTGGTCATGGAGTAAGCTCGCTCCGATAAATCCAATTTCCTTGGAACGTAAGAACGTAAGTCTTACATTGCGACTAAAATGAACAGGTGCCCCGTTGTGCATAAATCATAAACGACAGCGAACATTAAGAGGGACAGCTTCTAGAAGGATAGATAAATTTTCCTGTAAAAAATCCAGGTATGTTCGTCCATCTAACCTTCTCGGCAAAATAAAAGGTCCAACCAAACAATTTTCAATAATTCCTGCCCACACATTGACTGAAAATTGCTGGTGCGATTTACTAATAATGTATGGATTTTCATCCACCCAGAAATGTTTATTGTGACAATTAAGAACATCGTTTCTGGTTAATGAAGATGAACAAAGTGATAGAAATAAATAGCCGACCTTCTGCATGTTTTGGCTTAGCCATTGACAATACTGCAGTCTGACTAGAAAATCGGTTTCAGGGAACGATGCCAATTTTTCCAAAGATCAGTGGCGTACAATTTTTTTTGCTGAAAATGAATATCGAACGCCACTGATGCTAGTACATTACAAAAGAAATTTATACATGTAAAAGTAGCCCTTCATTATGCACTGTTGTGTACCAAATTTCATCTCAATATTTCGATCGGTTTTTGAGAAATGAAGACTAGGTATAGTATTTAAGATTTTAAAACAACCTGCATCTCGGACCAAAATTTAAATAAACGTTTTTTTCTTATTTTTGATTATAGAACCTGCCCCTAGATTCTCTTACGTCCTGTATAGACAAAACGATATTTCTCATTTCAAATAATGCATTTTGCCCTAAAGTTAAGTTTTGAGCTGTTACATTCCGAGAGTGAATTTATCGTTTCTAGATTGGATGATAAAAGAAGGTTCATTGCCAAATTTATAGTTTTATTGAGAAAAACTGAAGTATTTTCGTTCGCAATAATCGGCAATTTATGTTCAGTGGTACTAAGTAAATTTATGAAGCCAGGACAAGATCATGCTATCAGAGATTTACACCGCACGCAGGAACTAAAACCTCAGGAGGTGTTGGCTTTACGACTATAGCATGCCACTTTTTATTAGGAATCTCCCGAAGAAGAAAAACATGGCCATTGTAAATCATTTTATGTTAAGGTAATATTTTTTTGGTGGACGTATTTTCAATACGGTTATACGTATTATGTGCTTAAAATTATTGCCGTTTACTGTACGGGCCACTTTTTATTCTTGACTCAAGTATTTTTCGGGTTATACAGGGTTAACTATGACTAAATACAAATATTTTAAGAGGAGATAGAGAAAAATAAAAATTAACGGATTCGACCATCAAAGAATTTTGAAACTTATTTACAAAAAGAAAAAAAATATGTTTGAAACTATACAGGGTTAACTATGACTAAGTACAAATATTTTAAGAGGGGATATAAAAAAATAAAAATTAACAGAATTTCTTTTAAAAAAATTTCCAAACTTATTTATAAAGCGAAAAAAAATTTTTTTGATACTATATTAAATCCTTATTTAACGCCGCCAATGCCAGAATCAGAGTATGCAACCAGCAAGCAACCGTCATGCAACAGTCGGCCACAGTCCGCAGTCGGTCCAGTCGAGTCGGTTCGCTGTCATGTTATAATTTAATTCCTGTGTTTACGATGTAGTTGTGTTCTTCTTCAGTTTTTAGTGCCTTATTTTAATTTTAAACGTTTTATAGTTAATAAATAAAGGAATATGTGTCGGTTACAGATATTTTCCCACAATATAGTTCGTCGGTTTGTTTTTCTAGGTTATGGGACAAGACTGCCGCGGGTGTTAAACGTTTTCTGTTATCTATTAGAACCTACCTACTCATCCCTTTCTTCGATTATAATACATAGGCATTGCATCTACTGTATCTACGGGAAGTGTGTTTATCGGTAGTGAGTGAAAATGTAGTTTTACCAGTTTGTAACCAAATAATGAAAAACGAATGCAAAATACTGGAGCTAACTGGATTAACTGTTACCTACCTATCAGGTATTATTCCTTTCCTTCCCTCCCCCGTATGTAAATACATAAAAACACTGCCACACGTTTACCGCCAAACCGTTAGAGCAGTTATTCATTGTGGTTCAAAGAGGATTCGGCATAATATTTTGTCTACTCGGAAAACGTCTTTGGTACTACGCTGTCACACAATAATATGTACTTGTCTCATTTCCCATAAATTACATAAAAATGCGCGAAAAATTAAATTTGAGAATCTGATGCAAGTTATCTGTGGTGATGCAGTTTGAATTCACCATCTGTAGGCCACTAGCGCAAAATGTACCTCACGCCGATACATTTTTAAACTTCTTGTGTTGCTGGGAAATTATATTATGTTAATACTAATAATAGTAAAATATAACAATAATCGACAATGTTTGCATAAAATAATTAGTACTATTTTATATTATTGCTAAGACGTGTTGAGGTGTTTATAGTGTTCAGTAAAAATATTTTAGAATAGATATTCATTTGATGTTTGGAGAGTATGCAACTAGCATTGCAAAATGTCGGTTGTCATAATCGAAACCTGGTTCATTATTATTGACTATTTAGTAAATAAATAAAGGAATTTATATCGAACATAGATATTTCCTTATAATATAGTAGATAGAGTCAAGGGCAATCGTACACGATTTTAGATTTTACACAAGTACTAGACTGCCGCGAGTGCATTCCAAGTTTTCTATTAGTAGACATTCCTCACATTAAATTTCAATTGTCTTAGAATGAAGCAGTATTTCATTTAACACGGTCTGTGTATTCTGTTAGTGGATAATTCTGACGGACCTGTAATGAATAAAAATGTAGTTTTGGCAGTGTGCAATGAAGGAACGAAGAACGAATGCAAAATACTGCAGCTAACCGGATTAACTGTTATCTATCAGGTACTATTATTAATAAAAATTGTTATTAATAAAAATATTTATTTTCGTCTTTTCTACATTTAACAACGATGTAAAACACGACAGGTAGGTATACTCGCGTCAAGTATTCAGACGTCTTACGTCACGGCTGACGTTACACATTTGTTTTTATTGTCAACGTAATTTTCGATATTTGGTCGCGTTAAAAACAATCTTTTTTTGCAATTTAGTGCAATATATAATGCAAACTTTTAGTGTAGTAAGTATATAGTTTTATTACCTACTATCAGTTGCAGTTTCGTAAATATTTTGATGAAAATAGAATGAATATTCATTTGTTCGTATGACGTAAGTCGTCTGAATTCTTGTCGCGAGTATAGTTGACATTTCTAGGCCATCTCGGATGATGATTGTCATAGGCGCTGATTTTCCGCGGTAAAAGAGAGAAAGAGAGCTAAAATTCCGAAATAAATTTTTGTACTTAGTTATATTTAACGCTGTAGTTCTTTATTGTTACGAAAATTTTATAAAGAAAAAGAAATAAGTTAGAAAACTGTAAAATATTTGACTATGATTACATACATTTCAGAATGCTGGTATGCCTTGTTCTTTGAAATATAAAATAACTTTGAAGAAGTAGAGGATTGATTGAGTCGTTTTACTGTGTCCCCTTCGACACAAATAACACATAATGGAATTATTAGAATTGTTTTCTTTTGAGGTAAAATAACTCTGCTGCTAGTTCTAAACGTCTTTATATACCTCGGTAAATTCTTCATTCATCACCCACAGTTACTCCAATTATCCGCGAATACTTTTGCGTAAGAAAAGTGTGAAAGTATGCAGTTTGAGACGCCCATTTATGTTATTCGTCTTATACGACTTACTTTGTCACTTGTACTATTTACTTGTTTTTGTAAATGCATTATTGGAGACTCGTTTCGCGTTGGTCTGTAATTGACTTGTCTTTGATTTATTTGTCAGTAAGTGAATTATCATTGACTTCCATATTAGCACTACTTTAATTCGTTTTTTGTACAATCTATTAAACAACAAAATTGACTGTTCCATCTTGTTGGCCAAAATTAAGTTCCGAATTTCGCGAGGCAATTCCCGTCAGCAAGCATTGTTTTATTGTGATACGCCCAGGACAAATATCCTAACAAAATCTCCAATTAATTTGATGTGTGGACTATATAATAAAATTGGAAATAGTTGCGACATATTAAGTGATAGTGTGAATATAATCTGTAGTTTTGTGCGTCACTTGTGATGAGTTCTTAAATGTTCATAGTTATATAATCTTTAGATTTAGTATTTCAATGAGTAATATTTTTTTTAAACTTTTTTTTAATTTACTTATTCCTGTAATTGGGTTTTCCTGTTGGAATAATAAAAATTATTATTATTATTATTATTATTATTATTATTATTATTATCATTGCAAAAACGCATCTTAGACATTTTTCTACAGACATTATTGTCATTGAGATCTAACGATATTACAATTGTTGTTGTTATTGTTTAAGACATTAACTTCAAATATTAAACATCAGTATCAGTATATGTGGAAAATATAAGTAAGAATGCTCATGTATTAAGGAGTTTTTCTGAAGATGGGTATTAATATAAAAACCCAAAATGTACGTAAAAACAAATATATTTGTTTCAATTTAAATTGACCTATAATCCCAGGATATTATTACTATATATGTATGAATATTATAATACATTTAAATTGCTGTACGGATTTATCTATATCAGTGTCATTATAACTGCAATTTTTTCTTGAAGATCTGGTTTGCGCAGCGTGCTGAAGGCACTGCAAACTTTTCTAATACATTACACGTGTAATACGAGTAGTTTATATATAAAACGATGTTCATCAGTTAGCGAAATGATTATGCCGCAATTAGGTTGGGATTCTGGTAGCAAATTGGACGTATCGCCGTCGCACTGCGCCGTATTTTAAACTAAACGATTCACTTTGTATATATAGCAGTCCCATTAATGCTGGTATTCGTTATAAATTCATCTGGCTAATAGAACTGGCAAGACGGACGCACTCCACATTAGCATAGGTTGATTCCCGATATCTTAACGCCATCTTGAATAATTCCACTTGTTTCGCTATCTGCCCCGATGATCTGTGGCGATGGGAACCAATTGTATCACGTGTGTATTTCCACTAGCTACTAAATGGAAATAGAGTGGGCTAGTTTATGTGTAAGGACAGCGATAAAGAAGAGCGCAACCGTGTTCTATTCAAGCCAATGAAACAATTACACAGATATTATCGTTGATTGTTTTTAAATGACGCGATCCAGTGTGAATAACCGTGTAGCCGCCGCTGGTTTGTTTCCGATTTTCTTTTGTTCGGCTGCGTCGGCGGCCTGTCCAAACTTTGGCCGTTTTTTTGGACCGTCCAGGGACGGAGTGGGTCAACTGACGATTAAGTTAATGTAAGAATGTTTAATATACAGGGTTAACTAAGTACAAATAATTTAAGAGGATTAAGAATTAACGGATTCACCCTTTAAAAAAATTCCGAACTTGTTTATAAAGCAAAAAAAAATTATTTTAGAAATTATATTAAATCCTTATTTAACGCCTCTTATACGACCAGTCCGCCGCACGTTTAACGTTTACAGAGTCAGAGTAGACAACCAGCAACACTACGGTAACATTCGCTGTCATGTAATAATTTAATTCCTGTGTTTACGTTGTAGTTTTGTGTTCTTCTTCAGTTTTTAGTGCCATTTCTTAACTTTAAACGCCACAATATAGTTCACCGATTTGTTTTTCTAGGTTATAGGACAAGACTGCCGCGGGTGCATTACAAGTTTTCTATTATCTATTAGTACAATCGTTTGCAATAATAATGACACTCTGTTAAAACAGTTTTTGAACTTCTGGAAGTTCTGAATAGAAATTTCATTCTTGGTAAGTGAAACAACTAATAACTAATGTTAAAAATTTAAAGCAGATTTCAATATGAATACGTCAGAAGTTCAAAATAAATCGCAAAATTAATTCTAGTGAGTGTCATTAATATTGCAAACGATAGTACCTACCTATTCCTTGGGGCTGACGGTAGCCGAGCGGCCAAGACGGCAACGAATAGTTGCTGCCACGGAAGCACGAGCGGCCGGAAGTTGGTTCGAATCCAACACGGAGCAGAATTTTTCTGTTATGGATGTTTGTGATTATAAAAGTGAACGATAGCGTAGGTTAGTAGGTAGAAAGGGCCAAATATGGCCTAAATTCCAGTAAGCTTGAATACCTTTACCTTTACCTTTACCTACCTATTCCTTTCATTCGATTTTTTGTCATAAATAGGCATTTTATCTAACTACCTACGGGAAGTGTGTTTTATCGGTAGTGAGTGGTTGTAACGAGTAAAAATGTAGTTTTGCCAGTTTGTAACGAAATAATGAAAAACGAATGCAAAATCCAGCAGGTAACTGAATTAACTGTTACCTATATTAGGTATTATTACTAATAAGAATGTTCATTTTTGTCGTTTCTGCATTTTGAAATGCTGCAAAAAGCGACCGCATGGTAGTTGACAGATGTAAGCTTTATCTATGGGTCTAAGTCATTTCAGTTGATGCTTATCATAGGCGTCTACTTTCCGCAGGAAAAGTGGGTTTTGCCCCATTTTTAAATATCGAGCTAAAATTTTGGAATATTTTTTTTTCAATGTCTTTTAGGCCTTCCTGAGCATGTGGTTAAAATTTTTGTACTTATTCATAGTTAACCTTGTATTTTCCTTATAATTTTTACAACTCTTCTTTTGTTTTTAAATGTATAACTTTCCAAACTATTTGACAGTTGATGACGTTCTGTATGAACAAAAATATTTCCATACCTTGGAATTTTTTTATATTTCTGAGAATTTAATTTAAATACTTGCCTGATGAAATTCACTATTTCTAAGACTGACGAATTGGTTAGCCCATAAAGAATTATTGAAGTAGAAATATTGTAGATGAAGCAAAATTCACGATTTTTTCGTAGGAGGCTTAATATTTCAGAGACACGGTATTATAGTTTTGAAAAATTTAACTTTTATCTGTCAAAATATTTGACGTAACTGAGATAACACTTCATTGAATTTGGATTACAAGATAAATCTATAATATTTAACACTTCAAAAAAAAAATGAAGCAACTGAAAGTTCTCGTTCGGTGATAATGTACCAAATTCAAGTTATGTCAGCCAGTGGCGGAGGTACACTTTCACTAAAAACTGCAGAACTTTCTTAATTTAATTTTAAAGAAAAATATCTCTTCCATTGTGTTCGAAATAGTGATATCTATATTATTCATATTTGCAATAAAACTTTGAATGCTATTCCATATAAGATAACAAATGATTAGAAAAAGTTAAAATACCTGGAAAAAGAAATCTGCTAAAGGTTTTAGCTTTTTTGAATATTGCTATCAACAAAATATATATTGTATATAATAAAAAAACCAAAATTATTTTTTACAAGCTAAATAAACATCCTGTATCATGGATACAAAACAATTTGGAAAAAATGTTATAGGAAGGGTCTCTGATGATTTCTCATACTGCATTCTTTGCCAAATGAACGAAGAGACGCTAACACCCTGTATATCAGCATTTTATGGAAAATAATTTTGATTCCTTACGTGTTGTGCAATCATATATCTATATAAAATACATTCAATTCATAGAGACGAGACCGACTACTCTGTTTTCACCTGTGGTGCGTTTTAAGGTTTGATCAGTGACAAACGAAATTTTAATTGTTTACCGATCTTGATCCGCCCCTGAATTAAATAATTAAAATAAAATTTACAGTCCACTGCTTTTAAACGTTTCGATTTCAAGTTTCTTTTCCGGGGGCTTATATTTTGATCAAGCGTGCAACCGGTATTTTGACATGTTTTTCTTTCCAGTGCATTATTTTACCTATATAAACGGATTGTGCATCGTTAACTATAATTTATCAAATTTAATTGTTAAAATTAATTTTTAAACAACAATCTTGACTTGTTTTTAAATTTAGATATGTTCTTTAACGCCAGATGTACTTACCATATGATAAATTGTTCAACTTTCTTAATGTGTACATTTTCTTTCTTCTTACATTCTTCAAAATAATTGTCTCGCTTACAAACTTATTTCTGTTTAAGTTTGTTAAGTTGTATGAATATTTTTCCAGGTGCATTATCATTTATACTGTTTTCGTCTTTCATGATTTGTAGAGTTTTTGTTAAAGCTTTTTAGTAAAGTCATTTAAAAATATACAGGGTTATTCAGAAACTACAAACACAATTTTGTAAAAAAATCATAAATGGTAGTTATGACCGTGCGCAAGGCAAAATATGCAGTTGGCGGCCGGCACGATGGAAAAATGTAATAAAAAATTAACTAAAAAAAAATCGAAAACTTACCTAGAGAAGAAATAAATATAATTTTATAACACCTAAATTTTGCCACTGTTGTAATTAATAAAATTATTTTTTTAAATATCCCCACAAAAAGAATTCCAAAGGATTTATATCATCATGACGACCATGGTATCAGCCCTCCTTGTCAAATCCATTGTATCCCTTAAGGTACATTGAAAATGAGAACCACATTTGGAGTCGGACAGCTAAGGGCACATTTTCCCGAAGTTCAGGTAAATCATTTCGAAGGAACTCGAGATACTGAACCCAATCCATTCGTTTTGATAATATGAATGGTCTAATCAAGCGATCGTCGACAATCTCTGCTCAAACATTAAAGAAAAGCATTGCTGAAAATGTTTCCGTTGAATCGCGTGCAGATTTTTATAATCTCAAACGTAAGTATTATGAATGTTATACATGACATTCCGTGTAAAATAACTTCATCTGTAACTAACACGTCAGCTGCCAATGTGGGATTTTGAGCATTTTTTGTTTCAACCATTCACAAAATCTAAATCGTAAGGAATAATCTTTTGGTATTAATGCTTGGCCACGCATTGAGCCTCGTGTATGATACGCCACACTGTTGATTGGGACATTCCTTGTACTTGTTGAGGGATTTATCTCATACTTATTCGTGGATACTCTTCAACAATCTTTAAAATGTGTTTCTTAGCTGTTGCAAATACTCTGTGGACGTCCTGGACCTTCATCTCTTCCACGATTCGGTTGCATATTTTCGGTGTCACGCCTGCGGTAAAAGTAGTTGCATTTGGCACATGTCTACCGGCAACCGTTCTGCGCACAGACAAGAAGTTGCTAAAGTATTTTTTTCTTATTTCACCATATATTAAAAAGATATCCTTTTAACACTTGAAAACCTATTGTTAACACTATCGCAAGAACGTTAATACTAATTTCGCATTTCAGTATTCGGAGTCGCCTATGTTGAGAGAGTGCACAACGCGGACACTATAGTAGCCCAGCGATGTAATAGTTGAAAATACTACAACTTCAATATTTTTCTCTTGAAACTATGAGGATTTTACAATAAATGTTTACGATATTGACTATTTTTTATGACTCTTCTATTTTTAAATTGTTTTGGATAAGTTGTGAATCCTGTAATCACTTTGCTTACTTCAGTAGATGTTACACAAAGTAATATTCATTCAAAGACTTAACCGCAGACCGTTAAGGCATTGGTCTTTCCTTTTAGCTAACCACAACGTACTTTTATATGGCGTTCGCCATAATCAGCCCGTTATAATTCATATCATTTAGAACCGTTGAAGGCTACAAACTATATTTTATGGTTTTTCAGGTTAAATACAAAACGCATTTGAGAAGCTGTTAAGATTTTATTGGGATGCTTACCATAACAGTTACTGCATTAAAATAAAAACTGGTGGAAAATGTTTGCCTTTTTTGTTTTTAATATCGTTCACATCAGTAACTATAATTAAGGAAGAACTGTAATATACAATTTTAGTCGGCTACCAGTTATAGGATGTGTTGATAGTGTTCATAATTTTGTTACACCGTTAATTATTGATTTTTTTAAAATACGACTTCTGTCATCAGCTTTTTATAAGCTTGGATTGATGCCATAAATTCGTAGCCTTTTTAATGAATTTAAAAGTTGTTTCTTTATACTAAACAATATTATATGCGCTGATAACCACTGTTTACAATTGCCTCTAAACTTTATTTTCCACACCTGAAGGAATCCGGAGTGGCGTCATCATTAAAAGAGATTTCTTAAAGCTTACTCGATTTACTGGCGGAAGCAGTAGAGTTGAAAATCTAATGCAATTGAATAATTTATCAGCAGCACCTTTGTGATGTTAGCCATGAGAAAGCTGATGTTACTATGGTGCAGAATTACTCTTTTTGCTAGTGGTGGAGGAATATTTGGTTGTGTTTTCAAGAATTTGAGATGTTGGACAGATCCAGTAACACTTTTTATTTGAAAATTTACGAAGAAGATTTGTCGGACTTGCCTTACTAAAATTATTAAGTAACCTCTTCACAAATTTTAGTTCATCTAGAGCCTTTTTGGTAGGAGTTACATATAACGATTAACAAATGATACCCAATAGTCTGTTCCTACAAATCTTCTTTGCACATTATTTTTTTTTAGTAAGAAATTGTACTAACATTACATCCAACACATGATTTTTATTCTCCACGTCGTTCAATTTTAGATTATATAGCTTGTCAGCATGCCTCAGCTACTCCAAAAATCGCTACCACTTTTTTCATTAAATATATTTCACCAGGAGCTTCTAACAAAAACTTTGATATATCGTTCTTTGTAAATACCTGAGATTTTCGAGGTTGACATCCGTCATTTTTTCTTTTTATAAATGCCATCAAGCGGCCAAAATTCAAAATATCCTGGTGCTTATTTAATAAAATAGTCAATTTCAACAGTGAATATTCTGAACATAATGTAGCAGGGGACAATGTCCTTGATTTTTCTAAGAAAAATACCAATAATGCATCTTCATAGGTTTGATTGTAACAGTGTTTAGATTTGTCTGGTAACAAACTTCTGCACTTCTTCGGTGGAATTAATTTCTAACTAAATTCTAGCCTTGTTGACATTAATGTTTTACAATAAATATTCTAACTCAAGAGTGCGTATTTTTACATTGTATTATTAAAAATAATTTAATTATTAAGTAATGGCCGTGAAGAAAATTTTATTCTAATAGATACCCACAATTACTGTCACCAGCTGATTTGAGATTACTAACTTTTTCTAAGCTATATTCAGAATGTCCGTAAATATCGCAACGTTCTCGACTTGCAACCGAATAGGTCGCGCATCACTATCTCACAACTAGACGACGGATGGGATATAGGGTTGCGTATCCGTGACGGGTGTCCTACACGACTCTCCACAGGGGAGGCACAATTGGTCGTCGATAGGATCTCGCGGATTTATGTACCGGTCGCGCTGCCGTGTTGGGTCTTTCTGTGATTGTGTCAGCGGTTAATTAGAGGCTCTCCTTATCGCAGTTCTGCACTGTTTATTTCTAGTCGCTTCTTCTAAGCTCCCCGACAAAAGGCAGATGCAAATTACTCCGCATAAATCTACGCGGCCCCAACACCACCAGTCCGGAAGTTGCCTTCAGAGTGTCTGATTTGTTAAACATTTTCCACGAATTTAGAGATCGTAGAGGATTTGTCATTAATTCAGTTTATAGCAGTATATTCTAATCTATCAAATCTTCAGAAAGGAGCAGTTAATTAATTTTTCTGAAACTAATTCCACAAAAGAAAATATAGTTACTTCCAATTTGTTTTTCTTCAGTGAGAAGGGCTCTTTGAATTCAATATTCCGCGTTCTTTTTACTCTATGACTGTCATTTTTGTTATTGCTTCAATGCTTATAGGCCTAAGAGCTGACTAATAGGTACCTACATGACATCATGATACTTGTGGATTGATTGTTTTTACAGCAATAATAAAACTAGCAGTCGAGAGGTGGTAAGCAATTTTTATTCAGTTGCCTTTTCCTGTCGGACGACACGTGTTTCCAGTTTTTGATGATTTTTATGGTTTCTTTAATTTATTGCTTAAGTTACTGATTAAATATTAGTAAGAAAATCAAACGTACAAACTTAAATTAGTTGCATTTTTGATAGATTGTCATCAAAAAAGTGTTTTCGAAGACAATGAACAAATCGGCAGAAATTATTTATATTTGATTTGTTGTGTTAGAAGTTTAACTGTTTTCATAGAATTATTATAGATATCACAATAGAAATTATCAAATGTTTCCATCAGATGAACGTGCAGCGTGTCATCTGGCTGTCCTAGGCCAACCATGATCCATGCTGTGAACGCCAAAATGGCCCTCCACAGCGACAGGTGGTTCCAAGTGCTTAGCTCACTTTTGATGATATTTGCTATGGTCATGTTGGTATACGACAAAAGGGACAATTGCTCATCGTATGCAGCTGTTGTCTCTCGCGGGGTCTCGGAGTCATTCCGTGTCCGGGAGTCATCAATCCTGGTTCTCCGTCATTCGGGAAGCCTAGGAACGCGGGTTCATATAATGACGTTGGCAAATCAAGTTGCGGCGTGGACACGCACTCGCGGGTAGCTCTAGAATCGGCCATGAAGCTAAGTGGTTAAGTCTGTGACAATAAAAGCGGACGTGTGAGTCTGTGATTAGCTAAGATCGCTCACTAATTACAATAAAATATAAGAATGTCTTAAAACACTCAAAGTCTGGTTATTTGGGAACGTTCACTTGGAGGAATTTAAGAGAGGACAGATTCAGAGTTCTTAAAGTTCTGGGATAGCATCTACAGTCTAGATATCACGATTCACTAGAGTTTGAGTACTTTGAACAGAATGAGGTCATTCACCGAATTATTTCTGTGGTTCTGTCAAGATACCTACGTATTACCAGGGTCCCTAGCTGCAGTAAAGATCATCTGCTTCAGCCATCGGAGGATAAGGGAAGTTGGGATGACCACAGAAAGACACTTCTAGTTCAATCGGTATATTGCGTAAATTATGAACAGTCACAATCAAATTTAGTTCTCTTAACAAAATATACTAAAGTAGTCCTCGCTAGCACGTACCTTCACGTTTAAATCTCGCGGTTTAGTCTACAATTTAGAAATGATGAAATTTTAACAAATTTTCCCACGTGTCGAATGTCGTAAAAAAATTGACAGTGACAGTTTTTTTTTATGCAATCTCGTTTTCGAAAAAATTACGTTAGTCAGCGAGGAACATATTCACTTTATCGCAAAATTCATATGAAACATGTAAAATGTAAAATAGCGGCACTTTGAACTGGGAAGACCACGAGCTACACTTAATCACCTCTTAACATCTATCACGTATCTCTTTGAGGGATTAAGTTAGAATGGCCGTTTGTAAGTCTCCTATTCATTGTGCCTAATACTTAAAACTACTTTAA
Organism: Monochamus saltuarius; assembly: GCA_025584915.1. Lineage (NCBI taxonomy): Eukaryota > Metazoa > Arthropoda > Insecta > Coleoptera > Cerambycidae > Monochamus > Monochamus saltuarius. The sequence continues at coordinate 45,775,711 of CM046726.1, read as the reverse complement.
CAGAAAACTTTCACAGAGCTTTCGGTAAAAACCGAACTCCTGTGACACAGCACTAGATAGATGTACAATTAAACAAGTGATGTATTTTCTTCATGTTTCTAAATTCTAAGTGACCTATGTTGAGAATGTTTGAATGTACATTAAGATATTTTTTTAAACAAACATTTTGGTTATTCAATGAATGTTGACATTTACCTGGATTCAGCATGGATTAACAATTTCTATTGCCTCTTATAACAAATCGATTGTTAAAATTAATTTAGTAAAATAAAATGTAATATTTAATAAAATTTGTTGAGAATGTTTGAATGTACATTAAGATATTTTTTTAAACAAACATTTTGTTTATTCATTGAATGTTGACATTTACCTGGGTTGAAAGTGACATTTGTCTGGGTGAAAAGTAATCACTTTGGATCCTGGTAAATGTCACTTTGCATCTGGATATATGTCAAAGTCAGAAATATGTTTCGTTCAGACTTACTGTAACTTTAAAATATCAACATTACATATATGGTTGTAAATAAATTTTTCATTTTGCATCAACCAGTTTCCATTTGATCTTCAATAAGAAGTTCTCTTTCACTTTCTACAGCAGATTGTAACCTCTATGTTGGGTTAGCGTGGAAACACGTCACGTAGACAAATAAACTTTATTGTCACTCTTGATTATACAAGAGATATCATTCGAACAAATTTCGCAACTGTCAACGCTTTACTTTGACGTTTGTCAATCGCTTTCGACTGTTCAATATAAACTGACTGTGTCAGCGAAACCGATCCGCTTATATAGGTTTTTAGTATTCTCGAAGATTCCGCGGCATCGAGAACGTGTCGAGAATAACATAGAATATAGCCTGGACTGTCCTAGATAGTTAGAATAAATGTATTACAAAAATTATAATTTCTAACACATGCAGGGACCAAATTAACAAACTAAAAAGGTAGGTGAGCTTCGATAACAATATATTATTCAGTTTCTCACCGGCCTGGGAAGACAGCCACCACGTAGGTATTTTATATATTTTTAGGTATTAATAATATTGTGTGAAACTAACTACTCAGTGGACAAAAGCCCCAACCTGCGTTGAAGTACACCCACAATATCTACCCATATATTCCTTTTTATTAGCTTTTGTAACATTTTTTACTATATTAGAAAGGTATTTTAAGCTAATATAAATCAAATCTCCTACAATTCCTATCAATGAAGTCATATGTATGTTCTCTGATACCAAACATCTAGGTATGCTAATGAACAATTCCACAGACAAAGCTCTATTCAATAATTATCTAAAGAAAATAATCTAAGTTTACTAACCTGCTTGAAACTCTCTATAAATATCTATCTTTCACTTTTGGCAGAGGAAACACTTTTGTCATTGTCGATATTTAACTTCAAATAATTTTAATTTTTATAATAATTTTTATAGTTAGATATTTGACTCAATTTAAAGGAGGCCACCTGAAGAAGCAATCCTAAAAATGCAGAAATAGGTCAGATCTCATCTATTGTGGTTTGAATTGTCGTGTTCCCTCTGCCAAAAGTGAAAGATAGATATTTATAGAGTGTTTCAAGCAGGTCAGTAAATTTAGATTATTTTCTTTAGATAATTATTGAATAGAGCTTTGTCTGTGGAATTGTTCATTAGCATACCTAGATGTTTGGTATCAGAGAACATACATATGACTTCATTGATAGGAATTGTAGGAGATTTGATTTATAAGCTTAAAATACCTTTCTAATACAGTAAAAAAACGACGTAGGTACTTTTGATTTTTGAAATAATGCCTTTTGAATTAATCAGACAGTAATTATAATAATATAAGTTAAATCTGTAATCATTTATAATTACTGATTTATCTTGAACAAAAATATCTCTTACTACATTTAAAATCTGTTAATTGACACCTTTTAATCTCCCATCTTATATTTCTTCTAAAACTGATGATTGTTAGGAGTAGATGATTTGATTCTTTGAAATTGATTTATCCAGAAATTGTACTGATTTGGAGAAAGAAAACTAGTCGATCCTATACTTAAATTCACATATGATATCAGATTAAAAGAGAGTTTGAAATATTATTATTGTAGTTTCGCTAATGGCTTCGAAGCATAAATCTTTCGGCATTTCATTTTCTGTTTCTTTTTCATCTTCTTGATTTTTGTACGACTGCCTTTCGATTCTGTTTCATACATCGTATTTAGACACTAATTTTAGAGATTAATTTACTGTTTAACCTTAGGCATTTGGATCAGGATTTTATGAAGAAGTAGTTAAGGTATTGCCGACAGAAATGCGAGAAATAAAACTTAAAGCTGCAGTTAAAAGCCTCATAAATTAAGCTTCTAAAGACTTGAGCCATTGAAAAATTCCCATTACATTTGTGGAGCAGTTTATTCGCTCGGCCTATTCTGGCATAAATCTACCAGCTCTAGACTACCAGGCGTTTGAAGTCTGCAGTATATAGCCAAGATTTATGGGTTGCGTGGAAATATTGCATATTCTGTGAAACGTACATGTCAGCGGAGCATGGAAATTTATTTATCTCTGTTTTCTCTGATGCTGCGCTATAATGTGTCATCAATTTTATTTGTAATAGACACGTGACGTCTGTTTTAAAATATTATAAGAATGCGAATGTGGCTGCGTTAGAAGTAACATAATATTACTACATGTTCTTACGTAGTTTGTCATATTTTTAATGAGTTTTATATATGGCTGGGGTATATTTGCAGGTTTTGTTTATTTGCGGCATTATTGTACACATATAAATTTTAGCACAAGAAGATACAGCGTGTGGGGAAAGATGTTAAATATTTACGAATGGTTTATCAAAAGAAGTTTTAACTTAATTTATTTATATCCCTTGTAATGGCCAGTCTAACATTCAACGTAGATCAACTGGAAATTTGATTTAATAAACTATAATCCATCTGATTAGAATGGACTTTTCCACTCTCGATCATTTTTCGTCAAGGTCATGAGAGTCACAAATTCATCCTTAGAAGAGCTGGGTAATTGTATTCATGAGTAGTATTCAATACAATATTTTGTGTAATTAGTATTCAAGTACTGGATACTTTTATTGACGATATTCAGTAGCCTATTCATTACTTTTAGGTATGTATTCAGGATTGAGTACTCGAAAATGGTATTCATGAGTAGTGAAAGTATTTTATGAATACCATATCCATATTATATACCCAAATCTTCATGAATTCTGAGGATTTCGGTTGTATCTAACTAGAATTTCTAAGGATTGTGTTTTTAATTTCACTCCTCTTTATAGTTATCTAACTTAAACTTTTACCATATTTTTTATACAGTGTGGAAGATAGGTATGGAATAAATTCATTATTTCTAAAACTACGAAGTTTCATGAAATTTCCTCGGACAGGTCGATTTTGCTTTTTAAAAATACTCTTTTTTCTATACCAACGCATTTCCGACGTTCATTTGTTTTCGCGTGATGACGTCATCGGATATTTTTTTAAATAGAACTCCTATATTTTTTCATCGGATTCTTGTAGAGCTTAACTTGCTGAATTCAAAAATGTATAATTTCAACACTTTATTCCTTCAACTTTAGCAATAGTGCATCTATTGAAAACTGTTATCGTTTCAGGTAAAGTGCCTTTTCTAATGAAAATACAGCAAAATGTTACTTGAAAAAGTTGTTCAGAACGGTAAATTATGAGGACGTGCAAAATTTTAAGAGGATCGTCGAGGTTTGATTTTGAAACCATTTTTCAACAAAGCACTAAGATTATCAAAGCAGGCCGATCTTTTTAAAATTTTGCACGTCCTCATAATTTACCATTCTGAACAACTTTTTCAAGTAACATTTTGCTGTATTTTCAGTAGAAAAGGCACTTTACCTGAAACGATAACAGTTTTCAATAGCTGCACTATTGCTAAAGTTGAAGGAATAAAGTGTTGAAATTATACATTTTTGAATTCAGCAAGCTAAGGTCTACAAGAATCCGATGAAAAAATATAGGGGTTCTATTTAAAAAAATATCCGATGACGTCATCACGCGAAAACAAATGAACGTGGGAAATGCGTTGGTATAGAAAAGAGAGTATTTTTAAAAAGCAAAATCGACCTGTCCGAGGAAATTTCATGAAACTTTGTAGTTTTAGAAATAATGAATTTATTCCATACTTTTCTTCCACACTGTATACCTACATACAAAATTTTTTCTTTGATTACGGGTACGGTTTGAAAGAGCGTGTCAATCTACATACATACACCATGAAAAATCATAGTGTTACATACCTTAAACTGTTATATACCTGTTAAAATTTCAAGAAAATATTGTTTGAAGATTGTAAAATTTATTTTCACAATACTGAAAATGATAATGATTATGTAAAAAATCAACTAAATTAAATGTTCAAATTGTGCACCGTTGGCTGGCTGACAGTAGCCAAGATGATTAATAAATTCTTTATGGACATTATCAATAACTTCAGGAGGTCTACGATGTATCTCGTGAAAATTAAATTTTAAAATTTTCAAACATTATATTCTTGAAATTTTTGTTATGTATTTTTTCATGATGTATGTATGTAGATTGACACACTCTTTCAGATAGCATGATCAAAATTGGGTATTGCTATTTAAAAAAATTGTCGATTACGTCATATCTCGAACATAAATATGCAAGTGCAAATGTCTCACTCATTCATAATAATGCCTATATCCCACTTGTGCTATAATAAACTATTACTTAGATTTAAATATTAATCTACACATTATAAATATTCAGCATTGTATTCAAATCATATGAATACTTGAACTAAAGTATCCTTAGACAGAAGTATGCCATATTTAGATGAACTATAATTGAACTGTTAAATATATTATATAGGTATAGCAAATAATAATAACCCTGTGATATGAAACTGGTCTATTTTTGCATATTTTATAAAAATTCTAGTAGTTTACAGATTCTTTATATTAATTTGTATTTAACATAACTGGTTTTAAAGTAAACCAGTCTGCATTATTGGAACAAAATTATAACTTGTCCTCAGGAAAATTAATATCCACTTATATTTACCTCTCTGTTTATACTGGTTTATTATTTTTATTGCAAATTATCAACTTCCACATTACTTTCCACGTCGTTTACTCAAGTAATTGCTTATCGGCATTTTAATTGGTATTTTTCACTTGGATATTTTTAAATGAGGGAATATATAGGGTGATTAATATTGAAACAGACCAAATGCGGTAAAAAAAGTTGATTTTCTTTTTTAAATAGCAACCCCCAATTATGACCATGCCATTTGAAAGAGCGTGTTATTCTACCTATATACATCATGAAAAATTATGGTGTTACGTAACAAAAATTTCAAAAAATAATGTTTGAAGATTTTAAAATTTAATTTTCGCAATACTGAAAATGATAAAGATTATGTAAAAATGATAATCAACGAAATTAAATGTTTAAATTGTGCTCCGTTGGCTGCCTGACAGGAGCCAAGAAGATTATTAAATTATTTTGGATATTATCAATAACTTTAGGTATACGATGTATCTCGTGACAAATTCTTGCCTTTAAATGTTCTAAATTAACAGGTCTAGTAACGTATACTTTGCTTTTTAAGTATCCCCACAAGAAATTATCTAGAAGTGTCAAAACAGGCGATCTGGCTGGCCACTCAATCGGCCTCCTTCTCCCTATCCAACGATTCGGGAATAGCTCATCTAAATAAGCACGGAAAGGTGTTGCATAATGGGGAGGTGCACAGTCTTGTGAAAATTAAATTTTAAACTCTTCTAACATTATTTTCTTGAAATTTTTGTTGTGTAACACCATAATTTTTCATGATGTATGTATGTAGAATAACACGCTCTTTCAAATGGCATGGACAAAATTGGGGTTGCTATTTAAAAAAAAAATTGTCGATGACGTCACATTTCGAAAAACGATGACGTCACAAATATGGGCCGTATGTCAAAAAGTGCCTTTTTCAAAAACAAAATCGACGTGCCAGGGGATTTTTTCGAAAACTCAATTTCAAAAATAATGAATTTATCCATTACTCTTCGAAAGCACTGTATGTGTGTTTATTGAGTCTCTGGCGTATTACGCCTTTGACGTCATTTGCTAACTTGTCAAAGTAATTGATAGTTTAAGCATTAACCGTGTTCTATATTTGCCGCATTCGCAAAATAAATAAAATAAAACGGAAAGCAGGGATGTGAAGAATGTATTTAACAATCCATTGAAACATATATAAGTTGTACAATCACTTAACTGTATCAGAATCGGAGCTAAAGATAAAAGTAAGTAGTCGTGTAAATAAATGCAAAACGCTTTTATTACCCGTGGCAATTAATCACATGGCGATAAAATCAATAATTTAATTCAATTTCGCTAACTGATCAGATAATTATATGTATTCAAACAGTGCGGGTATATTCAATCCTCGCTTTATTATACCACCGTTAAAATTGATAATCTTATAATTAAGTGTCCGATAGAGCCGTAAAGCATTTTAAAGCTGCAATATGCATTTCATTCATATTAGCGGGCAATGAATATGGCGGGTTATTGTGGAAAAGTTTTACGAGGACAGTGGATTTTTTACGGATTTATTGTTCCACGTTAACTTAACCTTAAATGTTTGAAAAGCGAATTTTACGTGACTCTTACCAGTTTAGTCAGTAAATCATTTGTGAGCATAATAATTGTCTCCCAATATCGTTCAAAATTCTTTGGTAATTCTACAGGGTAAGTCACATTTAACTAGTTAAACTTTAGGAACATTCCATACGAAATTAAAAAAAATTTTTAATATAACATACCTTTTATATCGCGCTCCAACAAAGATACAAAATCATCGGGGAATAGTCAAATTTACAGTTGACAGTCGAAAATGATAAGAACTACATTCCTAAAATATTGTTGGTACTTATTATTTAGGGTGGATGTCATGGATCTCAACTGAAAACCACAATCAAATTCTAATCAGTGGTGTAGATATGAAGGGTCTATAACACCCTTTGAGAAAAATATTTGGTACGGCACTGAACAGGGTAAAACACATGCGATTTTTGGAATACCCAATGTTTTTAGTACAAAAGAGGACCATCAGACGCACCTATAAAACTGTTATTGACTGCCATGTCAGATTACCAGAAGCTAAATACAAACTTACATCACCCCACTAATAATAAAGATAGCTATATAATTATATACCGGGTGTTCCCTCCAAGACTTTCAGTGCGAATATCTCAGAAGCCATCATAGCCAGTGCGACGAAATTTGGTATACAGACACTATATGGCGCACTGGCTATGATGGTTTCTGAGATACTCGCACTGAAAGTGTTAGAGGAACACCAATATACAGACAGAATAGTTATAGGGTGCTCCGCATAAGAACGACACAGGGTAGGGTCCCAAAATATTGCAATTTAACCAAATATATCTATATACAAAGTTGCACACAGGCGGAGTTACAGGCTTTTAAAGTGGGGCCAAATATATCGAAAAAAAAATCTGAATTGCTTGCTTTAACTTGGAATAAGCAAATTTGGTACATGATTTAGGTTTATTATTGGAATCGGAAAAATATTTTTATAATTTTAGGGGTGGCTCAATGGCCTCAATGGAATCCTTGTATTGATTCAGTTTACTTGAACTCATAGCCAATGAAGACCAATAATAAGCTTATGTCATGTAGGTACCAAATTTGGTTATTCTAAGTTAAAGTAATTCAGAGATATTTTTTCGAAATATTGGGCCTAATTTAAAGGCCTTAAACTCCACCTGTATTTGACAGGATTACTTATTGATTTTCGAAATTCACTGTAAGTTGACTTTTCCGTCATTAATTTATATATAAAAAAAACTGCAAAAATCCCCGAATTTCGCGCCCAAAAAGGCTTCACTGATGGCAGGCTTATATGATCAATGATTATCTTCAAAACATTACTGCCATTCGCATGATGCTACGATGAGTGATTACCGCGTAGATATTTCAACAGTCCTATTTGATCAGACTTCGTATTGTTTCATTAATTTTCTATGCACATCCATATCCTTAATTAATATATATTCAAAATTATAAAATACTCAATTTTCAAGAACCTTGAATAATGAATTTGCAGCTGCCTACTTTATATTTTACTGTCATATTAAAAAAATGTGTGTCAAAGTGTTCTTAAGATTCATCAAAAAGTTGTATAGTTAGGTCCTAACAATATTCCCAACGCCCTCCAACCTACTCGCGACAAATTTGGGCAAATCATCAATAAGGATCATTACTTAAATCATCAGTCAATTCAGTGTAACCGACTTGCCCACTGATATTTTTTTAACGAAGAAGTTTTTATGGAAGCTATTTGTAAATGTCAAGTAAGTGGTTGTTAGCGTCACTCAGGTGCTGGAAAAAATATAGTACGTAGGGAGAGGATTGTCTTTCCATTAATAACGCTATCCTTCATCTGAAAAAGTCACACTGAAACGGTTTAAGTAATTGTGCGTTGAGATAGTGACAGTAGCGTTACCTAATATCAAGTAGACGAATATGAATGATTACACTTGAGATGTTTTTAGGATACCTAGTTCCTATCTAATGCCTAATGTTAGGAATTTCTATTGGGCTGAAGTATTATTGTGAAATTATTATGATGCATAAGTTTGTAGCGTTTCTTGGTGTCGTAGAAATTGTGTCAATTTTCGGAAAGAGCCCATTTGTTCAATTTCAAGAAAACGGGACTGTTGATGCCATCTGTTTGGGAGCATTGAGTGGGCTCCACGATCACCCGATTTATCGCCCCTTGATTTTTTTTTGTGGGGATACCTAAAAAGTAAAATCTATAAAACACAGCCAGCGTCGCTGCAAAATTTGCGTCAAAGAATCGACGACGAATGCCGTTGAACCACTCCGGAATTGCTTCATAATGTGTGCGAACGTTTCTAACAAAATATTTATTCTTGTATGAAAGCGCTCATCAGTTTGAACATTTAATCAACTAAGTAGTAAGTAAGCAACTAAACTAATTTAAATTTTAAAATGTAAATTTTTTTCAAAGTATTGGGCGGAATTATAAAATTTAAAGTCTGTTGTAAAGAGAATTGTAAGAGCTTTCAAAATAAATATTACTCAACCCCTAATGCCATTTAAATATTTTGGGGTGATGCTTGGGGGTGAAAATTTAAAATCTTGAGGCAGTTCCTGAAAATGGCTCTGTTTCGTTTTCATCTGGCACTCTGTATACAGAGTGTTAAAAAAAGAGTGTCAAATATTTCAGGAGGTAATAGTATGATTCAAAATAAGCATGGGTCCGCAAAGTAACGGTTGCGAAGATATGGACGACTATTCGTTTTTCAATCATTTTATTTTATTAGGAATAAACCGACAAAGGAAGCTTTTAACAAACAAAAAACAAAGTTACAGGAGATGTTCAAAGTGCCCTCCGTCCATTTCCAAGCAGGCACGACATCTTCGTCTCAACGATATTCGAACTCTTTCGAAAACACCCTCCTTGGTTTGGATTTCTTGACACTTTTGATTAATCCGTAGCTGCAGCTTGTCCAGGCTATTTACAGGAGTACCATACACTAATGTCTTCAAATATCCCCAAACAAAGAAATCTAGAGGGTTCAAATCAGGCGATCTTGGAGGCCATAAAACCCTCTAGATATGAGTACATGGCACTATTTCTTGTAAAATCCACAAATGCGGCTTGTTTAAAGATTTAATTATGTCTTCTAAAATATATTTGTGATGTTTTTGTCAGGAATTCGGTTCGTCTTTTTTTACATGATCATAATAAAAAAATTACAACTTGTTAGAAAACCTGAATATTAGCAAATTTGGCAAAGTTTCGATGTTTATATTTTATTTTTAATAACATCACTGCTCATTTTTAAAAATCTCATATGTTTATGTATTTCTATATTATTTTTCATAATGGGTAGCCAATAGTTTTATAAAATATTTTGTGCAGATATGTAATTTTTTAAACTTTAAAACTGATTAAAGTTTTCTTGTGGCTACATCTTCATTAAAACACACTGAACATTCCTTATACCTTCACAATTTCATATTATTATTATTAATTTATTTTTTTTTGGGATAATAATTGGGTTTCTAAATGTTTTGACATGGCTACTGTTTTCTTACGGATAACTTCAAGAATTTTTGAGATGCTACCAATTGTCTTGTGATTTCTATTGCAATTTCAAGAAAATGAAGCAAGAGAAAAAAAAACTAATTACATCAATATAACAATAAATATTTTTCTAATAATAACTTTCAGTTTTCTTATTTATTTGATCTTTTTTTCATTTTTCTTCTAATAAAAATTTTGCCCTTTTTCAATTTCAAAATTTTTGTTTGATTTTAGTAGCATCACAAAATAAACGTTTATGCAAGGGACCAAAAATAATCAATTTTAGAAGGTTTTAGTAAAAATAACAAAGATTAATAAGCACCAAATTTTTATTAACTATTTTTAACTAAGCAAAGGGTAGCCCATTTTTCATGGCTCACAAGGCCTCTAGGACATCATAAAATAGAAAGTGTGGCTGACTCAAATTTGAAAAAAGTTGCTCATTTTCATGGCATTTAAGATATCTGCTACCATTGCTGAAAGAAACTGAAAGTAGCTATTTTAGAAAATGCCATCGAGCGTCGCATGGATAAGAATTTACGAGGAATCTGTTTTCATCGAAAGAATATTTCTACGGTTACTAATTTCTCTTATGCAACATTCAATTGTTCTGTTTTCTTATGGGCGTCGTATTGGATCTTGACAGTAACAGATGGAGAATTAAATTAAACTTCAATAATTTTAATGAACAATCTAGTTGCTCTCGACATAAAACAAAAATCAGTAAAAATTTTGATAGACTACATTTTCTAGCTTGATTCTTATTGTTAAAAGCTTTACTTTTCAGAAGTATTTAAATATTTTATGGATGGAAAGAGAGGATAAAGTGATAATCGTCTATCATGTTATATTTTTGAAATTTAGACATTTTTCAGCAAGTGTCCCAATATGTAAATCCACATTTTCCAAATAACTGAATTTGCACTCATGGGTTTGTTGCTTCACCTCCACGAACTCCATGTATCAACTCATTAATTTTTTTTCTATAGGATTGCCTGGAAGATAAAAGTATTGATTTTTGTTTTGAGCCAAGATCTAGAATTTTTAATTAAATTACTGAATTTCTTTAATTCTATGCACAACCAAAACTAGTGACTTCAAATTTTCTTTTGACGAAAATAGATTCCTCATAAATCCCTATCCTTCAATATTAAATTTCGTCTCTTTCTGTTGTGAAATAATGATGCTAGATGATATTTTCTAGAATTAACCCTCCGTTAGTCGCGTATGTATATACAGATACATTGTTAATATTTATGAGAATCGCCATTCTCAAAAACTACTAAATAATAGTCTATAATATTGTTGACAATGGTAATCCTCAGGTAATTATTATAGAGTTCAAATATACTTTTATAATCGAATCTGTGACATATACTTAAAAATATGCCTTTCCTGGAAATTTTATTAATTTAGGTAAAACTGTTGGCATGCCACTTCAGATATGTACCTGCTAGATACTGTGCGCCCATTCTTGTTGAACCAATGTTTTCGATGCATAGTTGAACTAGAAATGTATCAAACCGTTTGGGACGCCACTGATGGCATGAAAGACAACGACCGAAAATATTGTAACACTTTTTACCGTTTAGACTATAGCATCAAAAAAGGTGTTAATCTAAATCCACTTATTGAATCAACAGCCCCGAATCAATCAATGTCCAGGTAAAATGTTTTATCAATTTTCTTAATCACCAACACTCGTAGTATTATTATTTATTTGTCTAAAGCAGCGTCCACTATTCCAGCGTTATGTGGACAAAAAATTGCCCGCCTGTTAAGGTATGACAGAATCTCGATGTTCAGTTTTGGTTTATCAATGACTCGTGGTGTACGACATTTGTTTTTGAAACAACGGCAAGGCGTTAAATTTGTATATTAAGACACAAAACCAAAATAACATGCACTTATCTTGAATAAAATTAAATACAATATTTTAATGATTTTACATCCCTCAGAATATATATTTTTACTAAAAACATTAAATTGTTTTAATGTATCTGTGAGGTACAACGCGACTATCCATGTAACGAATACCCACGTGCTTAACGGAGGGTTAATCAGTGGTTAGCCCTCGGATCTATATAAGCTTTTGGGCCTAAAATTACTCAAGAAATCGCCATTTAAGTTATAACAGATACTTAAATAATAGTCTGTATAATATTCAGTTGACGAATGGTAAGTTGGAATTATTATAGAGTTGCCAATGCATATACTTTTATAATCGAATCTGTGACATATACTTAAAAATATGCCCCGAAAATGTACACTTAATCGACTAGTCACCACTGTTGGCATTATTGCCACTTCAGTCATAATGTGACATGACTTGAATATAAACAAACCATATTACTATGATTGAACCAATGTCTTCGGTAGAATGCATAGTTGAACTAGAAATGTATCAAACCGTTTGGGACGCCACTGATGGCATGAAAGACAACGACCGAAAATATTCCGAACACTTTTTACCGTTTAGAGTGATAGCATCAACTTAAAGGTGTTAATTAAATCCACTTCTTGAAGCAACAGGCCCCGAATCAATCAATGTCCGAGGTAAACGATGTGTTTTATCAATTTTCTTAATCACCAACACTCGTAGTATTATTATTTATTTGTCTAAAGCAGCGTCCACTATTCCAGCGTTATGTGGACAAAAAATTGCCCGCCTGTTAAGGTATGACAGAATCTCGATGTTCAGTTTTGGTTTATCAATGACTCGTGGTGTACGACATTTGTTTTTGAAACAACGGCAAGGCGTTAAATTTGTATATTAAGACACAAAACCAAAATAACATGCACGGCCCAACCTATCTTGAATAAAATTAAATACGTCAATAATATCGACGTAATCGTCATCATTAGTGTACTGTTAGCTTGCGTCAAAAGTATTGGCATTTTTACTTTCAACTAATAAAATTATTTAATCATAATTAAGATCCATTGTCAAATTTGCCATGTCTTAGTGTTACATACTACAAAATTCATAAATCAGATGTGCCAAACTTTTAATTATAGTTTTTTTTTAAGAAAACCCAGCGGATATAAATACAATTAGAACAGTACATTCAAGTTATAGCTGAAGGATCCCACTGGGAACATAAATTAGTAACACAACGGTATGAAATATGTTCATTCTTAGATAGACAGACTTGTCAATTTTTAATTTATTACCGAAACATAGGCGGCAACTTGTCGATTGTTAGAGGATATTTTGAAAAATAATAACAGAAAATATATATTATAGTACTTAGTTTAAGGTGTTATAAACTTTTCATCCTTACGAACTTCTTTTGACTATAATAACTTTTTTTGCAAACGTCAGTAAATTCATAATTTTTAACACATGTAAGTACCTATCTAAAATGTTAATTTAAAGCACTGGCTTTAAAAGTGAACGTGATTTACTTTTAACACTAACACTCTCAATTTTTTTGTCAGAAAAACCAAATACATTTATAAAACTATATTATTTTCTGAATCTTTTTTTTTGTGTGTGAAAAGAATATGTTCGATAACCTAAGTACTTAGAAATTTAAAAACCAGCAAATGTGTAACATTTTTGACAAAATTTATTAAACCACAAAGAAGTAACAAAGCAAGTTCTCTACTTGACTAATAGTCGGTATGACCTCCACCACGTTCCAATAGCATATTGACATATCTGTGCAAAAGGTTAACGATCTCTTGCAGAATATTGTCCCATTACTCTTCTGCTGCCACGACTAACTCATCTGCAGTATGAGGTGAAGGAATATGATTATCAATGGCTCTAGCAACGAAATCCCACTTGTTTTCAATAGAATTCATGTCAGGAGAGTTGACTGGCCAATCTAATCTATTGATATGTCCTGCTTCTAGTGTCTCTTGAACTCTTCTTGGCGATGTGGTCGAGCGTTGTCGTCCATAAAAACAAAATTATCACCTAATTCATTACGTAGGAGGTAGATAATGGGCGTAATAACTTGTTCGATTTAAATTTGACTGGTTATATTCTGTGGTATGTGAATTAATGAGGTGCGGCGGTTGAACATTATTCCACCCCTAAACATTACAGTACCCCCTTCATACGGAGCAACTTCATGTGGAAAATGAAGCCGCTGTTGACGACCTGGTTCTCTCCAGACTCTTTGTCGATTATCATCAGTAACCAGCCCAATTCTGGTTTCGTTTGTAAATAAGACCCACCGCCACTGGCGTAACAGCCAACCTCTATGCTCTCGCGCCCACTGGAGACGGGCAGTACGATGCAGTGTGGGGACCCGTAATGGCCTTCTAGCACGTAAATTTGCGTTGTGTAGTCATCTTCGAATAGTATGTGTCGATATAACACGGCTAAACGTACTTTGAAGGTGGGCCCTGAGAGCTGAAGCTGAAGATGTGCGGTGTCTAAGAGCATATTGCACCAAATACCGATCCTCCCTTTCATTAGTTAGTCCACTCCGTGGTCTGTTTTTCACTGTATCAAATTCTTCATATATGTGTACTATTCGTACAACAGATGATCTAGAAGTGCCCAACATGTTCAATATTTGATGATTAAAATGTCCTGCATCATTTAAAGCAGGCATTCTTGCTCGGGTAAACACAGAAACTTCACGTCCTGGCATTATAATATAAAACACTGCATACACTGATAAATTGACAAAATTTGTAAAAACATTGGTACTATAGTTAAATAATAAATAAATAATTAAATATTATTAAGAATAAAGGTTCAAGGTCTGCAATTTTTTATTGTCTTTGCTGTTCCCTAAGTACATGTACTCTTTTACCTCATTAAGAAAAACCACTAGGTTTAATCGAATCATTTTATATACAGGAGGTCCAAAACTTTTGATGCTGTGTGTAGTAAACAATTTAGAAATTTGAAATATTTGTTTATTTCATTAAATGTATAGATAGAGAAATTACAATTTCATTAGAGGTGTAGTAGTAATTTTTCCTATGAAACTTGTATCAGGGTAGAGAGCAATGTTATATGCTTGTTAATAAGTTTTGGAAAAAATTTGGCCTGCTATGCTGTTCTTGCTTTGTAACGAGTCTTCTATAAGTATAACCCTTCCCTACTGTATCTATTGGACTTCCATCCACCGTGATTCTTAATTTCAGTAGAATTAGAAACAGAGTCTGCCATCAAACTAGTCAAAGATCAGCGAAAGTAATGACCAGTGTAAATGTGAGAATAGGCAACTTTAGAAATTCAACAATATTGGCAGGCATCTTACCAAATGTGATGATTTCAGCTGGAGTTGTGGCAGATTTATTTGTAACGCATTTTATGAAAATTCTTGAATTCTAGTGATTGCTCAAAAAAGCAACAAGCTTGTCATATTTGCTTATGTCCCGATTCTTTATATTCATCATCGTGTTCACCATGAAGTAATTTGCTCAAAGCGTTGATAATTTCTATATTTTTGACTTGGCCAATAGCACTTTTTCACTGAACTTGCTACTAACATTTTTTAGATCACACCATATCAAGAAAGGATTGTACCAAAACTTCTACTGTTGCTCTGATTTAATAGGCAGCAAATCGAAAGTAGATTTGTTAACTGCCTCTTCGATTTTCGCTGGGAGAAATTAATTCTTTTGATTATTTTCCATTCCATGAGATTTGATGTTACTTGTCAACAAATGATGGAACCTTCATTATCTTTGCAACACCAAACTTTATGGTCAATTGAATTTCAAATTGATATTTTGTAAAACTTAGTATCCTAAGAAATGCGTTGATTTGTATGTTTAATACTGTTTGTAGCAAAAATAATGTGTAAAATATCACTTTTAGCACTTATATCATGAATAACTGTTATTTCGAAAATTTGACAATAAAAAAAGTTTACAAGTTCCCCATTCGGGAACATATTGTACAATTTTTACTGTTTTGACTATACACTGTATAATAAGTTACAAGCACTCCCACTTGTCAATTTCACGTTTATATTGTATAATTATTTGTAAGATTAGTTTGTGGCACAGTGTTCTACTAAAAATTCTTTAAGTCTGTCTGATCCTCTAATTGTTAAAAAAAATGTTAAAATATTTCAAGGTGATAAACAATACTTGATGATAAATTTATATTTTACGACATAAAATTTAATTAACCGCGTTAATGTTAACGCAAAACAATAGGCACATCAAATTTGTACCTTATTAACCTCGGTGATGGAATCTAATACTCTTCCCATGACCCATCCATCAATAATGTTGCCTCCTGATGGATGATTCTTTATGAAGTTAATTAAAATAATTTAGTGTCAATAAATTCGTGAAAGTTAACGTTTCTAGAAAAGCAATCTCAGATACATAACCTGTACATGGACATACGTCGTAATTTAATAGTGGGGACTGTGCCGTATCAGATAATGTAAATTTCCCTGGATGTTGACCGCATAACACAGCAAATTATAAGATTTAATTGCGCACGTTAAAGTATATATCATGAGCGTTGACAGATAAGAGCTTTATGGTTGGTGGAGAACTAGAAAAGCCTGGGCAGTGAGGTGCTTTATGTGCTTACAGCTTCTTGTATGAATCTGTTTAGTGACTTCAGAACCTTCTTCAAAAATAATCACAACTCATTCCTCCATAACCAACCTTTCACTGAATCCTGACCTTTAACTTATAAAACTTAGCTGCCTTTTCTACATCTTTATAGCAAAAAATTATTTATATTATATTTATGTTTCTAGAAAACTTTATTCAGGGGCAAGTTGATGTGTACACCGACTTTATGTGAAGGCTTTTGATCGTATTGACCATGAACTCTTACTTAAATAAATTAAATACAATTTTTTCAAAACATTTGTACAATAGAAAACAGTCTGCTATATACTGTGAGCATGAATCAGCAATATTTAGAGCAACCCCGGGTGTACCTCAAGGTTCAAATTTGGGACCTTTACGTCTCAGCTCTAAAAATGCTAAGCTTTGTTATCAGAAACTGTCAAAAATGTTGTACTTCTCTTATATATGGTTAAAGCTGGGGGACTGTTTACCTGTATTATAAATACCAATACCACAAGTACACAATCGAGAATTTAGAGTTTCTTAAGTTTTTAAGTTTAAAGATTGATAATTTTTATCCAGAAAGAGGATATGATCATTCGCTTTTACGGCATAGGTTTCATTTTTCTACTTTAGAACTATATACAAGATGATTAAAAAACCGCTGACGGCAAGTATATCAAATGTTAAAGCAAACATTCCTAATGGGGTCGCAGTTGGCTCCTTAACGAGATACAGGGCGTTAAAGTTCCTTTAAATTTATACATTATCATAATAACAATAATTCCAAAACGCCTTAACATTTGAATCTTAAATTTCCCACATGCAGTTAGCATCTAAAGAATAATCTTTCAATATTATACGAACAACAGTGGCGTAGAGGCGGGAGCAAATAAAATAGAACCAACAAAATTATTTTAAATGTGTTTTAATTCAAAATTGTTGATTTTATAAACATTTTCCAAGACATCAATTTAATAGATAATTGAACACGTTATACGGAAAGTCCATTTGACAAAATTCACAGTGGCGTAAACAATACTTTTAAATAAGGTTTACGTTATCCCTGCCTTTACGCTACTGTTGTTCGTAGAATATTGAGTATCATTTCAAATAATAATTCTTTAGGTGAAAACTGCACATGGATGATTGAAATTTTAATCGTTTTGGAATTATCGGAGATCCATGATGGTTTGAAGCTACTGATCTGTGACGTTTTGGTCTTTGATTTTTACATGTGATTCGTTACCAAATTTCCCTTTGTCCAATATACACATTGCTTGGGTGTATATTGGTGTTGTAATTGATATTAGAAAAAGCTTCCACTATCTTTCTTAGGGTTTTGAAACGGTGTTGACATTTATTTGTCAATGCATTCTTATCTACATGGTAGACAGTTTGTTGTTGTTTTTTTTCCTGGTTTCTAAATATCCTAATGTTTTTTTTTTAATATTTCTATTGGTATATCGACTCCATCTAAGAACATCTTCTAAATGTCACAAATAGTCTGTACCCGATGCTGATGACAATTTTTTTCTGAGCTGTTTAATAAAGAGATCCACCATCAAAATAACCGTCAGTGTGAGTAGACTTTTATCAAATGCAATCATGTATTATGAAACTATTGAAAAAGTACAGTCTTAAAAACTTTAAGTTTACATTTAGTAATTAGTATCCAGTATAGTGTCCAATTAAAAGGAATGGCAATGCCTTCTAAGTTCTGAAAAAAAAAAAATATACATCAAACCGAAGGCAATAGCAGTCTAATTCAAATTCAAGTCCACGGGTTGACAAAAGCGACATTTATGCATCCCCTATCAACCTAAATAAAATATTAATCTTATCTTATTTAACTGGTACGTGTGCACAATCTATATGACACATAAAACTGAAATTAAATGCGAAACGTAATTACCCTTGCGCTTGGGTAAGACGAATAGACACAGGACGGTTATAAATTTGTGCGAGAATTTTCCTATAAACGTCAATGGAACATGTAGGCATTGTACCTAGTAAAATGGTTAAGTAACGCTCTAAAATGAACATTAGATTTTATTGTTTTACAATCTCTACAAAAATCTATATGACAAAAACCTATATGTAGTTAGGCATCCATTATTCTTTTGTTTTAACACTAATTACAGGAATTCTAAAATAAACGCTAATATAATAGTTTAACCATTTAACGGGTGAATATGTTAAGTAGAATCTCCCATTCTTTTTGACTTGAATTATCTTAAATGGCACTTTGTTCAGTTATTGGAAGAAGGAAAACTGTTTGGATATTTTCGTAAAAGACCTATCTTCCAATTCTGTAAAGGCATACTTTCTCTTATAACAATGCAGCCAAGAAAGCTCAGGGGCTTCCGTACTGTTAGGTCTTTTATTAAATTCCACTTAAGAGAAATTGTAAAAAGGAAGTGATAGTTGTAACCGTGACAAGGGAACAATGCACTTGTCATTGTTGTCATTAATTCCTTATCCGTTAAAAAAAATAAAAAGTTTAAATTCACGTTATCGTGTTAGGTACGTATGCTAACAACTACTTCCCTTAGATGTAGATAGGGTTTCCGCTGTTCTTCAGATTATTAGAATAGTGTTACGTCCGTCTCATGATACTGATAGCCCGCACACAAAAAAGATATACATGGTGGTTTTTAATGAATGCTTTATAGACTAACTAGATTCTAGATATTAAAATATACCGTGTGAGTCATATTACCTTAGTCCTTAGCCCGAATGTCAATATTAAAAAAGATAAGTATACGGTGTAGATGCGAAAATGTTCAAATTGATTTTTCTCAATATTGCAAACAGTTTGAGAAGCGATGTAGAAACGAACATATCGTAAGCTCACTCTCAATATACCACATACAGGGCGCTGTTTTCAGTGTGTGTTTGCCAATATAAGCAGATTAAACTTTTTTGTATTGTTATTGCATACACAAAATAAATCTCCAATAATTTTTAAGTAAAAAAGGTATTATTTCATTTCGATAAACAGCTCCGTGTTGACATATTCGAACTTTTTGATAACAATCAACAATATTCATTAAAACTAACTACAACAAAATTTTAAATAAATAGTTTAATAATGAACACCAAATTTACATTATTAAAAAAAATATATTAAATTATTTCTTATGCCTATATTTAAATATCGTCTTACGATAAAATACCTTGTTCCCAATTACATTAACACCATCATTAATCTTTTGAAGATCTTTGCGGGATAAAAGGTCTTTTTTATAAACTAAATCTTTCAAATGGTCCCAAAATTAATCAAAGGGGTTAAGGTCGGGGTTACGAGGTGGCCAAGAAAATTCGCTACCATGTCTTATCGATCTGTGGAAAATGTTTGTTCAAGAAGTTTCTATCCAGTAGGTAGAAGTATATAGGTGCACCAACGTGCATATACCACATATCTACTGCGAGTAGAACGTCTTCTAAACAAGCCCGGAAGATTATCTTGCATTAATCTCAATACACGCGACCATTTAATTATTTCCAATAATTTTCAGAATAGTCTGCATATTATCTAATTGATTTTTTTAAATATTGGTATCATTATTACACCAAGCTTCTATGCATTTGGGAATAATTGAAATTTGTTACACAAGGGGCAGATGTAATAGTAATAACTACTTCAACTGTTACTTCTTAAGCAATTGTATTAATTATTAAAGTAAATAAAATGATACTTTACACATCACAAGTGTTACAATGTAGGTAGCAAGTCTAAAATCAAACATACATGTTGGCAATTCATACGGTCCAACTATAAAAGCATCAACAATGCCACAGCAAGTATTTATGAAAAATTCATATTGAATTTGTTTCTCTAATTAAGAATTTTTCCAGCTGAATACTTTACGTCTCGTGAAGATTCGTAAACAATATTCTGTTTGTTGCAAAAGTTTATTCTTGCAGGTAGGTCGTTAAGCAACAAATATTATTATATAAACTTGTTTACAGGTTCAGAGCTTATAAGGTTTTTTCTTGACTTCTTATTGAGGACCCAGGTTTCACTACCATACAGCGTCGGTTTGAAAATTGTTATTACATTCTCAATTTTACTCCTCTGGACAAATTTTTTGATTTTATTAAGTGGTTGACTGCTGTCGAACGTCTGTTTGCTTTTATTATTCTCCTATTAATTTCTTGCTCCTCATCACAGTTAGCTGTTATTAGCGCCCCCATATACACATATTCTTGAACTTCTTCAAACTCCATCTCTTCATGCTGTGTTCTCAATTTGAAATTGATATCTTTTTTTTGTTCTCCTGTTCTCAAAAGCTTACTTTTCTCTTAATTTACCTGCAATCCCACTTTACGTGCTTCATCCACAAGTTTTCTCGTTAGTTCTTCTAATTCCCTACAATCTCTAGCAATAATGGCCATGTCATCTGCATAACTTACTAAATATTTGATGACTTTTAAACAATATGTGTCCTTTTCTGTTCAACTGACTATCTCTTATGACCTTTTCTAGTACTAAATTAAAATGAAACGTTGAGAGTGGGTCTCCTTGTCTCAGTCCTGTGTCAGTAGTAAAACCTTCCGAACATTGACATTATTTTCAATAGCAACAAATTCTGGACAGAGATAAAATGATATGAATAAAGTCTTTCGCCATGAAAAACATTTAAAATTTTTGTTTTATCCACCTTGTGCTTATCTCACGGTTATCAATTATACTCACCAAGATTTCTTCTACGAGTTTTGAACTTGAACGACCAATCCTTCGCTTATAAATTCAAAAGTCAATGATAAATGTTGCGATCTGACTGTTTGCGGTTTGGGTACAATATCTTGCGGCACGGCTATTATATTTACTTGAGCATATGCACAAATCATGCCTCGCATTTCAGAATTCGTAAAATGTATCAAATCTTGGAATATTTTTAATTTTTTTTTTTTAACAAAATCAACTGCAATGTAGTTTTTTGACAACTTCAGATGTTTGCTGGCATTCAAAGGCACAATAATTCATTTGTTCGTAATAACAATAGTTTTTTAAGACAAAACCTAATTGAGTTAGTTTTACTGAATATTGTTGACTGTTATCATAAAGTCAACGTGCCGTAAAAAAATAATAGATAATGTTGTAGACTAATAATTTAAAAAATAATTACTCTTTTTTGTTCTGCTCATAGATAGATGGCACTAATCCCATGTTACGGGCGCAAGAAAGACGATATTTTATTTAGGGTTATATTAAAACCATTTTATTCTGTGCTGCCCTATATCGCGCACCGGTTTCCTTACGGATGACTGCCATTTATACCGAGATGGGTATCGAGTTGACTTTACTAATATCGATGGTCTACTATCAAAGATCTGGAAGGTCGAGTGTGCGGCGTACAGGGCGGAATGTGGATGGCCCGATTGAAACCACCGAGATATCCGTCGGTAGCAGATACGATCACAGGGCTACCGATATCGCTGTCATCGACCAATTGAATATGTGGACAGGTGGCAGCCCTGCGCGCATTCAATTTTTATTATATTATGGCGATGCCGCGTCACAAATCTAATATTCTATTGCTTAATGATAGGGATGTGCGACGGTGTAGCTTGGCATGTGTACGTGTGACGGCTCTTATGTTCTTAGGCGGTGCTGAAATGGTTTCTTGGCTGTCACCGCCCAACCAGCAAAACTGTTTTATAATTTTCAGGATATACGACAATTATGTTTTATTGCTGAATTATTATTGTTTTCGAAATACACATTTGTTTTATAATAGCGACAAGTATCATTATTTTGGTGTCAAAACTGAAATATTTTATAAATTTATTACAAGAATGTTTTGGCAGCTAAATTATAAAACACACAGCTTACACGACACATATATAACGATTTAGTAAACACTGCGACAAGCTTATACAACCTTCCATCTAATGAGACTACAGCATTTTGTAATAAGAACAAGAAAATGTTTGCTATTTGAAATTCATAAATGCATTAAGGTTGCCCTAATTTTTGGACTTGGAGGTGCATGCAGAGTGGCCGAGACTAACTAATTTGTTGTTAGAAAACGTAAACAATGAAGGAAATATTTTTCATATCTTCATAGCTGATACGAAAACCAAAGTTTCCTGAGAATGAAAAATGAAAAGTTATAAAGATTTTAATGCGTTTGGCGCGTTTAATGTCAAAAACCATGAAATTTCAAAAAAACAATTTTATTTTAATTATGATAATATTGTAAATAATCACATATTACGCTGTACACGTAAAATTCGCTAGACATGGACCATATAAATCACAAGAAAATTTTCTCTGCAATAAAAATTGCGTTCACAAAGTACCTATATTAAGACACGTTAATATTGAGTAATATTGCACATAACATTCCAGTTGCAGATATTGTGATTAGATATGCTCGTTAGTTTATACCTTCCGATACCTTTATACGATATTAAAAAATAATTTAGTTTTATTGATGGATTTTATGCTATAAATATTTCCATCCATATTTTGTTTTACACACAACAATTTATTGTTCAACAAATTGATCTATTTCACAATTTATTGTTGACCGCTTTATACATTTCAACATTTACAACAAGTTATTGGTCAATTTCATTAATGCCAACCTCGAACTTCATTGTTCCTCAATTGAAATTGAAATGTTGGCATTACTGGCAGCGTTTTGTGACACTGTGACAGGCGTACATATTTTAATTGGTTATGTGTTGTGGATATTTGGGGAATTGCATGAAAGTATTTTGTTTATAAATTAATGGATAAATAAATCATTTCGAACAGCTTATTAAAAC
The DNA here is from genome assembly GCA_025584915.1 of Monochamus saltuarius. NCBI lineage: Eukaryota > Metazoa > Arthropoda > Insecta > Coleoptera > Cerambycidae > Monochamus > Monochamus saltuarius. Next base: position 45,752,276 of record CM046726.1, on the reverse strand, counting down.
ACCATTCAATCTTAAAAATAATCAAAATTGTTTAGGATCCTCATTTATATATTTATATGTACCAAGTGCAAATTTCCTTTCGACTTTCTTTCTCCAATCCATGATCGAACCCACCCCTTCTTCTATGACTTGCTTTCTGTTTATTTTCTATTTTAAGATTAATTAAAGATAATGACAATATAACTACTTTCAACAGAATAATTTTTTTCTTCTTTAACCGCTACCGACGAATTTTTGTCATTTTAAGTTTGGTTATGAACGTTTTATTTACTACAAACGTCAAACATAAATCATCCATAATTAAGTTGGTATTAAAAAGAAACACAAAATGTAACTAGATATTCCTAAAATTGACCAATAAATTAGAACATGTTCTAATTCCTCAATGTCTTGATCAATTTATTGACGTCAATAAATTATACTTCAATTTCTGTTTTACACTTCATGAAATAAATTGAAGGTCAACTTGTTCAATTTATTTATCAATCAATTGGTGTGTGTAAAACAGCTATAGTTATATAGATCGTTTAGAATGTGTTCAAAAGAAAATAAGTAATTTTATACTCTATAAACTGAATATTAATAAAAATAATTATGTTTATAATGAAAGGCTGCAACTACTAAGTATTCAATCTCTAAAATATAGAAAACATTGTTCCTATTTAAAATTTGCCCAAAAACTCTTTAATAATAAAATAAATTGTAGTGAGCACTTTCATTATTTAATATAAGAGTTCCGAACTATACCACCAGAAATTTGTTTTATCTACATCAATCTCGTACAAATGTTGGATTATATTCTCCTATAAATGAAGTTAGTAAGGCGATTAATGCGTTGCCTCAAAATTTTGATATTTTTGAGGCATCGTGGAATGGAACTTACTAAATTTATGAAGCAAATTAATTAGTACTTACGATTTGGAATTTATGTTTATGTTATTTATATTGATTATAATATTATTTAATTTATTATAAATGTTGAATTTATTTTTTAGAACAACTGTTATCTTTATTTTCGATTGTATCATTTGGGTTAACCTGTAGACACAAAATAAGAATTAAATAAAGAATTAAATAAAAATAAAATAAATAAATAATTTATGACTACTAAAGATAGCAAATTAGAACTTTTATAAAATTATTGTTTTTTAATTGTTTTTAATAGGCCTTACAAAATCTCTACGCCAAATAAATTGCCTTATAATTGTCAATTTTGGTTTTATAGTAGATGTATAAACATTATTACAAAGGTTTTGTGACATGCTTCGAAAACGTTTCAACACAGGTGTGAAAAATAAAATTATACCAAAACTAAAAACTTTTCCTTATACCGGACCTGTCTTAAAAAAAATTTCTCCCTCCTACCTCAATGCCCAGCTGGTTCTTAACAGCATCGAGATAAAACAAGTTAATAGGATATTATTGCATTAGCATTGTCAATTAGCTGTAACTGAGTGTTAACTTCTTCTGTTTCCACAAATCCATTAGATTGTAATCCGAACTTCTGTAGGGCCGTGTAATTAGTTCATTATGCTCAAATGCACTTATATGAATAAGTAAGTGAAAGAATTGTCTCATTTTACTGTAAAAGACTGATGGAGCATCGTCTTGTTGAAACCATATATTACACGGAACATTTAATGGCATTTCTTTCAGTAGGTAAATCAAGAAGGTGGAATAAATTCGATAAGTAGTATAATTCAAGATATCAGCGCATATATTAATTAAACTTGAATATGGTTCTGTTCTTAAACTCATTCACATAATTGTGCCGTTTATGGAAAATCCTGGAATTGTCTGAACTTATTGTATATAATAAAACTGATTGTTTCTACTAACATGACATAATGAAAATCATTTCCTACGTTTATTATGGAACGGGTTGTCACAGAAGGATTTTCCTTTCCTATGAAGATGAAACCTGGCCCATACCTGTGAGGAAACGCTGTACATCCATACGGTTTGTTAAGACTGAATTTTAACCAAAAGTTAACTGCAGATTTATGTACTATTGTCTTCAACTCATACGAAAGTTTAAAATCATAAGTAATTAAGTAATGATCTATCCCACCAAGTTAGATTACGTACCGCACTGTTTAAAACAGTTCAAGTAACCAAATTTCCTCAGTTTCAGTTTCCAAATTTCTTGTCGTTGAAGTGAAGCATGTAACAGAACCGGCTCTACCCCTAATATAGTAATTAAATGAAATCTCTTCACCGTTTCCTCATTAGCTACCTTCAACAATGGATGACTGAATAATTCTTCAAAAACACGTTGAAATGAAGTTACAATACTTGAATTGAATTCATACATTTTCCGTTGACTGATTTAGATACTAGAAATTGAGTTTGTCATTTAAACCATATTACAAGCAACACACTGCTTTTATTATTATATGGATATTTATTTGACGTATTAAAATAAAATTTTTAATGTAGTGGGGGTATAGTTAGTTTCAGGTCAAAATGTTACAGAAAACACAATTATACCCCTCAATACATAATATTCTGAGCTCACAAAATAAAATTGGATACAATTTTTAATAATTTTATCAGGAAGAGCTCGTCCCATCCAATTGAGAACATATTTTTTTTTTAATTTGGTTTGGTACGAAAGAATTCAAACTAAACCCTCCAACAATGGCTGGCACACAACATCTAAAACTACAGAATTCAGGTAACGATTTTGATAAGTTATTTACTACACAATAAATTTATTTGTGTAACTCCTACATACTACGGAATAAAATGTGTAAATTACATGGTGTAAAGTAAACAAGTTCCTTAACATATGTGAGAAACTGTCAACATTTAATGAGTTTTATGCTTATAATTTGTTTTGGTGTCACATCTATATGGTTAAATATTGATGCTCCGGAGATAGTGAAATTTTATGTTGAAAAGTCAGGACAACTTAATTCTTGGCAGATTATTAACATATGAATAGTGTTTAATAGATGAAAAGAATTTACAGATCCATAAAATATTGTCGCTTGCAAGTGTAGTAAGTGAACAATAATAATATAGATATAATTTATTTTACCATAAAATGACACTGGATTGGAGTTTATAAGTTACTATGTGTAGTTGTTGATGTAGTTAAAAATTGTATATTCAGGGTAAGGGAAGGATATTATGATGATAATTATAATAATATTTATTTGCAGAATTCACAAATTATAAACATACAAAGAGCATACAAAAATTATTTTGAAATTGACAAAAAATGTATTAATGTACTCTTGTAATACCACAAACTGCAAAACAGACTGTAAAACAACATGGTAGAAGAGAACTTCTTGCTGAACAAAGTTTTAGTCTACAAAAATGAAATTTACTTTATTCATACAAAACTGTTCTATATAGACATAAACAAAGTAAACCATAAAAAAAGAAAAAAAGTGTACACAATTGATTTAGTATGATTTTGGACTTACTTAAATGTTTTTCTACATTTTTTAATATCGATATTTATATATGCAACATAAAGGAATTTATACAGGTTGCCTGTGAAAGGTTGGGAAATCCCGGAGCTGGAGATAGTGGTTACCAAAAAAATTTGATTGAGCCAAATACGCCGTATTCGAATGTTGCTGGTTTCAAAAATGCAGGGCGTTCAATGCTAGAATTTTTAACTAACTTTAACATCACTAGTAGAGGGCGCCACTTATGGCACAGCATGTTTCATTTAAATGGCAGAACTTTTAGTGCTGTTTAGTGTATCCATCTGTCTATTGAAACAATCGATTCTCCTACCTGTTATATCTGACAAAGGTATACCTTGTTGATGTCGTTAGGAATAACCATTTTTGAAATAATCGTATTTGAAATATTCAGTGCAGCGATTGAAAACTGTTATCGTTTCAGGTAAAGTCCTTTTTCTACTGAAAATAGAGCAAAATGTTACTTGAAAAAGTTGTTCAGAACGGTAAATTATCGAGACGTTCAAAATTTTAAAATGATGATCCAAAAAATGTATCGTTATTGAACAGTATGAGGCTAGACTAATTGCGTGATTTTACGCCTCAAGTGTCAAAATAATTTTTTGGATGCCAGAAGATTTGGGAAGTAGTTTTTATGAAAATTATGTATAATACTAAAAATTCGGTACGTTTTGAACTATTATCCGCTTAAGTGACATACTCACAATCCTTTCTTTTTTCAAGGTTTCAAAATGAATTTACTTATGATTTCAAATAACACACTACAAATAAAAGAATTTTGTAGTGATTGTAAACTTAGACATATTTTACCCCATCTACTATTATTTTAGTATATTTTAGAGATATGGAAATAGTTATATTCAATACCATTAAATTGGCATAGGAGTCAATTGTTTTCTAAATAATCATTAGGCTACGAAATGCCTTACATCTCGGTAAATAACGCAAATTTTTCTTGGATTTAATGCCTTCAGTTAAAAGTTAATCGATATTTAAATTGTACATATTAATCAGAAATAGATGACGACCGTAAAAAATTTGTTTGCAATAATATTAATAACATTTATGTAAATTTGAGACATAGGTATTATTAATAAGGAATTTGGAAGCAATATTAATAGTAATTTATTTTCCTCATATTTTCGGTAAAAAAATTAATAAACTGTATTTTATAAACCTGTCAGAGAATAAGTATCATTTAAATGTAAATACATTTATTATTATATAAAATACTCAAATTCAGATTTTAGAATGCGAAAAATTTGGTACGTATCAGATTTCACACGTTTAAGAAGTATAAAAAGTTGAAATATTAGGTACTCCATAATCATTTAGTTGTACAAGATATTAATGTTTGAAGGATATTATTCACAAACGTATAAATTCTTATTTACTCTAAATTTACAGCATTAATTATAACTTATTGTAATATTACATGGTGGATTGTTGGTTATTTATTGCCTAGGGCAATAGTGTGAAATATCACACTAAAATGTAATGTTACAATTCTAACAGAAAATTACTATTTGAATTGTAAAGCATTGTTACCAATTCTATGTAAAATTAATATTTAACTTTCAATTTTTTTTTTGTATTATTACCCTGCGCTTTATCTAACTATGTAATTTTCATGTTAAGATTTATATATTTTTTCCAATTTGATTGTATTATTAACTCGAAATGTTTCTCTTTACTATCGTTTTGATGTAGGAGAAAATACCTTAAATCTGTCATAATACATTTAATATATAAAATATTTCCTAACTGGATAGTAACTTCATTAAAATACCTTATCATCTCCTAAAATAGTAATTTTAGGAGATGATAAAATACTTGATTTTGAGTCGACTGTAACAAACATAACTATATACCAAGTGTTACAATATTTCTGATAATTATTTTTTAATATTTTTTTAATTTAACCGTGTTTTTTACAATTATTGAAGTGTAGAAGAAAAACAAACCTTTTTATAACAAATATTCCTATACTTTTTTATTAGGAAGGAATGGATTATTTAAGTTATTTAACCAATAAATTCCAAAGTGGCTTCGTTACTTACCTAGAACTTCATAAACATGGTTCGTCTACTTTGTAAAAGCGAAGAGCCAAATTTAAACGTGGATTTTATTTAAACCTTTGTGTGTAGGTTTATATTGATATTATTGAAAACTTACCTAAGCAATGCTCTTTCAGTTCTTAGAAAAAGTTTCTTGATAAACATTACGGAAAAAATCATAATACGTTTAAGTATGCAGGGAGCGCATTCGCCTAAACAGAGGACAGCGTTGAAGGAGGATTCAAAAAGATAAATATTTATTTCAATTGTTCAAATCTTAAAAGCGAATTTAAAGTTACGGCGTAAAAAGGAAAACCAATGTTTCTATTAAATAGCTTAGTATGCCATGAGAAAACAATTGTCCTTAGTTTCCATAGCAACCGTAAATGTTGATCAACTGTCAAACTATACGTTCGAATCTTAGTTAAAATGCAAAGTAAAGTGCAAATATCTTCATTTCTTAACCATTTTTATTACATACTGAACGACTGTCCTCTTTTGGCGAATGCTCTCCCAACATATTTAAACGTATACGAGTATACGTGCATTTGTATATTTTTGGTATTATATGGCAATTTATAAATGAGATTAAATTCTTCAGCAGGTATTTTTAAGCTTTTATGCCTTGTCTATACGTCGTGTTAATAAATTCACATGCGAAGGACGTCTTCTTGAAACGACCATTGCATATTGCAATTATATCGGCTTAATGAGCGCTGAAAAAGCATTTATTGTATATAAATTCCAGTTGGAAGCCTCCAGACCGACTAATTAACATAACAACAGTAAAAAGTCTAGTCAGAATTGACGACGTGTTAATGTTATATCCACCGGTATGTTTTTACAAGAACGCAGTCTGGCATTGAGGGCAGACCAGCTTCTTCTGCCGCTTCGTCAATGAAACCATTTACCGACTGAGTCACGTGTAGCCTGGTAGGTGGCAGAACTGAGCCCGTTATTTTTACTGGCAATAAGCGTTAAGAAGCGTCAAAAATGGTAAATGACGTTTAATGTCTTTTACAACTTTTACTTTTCATGCGGTGAATTACAAGCGGACGGGACAAAATACATATGTAAAAACGCCGAAGACCTGCAGAAAAGAGTTTAATTGCATTAAAACGGTTTTGTTGTCTCATGGGAGCCGGCGAAATTTTTGCGACAGAACCATTTAATGCCTCGGCGGTTTCCAGTATTATTGAAAAAGAGACCTGCTGAATTTTAATTTCTCTCCAAATGGAGTTGAACTACTTTAGTATGATGCGTATGTTTTCTCTTAGTTGGGTTAAATAAATCATTGGAAGTGAAATAGGATTATATACCTATATGAGCATTTAAGAGAGAACGGGCAGAGGAAAAAATCACATATTATGTACAGGCTGATCACGTATAAACATTAGATTGGAATTAAAATTACCACTACATAGATATTGATATCAACTTGGTTTGTTCTTATGATAAAACAAATACATTGTATATAACTAAAGACGATAGAGATAACAAACAATGTTGAATATGTAGATCATCAACCACATGTTCAACATTGTTTGTTATATCTATCATCTTTGTTATATACAATTTATCTGTTTTATGTAATCGAAAACTAATGTTAAGATAAATTTTATGATTATTATAATGTTAGGGTATCTAGATTTTGTCAATTAGCTCTGATGATGGCCGTTTGAAGTCGAAAGCTTTTAGCTAGGATTTTGAAAATATAAATACACACTTTAAAATACACAAAATTTGGATTTTCTTTTTTTGATTAAATAACTTCATAATTAATTTCTTTTATTATTATTATATAACAGAACACTACATTCGAATCCAATTTATGGAACAATTTAAAGAATAGTTTATAAAAATTGTTTAAACACAGTGCCTTGCAAAACTTATATAATTTTTCCAAATTATTTAAAAATTATAAATAATATTTAGGTGTTGGTTTATGTATCTATAACTTGTATTCTATCTTGAATTTCTAAAATAGTGGTTGGTCTATTTTTATAAACACTATTCTTCAAATAACTTCACAATAATTCACTCATATGTCATAATTTAATTCCTGTGTTTACGTTGTAGTTTTGTGTTCTTCCTCAGATTTTAGTGCCTTATTTTAATTTTAAACGTTTCATGGTTATTAAATAAAGGAATTTGTATAGATACTTTGCCACAATATAGTTTGCCGGCTTTTTTTCTAGGTTATGGAACAAGACGCATTAAAAGTTTTCTATTATCTATTACTCCCTACTCCGTACTGTCGTTTCTGTATTTAGAAACGTTGCAAAAATCGACAGCATGGTAGTTGATATTGTTGACAGATGTAAGCTTTATCTATGGATCTAAGCCATCTTAGTAGATGCTTATCATAGACGCCGACTTTCCGCAGGAAAAAAGGGTTTTACCCCATTCTCTAAATAACGAGCTAACATTCTGGAATATTTTTTTTATTGTCTTTTAGGCCTCGTTGAGTCTGTGGTTAAAATTTCTGTATTTAGTCATAGTTAACCCTGTATATACACTGAACAGAGATGACCTAGTCTCCAGATTCAGAATTCCTTCCGAAGAACAGAGCGACATGACTCTCAAAATTAATACACATTTCCTACAACAACAACAAATTTTTTTGAAACATTAGTTCTCGCGTTTGATATGGTAATAATAGACACACAAATTTTCTTGAAATATTGGTTTTCGTGTTTGGTATGGTAATAAAAAGCACATCCTCTTTGTGCTCTATATAGTGGACCGTCATATTTGCGGTGAGAGGCACCGGCACCGACCAAATATCGTGGCTACTTTAGTCAAGATTTATCTTTATCTGGGTTACTTAAGAGAACATTTTCTATTTCCTGTCTCTCTAATATCTTTGTTTTTTTTTATTGGCTTGTAACCAACATTCGATTTCTTCAAATATGCCGATACGTTGAGGTGTTTTCCAATTTCAATTTCATTCTTTACTTTGAAGCAGAATTTCAACGTCAAATAATTCGGTCATAGAGTTTACCAAGATTTACGGTTTGCACTATCTTGAAAATATGCCAAAAATAGCTGAAGTGTTATTTTCCATGCGCTATTGGTCGAAGGCAACAAGCTCTTTTTCATAGCGATTTTGCAGGAATTAAGATATTACTTGCATCATGAGCGGCCTCCAATATCTCTGTTGGAACATCATTGAGAGATTCCTCACTCATTTTAGGTGGTTTACGACGAAGATAAATCATGAATGAATCAAACTGAACTAATTGAAAATTTAAAAGCTTATGTCAAAAAATATTTACCATCAAAACTGCACGTAGTTATGCAAACGACAGGAATTTTTATCGATGATTACTTGTGTCTAGCGTCATTCAGCGTCACAGTAGCTTTACTGCTATTTACTGTTAGATGGAAAGCTGCATCGAGCGATAGTAAGTACCTTGAGAAAAATTTATCGCAAACTTTGTCTCTTAATTCTGCCTGCATCCGCTAAATTACGTTGAACACAAGCAACACCAATACGATAGGCTTACTAACAAAAATCTTACGGATGCTATTTAGCACGAAAAATCGAAGGAAAGGATTTATACGTGAAACTCAGAGACAGGAACGTCATACTTCATTGATTTCAAACCAGGAATCAGAACATTAAAAGACAATGCGCACAACGGATTATATATATACTGAACAGAGGAGCTAGTCTCCAGTTTCAGAATTTCTTCTGAATAAGTACATATTTGATAAATTTACACAGTCCATTGAAATGGTATGTACTTTACCAATCAAAATTTGCTTTGGGTTGTAACAGTGGACAGTATTCCATCTTCCGCAACTAAAAAGGAAGACTTGCAGATCTCGACATCCATATATTTTTTAATGAAGGCAAACCCGCATTAACTACAATGTTTTCGACTGTCCATTTGCCATTTAATCCAGCGCCGCCTACGTGTCACTCATTAATCAGTTATCCCGAAAACATCATATAAAACGCGTCGCTGTCGAAGATAAATGATGTGGTCCGAAGAGCACAGATAACAGTAGCCCGCCGTATTTGCAGTCGGGCATCGGGAGGGTCGACGCACCCACGATCGGGGTGACCGGGCGGTGGTGTGGGGGGTGTCCGGGTACGCGTTTTGCGGATGATTGATGGCCTCCCCGCATCGCCCCAGACGCTCCGATGTGAGGTAAACTCCCGGGTGTTCACTTTATATGTCGCTGATGGTATGGGAGATAGTAACGAAATGGGATCAATAGTAGATAAGCAATCGGAACGCGCGGATGGTGGGTCTAAATAAATATAAAAAACAACGTTTTTTTCATTTATTTTCAGAAATAAAAGGGTAGAACCCATCAGGTAACTTTGATTATCAGTGGAAAATTTGTTCTGTAATTTACAAAATAAATGATCCTCGACCAAACACAGCTGATTAACTATTACCTCTCATCAATATATTATATTGTAAGCACAGTGCCTTCAACAATGTCGAGACCTACGTGTTCACGGACGTAGGTAATTCAACTTACACATGGTAATCTTCACTAAAAATTCACCATTGGGTTTATAAGCTTATCTAGTGAATTCACTAAACACATCAGAATTATACAGTGTAATACATATCTACATTACTTGAAAAAATAATAAATTTTACCTGCAAAAAATATTAATATACAGGATTGATTAGAAATTATCAAAAAAAAAATCAAATGCAAATTTGAAAAAAAAATGAATATGGCCGCTCGAAAATGATTTAAAAATATACGTGTAGTTTGACGTACCTGATGTTACAACAAAATTTTGGGCCTGTTTTACTCAGTTTCTACGAACTAACACAAATGCTTCTGCTTCTTGTCCGTTTTAAACTCGTTATTGGCAGCAACAACAACACGTTTGCGTAAACCATAAATAGTACCTCATTTTTTAAATATCCCCACAAAAGGAAGTTCAAGTGATTTAAAGTCAGGAGATCGTGGTGGCCATGGTACCGGTCCTCCTCGTCCAATCCCTTGGTATTAATGTTTGGATACGCTGTATATGGTACGGATATAATTATCATACTGCTGCAATACGCTGTGGACGCCGCTTCCACGATTCGGTTGCAAATTCCCGTGTCACGCCAGCGTTTGCATATGACATGGTACGGATATAATTGAGCCTCATGTATGATACGCGTCACTGCTGCAATTTGCGGTAGACCTACATCTCTTGCGTAACTCGGTTTCAAATATTTATTGCGTTACACTGCACACTGCGGTAAAAGTAGCTGCATTTGGCACACGTTTACCGGGAAATCGTTCTGCTAAAGCATTTTCACATCGCTAAAAAATTAAAACGTTATCCATCAACTCCGAGTTGCTACTGCATATTGCGTAAGCCATTTCTGACATATGGAAAACTAATGTAGAGACTGGAAATACAAAAACTTAATATCTACAAAAAGTAATCGGACTTCAATATTCGGAATCGCCTGGCTAGAGACTACAGTAGCCCAACGATGTAAACCTTGAAAATACTACAACTTTAATAATTTTTTACTCGTAAACTTAAGAATTTCGCAATTTTTACGATCCGTTTTTCATGACGCATCTATTCCCAAATTCTTTTAGATAAGTTTTGGATCACCCTGGATAAACAGTTTTACATTAAAAATTAAAATTAAAATTACATAAATTTACATTTATTAAATATATGACAATAAAATCTTTGTAATTGGATAAATTAAAACCAGATGCTGACATGCCTAACGATTTATTTGAATGGGTGAATATTACATGTGAATATAATTTTTAAATGTTCGTGACGTAACTTTGGATGTTGAGGGAATATTTTCAGCTTCCAATAATCATAACCTAAAATAAATGTTGGTTATTAAACTTTTTACTAAAAAACATTTGTAATATGGCTACCTTCATGAGAAGAAATTCATCATCTTGGTTAAAAACCTGGATCTTTGCTTCTTTGTTAATACCTTGGATTTTTTAGGTTTGTATCCTTCTAATTTTTTCTCCAGGAATGCAATCAAATTATGTATTTATTGATATCGATATTCTTTTTGGGTGAAAGTTCTATTCTTATCATTTAGTAATAGCTGCAAAGAGATGAAAGCCTCTGTGTTTTGCTTAGTGTGCTGAAATATCTATGTTTTTCCTAATCCTTCGTTGGTTATGTTAAATATTTTTTTTTCTCTACGCCATTCTTCATAACGACCAAATCATCAAAATAGTCATACCTATGTACCAGTTATTATTTTTAATCAGCTAAAGGTTTGGATAAAAAAATATATAATAGTTAAATTTACATAACATACATTAGTTTATTATATATCTATTTGAATAGAGGTTATGAAACAGATCTTTTAGGTACAATTTCTTTGCCAAATAATTTCAATAACTCTTCTTGTTAAAACAATAGGGCTACATCCAGACTTGTTCTTGCAAATCGTGATTGTTTTCGTCTCTTTTAATAAAATACATTTTTGCAGTACTGAAAAGAATTATAAGTCGATATATATATATATATACTTTTTAATTTAATTTCTTAAACACCGACCTAAGAAAATTTAATTTACTTGACGCCAAAAGCAATCTGACCACGTGGATTTCGAACACTGGATTAAAGCTAGAATGAAGTAGTTTTTGTACACCTAAATGGAAACTTTAAGATGCTTTCATGGGTTACTATTCATTATATTTAATATATGTATTTTGAGGATGTTACAGTGCATGCAGTCTCAGTCTATAAATAATTATAACATCAAAAGAATACATATCTTGTTCCGTAAGATCCAGTTATATGACGTTGTTTGTGGCAGTTTGGGATTCCAATTATTTTTCTAGCAATTGAAATATTTACTATTATATATACGACAAACTTTGCCATATATTTACTTTGAAAGATCATGTCATTTTAAGAGAAAAACGTTATTTGGACATATGCCAATTTTGCTTATTTAAGGAGGTAACAGTCTTCAAAGTGTTCATCGGAAATGGCGGTCTAGTTTCATGGCCACTGCGATCCCCCGACTTAAATCCGTTGGATATTTTTTTGTGCGGGCATATCAAACAAATTGTATATCAAGAAGAAACTAATTCAAAAGAACAGCTGATACAAAATATACACACCGCTGCTGATCAAATTAGAAATAACGATAACATTTTTACTTGACTGAAAAACTGACTTTTACTATTTTTGCAGCGTTCCTACTAATATATTTAAGTATGCTTAGATACTATAGAATTAATATGATCAATATCACATTTTATGATGTCACAAAGCAATTGCAACAATAGGCTAAGTTTCTTGATATAATCATTAAAATACGCGATGATATTGTCAAGTTCATTAAAAAAATAATTCAGAAATATCGATCTCGTAGAGTGGGACAGTTAAATGTACGTCTAATATTCCAAGATCATTGTCATGTATAAAAAAGAAGACATCCAGCTTTAACTAAGAAAGGAATAATAGGATTTCAGTTACCTACTGTATATAAGTCCTAATTCAACAAATTGTAACTGTCACAGCGGGCAATTTGTATAATATATAAGCTATGAGAAAAGTATCTAGAAAAGTATCAGCCACAAAGCTTTTAATCCTAAAAGCATGGGAGTATTGTAAATATAAGTATATACGGAGATTTCTGTGATAAATATCTTTTAAGCTGTCTGTTTCCTAAATCTCTTCTCATTATTAATACAAATTCGATCAGATATTTAGCCATCGTTCAGTACGCGGTCCAAAATGAGTTCCGATTCATCCGCTCCAATAACCTATCGGCAATTAATCTAAATTGAACCAGACAGACAATTCCAATTAATAGATTATTTACCCATCTTTCTCTATTTTCAGCCACACTGCTCGGCAATAGGAATCTGCCTGGGTATGGTATCTTTTAACCGTAATCTTTTGTTCAAATTAATTAACTAATTTTCCTATGCCTGATGCATTTCAAAATAGCCTCACCTCTTTTTATTGGAAGTAACATCGTTGTCGCTATTACCAGTCCTAGAATTTGTTGGTTGTAACCATAGACCTTATGTTGTAACCAATAATAATATGCACCCACTGCCACTTTATAATTTTAGTATTAGTCTACACAAAAAATTGCGACCGTCGAATATTTCAGATTACTTCAAACAATTAGCCGTCTTTAAAATTATTAAAATATCTATTTAGCCGTCCATTTTAATAAAAAAATATGCAGGTATTAACACTAGCTAGCGGTATCGATTTAAACAATGGATGCGAAATAAGTAACAATGGGACTTTAATTCATATTAAAGGTAGTAGTACAAAATTTCTTGGTTGGTAATAATTTTCTTGACAAAATACACTTTGTCCAAAGCTGACTGGATTTTATTGATTTGAAATCCTAGTAGATTTTGTTTCTTAAACACGCAGAGCTGATTTCCAGAAGACCATTTTTCAACACCAAAATTTTTTGTCTCTTGCAAGAGTCAGTCTTGTTAGCAATGCTTAATTTTTCAGTACCTAGACAAAATCGTAGATCAGTTCACACTTTCTACAATATTAACCCGAGAACTAATATATTAATGAAATCGCTTATTTATGGTATGTGTCTCAATTATAATAAAATATCTCATTTGTGTGACAGTTATAATGTTATAGTGGTTTTGAGGCTTTCACGGCCAGTGATGTAATTTGATACATAGTGATTTTCCGGGTTGTTGCTCCGTGACCTCGGTAACTGGTAGCTGCCAGAAACAGAGTTAAAATGCACATCCCTAGCATTAGCCACGATTCTTTTACCTGCCCTGGTTGTTCTCGGGCTAGGCTCTGTGGGGACAGAGCCGCTATCGGTGTCTCTGGGCCCGTCCATATATTGATCTCGGTTCCTATTGTTGGTATTACGGATCCTACGGTCGGAACCGTTCCTCGGATAATGGTGATGCTCCGAGGCTCCGTAGCCGCCGCTGTAACTGGTCGCATTCCATGCTTCCAAACGCTCTTCACTGTGGGTATCTTCAGTGGTGACTCTGCAAAAGCTTCGCGGCGCTCTGCGCGCTCAGTCGTATGAATTATTATTTTCTTTCTCTGAAAGTTGAAGGAATAAATTGTCGAAATTATACATTTTTGAATTCAGCAAGTTAAGCTCTACAAGAATTCGATGAAAAAGTATAAGGGTTCTATTTAAAAAAATATCCGATGACGTCATCATGCGAAAACAAATCAACGTCGGAAATGCGTTGGTATAGAAAAAAGAGTATTTTCAAAAAGCAAAATCGACGGGTCCGAGGAAATTTCATGAAACTTCGTTGTTTTAGAAATAATGAATTTATTCCATACTTTTCTTCCACACTGCATACCTTCTTGTTGATGTCATCAAGTTCTTAAATTATTAACTTATTGATATTGTTCAGATGGAGAACTAAAACTAAATGATTTTGTAGGAACTCCTGCATAACTTTTCCATGCGTAAAATGCTTTTTACAACACTTATTACGTAATATACTATTATGTTATAGTTCGATTTGTATATTTTAAGTATTTCTGTTTTTGAATACTTACTTTTGTTTAGACACAGTTAAATTTTTATTTTATAGCTTTGACTTTGTTTTGTTTATTTTGAGCTTTATTTTTTCTTTATTTGAATACTTGTAATTAGTTGTAATTGAATTGCACTAATTAGATGCAATTAGTGCAATTCAATTTTAAGTTCTGTTCTGATTTTTGTAAATATTTGGTTTTATTTAGATTAATATGTTATTTGTATACTTTTTTTCTACTATAGTACTTTTAGCTGTCCTATTATTGGATCTGTTGGACAATGATTGAAATAAATAAATACATAAATATCGTATATCAGATTATTTTATTGTTTGTTGTAATCGTTCAGCTGCATCTCGATCCGATTGCTTGTATCGTGACTATCTGATACAGACCACATCATCATTATCGGAGAAATATGTAATTTTAAAATTTCGTCAAATTTTCGTGGAACCCTGGTCTGTTTACATAAACGCATTATTATTCGTTCATTTTATCTTATTTTTACATAAAATGGGTAATCGTTTGTTTGCCTTACCTGATCCATAAGAGCATTAATAATACAGGACTAGACGGCATGAACTTCCTCCATTTTATCGAGTACTGTAATTTAACCACGAAGTATTAAATTATCCAAAAATGGTGCAATCATCCAATTCGGTTCGTCTTATACTCGCGGAAGAATGCTTATGGAACGTAATTTTATGGGTGTTCCATTACTTATACGGTGAAATATGCTGTTTTGGTGCAGTTCAATTACTTATTATATTCAATAACGTTCTAATTGTAGTGTTAGTAAAGCTGTTTTCTTCTTAACCGGTAGCTATTATACTGGATGTTTCTGAAATAACTGCGTTTCTTCAAAGACGTAATAGAGAACGTGATTCTGCAAAACTTGCTCGAAATTATTTTCATGAACTAATTAGCCTGCTTTTCAGCAGCTTCTGAAAAAAGTGCTGTTAAAGAATTCTGCAAAGGACCCCGCACATTTTATATGGAAAACGGTCTTCCGGTGAAATTCGCTGAAAATTTGGGAAATTGTTCGTTTTGTACCCCTGAACAAAAGTCTCAATGGGGTCGAAGCTCGAAATGCCCATCTTTAGGCTCTACGGCTATTTTTAGTGGCCAAAACGGCGAAAATGGCCACTAAAAATAGCCGTAGAGCCTAAAGATGGGCATTTCGAGCTTCGACCCCATTGAGACTTTTGTTCAGGGGTACAAAACGAACAATTTTCCAAATTTTCAGCGAATTTCACCGGAAGACCGTTTTCCATATAAAATGTGCGGGGTCCTTTAGTTAAAGTCTGGAGGTACATCTGGTACATGATTACGATGCATTAACTGCTGGAAATTCTATTAATTTTAATTTCAGATAAATGGTGAATTGATTTTAATTAATTGTCACTTTAATGACGATATGTAATAGTTTATTTATGATATAAGTATCGTAAACTTTCATATTACGATACATGATGGAATATTTGAGAGCCTATCAAGTATCGTAATACGATACCAATATCGTAGAATGTTTTCTCTACCAGCAATACTGCTCATAATGTTATAAAATAAGTCTATTATAACTTGAAATTACAATTTTATGGCGGTAAACAATAAACTAGTAGTCTCTGGAAGTATTTGTTGTTTACGTCACTAGTTGTCACTGTTGTCCACAAAGTATAATTTGTAGCATTTGCAGCCATCGAAACATTGATATTGAATTACTGCAATTTAAAGAAAATGGTAAACAATAGCTTAGTTCTGTAAATCCACAAATAAGGTCATCATTCTGAACAGAATTTCATGCTGACGACGACCATTTCCTTGTAAAAATGCTGATGTAAGCTAATTCACTGTTAACATTTTTAAACAGGAAAAGTGAAGGTTCTAAATCACTTAAGTTCAATATTTTTTCCAAAACCATACAGATATTTCTGAAGGAAGCTAATGATGGTCTAAAATAATTGTTTATGGGTGTGCTTAATAATTATTAACGGTTTTGGAGCCTGTAGAGGGGAAATATAAACCACCATATATTATTAGCGAAATTGCAAGATTTTAATTTTTCAGATTCGTTAATAACTCTATTATAATCATATTTAACAAGTAGGCAATTTATGGTCAGATATCAAAACTTTACTTCTCGTTCTTTTCTTTCATCTTCAGGTGTACCACAAGGCTCTGATTTGGGACCACTTTTGTTTGTACTCTTGAAAAATTGCTTTTTGTCGACCACTTTAAACTGTTCTCTTCAATAGATTCATCTTCAAATCTGTATAGATCGTATGTTGTCATGATGTGAGTTAAATCGTTGGTCTCTTAATATTTCTAAATGTGAAACAATGTCCTTCACTCGTAGAATCAATTTTATTTTTTATAATTATAATTTTGAAGGATATGCCATAAGTCGGGTTTCTTTATTTAAGTATAACATTCGATAGCAAACTTACTTTCATCGAGTATATTAATAATGTCGTGGAATACGGATCTATAATATGGTATCCAATTTGTAATATACATCGTTAAAGGTTGAAGTCCATTCAAAGACGTTTTTTAAAGTTAACAAGTTAGTTAGTTTTAATCATAGTGATCTTCTGAATCGTTTTGATATGGATGCACTGGAAATACGTCATAATGTCTCATTAATTCGTTATTTGTGTAATATTCTAAATAAGAAAATTAACTATCCGGTTTTGTTGAGTACCTAAATCTCAGCTCGAGTATAACGTGGTAACTGAAGACAACCAACTCTATTTTACTCTAGTGCTTCTAAGATTAATATTTTAGCTAATTCGCCAATATATTTGATGTGCGATGAGTTTAATAAAATTGGGAAGGACTGCGATATTTTTACTGATACTTTAAATGCAATTTGTAAGCATGTGTCCCGCTTAAGATAAGTTGTTTTTAATTTGTATTTTTTTGACTACTTGTTACTCTGTAATACGTATTCCTGTAATTGGGTCTAATCCTATTGAAATAAGAAAGAACATTAATATTATTATTACAAGTGACGTCGTTACTAGAGAAATTATCGTGGGTTTTATGTAGATATAGCCAACGAAAATATTTTCATTTCCATCTAGAGACTACAACGCATGACCGTTTCTTCTTGACATTTGGCTGCATATCAAAAGAAATTGCTACATTTCTTGGATGGTCAAATCTGCTTCTCTGTTTGTTGATTCTGGTGCCGAATGCATACTTTAAAAAGGCATAGGATGGAAGTCGAGAATCAACATATGGATCAAAGACGTAATTATGTAGATACTGTTCATATTAAGTAAAGTAAAATTTTTAATCTACCTATTCAATTAAAACATATACGAATTTAATACATTTAAATTCCAAATATTAGACCAACTTCAATACAAAATTATTTATATGTTATTTCGTTTTGCACATATAATTAATGCATTGGTAAAGAAATAAAGACGACAAAAATGTAACATTCTGCTAGTTCAATAAATAGTAATTTTATGTGCATATTGAAGTTTTTCAGATTGCCTCTAGGACAGATTGTTGAACCTGAAGAAAGAGACCTTCGGAAATATTTGCAGCACAGCGAGTTTGTTGTTTTGATCTCAGTGTTCAACAACTTATTTATAACCTTGTAAAATAATAACTGAAGCATACTAAAAAAATTACAAGCGTTACTTGATGTAAAATTTTTGTGTGTGTTCCGTGTCTCTTGCAACGATTAGAAAAAGGCCAGTAGGTATGGTATTTCATGGGAATGGCATCTGGAAACACCCGGACGCATTAAAATGTCTAAGGATCGGTATTATCACGTCAGCTGCATGACTTCCTCGATCACCTAATTATTCTCTAAGATGGTTGCTCGAGAACCACTGTGTTGGAACAGTGCTTTTACTTGATACTTTTAATTTGATTAGACTGTGATAGAAACTTAGCAGGAAACTTTTTTAGATGCGAACAGGAACCTATTTTGCTGTTGCTGTCAGTCATTTTGCTAATTGACACAACAATAGAATTAGATTATCAACGAAATAGTATAAATACAGGCTTAATAGGCTTACTGGCAAGATACGGTTTTAAATTGTTATTTAATAATGGTGTAGAAAACGTTGTGTTTGTTAATTTAATTATAAAAAGCTTGTGTGAAGCCTGAAAAACATTTATTTTTTATATAAGCTTTCGGATACTAGTTCAAAAATTTTCCAACTTAGTGTCTGTAAAATTAAATAAAATTTGCGATATAAAAAAAATGAAATCGTTCACTGCTACGTATTTCCGACTGCTCATGATTACTTATATAGTATAGTTGTGTAACTTTTAAGTATTTTGGGGACGTGTTAGTTACCAGTGGGACGATTTTTAAGTTTACACAACTTGAAAGTAGCAAATGATGTTTGTTTAAAGTCGTAGAACTTGTAAGTAATATTAATCCAAACAACGTTATCGCTATTTGTAGAAGTATTAAGCATCATCACGCATAGTAACTACAAAGTGCTATGCAGTTTTACAAAGTTGAAAGCCTTCATACTGTTTGTCATTGTATAATGTCTATTTGATCATGTCACATGTGAATCTTATTTTTTGTCTTTGTAAATATATATCATATGACACTTTTTATAATAGTTAAGTTAGTGCTAAGTGCGGACATCAAAACCCCATATAGAACTAGGTATATCTATACTAAACTATAAATTATGAACCGTATTAAATATCTGGGTCTGGAACATAAACTTACTCAGTTTTGCATATAAGACACTTTTGTTTTAAGTACGTGAAAATAATTTTTAAAATGTGGAAATAGCAGAATAATGTGTCTTATAAACGCTTTTTTAAAGTTCTGTAACTAAAAATAACACAAATTTGATTATTTCATAGCGAGGAATAGGGCGACCTTAGTGAAAATTGCATATTTTCATTTCTTCTAAGTTATGCATTTATTTTTTAAACACGCTGTATATTACAGGAATATACATGAAAGTGTGAAAATTTCTGGTATCATTGAATTTGATCCTTTGCGATTTTGATTAATTTTGTCAAAGCGATACTCCTTAGACATACCCCGCTACTGTCCAACACAGGTACCTACGGGGATTATAAAGCTTTTGTAGATACAGGATAACAGATCGTGACGTATAATCAGCTATACAAACCTATTAGAATGTAATCCTTTTCAGATGTTTTAGCGATAGTGAGTAAAATATACCGATACCTACGCGACTTGGTGGAGCTAAATTTGGTTATATCTGTTCGATGTTTACTAAACGGCACAATGCAGGTCTATTTATCTTTATAAGCATAGAAGTGATGGAAAATTTTCACAACGTTTAGGTGTTACTTCGACATGTTAGTAGAGGTTTATTGACATGCCTAATACGCTTACTACATATGTGATTTTAAAGACAATTATATTGTTTTCCCTTAGTGAGAAAATTTGTTTAAGATCACAAAAGTTAACAGTGATGTGACATAATAGTGACGATGGCATAATTACTATTAATTTAATCAACTCAACGTCAAATCTTTTATTAGCTCAGCGTATGTCATTTATTTAAAATATCAATGCAAGATTATTTATAGTGATGCTAGATCTGATGGCTGTACTGATTACCTAAGCGATCTATTTGTTTGCATTTGTTTTCCAGGATACATTCCATTTAAGGAATTTATAGGAAAGAGATCTATCCTACTGATGCGTCGATCAGTAACAAAAAATCAGCAAGTAGTTATATAATTAACTAGATGTTGGCATATACCTACACCGAGAAAAAAACTGTTAAAGTTTTTCATGGTTATATATGGCGAACCGAAAAAATATTTGTTAATTCAATATTCCATTATTATTTTAGTTCGACGTAAAAGTATTTGTTAGAAGATGCTCAAAATGTATTTATTCAATCCACTGTTGTTTCTATTAACTGAAATGAATAGATCAAAAATTACGAAACTATTATATATAAACATTATATTGTTAATCTGACGTTCGAAAAGGATAAATTTATTATTTGGCTTAACAGTTTTGAAATATTATAGTACATGCCAATATTTTAGGCAAATTAAATGACGTGCGTGGCCGAGAGTGGTTATCTCTCTTTATCCATATTATTGCGTTGTAGGACGGATGGCCGGCAGACTTGTAGAGGTGGGCGCCCGGGCCCCTTTCATCGTTCACCCTCGACTACGTTTGCGGCCGATGCCAGCGGCTCTACTAGAGGCTTCCAGAGAGGGTTTATATTCTGGCGCTCTACAGAGTACACGAAATGTAGCAAGCTACATCTAGAGGTCATTAGCTACTCCATATCGGACAAAGCACGTGCAGTACAAATAACGGCAATGGCTTTCATTCGCCAACAAAAATGCTTTTTCTGTAAAAGGTTAGATATTCGAATCGACATTTCATAGTGCTAAACTAAAATAGTTTGCTTTTTCTCAGCGTACCTATATTGTAGCTAAAGTAGGATATTTTGAACATGTGACACAGTTTTTTCTTAATATTTCATTTTATTTTTGTGCATTTTCATAAGGATAAAATAAAGGATATTCCAGTTAGAATGTCGTATTTTAGTTTGTGACTCAGGTGTCATACTGAGCATTAAACTATCACCTTGTTAAGGAAAAGATTTGGAATTTTCGTAGATTTGATTAGTGATGATGTTTGCTAGATATGGAGGTGCTGAGAATTTTCCTTAGTTTCGTAATGTTACGTTATTTGAAAGTTATGCCAATGAACATCAAACAACTACAAATTTAATGAATATTAGAAGAGTTAATGGTGAAATTTCACCGACTCTATCTGAAAGTGTTATCATCGAATCATATTAGTCGAAGCCCTTGATGACCATTTTCTCTATATCATTGCTCGTACTTAATGGTATTGTACTTACAAATAAAATAAAAGAAATACAGCAATATCATTTCCATACTTTTATTTTATCAACTGGAATATTAAAGGCCATTATTGGAAGACTCTTTCCATCATATAAATACAAATTTTCAAATCCCTATATTGCAATAAAGCACTTTGATTATACTAATATTTATTATATCATTTTGTATTAGCCAAAACAACCTTCAGTTATATTTGTTACACCTAATTACGCTTTAGGAAATTGTACTTACAATCTGGTCCACAGTACTTTGCTATAAAAATAAAATATGACCCACCTTCCATATTTGCACGTTCCAAGCGTGAGCCACAATCATTTGCGGACTGTTCGACCTGAACATGAACACTGGGAGTACCAAGTTGGCCTGAAAAATTAAGAACTACAGCGACACCTCGTAGGTATACGAGACGGTCAGCGCGCGGTTATTTCCGTTGGACCAGCATACGAAATTAGGACCGGCCATGTCGAGTGCTCATTATCAAACCCGTACATCAAGTGGCTAAGTACATGTGTCGTGACGTCACGGTCGCGGGCCAATCAGGAACACCCAGGCTGTTTAAAACAATGCAACTGGGCGGAGAGCTTACTCTCCTGGTAACTCTACTCAACTTAAGAACTCATCCGCTGTTTACAAGAAGTGTACACCGGCCAAATGTTACCGTTTCGGTTATGATTTTGGTCGGTCGCCATTATAGTGCTGCTTCTCATGGTAACTTGATTGGGATTTTTTGTACGACTCCAGCAGATGGTCGTGTGTGGTTTACTTAAATTACAATAACATTATTCACTTTCTCTGAGAGAACTGTACGACATTCTATCTACTCAGTTTGACTGAAGACGTCATTAGTCCATGATTTTAATCCGATATTGTTCACATAAAAGTGGGTGCAATTCTGTAATCATAAAGAAAATGCGTAAATTTATGCTTCTGGCGTTTTAATGTATGTACCTACAGGATAGAGAGGTTTTGAAAAATATATATGTAGTTCATCAAAAAATACTTAGTGTATCCGCCAATAAGTTCAATTGATTAACAAATGTCTTTATTTTATAATTTAATTACCTAAGTACAATAACAAAATGAAAGTTTCGTATTTCACTTGTTTTCGTTTAGTTTTGTTGTTTTATTAAAGTAGAATAATGGAATGGTTTACTATTGAAAGGGAAAATAGCACCATTGTCAACTTATAGAGTTATATTATCTGTTCTTCATATTGTTTAATAAGCAATGGGAGACTGAACCATTCATTCATAAATTGTCATTTCTCATTGTCAACTAATATGCTTATGTCCGATAAAGAAAATCACTGTAAAAATTCCGACTTCGTATATTTACTGCAAATAATTTCCGGGGGCGTATTGATAATTCCAGTTGATTAAATTTACCTATACCAAGACAGTGTCTTTTAGGCTTTCACGGCCGGTGATATTATTTGATATATAGGGTGTTCCAGAATGACGGTCAAATATTTTACCAGTGTGTTCCACAAGCCATTTCAGGGGGGGATCTTCATATAAAATATTTCAATTTGGGTCCTCCCTGTTGAGATACTCGAGTCTCAAAATGGCGGAAAAAAATGGTTTTTTATTTTTCCTTTAAAGCGGTTGCACTTAGAAATTTCAATTTTGGTACAAATTATCAGCTAGCCAAAGGATATTTTGTGGTGGTGTCTATTCGTTAGCTTATGTTTCTGGCGAGCGGGAATAAGCAACCCCTACATTTATTTCTTTCAGAACTTTTTACTGCAACGCCCGATTTCAACAAAATTGTCAAAAAATGGCTATTAGGTCTATAATTGACAGTTTTTGCAAATATTTCTAACAAAGGTATTCCTATAACTGTTGCCAATCCTGCCGTATGCATATTCTATCAATTTCTTCGCTAATATTTGTACGGAAGGGTCAGTTGTTTATAAATATTTGCAAAAACTGTCAATACTGATTTGTTTCATAAGACAACAGAGAAACATCATCATAGCAACCGCCTACTGCGGTTATCAGTAATCGGTGACGAAACGATGTTTAGAGTGATTAAAATTATTTTTATTTCCGCGCGAACTGTTATTTGTATGAAAAAATTACAAGAGGGAAAAAAATAGTAAATTAGGTGGAGTATTTAAAAAAAATACTTTTGTTGAAATCCGGCGTTGCAGTAAAAAGTTCTGAAAGAAATAAATGTAGGGGTTGCTTATTCCCGCCCTCCAGAAACATAAGACACCACCACAAAATAGCCTTTGACTAGCTGATAATGTGTACCAAAATTGAAATTTCTAAGTGCAACCGTTTTTAAGAAAAAAATAAAAAAACTATATTTTTCCGCCATTTTCAGACTCGAATATCTCAACAGGGAGGACCCAAATTGAAAAATTTTATATGAAGATCCCCCCCTGAAATGGCTTGTGGAACACACTGGTAAAATATTTGACCATCATTCTGGAACACCCTGTATAGTGATTTTCCGAGTTGTTATTCCGTGATTTCGGTAACTGATCAATGCCAGTAACAGAATTAATGTGCATATTCCTAGCTTTAGTTGGGATTCTTTGACCTTTCCTTGATGTTCTGTAGGCAGACCTGCTGTCAGTATCTCTGGGTCCGTCCATATATTGATTTTGGGTC
Organism: Monochamus saltuarius; assembly: GCA_025584915.1. NCBI lineage: Eukaryota > Metazoa > Arthropoda > Insecta > Coleoptera > Cerambycidae > Monochamus > Monochamus saltuarius. The sequence continues at coordinate 45,727,816 of CM046726.1, read as the reverse complement.
CTGTTATTGGTATTACTACTGCTACAGTCGTAACAGTTCCTCGGATAATGATGGTCTTCCAAGGCGTCCTATAGCCGCCTTTGTAACTGGTGGCATCTTCCAACTCTCGGAAAACCGCCGTTATCTGAGAAACGGTTCCGACCGTATAAGTCGTAATACCAACAATTGCACGTGACCATAATTTATTTACCATTCTGAACAACTTTTTCAAGTAACATTTTATTTTCAGCAGAAAAGTCACTTTACCTGAAACCAAAACAGTTTTTACACGGTGCACTATTTCAAATAGAATTATTTAAAAAATGATTATACCTACCGACTATAGCAAGGCATACCTTCTTCAAATAAAACAGGTAGGAGGATCGATTGTTTCGATATTCAGAGATGGATACACTAAACTGCAAAAAAGTTCTGCCATTTAAAAGAAACATGGTGTGCCACAAGTGTCGCCCTCTACTAGTGACGTCAAAATTAGAAATAAATTTGAATTTCTCGCCCGCCAAAACCCCTGATTTACCAATTGTATGTAAATATTTACAAATATCGAAAATAAAATGTTAACTTTGACACCCTGTATCTTTTTTATTATGCGACTTGGGTTATAGGTATTTTATCTCAAATCGATTTATTTTCACTTAAGGAACCAGTGACCTCATTTTTGCTACTTCATTTAAAATACCCTGTACATTACGAGTCACAACTAATGACTGCATGAAGCAATATTTCTCAGAAGTTCCCTTCGGAAAGGACATTCCGCAGTATTCCTTTTATTTTCGCAAAGCGAAGTTTGAAATCGAACCTTTCCCACATGTCCCATAAATCAAACGGCGAAATCTCGATGAAATAGCCCTGCGGATCAGAGGTTAAGCCATACATGCTCATTGTAATATAATAACCGACAACGAAACCAATCAGGTTTCGCAAAGCGGCCCCCCGGTTCCTACACCGTCGCCCGATGAAATGTTAATAGTTCATGGCATCGCTCCATTATTTTAATTGGGGCTGCGGTAATTACAACGTCTGCTTCGGTAATTACAGCTTAAACAAACACACGAACGTCATGAGAAAATCGGCCGGCCATAAGTCGGAAACTGACAGCGCCACGGTGCGGCCGATACGCGATGCAAATCGCGCGCGCCCTGGAAACGGCGAGTCATCTTAATCGAAGGAATGTCTACGGATCTTGTCGTGATATCTACTTTAATAAGAGGTACAGGAAAGCCTCACGATTAGTGATGTACTTACATTGGAACCCATCTGATACGGCAACTAAATTTTGTTTGTCCTCTTCAAATAAAGATACTATTTTTGTCTGCACTGGTATGATTGTATTCCGTACATGTTTACAGTTAGTTTTACTAAATTATCATGGACAGTCCCATAGCGTGTACAAATTGTTAAAGTGTATTATGAAAATGATTTAGAGGTGCGTTTAAATCTGTCACTTCTATCCAGATATATACAGCGTGTCTCATATAAAATTCTCCACCTGAATATTTTTTTTAATATGAAGGTTTGAAAAAAATACAAAAATACGTCGATTTTTTATTTCAGAGGCACATCGAATTACATCTTATTTATTTTGTAGTTGCCACCACTTTGTAGATCGAGGTATCAGCTTTGAATTTTCAAATGGCACTATAGGGCGTGTGCTGTCGAATTTTGATATATCAATATATACAAGGTGTCTGTGAAAGGCTGGAAAATCTCGGAGCTGGAGATGCTGATGACCAAAAAAGTCGATTGAGCCAAATATGTCTTATCCGAATGTTGCTGGTTTCAAGAATACAGGGGGTTCAATGCTAGAATTTAGTTTGGAAATATCTCAATAACTTCGAAACCTGTCGGGAGTATTAAAAAATATTGGCACAATTATGTTGTCTGGCACGGCAGTTTTTGACTAATTTTGACGTCACTAGTAGAGGGCGCCACTTATGGCACATCACATTTTTTTCAAATGGCAGAACTTTTTTGCAGCTTAGTGTATCCATCTGACTATAGAAACAATCGATTCTCCTACCTGTTGTATCTGAAAAAGGTATACCCTGTTGAAGTCGTTAGGAGTAACAGTTTTCGAAATAATCCTATTTGAAATATTTAATGCACCGATTGAAACCTGTTATCGTTTCAGGTAAAGTGCCTTTTCTACTGAAAATTCAGCAAAATGTTACTTGAAAAAGTTGTTCAGAACTGTATGTTATGGGGACGTGCGAAATTTCAAGAAGATCGGCGAGGTTTTATTTTGAAGCCATTTTTCAACAAAACACAAAGATTTTATGAAAGCAAGCCGATCTTTTTGAAATTTTGTACGTCTCCATAATTTACCGTTCTGAACAACTTATTTAAGTGTGGTTTATTCGTTAGCTGAAAAAGTTTTTTTTTTGTAGAAAACAAAATGAATATGCTACAAAAACTGCTTGAATTTTCAATGAGTTGCATCCTGAACCACATTGTTAAGACATTTCGAAAAACTGGATCTTAAGAAATACAATCCTCCTAACGAATTAATGAAAGTAGGAATTTTGGGCTAACTGACCATGAATCCACACTAATCTGTACGACCGTTAGAGCGTATTACAGGAATCCCTCAGTCGAATTTTCATCGGATTTTGCAGAAACATAAACATCCGTACAAAATGCATATTGTGCATTGTTTGAACGAGGATGATGCGGATTGAAGAATAGAATTTTGTGATATCATCTCTAACAGAATTACAGAAAATCAAAATATACTTTACAATATCTGCTTCAGTGATGAGTATACGTTTTATCTCAATGGTACAGTGAATAGGCATAACATTCGTTATTGGTCTGATGAAAACCCTCATTGTGTGGACTCGCACACACTCAGTATCCAGAAAAGCTGAACGTCTAGGCAGGAGGTAATCACATAGTTGGTTCATTTTTTTTTAGATGGCACTTTGACTGGAGCCAGCTACTTACGTTTGTTAGAAGATCATATTGATCCCATGATCACAGAAATTCTGGAGAATGATGGATCTTGTGACGTTCCAACAAAATGGAGCTCTACCCCATTTTGAGCGTTCGGGCTTATTTGGATCAGAGCGTGGGGCTATTGAATGACCAGCTCGGCTCCCGACTTGAGACCAAACGACTTTTTTTTCTGGGGACATCTCAAATCAGTGGGTTTTGCAAGGCAACCTGAAAATCTGGAAAATTTAAAACAACGCGTATTGTAAACGGATGTCGGAATTTAACTCCAGACGTTTTTGCAAATGTAAGGAGATGTTTCATAGAATCCTTAATATTATCTTTGCTTAGCTATTGTGATATTGTGTATGGTCCATGTTTGTCAGCGTGTGATGCCAATAAAATTCAGGTTTTACAGAATTCTTGCATGAGGTTCGCAGAAAAGGTTAAAAGGAGAGATCACATTACTCCGTATTTTTTGAGGAATGAATGGTCTAAAATGGATATGCGCAGGAATATTCATTATTTAAATCTAATACATACAGTCATACATACAAATAACCCACCGTATCTTAGATCTAAGTTGGTGTTCAGTGGTGAGATGCACAGTAGAGACTTGAGAGATGAACTACTGCTACAAGTACCCCTGCACTCATCCTCATTCTTTAAGTCTTCGTATTCCTATTTAGCCGCACACCTTTACAATATGTTGCCAAAGTCAATTAAAATAATTGCAAGAAAAAATTCATATAAATCTAAAATTAGGGAATATTTTACTAGTCAGCTAAGTGTCTAGTTTTTATTCTTTCTGTCTTTTATTTTACGTATTGTACAGAATTACTTGTGTACGCGCACATTTAATCATTGTCATAATCATTGTCACATATGCATTTTTTGTTTAGATATTTGTAAAATTATATCTTTCTTTTGTTATGTTATGTAATTTGTAATAATATATCTCTCTTTGTTCTAATTAGAGCATTGTGTAAAGTGTCGTGATGCTTTTAATTTTTATATGTGACATAATGTTGATATTATGTATTAGTGGTTGGGCCTAAGCAGCCAATGGCTGAGCGCCGCTAAATAAAGACATTTTGATATGATTTGATTTGCAAAAATTTGGAGATTTTGTAATTCACAGTTTGTAATTCCTGTTTGCTGACCACTAAGACTCTGCCCTTAATTTTTTTCCTGTAGAGAGAAGAAAAAGCGGCGCGTAATAAGATCCTCTTTGAGCAGGTTATGACCTTCACATGTTAAGTCAAGACAAATACATGACTCTAATGACCTTAGAATATTATAAATCTCAGCCAAGCATCATTTTGTTCTCTTGTAGTATTTGAAACGTAGGACTACAAACAATTATCATTTTCTTAGTACACTGTCTCAAAGACGTGCGTAATAGAAACAAATTTATTTAGACTTTTGTTGCTCTTCTGACTAGATTTTGACTTCAGAAAATCCTGTATTTTGTAAATGTTTTCATATACGTATCATCAATATTTGTTATAAATACGAGTATAACTGAACATTCACTGGTACTAATGTGTACGCCTCTCACAAATCCTTTATTAAGATAGAAGTATATATTTATTGGGTATTAGATAAATCGGGAGTGTTAACTCGAAAGTGTAATGACCGTTTATTACAGCATTACGACCCAGGCGTACCTTATTCTGATTTTATCAAGTACACAGGGTTATTATTAACACGGCTTATATAAGACATGAGCACACTGATTTTTTTATATATGATATTTGCTGCTGATATCTCAGTAATTATTTTTAAGCATACATAATTACAAAGCCGGCAGTTTTGTTATCGAAATTTCTGAAAGAGCACTGAACTCATTTACTGAAAATGGGTCGCTTTCAAGTTTTCGACTTATGAAATACCACTTTGCAAATAAAAAATGTTTTTTAGCAGCATTCAGACTGTATGACGGCATAAGACTTAAACTTAGAACTGAATAAGTTTTAAATAACGTTAAGATGGAACCAGTACTCGTATGTAAGTAGAATGTCAATAATAATTGTTAACTTAAAATAATCAGTTTAGGTGGAAGAAGTATCACCTATATCTACCTAGTAGTTCCTCTAAGGACTAATATTTTATTAAAATGTACAAGAAAAGACAAGGAAAAAGACAAAAAAAACAACATATTACCGAGAAAGTTGTGGTGGCGTACTTTTCAGACTGAAACATGTTGGTTACAGACCAAAAAAAGCCAGTATGTTTACTAAGAAAGATATATCCCGATTCCTAATTAAGGCGCTAGATGACAGATATTTAATTCGTAAGATAAATTTGGATCATTTTACATGTGTAGGTGCTAAATACCGTTTTGCCTTTTAGGTAGCATTGATATAAAGGATATCGGGCAAATGTAGAAGGGACTAGTTATACAATATGATCATTCCGCAAACAAAAACAAACACAGCGAATATTTACTGTTATAAACAGACAGGATGAAAATATTCATCATTTAGGAATTTACCGCAAGTACATCAACCTTCGGTCAACTAAATTTTCGCATATATTTTTAAATTATTGCAATGGAACCAATGGAATTGCTACAACCAGGTAGTGGGAAAAGGAACAATTAGAAGAATTACTTAAAACTACAAAAGTCTACAAATTATACAGGCCATTTGTTTCACCGGACTTCAACCACCCTTCTCGCGAATAGAGATGTGGCTGTGCTCGGGTTAAAAAGGCATGGGGGCTGGAAATCCTCGACTGTTACCGAAAGCTACGTCGAAGATTCCGTTCAAAATAAATAAATTTGTCTTGATAATGACAACACATCATCCTGCAATACTTCTGAATCATGTGCTGAAACATTACCTGCTACTATAGCTTCTAGTTCACTGGCCTCGATAGCTAATTTTACTTTAAATTAAAATAAAACTGAAACCGAAATCGAAAAAATATGTAGATACTGTTTCAATTTCTGTAATTGTACAAACTCCGCATTTAATTTCAACATCAATAAAATACATTTTTCTTTTAAATCAATTAAATTTTAAAGTGAATTCTAGAAAAACATTCCAAATCAATGCGATGTTAAAAATGTGTATTTTGACACTTATGTACTTACCGTTCCAGAACGGTAAGGGAATTAGTTACCTTTTTGTTAGCCTTTGCAACCAGTAAGCGCATCCTACTGTCGTAAAAACAAACATGGTAAGTGAACTAAAAAAGATTGATCGTACAAAAAAGATATATAACTCCATTTGGAATTTTTAAATTTCTTAGAATGCTGTTTGGTATACAAAACGCTAAATCTTTCAGAGGTTTATAAATAAGGTAAACATTTTGCATTTGCCTACATCGGTGACATTTTAATTTCAAGTAAAATGGATAAAGAACAGATAGATCATTTAACAGGTGTATTTTATTAAAAAATCCAGGTCCTCTATAATTTATATACATACAATAGATTTGTTACTGTTGATCTACCTCTTGCGATTCCAACAATTATTTGTTAAAATTTAATACAAATCTCCCTAACTAGATTTAAAAAATTTCATAACAGAGAATATATTGGAAAAAGTTTAACTAAGACGATAACATCGTCGTTCAAATAAAAAATCGGTATAGAATGATCTTGACACGTAAATAACGACTATCCGAACAAAAGAACAAAACCTGATGCATAATATTTTTAACCTATTTTCAAGTTTACTAGCTTGCTTTAGCTAATTTGTATAGAAAAGTCTGCTTACGCAGCATTTTTAAACACTTTTCCATCCATATTTAAAAACGTTGCCTGACCGTTCCACGGTACAGCATGTGCTGCAAGTCACGAAATCCGAGATTCCATAAACCTTCCCGTCCTAGATTATACAGCACGTCTCGGATTATCCGGCTCTAGCGTGCCTATCCGGTAAAAATGTTCTCTCGTGCATCTATATTTCTCGGCGAAGAATAGATCGATTTAAAATGATAATTTAATTCCATTAGGGTTTGCGCCATCGGTTGGCCAGCCTCGTATATCAATCCCTAATTGGCAGAATAATCATTTTGGGTATTGTAAGGACGTGCAAATGTGAGGGATGATTCAATCCGTGTCAACGAGGTTTACGTAATCCTTTCAGATGTGACTGATATTTAGCAGTATGGTGTATCAAATTATATTTGTTTATTTTTCATCGAAGACGTTTTAAACAAAAATTATATTCAATAATAGTAAAATCAACCTTCTTGCCTTTCTTAAAGTTGACTGATGATACCGACGATCATGATGACGAGTACCACGGTGATGATTATGATAAAGACAGGTGATGATGAGAATGACGATGAATTACTGTTTATTTTTATTATATACAAAAATTATCTGATTTCTCTTATATTTTGTGTACACGTATTTGTACTTGAATATCTTGAAGTGAAATGATCCTTTTCTTTATGTAAGAGTACAACTGCTCTAGCAGTACTCTAATCTATCATGAATAGAAACCGAATACCTACTTTATAACGCAAATATTTGAGATATTTGAATCGTTGATAGAGAGAATGCGACTATCATAAAGTACGCTACAGATGACATTGACATATTCTTATTTCGATCTGACAAAGAAATTAACTAGAAATGTATAATTATTTTTTAAATATTTAGGAATTTTTTAAAATTAATCTTAGATTTAGAGAACTCATTGAAGGTGTAAGAAATAATTTCAAAATTTTTGAATTCGATAAACAGTCCCGTTACCAATAATGTAAATATAATGAATTGGATTGGTTTTCTTAGTATGCAGTGGTTAATATATAATTGAGATACCATAACTCAATATTATACGAAGGAAACATTGTCAGACCATGTTCACATACTTGTAGCATATATAGGTCCAAAAATTAGTGGAAGACTTTGCTGCAATATTACGTTAACATATGACTACATTTACAAGCTTTTACAGTCTTATAATTTAAATAACACATTTGCATATTTTTTCAACAAATTCTAACAGAACTGGTAGCTGTACCTATTTTTGTTAAAATTTGTATGAATTTTTATTAAAATATTTGTTCCAGTAGATGGATCCGTATGCTCTCAGATTATGATATATAGTAATATCTTTAACTAGATCTACTTACAAACGTCGATGACATACAGAGTGTGTTTGAAAGGTTTGAAACTGAGATACTAAAGGCCAAAATATGTCGATTGATCCAAAGTTGGTTTGGTGTCTAGTATCTCTTGTTTCGAGAATTTCCAACCTTTCGAAGATACTCTGTATAAGACAGACGAGGGCAGTGAGAGAGCCGATCCTTATGCCGTTCAAGAAAGATCAATTTTTTAAGTAGCACTTCACGATCCAGTCTATCAAAGGTTTAGATAGGTCTATGTAGATTTCATTTACCTGACCACTGAGATCTGAAATATTGACTAAATTGATTAAAAGGATTGATGATCCTGATGACGATGAAGAGGACGACTATGATGATCATGACATTGTTTTAAATGATTTTTATTCGTGTTTTTTTTAATATTTGTAACGAACTGTCTTTAATATATTCTAAATGTAAGTAGGTCCCTAATTGAGTTGTATTGTAAGTCATGATTTTCTTTCCAGTACGCAATGGTTATTCCTGCGTGCCGGTAGCACTGGCTGAAGGGTTGGACATCAAGCTGAACGCTGCTGTGAGGAAGGTTGAATACAACAGCAGAGGTGTGGAAGTCACGGTTTACAATCCGCGTAATCCATCAACAACAAATACTTATCATGGTAAGTCGATTACTCCCACATTAGTTTCACGATAGTGTCTAATAATTAGTTACTGGATTCTTTGATTATTTGGAGATACAATTAGAAAAACTATACCTTAAATATATAACAATATATTAAATTTACTATTCGACCTGAACGAATACTACTTATAATAAGCATCACATTTAACATTTCCTTAGCATTTTTAAATTTATTATACATTTTTTAAATATCTCCATTTCAAGTTTCAAATTCAGTGGCCGCAACATAAAGGTTTCCAACCTGAGACGTACACTACTTTTAGAGGGGTGAACCGGTGGACTATTAATTGGAATTTTGAGAGATATCACTGATTATGTCGAATCAATAATTATTGATTTTGCTAGGCGCATGTGTAACGGACAACAGCCGGGTTGGAAACCTTTATGTTGCAGCGAATGTACCGGGTGTCCAGCGTAACGCTCTCACTCGATTTGTGGTTTTAATGTCATAGTTACAAAAAAATGTCAAATACAAAAATTATCATTTTTATAGATGATTCGACGTGCCTTAGAAAAAAAAACAATAGAACATCGAATTAAAAAAATTATTTACCGAAGTAAATTTTTTTTTAAATGCAACGCCTTATGTATTTTTTTAAATTCTGAAAAAGCATACAATTCTGATTACATCCATATTATATACTTATATATTTGTTCCAGTGGTTACTGAGATATAAAGGAAAATGTATTGATATATGAGATATATTCGACATTTTCCTTTATATCTCAGTAACTACTGGGACAAATATATAAGTATATCATATTGATGTAATCAGAATTGTATTTCAGAATTTAAAAAAATACATAGTGTTGCATTTAAAAAAAATTGAACTTCGGTAAATAATAGAGCATTTACATGTAGACGGCGCTGCGATCAATGTTAGGTATTAAATCCTAACCTCACAAATATTTGTTATTTAATTTTTGTTGTATCTCAATTTGTGTAAATAAAATAGCCATATAACTATTGTGTACCGCAGTGTTTATCTGTTGCTAATAACAATAAAGATTTCATGTTTCGTAAGTTCCCCAATAATGCTGAAAAAAATGGTTTATAGCAATTGCATCCAGCAAGAAACTAACCCAGTACACAAAGATCTGCTCAAAACATCTTACAGAAGATTGTTATACTATTACTAGCATGGGTAAGTACAAGCATATATGATCTATTTTCGGTGTATATTTTTCATTATTTGATAAGATTTCATTCTTATTTTTAGGACAATGGAAAATTCTCAAAAAACAGCTGTTTCAACATTATATTTACCTGTACACGAAAATACGATACTAATATTGTAAAAAATAATGAACGCATGAAAAGGTACTTGAAAAGGCAAAAACAGGATGAAAATGTAGACAAACTTGCAGATGGAAATATAATAGAAATGTAACACGAGTTCATAGACATGACATAACATGAGTTAAATGTGCTAATACGATTCCTCAAATTGAAAATTACTTGAATGATAATAACGCCGGTAATCCTTAGAGTATAGCAAGTGCATCTATTAGTAACAAGTTATTTAACGATACGGCGATTCAAAATGTTAGTTACAAAAGGGCACAACTAATATCACTCAAATTATTAAATGAAAACCATTTAAAACACCTATCAGGGTTTTTAGCTTTTTCTGTATTGTACTTGTACTGTAATAAAAATACCAAATAAAATCTGCATATGTTTATTATTTATCTATGTCACATGTACATTATTTAAAACAAAGATGTTTTTTATATATTCGTATTTTTTCAGAAACTGGGTATTTAATGTACTTTTTTATTTACTAGGCATATTACATGCAACATTTTTGCAATCTGAGCGACAACTAACCATTTTTCTATCGATTCGTAATATATAAAATTTCAATTCTTTAAAAACAAAGAGGTTTAAAGAATTACCACGAAATAATTTAGGTACTCCAACATTAACAATTTCTGTGTTAAATAACGTTTTATTACTTCTCTTTCCAAATTGCTAATGTAAAATGCAAATAAACAAAGTTATGTGAGGTTAACATAAATAAAATTTAATATATCTTTTGAAGTGATTTTTTTCCTGTTGTCTTTGTGTGTTTAGAAACATTTTATTGATTTATTATAAGTTTTATTTTGATAATACGTATGCAAATTAGATTTACAATCACTATTTGACTTACACAAATTCAAATCAAAAATTATCGAATCATGAACCACAGATTAAATATATATAAATAAGAAAAATCATGAACTAGACCATAGAACATTAATATTAATACCTAACTTTGACGCTAGCGCCCCTAGCGGAATTTAATGACACTGAGTTAATGTAAATGCTCTATTGTTTTAATTCGATGTTCTATTGTTTTCTTCTCAGGCACGTCGAATCATCTATAAAAATGACACAATTTATGTATTTGACATTTTTTTGTAACTATGACATTAAATCCACAAATCGAGTGAGAGCGTTACGCTGGACACCCTGTACATACAAGATTTAACTACGTGCTCAAAGGGACCTAAAAGACAACCAAAAAAATTATTTCGGAATTCTAACTCGATGTTTAAAAAATAGGGCAAGACCGTCTTTTCCTCTGAATAATCGACGAGACAATCATCGGCCAAGATAGCTTAAAAATGTCAACTGCCATACGGTCGTTTTTTACAGCGTTGTCAAATGTAGAAACAACGAAAATTTACTTTTTCATTAATAATTTTACCTGATAGATAACAGTTAATTCGATTAGCCGCAGTAGTTTGCATTTGCTCTTCGTTCTTTCGTTGCATACTACGAAAACTATATTTTCGCTCGTTACAGATCCGTCATAATTATCAACTAACAGAATACACATTCCGTGTTTAATAAAATACTCACTTATTTAAAAAAAAAATTGAAATTTATTGTAAAGGCGGCTACTCACTACGCGGGATTTGCCAAGTACTTGCGAAGTACTTGGGAAGTAGCGAGTAGTATGTACGGCGACTCGCACTCACTTGGACAAGAACTTGCACTTCCCATCGGTTGGCTGAAAATGGGTCCAAGTCAAAGGCAGCGAGTCGATTATTTCCGAGTTTGTTTTGTCTGCGCTACACTATGCGGGCTTTACTTGACGAGTAGCTACAAGTTTCCATGTTGTTTAGCGGCCGATTTGTGTATCTTAAATCTTGAAATGGTGTGGAAAAATGAAGTTTCTTGGTATTTATCAGAAGGAACCTATCATTTGGGATTCATCACATAAGCAGCATAAAAGTAGAAATAACGTAGGTATACGATGCCTGGAAACTAATTCAAACCGAGTTTTTCACAGAATGTGACTTGGAATGTAGCATCGAGGATTTGAAAAAGAAAAGGGACTCTCATATAGCAAAAACAGCTAAAGATGTCGAATCAAAATTCTCGTCCATTTTCAAGTACTCGTCTTTATACTTGCACTTCCCGAAATAAAACTGAAACTTTCAAGTAGGCACGTAGTGTGAACAATTTACTTGGACTCGGACAAGTGCATGCCAAGTATATTCCAAGTCGAGTACTTGGCAAGTCCCGCGTAGTGTGTAGCCGCCTTAAGGTATACCTACCTACTAATGGAATACCCCAAATGCAGCCACGGCAGCCTTTAATCATAAAATCTTATACGATTGCCGTAGCCCTGTTGGATTTGCTTTTGACTCTCGAAAAACAAACAGCACATAACATAGCGTGAACCATATTATAGGGAAATATCTGTACCCGACATAAATCCTTTTATTTAATTACTATAAAACGTTTAACTGAAAATTAGTCACTAAGGCTGAATTGTTTTATGCGAACATTGTCGATTATTGTTAATATTGTTGCTATTAGTAGTAGTAGAATTTAATTTTCTAACAACACAAGAAGTTTAAAAATTTATCGGCGTGAAGAACACTTTACGCTATTGACCTATAGATGACGACTGCATCAAATTCTGTCAAAAATAAAATATCGCATACGGTAATTTGTTTGAAATAATTTTTCAGTACTTTAATTTTTAGAGTATTTCTATGTATTTACAAACAAGCATCTATTCAAATGCCGTGGTGACAGATAAGGTGCTGATTTATGGGGAGTGTGACAAGTGCTTATTATCTTGTGGCAGCATAAAGCCTTGTTCTCATACACGTGAAGTTCGCAGTTTTTGATTTCAATTAATTGGAATAGCGGATGTCTCAATTTTTAATGAATTTCGCAAAATCGGAATATTACCGCTATTATCATCATTATGTGAGGTGGGGATTCACGATCTGTCATGATAGTCAATGACAGTTTATTATGAAATTGAAAATGTTGCCGTTGGCAAAATTCGCTAAAAGTCAAAAGACTGGGATTTTGTATAGGTACATATTTTTACCGTCTAACAGGGCTTCAAGCGAGGACACAGAACTCCAAGAAAATTGAAATAATTGGTTATTATTATATATCAATGTATTCACAAAGGTTGCCTCTAGTGCGTGAGATAATTTCCATTGCTCATAAAATCACAAGAATAATTAAAATAAATGTTAAAATACCTCAATTTTAGCCACACAGTTACTACGACAATATGTCATAATTACGGCAAAATTATCACAGCCACAGCCGCCAAATTACTTCACTCACTAGCCAGGACATATAGGACAACTTGTGTTTCACTTTCAGATTAATATTTATTGGTAATTTTACATTTTGTGTCCTCGAGTAAAATCATAACATATATCACGGCATCCAATTTAAATAAGTATACAGTGTGACCAATGTCAAATAGAAACAGGAAATGGTAGTTTTTATCTAATTTATTTCGTGTTTTTTTTCTAAAAGGTGAAACAATAAAAACCATTCTGTTGCAAAATGCTAAACAAATTGTATTTTCAAGGCCTACCTCGAATTTTTTTTCACTGTGAAATTTTACAAAAACAAAGCATAACATTAATTTCTCAGTTGTTTAATAATTTTTTTAGAGGCAAAATTTTGTTTAACTACTATAAAAATATTTAATAAAATAAAGCCCACATTAAAATTATTATGAGTCTCATTATTAATATTTATTTATTAAATTTGGCACAGGAATGTGGAATCTATTGGTGTAGTTAGATTTGAAGAAAGAAGTTGCTAAATAGTTTTTGTAAAAGTTGAATGTGAAAGAAATTCGAAGTAGGCCTTGACAATAGAAAAAAAATATAATATTTTGCTGCATCCTTTAGAAAAACTTCGAAATAAATCACATAATAAATACCTACTTCTTTCAGGCTTCTCTCCATTTAAAATGGGTTACAATGTAGGTACCTATTTAAATGATTTTATTTTCTTTATGTAACGTTTATAACAAAAGTGGTAGATTGAAAATGAATAATAATTAGACATTCTTTTTCCGTTAGATATTGTTTATTACTACAAGGAGGTGCCGCCAGGCTACCATTGGAGGCCGTTATCACACGCAGATATGATTCTGACAGCCACACCAATTAGAAAGTCGTTTCACGTGGAACGAATGATATTTGTCATGCTTATCTCTAAACGCTTATTCGGCCGTATTCATAAAGTTCTTCCAAACGACGAGCTGATCTCGAGGAATTCACTTGGATGGCTCGAAGCGTGACGAATAATTATTATATAATAAATTAGTGATAGTTGCGTCTAAGTTTCTCATCTCCGGATGTAAAATGGAGCTCACTTTTCTGCGGACTTGCTATCCGCATATCACGAGAAGTAGGTGTGGAACTAATTGCTGTAAAAAATATGTCGCGAATAACGAAATTGCTCAAGCATGTAAAGTAGGAGTATACTTAATAAACATGGTTGCAAGTAGGAGGAACCAGACACGTTGCCTTGATATTATTCTAATCGAGCCTCAAAAATGTAATAGTGTATGGGTATAATTTATGCAGTGTCTGGTCGTGGTCCTGCTGTGGAGATTATAACCGTTTCATAGGTGTTTCTAATTGCGATATTTATAAAGTTCAAGTTTATTAATACTGCGAATATGATGCTTTAATTTTATTTCGTCAAATAAAGGTAAAAACTTTTATTAAAATATGACCAAGTGCAAATATTTTAAGAGAGGATAAATTAAGTGTTAACGGAAATTCCAATATATTTGTAAAGCGAAATTTTTTTTTCGACACTTACACCCATATTTATCGACGTCCGTGATCGTACGTCAGCCGCAAAGTTATAGTCAGAAAATGGCAGTTTTAAAGAAAAACTTTTATTTACAAAATGTCGAAGATTATATAATATGAAACACTATAGTGATTATATCACCTACCTTACTGATATTTCCACAGATTGCAGGATTGCGGTATTCGTGGCCTACCATGCAGTGGCTAACTAATTTACTGATATATCGTCAACAATATGTTTGCCTACAAGCGAATGATAACAATGTAATAGCTAATGTCAATTCTGATATTTTACAGACCCATATGGATGTCCCGCAGGGATCTGTCCTTGGACCGGTGCTCCTCCTCCTGTATGTTAACTCAATAGATTCCGTTCTGGATAAAACTTTCTTCGCGATGTATGCGGACGACCTGGCAGTGATCGTTTCCGATAAACAGGATTTTAATTTCATCGAAAAGTCTAACAAAGAAGTTTTAAACAAATGGTTTAGGGCAATTGATTTACACCTTAATATCGATTAAACTCAGCTATTAAGGTTTTACACGGCGCAAAAAAATGGTGGCAATTTGAGACCATTTGCGAATAGGATGAATCTGGATTGCGATAAAAACTCGGTTAAATTTTTGGTGGTCTATATGGATGAATGTTTTAACTGGAAAGTCCACTGTAATAATTTGGCAAGGGTTATGTCATCTAATTATTATTTATTTACAAATATGAGAGAGGTACTAAGTAAGCCGCAGCTACTTAACCTATATCACGCCTGCATTGAGAGTCGATTGCGCTATGGGATTTGTCTGGGGTTATTTGACGGGTTCTGATTCGGTATTTGTTACGCAGAAAAGGATCGTACGTTGCATTGCAGGTATACCCAGGCTACAGCGATGTAGAAGCGTCTTTCGTAACTATAAAATTTTAACTGTGACGTCGTTATTTATTTTAGAATGTTGTGTATATGTTTTTTAAAATATGGCTAAGTTTAGTAAGTGTAGTAGTATCCATAATTTTAATACCCGTCAAAATAGTGCAATACATGTGCCTTATACTAGGCTTTGTTTAACAGGTAAGGGTCCAGACTATTTGGGACCGAAAATTTAAAATAAGTTACCTGACGATGTAAAATTATGTAATAATTTTGATATATTTAAACGTAAATTAAAAGCGTATTTGCTTAATAAGTGTTTTTACTCGTTGTCTGAGTATTTTGTTTAGGTTAAGTTTTGTGACTAATGCTATACATTCTAATTGTAATGTCCTCTGAGCATAATAAAATTATTCTATTCTAAGAATGTTAAACAATTTTCTGTTTTCTCACTTGTTTACATTCAAACTTGCCAAACATTTACAGTCAAGGCATTACACCAATTAGTCAATGTGGTTCAAAGAGAATCCGGCATACTTTATTCGGAAAATGTATTACGTTGCTATGCCTTTGTCGCACTTCATATAAATCAACACCATATTCGTCATATCGGCATTTGAATGCGAAATACACAAAAAATATGCGAAGACTAAATACTGAAAAATAATTTCAGACACTGTTTGCGATATTTTGTCTTTGACAGAACACAGAATCGGTAAGCAACTAGCGCAAGGCGTATTTCAAGTCTTCCATTTTTAAACTTCTTGTGTTGTTGAGGAATCAAACTGTATTATTATTACTAATAATAGTACTAATATTAATAATAATCGACATGTTTACATAAATTAATTAGTACTATGCTAAACTGTAACTTCGCGAGACTTTTACAGTGTTCTATAAAAACCCTGCCTTTAACCAGTATTCTTTGATAAACAGACATTTTACGTTGCAGTATGCAACCAGCAACACAAAACCCCGACGGATGGTGTAAAATTATTTGTCATAATAATTGAAATTGTGTTTACGGTTTGATTTCCTTCAGTTTTTAATAACTAATTAAATAAAAGGTATTTGTCTCGAGTGCAGATATTTTCCTATAATACGATTCATTCTTGGTTATGTGCAGCTTCTTTTTTTGGATAGCAAATCCAGGGAGCTACGGGTATCGTACAAGATTTTATAATAAATAAAGTACACAGTATTTGTATTTATTATTATTACTGGGTAGTTCTAATGGACCTGTAATGAACTAAAATGTAGTTTTGGCAGTTTGCAATGAAGGAACGGAACACGAATGCAAAATAATGCAGCTAGCCGGACTAACTATTATCTATCTGGTATTATTAGTCGTTATTATAAGATATACCTAATTACCTATATTGTGATCTAAAATTATGATTACAACAAGAGATGTACCCTATTCAGCATTGAGTGAAATCAGAAGTGTTGTATGTACCTATAGTTATAAAATTGATGTCGCTGAAATTCATACCTATATTAGTTATAATATCCAAATTTCCTTATTCTTGTACTGCTACTAGAAGAACTGTACAACAAATCCCAATAATTTGGTGGTTAATGTTGGTGATCTAATATTTATTTATCTATAATTTATATTCGTAAACTTGTGTTGTATTACATGGTACAATAAAATAAGAATTTTATTAAAATTATTCAGGCATTATTTTTGTGACAAACATTTTTTCTATAAGCGTGTCTGAAGGTTTACATTCCCGCATGCATTTTGTTTTCGATAGCTTCATGTAAATATTTGGAAAATGCTTAATTTATAATCTCTATTAGTCTTTATAATATGGCTATGTAGGTAGGTATATCTGCATTAAAGCTATGGCAAATATTTGTATCTGTTTCAAGCAATTATTATGCATGTTTATTCAGAGTATAATATAAAATGTTATACCATTATACCAATGTATAACCATTTGATTTTTGGTTAATTCAACTGTCACACGTTTGACAAACAGCTCTCATACGTTTAACAAAGGTAAAGTGCGGTTTCAGAAAAAGTAATTTAAGTGCTAAAGAAAAAGAAAACAAAACATTACAATGAATTCTTCTAACGAAGAATTTTCATATGCAATATTACAAGCTACTGCTAAGGCGAGTTTGGATTTGCTATCCGATAAATCAAAAGAAACACAGGTCTGAAAAGCAGTATGCACAATTTTTAAGTTAAGAAATATTTTTAGTCTATCTTGCAGACCTGTCACGTTACTCCATGATAGAAAGTGTAGTAAAAATAAAGCAATACACTAAATTCTACAGGATTAACTATGACTAAGTACAAACATTTTAACCACGTGCTCAGGAAGGCCTAGAGGACAGTAAGAAAATTATTCCACAATTTTAGCTTAATAATAAAAAAATGGGACAAAACCCTCTTTTCCTACGCAAAATCGGTGCATATGATAAGCATCGACTGCGATGGCTTAGATCCATAGATAAAGCTTACATCTGTCAACAATATCTACTACCATGCAGTCGTTTGTTTACAGGATTTCTAAATGCAGAAACGACAAAAAATAACATTCTTAGTAATAATACGTTGATAGATAGGTAGGTACAAAGTAACTATTTATTATAACAAAATCGAACGAAAGAAATCAATAATAGAAATCTTTTAATGTACACGCGGCAGTCTTGTCCCATAACCGGCGAACTATATCGTGGGAAAGCATCCGCACCCAACACAAATTTCCTTATTTAATAACTATAAAACGTTTAAAAATTGAAAAAGGCACTAAAAACTGAGGAAGAACACAAAACTACAACGTAAACACATGGTAAACACAGGAATTAAATTATGACTTGACTGGAAATTTTACGGTCGTATTTCTAGTTGCCTACGTTACCTATTCTGATTCTGTAGACGTGTGGCGGACAAGTCGCATAGGCGGCGTTAAATAAGGATTTAATATAATTTCGAAAAAAAAAATGTTTTTCACTTTATAAATAAGTTTGGAATATTTTTGAAGGGTGATTCCATTAATTCTTAATTTTCTCTGTCCCCTCTTAAAATATTTGTACTTAGTCATGGTTAACCCTGTATAAAGTGACGGCTTTCTTAAACAAGAAAAATATTGGATTTTGGGCACGAAAAGCTTTTTTCAATATATATGAATAATATATCTAACTGCTTTAAGCATTGTCATTTCACGATTCATGTAGATGACCTTAAGATGTTTAAACAAATCTGAAGCGAGAGTGAAGATTTTGATCACCTCTATATTTTAAATATATTAGCAGAATCTTATAACTCTTTTAGTTCCGGCGTATGTTACCCATCAGTTTTCGTTGTTCTATATTCAATTTCAACAATCTATGTCAACTCGTTGATATTTTTAATGTTTCTTTGGATAAAGCTCTGTGAGGAAATTTCTAATAGGTACCTACAAATTTTGTATCATTTGATAGCTGTATGTATATACGTTTTTATAGATGCCATAAGTCTGGTTATGCTTAAATTGTACTTCATACCTTTTTATTTAATAGTTTACCCTGTTATTGGGAATTTTAATCCTGTTGGGTTCCCTATCTCTTAAATAAATAAAAAACATTGATAACAAAGGTAAATAGTAAAAATAACGGACTATCATTTCAACCGAACTTACAAATCAAACCACCTTGCAAAACAGTTGCTAAAAACTTGCAAAATGCTGTAAACTATTATTTCGTGATTAATATTAAGAATAATATAATGCCTAGATTAAGAATTGGTTTTCATTTTTTCATAGTACTCCTATGCTCGCGACAAGAATTCAGACGACTTCATATACGGACAAATGAATAATTCATTATATTTTCATCAAAATATTTAAGAAACTGCAACTGATAGTAATAAAAGTATACACTACACTAAAAGTTTATATTATATATTGCACTAAATTGCAAAAAATGCTTGTTTTCAATGCGACCAAATATCAAAAATTACGTTGACAATAAAAACAAATGTGTAACGTTAGCCGTGACGTAAGACGTCTGTATTCTTGACGCGAGTATACGTAATTATTATTAGTTTAATGTTCTTATATTGGTTATACTTTAAATATCACTTTCCACGCTAGTTAGGACAATGATTAGAACAGAACAATAAATCAAATAATTTTCAACAGGTAATATTTCCGAAGTGTCATTTTGGGATGCTGAAAAAAGCAGCTTATTACAAATTATACATATCTGCTAGGACATACAATTTTTGAACTGATCTAAAATTATCTTAATGATTGAACTTCGAAACGAAAATATTTTTTACCACACTAATCTTGTAAGTACAATTTGATTCGCTATTAAGTTATTACTGGAATTAATTTTAAATCAGACCTATAAGTGTTTAACAAAATCATCACGGTTGGTGGTGTGACGCCTACTCTAATTACAACACGGTAAGCTCTACTTCTATTCACGCCCAATCGCATACGATGTTTAATAATTTTCACGCATGACTATCAGGCGCAGATCGCCTCGGTTGAAAGAATGCCGGGAAGAACTATTATTATCTCCCGCCTGTAATGGTGAAAATTAGAATATTTATTTCCTGTGAACATGAATACATTAAATCCAAATTTACAGTTACGAGGATTGGGTCATAATAGTCCTTAGGAAAAGATTCAACGAACAGGAATGTTTACCATTCGAGTAAAAATCTATAAAAGAGTAATAAAAACTGTATAGGCGGATTCGTAATGTGATTTCTGACGTTTTTCGACTAAATCACAGTGTACGTTGTGGGAAATTTCACACTGATGTAGTTTTTTTTACTATCACACATTTATTTCACCATCATTAGGTATAAAATTTGATATAGCCTGGTTTGATTTCCAACTCACTCTACATGGGTGGCTCACAATTGCTTTGGTATCAAATATTTTTTTAGAGGAAATTAATTCAATTTTAAACTTTTACAAGACAATATAACTGTAGCTGTATTGTATAATTTTTGAATAAACTCGGGTACTTTATTATAATAATAAAAAAATATGAAATTTAGTACTATAACTTGTTACTGTTTTTTAAAGGTATTTAAACTAATATGAATCTATTTTCCAACAGATTTTATTAATATATCCATATTTATACTTTTTGATGCCAAATATCTAGGTATGTTAAAGAATAACTCCATAAGAAATGTTGGATTCGATAAATATCTAAAATAAAAATTAATCTTAATGAATGTGATTTCCAAAACTCAATTTTTTTAATTAAAATTTTCAAATTATATCTTTGATCTTGTCTTTGTCTCGCAAGGTAAGATAAGACAAAACTTGAAGAATTGCAAGACAATACAAGATTTTAGAAAAATTTTGCGAAACAAGGCAAGAAATATTGCTGCGGCAAGAAGTTTTGCAAATATAAGAAGGGGTAATATTTTAGTGAACATTAGCTAAAAAAATAAATATTACATTTCTATTGTATATGGATAGCTGCCTAATTTCGGACAGTCATTTATCTAGTAGATCTAAGGTGTTTAAAACCTGAACTACTTCAAAAAGAATTATCACCTCTGATACTCTAGTTCTTCTACAAATCAAAATTCTGAAATCCTCCAATGGATGGTAGTAATAAATACATTGAACAGCTGCAAATAATTTTTTGCAGCTTCAACCTGTAACATATGTAACTGGTGCCGTTTTTTCCAAAACTGCTTGTATTGAATTCTGATATTATTTACCATTTGCCACCGGCATTTTAACCCCAAAATATAGCGTTTCCTAATTTCGGACAGTTAGAAATTAGAAACCGTTTGTTAGGATTACCCTACTACCTCCAAAAGACCCAAAATTGTTTATGGACGATATACATCACTAGACCAAAGTGTAACCATTTCGTATACAGCCTAAAAGAGATCCTGTATTAGACCAGAAGTTATAGTTGAAATATCTTCTTGTAGTGGGTTTGAAAATTTATAAAGGCATGGTAGGCACATCCTATTAAAACCCTTTAGAAGAAAACTTGAAGGAAAAGAAAAGAAAAGAAAGCAGAAAAAATAAAAAACTGCAGTTAAAAATATCAGTCACAAAAATAAAATAATAAAATTTTTAAGTGTCTTAGAGATGGGCGCGTGAAGACTGTATCAATACACAAAAGAAAAAATCATTTACATGTAACTTTCGTTTAAAAATCTTAATTAACATATTTGTGGGACACATAACGATATTTTGATAATATGTCTTGTTTTTTTTGTAGGCTGTGGGATCAATTTTAAAAATTAAAAAGTCACTTTTGCAGGAGTGTTTCCTTTAATTTTCGCTTTGGCGCAAGAACCAAATATATAAATGTTCTTAAAATATATAATTTCAGAAAAAAATCTTCGCGAAATTGGGTGCCTTTCCTCTATATACTTTATTTAAAGGACATCTGGCTTATAAAATTATTTTAAACTCAAAGTTTATTGAGTCTAGGTCTAATTCAGCTGGAATTAATTATAAATGAACTGCCACTTGATTGAAGCAGCTTCAATTCTGATTCGCCTATTTAGTCCATTACTTCTTATTTATTATGTCGATCACTGTCGATGATCGACTATATCGATAGTTACATCTGAGCTCCGAGTGGGACCGTAGCCTACCGAGAGTAACCACCACTGATACCAAATTCGTAATGTGTCCTTTGTAACTGATTCAACTGATTCTTTATGTTCTAAATCTATCTTAGGGAAAAAATCACTGAACTACCATTAATTTGACGTTTTTGCATGCTTCCCAAAGTTGCTACGTTGATTTCTGGCACACCCTGTATACCGACATTTCCGCATATTTACTACTTAAATTATTAATTAGTTCAATGTTATAAAAATTGGTATATGTTTCCTTCAAATAGTTTCACAATTTTATCTGAAAGATCTGCCTGCTACTGAAGCATAAAATGATTACCAGCAACTATAATTTACTTTGTGAAATTCCAATCGGAATGGTCGTTAATATTGTCATTTAAAGTTAGTACATATCAATTTTTAATCTGCTTTCAGGTAGGCAGGTGCGCATTAATGTAGTTCATTTGAAATCATTTGGGAAATATTTTTGGACTATTTGAAACCGTTGTTAACCTTTCTAGGGTGGTCTCTATTTAGCATCGTGTATCTTTCGACTATCATTAATTTTTAGCGGACATTTCCGGACAGACAGAGCCCTAGATTAGGTGATATTAAAACGGATGGAACAAATTGAGCTTAATGGTGATTATTTATATATTTATACCAACCTAATTACGTTTTAATAACTACTACACGCTCCTAATAAAGTGTAGGTACGTAATTGTATAGTTGCAGAGTGAAATTTGATACCAGGAAGTTAGTCTTGGTATATTTTTCTTAAATACTTTAATTTCAGAGTACTAATTTAGTGTTAGGTATTTTAAGTTTAAAATAAAAAATCATTTTATAAATAATACAATAATGAATATCAGTGTTGTCCTAGTGTACTACCATTGGTTATACAGGGTGCTCTACAAGCAATGACAAGCTTTATCAGATGGTAACTAGGTTAATGTCAATCATTGTTTTCTTATACGAACATACATTTATAAGGATTTAAAAAAATATTTCAGTAGTCTGGTAAACAAAAATGATGATTGCTATAACAATGATTATTATATATGTTATTTTGTTTATTCATTTGGCAGTGCTAATTTAAAAATGTATGTATTTACAACTAATGAGTATGTAGATATTATATTGTATATGGGTATTCCAATGGGTACGCCAGACAGCAGCCCAAAAATACCGACGAAGATACCCAAAGAAACATCAACCTGCCCCTCGTAGACTTTGAGAATAAGATAAGTCCGTTCCAAAAAGGCCATTCTTTCTACTAAAGTGAATGTACACAATGAAAAAGATATACATACATACAGGGTTAACTATGACTAAGTACAAAAATTTTAACCACGTGGTCAGGAAGATCTAAAAGACAGTAAAACAAATATTCCAGAATTTTAGCTCGATAAAATAAATGGGTCAAAACCCTCTTTTCTTGCGGAAAGACGGCGCCTATGATACGTATCGACTGAGATGGCTTAGATCCATAGATAAAACAATATCTACTACCATGCGGTCGTTTTTTTGCAGCATTTCTAAATGCAGAAACGACAAAATTTAACATTCTTATTAGTAATAATACTTGATAGATAGGTAGGTAACAGGTATCTAGTTTGCTCCACTATTTTGCATTCGTTTCTCATTATTTACAAACTGGAAAAACTACAACACTTTCATTCATTATAACCACTCACTACCGATAAAACACACTTCCTCTAGGTACAGCTAGATAAAATACCTATTTATTATAACAACATCGAACAAAAGGAATAGATAATAGAAAACTTTTAATTTACCCGCGACAGTCTTGTGCCATAACCTAGAAAACCAAACCGGCCCACTATATTGTCGGAGTAACAATACAACTTTAGCAATTCGTAAAATTAATACCAGATGAATGCAGCTGGTCTGTATTTGTATTAACAATGCTTAAATTATCTTTGTAAGCACTTGAAGTAGATTCAATGATGCAATCTCTCCTCCAAAAACTTTTGTGGCGATTTTTTCTTGTTTTCAAGAGACGTATCAATATAGCCTTCACACACGGTGTTGTACTTCAAACCACCATGCCGTTTTATAGTTAGAAGGTCTGTTCCTGTGTTGGCTAGAAGTGAAGTAGATGATCGTCGAAAACAGTGCCCTGTATATTGTTGAGGCTGTGATGAATTGAGAAAAAAAGCAATGTTGTTTGGCACTACACTAAAAGTATTTATAGGAACAGGGAGTTTGATGCATTTACCACCTCTGTAACCAACAAAATATCTTCCATGATTTACATGACTAGGACTAGGGTGGGGTATTTTCGTATTACTTGGACCATATTTATTTTTTAGATTCTCCCGGTAGTGGGAAATTTTGGTTTTTGTATCTTGTATGAAGATATAAAAAATGTTTCCTCTATTTTTTACGTTTTCTGACAGAAAATTAGTTAACTCGTCCACTCTTAATGCACCTCCAAGTCCAATAATTAAGGCAACCTTAAATTATTTATTTATGAATTTCAAATAGCAAACATTTTCTTGTTCTTGTCTTTGTTAGCGAGAATTTTGTACCATCGGCATCGTGTACAACTTTTGAAATATTCTCTTTCGTTAATATTCTTGACTTTTTTTGGTTTGTATCCCACTGATTGCTTTTTCAGAAAAGCAATTAAATTGTTGAATTTACAGATGTTAACATTTTGCTGCATACAGATTGTAGACCGCAGCATAGAATAGAACGCCCAAAGACTAGATGATTTGTACTTCTTGGATAATTCTTCAAAAAAGATCTTCTTTTGCTTCATATTTTATATTCTTAGATGCACACCAATCAGTGAATCGTTTATAAAATTGTTCGTACTGGGTTCTTGGTTTATCTGGTAACAGTGAAGCTACTGCAGTTGTAGCAGCTTTTTCAATTTTAAGTTTTCTGTCAACACCACCCATGTAAAAACGAAAACTCAATTTTGTTTATAACAAGTTTGACAGGTTACTATATAAATGCCTTTGCTTCTTGATTTTGAATCAAAACATGAACTGGATCTGTTTTTGGATTTTTCTCAATTTAAGGTAGTTGTAGATGAATTTTTTTGTCGTTCTAGATAAAACTTTATATAGTACACGGGGAATAACGGCATTTTTTATTAAATTCGCGAAATTACACTCGCAAATGTCTCATTCATGTATAATAATGCCTATATCTCACTAGTACTATAAATAACTATTAATGCCATCAATTAAAATTAATACCCACTTTCAAAATCACCCCGTATAACGTAAACTTTCATTTATTTTGAGATGCTTTTCTGCACAATTAAATAATTCTTATGGCGGTCTTGATCACTGCTTCTCTAAAATTCGTCGGTTGCATAATATGTATTAGGAGTTAAAACGAGGTCACCAAAGCTGTCTCAGTTAATTCAAAGTGCCGACAACGCAGTGAAACAGTTGGTCTATACGGTGTAAATAACACAAGGGAAGAGTACGTAGTTTATTATTTAATCATCCGGATAAAGACGATTTTTATTTTTCGCGAAATAGCTTCGATTCATAAGGCTTTGAGGGGAATTCTACAGGATTCCCAGGCGTAATTGAGATAATTGCATGACTCCACAATGTATTCAGGGTGTGTGTGCGTATGGTGCTCGCATAAGTAAGCGTTAAAGAGGTAAGTAAAGAGAAGCTGTCCCTGGTGTAACGCAGACAAATGACAGTCGGCGGTTTAGTTTATGGAGCGACCACCGCGGCAGGATTTGATCTTGGAACTAATGGCCACCTCCTTAATGATCGGAATTGTAATCCTGGTGTTTACCGACTTTAATTGGTCGCGTCAGATGCAGAACAGTGTGTTTGACCGTTGTACAAGGATTTATGTGCAAGTTCGTCCTAGTAATGGCTCCCACAGGACTGCATTGTCTCTTGCCGTTGTTGCACGGCCTTCTGTTCATTTCTGCGATCTGCACTGGCCGGATGGTTCGGATGTTTCCGAGACTCGCGGTATTCGGGGAGATGCTCCTTGCAGATTGATGTTAATTAATGTTATGTTTCTTTCTGCTAATGTGGATTCATGTCAAATTCTTCCCTTATTGTTATGGCCATGGGGAATTTTCCATTTGCTGGGACCCGTGTTTACGTGACGTATGTAGCGAAGCGGAGTTGTTTTTCCAGTTTGCCCATAAAAAATCCTTTATTCCAGGCAGGTAATGTTTATTGGGTTTTTATTCAATAAGGCGACGGTTTTTGCTGAATCGGATTTCAGCTTTTACGGAATAGATGCTCGAGAGTGGAAATTTAATGGTGTGTACGCACTAAGTTTATAATTTGTTGGCAATTAGTGTTTTTAATTGTAACAGCTGGCTTCTGTTTCATTAACGATTGTTTTATATTTACTGCAATACCATTACCTGTGCAGGAAAGTGAAATGGCATTTTTATATACAAATAAGTACAAAAACTGTACACTGAAACAATTTCAAAATTATGTAGGTAATACTAAATTCAAATAAATAGCATTAGCATAGCATTTTGGCCGATCTTTTCGAAAAACCAAACGGTGATCTTTAAAGTAGACAAGTAAGTTATGACGCTTTCTAGTTTTTGAAAATATCGAGATAGGGTCATGATTTTAAACTTTAATCAATGTGGATGTGTAAAGGCCGCATGGTATTTCCTCTTTGGTTGCTTTGTATCAGTGTATGGATCCAGGATCAAAATGACGCTTTCCTTCGCTTCTCCTCAACAGGCGTACTATAAGAAAATTTTGAACAAAAAAATGATCTCAAAATACTTTGCGAGAGCTTAAACTAAACATTTTCCCAAACTTTTTTCTTGAGTTGTTGTCAATCAACTTCAATGGTTTCTTTGTTCCACCAGATGCATAACATCAGATCTAAGTAGCATTTTTAACTGCATAAACAGAAAAAGTTTATTAGATATACTTGTTTGCTAAATATTTGTATGTAGCTCGGTCTCTTCCCAAATTATTTTTGCCTTTATCTCTTATTCTCTTGTTAGATTTAGGAAAATAATAGTTATAATAATGTAACATATAAATATAGAATTAGAATAATCCCAAGGTATAAAATTAGAACGATTGAAAATTTACTATCAAATATGGATGTTGCAGCCCGAAATATAAACAAGCGCCGCTGAAAAATTCGATTTTAAAAAACAGTTCAAACAATTCTGTAAATCTCTGCTGACCAAAGAATTACCTATGTATGTACAGGGTGTCCGGAAAAGACGTGTACAACGGAAGACCACAGACTCCTGGGTTCAAAATAAGCCGATTTAGCCCAATTTACTTATTTCCAAAATTGCTTCGTTTAGCCGCTAGAGAGCGCCAAAGTTTGCGAAAATGTTTTGTTTATTCCGAATATCTCGAAAATGACTATCGATTTTAACCATTTTTAGGCCACGCAGTTATAAGTCTAATCGACAAGTTTTGACGTTATTTAGAATCTTTTGCAGTTATTAGAAATGTAAGAAAAATCATGTATCATGCAAATATAAGCACATATTTTTTTAACCTCCTGTACAATTACTCTCAGTTTTTTTTTTGTTAGTAGCTGACTTTATTTAGAAACTTTTTTTATACTTTCAGAATTTTGAATAGATGAGTAGTTTAGTCAGAAAAAATATTTTTCGTATGTCAACAATATCAGCATTCGTTCTGCAACAATGAAGTACCAGAAGTTGGCTCTGTTATTTTAAGTGTCAGTTGTGTGTCAAATCTAATCAGCTACTGAAATTAGTCTCTCGGTGTATTCTTCTTGCTCAATTACTTAGTTACTTTAGATCTTACTTTATTTGTTGTCGTTATTGTTGTGTTTGTTTATTTTTCTCATTTTTCATTATTTCATCATGGATACGTATACATATTCCGAACAAGTAGATATGCTTTTGGTTTATGGATTTTGTCAAGGTAACGGCCGCAAAAGTGTTAGGGTCTACATGGACAGATTCCCTCATCGACGAGTGCCAAATCATCAAACTTTTGCCAACATCGAAAGGCGACTTCGCGAATTTGGTTCCTTCCACCAAATGAATGCGGCTCAAGGGCGTCAACGTACTACGAAAACTATAGAGGTGGAGGAACAAATCCTAGATAAGATAGAAGAGAACCCAAAAATTAGTGCAAGACGCATTGGACATGAAATAGGGACCAAAACATAGTTCATGATGTTTTGAAGTAGAAATTACTACATCTGTACCACATTCAATCGGTACATGAATTGCTACCTATTGACCCCGAAAACGTTTAGCATTTTGTAATTTTATACAAGATCAAAGAGCCCATGATATCAACTTCAGCAAAAACATTTTATTTACAGATGAAGCATGTTTCACTAGGTCAGGCATCATTAATAACCACAACAAACACGTTTATGCTGATGAAAATCCACACTGTACTGAAATAAGACATTTTCAATATGAATTCAGAGTAAACGTGTGGGCGGGAATTATCGACAACTTTATTATTGTCCCGGTTGTGCTTCCACATCGATTGAATGGGGTCAACTATTTAAATTTTTTACAGCAAGTATTAACTAATTTGTTGGACGATTTGACGTTATTACTTCGTCGTAACATGTGGTTTATGCACTATGGTGCACTACCTCATTTTACAATACCCGTTCGTCAATATTTACATAATCTGTATCCTAACAGGTGGATCGGAAGAGGAAACGATGCTCCTATAAAATGGCCACCTCGAGCACCAGACTTAACCCCTTGCGATTTTTTTGTGGGGTGCAGTAAAAACTAAAGTATATGCCTCTGCAGTTAATAATGAAGAGGAATTGTTTAGGCGAATCCAAGACGCAGTTAATATTTTACGAGGTAATGCAGGAATCATGGAGAGGCTGCACTACAACTTCGTAAAACGGATTACTTGTTGCATAAGAGAAAACGGTGGTCACTTTGAGCATTTATTGTAAAGTGATCATAACTCTTGTTATATTTTATTATCTTGTATTTATTAAATAAAATATAAATGAGAGTTTTGGAATTTTCGTTATTTGTTGCAGAACGAATGCTGATATTGTTGACATATGAAAATATTTTTTCTGCCTAAACTACTCATCTATTCAAAATTCTGTGAGTATAAAAAAAGTTTCTAAATAAAGTCAGCTACTAACAAAAAAACTGAGAGTAATTGTACAGGAGGTTAAAAATTATGTGCTTATATTTGCATGATACATGATTTTTCTTACATTTCTAATAACTGCAAAAGATTCCAAATAACGTCAAAAAGTGTCGGTTAGACTTATAACTGCGTAGCCCAAAAATGGTTAAAATCGATCAAGTCGTTTTCGAGATATTCGGAATAAACAAAAAATTTTCGCCAACTTTGGCGCTCTCTAGCGGCTAAACGAAGCAATTTTGGAAATAAGTAAATTGGGCTAAATCGGATTAATTTGAACCCAGGAGTCTGTGGTCTTCCGTTGTACACGTCTTTTCCGGACACCCTGTATATCACACACATTTTCTTATCATTTTTTTACCAATATACCAAGCCAATAATTATTTATAGCCCTACGAAATTTCATGCAATACTGATGTAATAAAATTTTTAATTTTCTATTATAAAATGGCGACCTAAACCATACATTTTGTAAACATGTCTGTTTTTGAAAATAGAAGTTTGAAGTGATACACACCTAAAATTTATACTTAAACTGGCTGAAATTAAAAATATCTAACTCCTTAGTTACATTTATCAAATAAGTTGCAACTGGAACTAATTCATCAACTTTCCGGCCACTTAAATGTGGTAGTAACGCTACAATAACGTTGTTTTGCCACTTTTCTTTAATTCGCCATAACCTGAAAATTGCAATATATGTAGTTTATGTCAATATCTCACACCTCGCGCATTTTTGATAATGGTTCTTGCTACATTTCATAGCTACTGTCACGTCTAAGTAATATGTAAGGGGTATGGCTTGGTTGCCGTTACTTTTAATATGCACTTTAAGATGCTTCTGCTTAGTTTTCATAACGTTTCGGGCACCAAACCGCCCCACCAAAAATTGTAAAACCATTAAGTGATTTTTAATGATGTGGATTACGTACTTACAACTACGCTAAAATAAATTGGAGTTATTTTTGCTATAAGGTAGTAGATTCAGTGATTACTACGTAATAGCCACTTAATTGAAGTTACGGTACCAGTATTCGCTACTATAATGCTACTTAGTAATGGGTACCAACTTTTGCTTTCCAAGCGTTGCATTTCTCTTAGAGCTATGTTTTTACCATTACCCATGTAATATCTGACATACTTGGTCAAAAACAGTTTTACTGGCTAATTTTCGGATTAAAGGACTTAATTCATTAAAACGTTCGAACTAGTTTAACCGATCTTGAAGGACAGGAAGAATCGATTGTGTTATTTTGCCCAACTACTGTGCTCTTCGTAAACACAGAAATGGTTTTGTATCAAACTCAAAACGTTGTGCTCATTTTTTCTACTTGACATTCCTCATTTCCTTTTGCGAACAATATGATTTCTGTACAAATTTACAAGTTGGAAGATTGAATTATATAATAAGAGATATAAAGTCATTCTGTAACTTTATGCCAAGGGTTATGAGTAGCACTCTATTCGGTACAGAGCGACCTGCTAGTGTACTATGATTGCAAATCGGCACGCATAACCTGCGTTAGCTTAAAGTTGCAGAATGGCTTTATATTTCACTCATATTCAATTCATGTATCTGCATAGACTTCAGAATAGATAGATCACTCGTGGGTAGTCTTACTTATGCACACTGATGAGTGCTAATAAGTCCGAAACCAGTCTGTGTCTTGTGTTACTGCAATACTGCAGCGGAGCGGAGCTTCAGTCCGCAGAATAGTTGTTTCTCGTAACATCAAATAATAGCAAGATTAAGATAACATTGACATGTATATGAAACAACTAAATTCCAAGATACTTTGCTATGAAATCCGAAACAATACTGACTTATGTTCATTATTTTATGTTCTGAATTGTTGCAGGAATACAATACTATAAAAAACACTTATGAAAAAGTCTTAATATGATCATTACTTATAGTTATCCTCAGATTATTTTACTTGTTATTGTTCAGTTGTATGTAGACATGTTTAATTTATCAAAACTCTCACTAATCGCAATTTTCCTTTAGCTGACGCCGTGCTGTGTACTCTGCCCTTGGGTGTCCTGAAGCTGAGCGCTACGCCTTCCAGTAACCAATTGAACACCGTCCAGTTTTCGCCACCTCTGCCCGACTGGAAAACCTCCGCTATTCAACGCTTAGGTTTCGGCAATCTGAACAAAGTCGTGCTGTGTTTCGAAAGGATTTTCTGGAATCCTCAAGCTAACCTATTTGGACATGTAGGTAGCACCACCGCCAGTAGAGGTGAACTCTTCTTGTTTTGGAATCTGTATAAGGCGCCGGTGTTGTTGGCTTTAGTAGCTGGAGAAGCTGCTGCCATAATGGAGAACGTAACCGATGATGTTATAGTTGGAAGGTAAGAATATATACATCAGTTTATTTGCATCCAACGAATGTAGAATAGTCTACTTACACATACATATACACATAAACGATCGGAAAGTAAAATCAGACACTCACTGGAAATGACATGCTGATAGTGCATGATATGCTGATATTTTTTTGTGGAGTAGTTGTCAATTGATACAAATTGTATAATAACATTGTTATAGCGTACATATAGATATCCTTCGCGTGATGCTTTGTCACTTGATGTTCCTGTATTGTAGCATATTTGATATATATATATATCTACCTGGTGAATGATCTTTAGTAAAAAATACTGTTGACATTAATCAACACTACAATAGCATATATCTTCTGCAAATGTTCTTTGAAAAGTCTTGATAGTGCCATCTGGATCAACTCAAATTTAATGTGTTCACAATTTATAGAGTATTAACAGCGAATATTACTGCTTAATGATGTACACTTTGGGCGCTGGGCTCTTTTGCCATAGTGTATGCTTAACTGCAGATGTTTCACCATACTTAACAGATGGCATCTTCAGTTCTTCTTGTATTTTGAGCGACGGCTGAGTGGTTACCGCGGTATCTAGGCCGAGCTTTAATACTAGACGGGGCGTCAAGGTTGGTTAGTTCAGTGTTTAGGTTGACTCGTTCAGTCATGATACTGGTTCACGTACGCTCCGGTTCACTTGTTTGTTAAGCAAAGGCATCTAAGTATAACTAATCTTTAATCCCTCGTCCCTGTTCATGTTGTTCGGGTATTGAAACATCTCCAAAGCCTCCCTTCGTGCTATATTATGATACCCATTAGTACGAATCAGCACTCTATTGTTCTCTAATGAGATTCTGTGTCCCTCTTTCCAAGCATGTTCAGTAATGGCGGATTTTTAAAACTAGTACGTGCCTTTTATGTTTTTTCCTGGTTTCTACTGTTAGTTTAGACATTCCCACGTATAATTTGTCACAGTCGCTGCATGGCACCAAATACACTTCCATAGTTTGTAACAGACTGAATTAATATTTCAGCTTGCGGAGTTGCTAACGTATTTTACACGTTGGTGTGAAAGTATTCTGCACGCCTTTTTTACGTTGCATTTTCGTAATTCTGTCACATTGGGGATGTATGGTCTTGGGTCTTGCTGTTTGCTCACGCCGAGGTCTAATGACTCTATCGAAGTATCCATTTGCTAGGAACATGGATGAGAGCGAATCTATTTATTCTTGTGAATGGTCCTCATCAACTAACGTTAATGCACGGTGAACTAAGGTCTTCATGACCGAGCATTTTTGTGCCGGATGATGATTATACTTTCCATGGAGATATCTATTAGGATGTGTATTCTTTCTGTAGATACCGTGTCCCAATACGCCAGAATACTTCCTTTTTACCAGAATATCTAGAAAGAGTAAAGCTTTGTCTTGATTTAAAAATGTTTGTAGAGAGTTTACTCCATACTGCCAAATGAAAGAGTCGTCCACATATCTAACCCAGTACTTAGGAGTTGATCGAAGCGCTTCTTTTTCAAAGCCCATCGCGACATCATTCTTTTGTTCGTAGAATTGTCCATTTCAGATGAACTACCTATCAGGCAAAGCTTAAATAAAGCGATAATTTCAGGGGTTAAGTGTTCGTCTAACAGTTGTAAGCTATCCTGGATCGCAACGTAGGTGAACATCGAGTCCACATCGAAGCTGATCAAGATGTCCTGTGTTACATAATGTTTGAATTTTCCTACCAGTGGTTTTATTGAGTTAGCTAGCTGACATTATAGGTGCGGCTTTTAATGGTGCTGGCAATTGGTCGAAGAGGTGTATTGTCCTTGTAGATCTTCGGTAAATCATACAGTCTTGGAGGAAGTTCTTTGATTAATTTTTTATGCCCATTGGTTGCTTTTAAGAGTATGTTCGTTGGACACAAGTATCATTGCTGATTAGTGCATTAATCTTGTTGTTATAATCCATGGTTTCCAGTAGCGTCGCTTTTGTCTGCTAGTAGTACGATAATGTTCTTGTTGGAGAACCCTGAGTTAAGCATCGACCATGGTAAAACAGCCCAGAAAATATACATCATGTTAAAGATTGTCGCAGTAATTTTGTGATTGGCAGAAACTTGGAACCCCAAACAATTTATATAAGCAGTCTTATTCAACATTAGCAAACTATAGTTTCTTTTCAACTGATGTTTATTCTGGCTTTGCAGATGCATTGCAGTTTTGCGTGGAATATTTGGCCAGTCAGGTGTTCCGCAACCAAAAGAGACGGTGGTGACGCGTTGGAGAGCAGACCCTTGGTCTCGAGGCTCGTACAGTTTCGTAGCCGTCGGAAGTTCTGGTAGCGATTATGACCTGTTGGCTTCTCCAGTCATACCACCAAACCCGCAAGGCGTTTCGGTGACATCTGGACCAGCAAGAGTGTTCTTTGCAGGCGAACACACAATAAGGAACTACCCAGCTACAGTTCACGGGGCATTTTTAAGTGGCCTTCGTGAAGCTAGTCGCATCGCCGATCAAATCATCGGCAATCCTTGCCAACCTCAGCCAGCCGAATAAAAATATGTTTTGGAAATTGTTTGGAAGAATGACTGCCTTAATATTTATAATTTGTATTGCTAAGTTATTTAATAAAGATTTCAATTTTCAATAATATTTATTGCAATTAATTTGACCCCTGACAAATTATAATTTTCTGTATATTGTTGAAAGCGTTGGTGTTAACCACTTAACGCCAGAATGGCTGGTCAGCTTTAAAAGAAGAAACATAAAAATTTTGAACAGAAAAATCAAAGACCTGTTTATGAATTTTATTTAAGGCGGATTGCACGTATTTTGGCAACAAATTTTTAAAATTTAGAAAATCCTAAGACATGGAGAGATTTTTTTTTGAATTTAAAGCCCAAAATTTTTGATAAAAGTTGATACTTAGTTCATGCATATTTGCACAAATCAAAAAATTCTAAAGGAGCGGTCACACTGGAATAGTTAATTTTCTGTAAAGTCTGTTGTAGGCTAGGGAATTATTTTAATTTTTTTTTAAACCTACAACCTTTTGAGACAAGTTTTAGTGCAAGAACATTAAGTCGGGATCGATCTAATGGAAAGCTGACTTGAATTTCAGATTCGCTACTATAATCAATAGTGAGTGGTCCATGTTATAAACCCATTCACAATTTATCACAGTCAGTATAAAAAAGACATGCTGTCTGTATATTTTTCCATAATATTGTCTTGAATTGACAGTTTCTGCTGCAACAAATACTCATGCGCAACGCTTTGACGGATCCACCCGTTCCACCTCCAGCGCTACCATGGGTGTGCACGTAGGAAAATTTCAGGTATATCTTTGCGCTAATTTAATTGTGATTATATTTAATTTATTAGTGATTTCGTGTTTGTGTTGTTAATAATGGAGAGTAATTCAAACTCTGCAGCGTATTCTCAAAATAGTGAGCACCCTAATCTAACAAGTGGGAAATATCGGATGATAAAAACGTGCAAGGAAATAAGGTTCCAGACCAAAATATGAGTATAAATGATGCTGTTATAATATGTAGTTCATTAACAAAAGTATCTGTGAGTAGTGTAAATCGTGCAATAAAGAACGGTAATAGAGATTGACAACGACACAAAACACGCGATTCATTGAACAATTATTGATAGATGGTATTTTAGAAATAAGCCTCTGACACTAAAAAACATTCAGGTTACTATTTAACAGGATGAAACATCGCCTAGATTTTGCGTTATGTGTGACACGAATTTTCGTTTAATGAAACGAAATTGAAAGACTGAAAAAGACTAAGACTAAGACTCTATTGAAAAAGACATACAATGACAAAAATGTGGCACTGTTTTGCCACATATGGAATCTGGTGCTGTGGTTGTAATGGATAATGCACCCTATATGCAAGAGATTAACAAAAGTCAAAATAATAAACAAATATGGGATATAGTTCGAGAAGTAAATAGAAATGATTTAAAAATGAAAAAAATTGAACAAATAAAAAATGAAAATAATGACATTGTTTCCAATTTACAAGATATTACAAATACATTTGTAAAGCATTACAGTAGCGTCGGAAAAAAATTAGCGCAACAAATACGTTCACCAGTATGTAGAATTAGGGATAAAGTTAAACATCTGTCAAATACATTATTTATTGATGCAACTAATGGAATTGAAATTAAAAGTGTAATAAGTTCTCTTAAAAATAATAAAGCTCCAGGGTTAGATGGAATCACGTCAAATATTCTTAAACAAATTTCAGAATATATTGCGCAACCACTCTCTTACTTAATTAATAAAATGATTGAAAAAGGATATTTTCCCGACGTTTTAAAAATAGCCGTAATAAAGCCATTATACAAATCAGGTGATCGATTGCAATGCTCAAATTATAGGCCAATATCATTAATCTCATCTATTGCAAAAATTGTAGAAAAAATCATACATCAAAGAATCTTAAAATTTTTAGATAAATATAATGTGCTTAATGATAGACAATTTGGTTTCAGAGAAGGTAAGTCCACACAAGATGCTCTTGTTTATTTAACTTCAAAAATTCTTGATAAACTTAATTTAGGAAAACCAATTTTGGGTATCTTTGATGACCTAGAAAAAGCTTTCGATACGGTGAGTAATTCTAAGCTGATCGATACTTTAGAATTAGGAGTAATAAGAGGCAAGAGCTATGATCTTGTGAAATCTTATATCAGTAACCGTAAGCAATGTGTTAATATAGAGGGCGTTGTAAGTCGAATGGAAGTGATCGAGTACGGTGTTTCGCAAGGTACAGTATTAGGTCCAATTTTATTTAATATCTATATGAATAATTTGCTTAACCTTGAAATTTCCGGAGACATAATCTGTTTTGCTGACGATACTGTTATACTATTTTCTGAGGATTCTTGGCAAAAAACTTTTAATACTGCTGAAAAGGAATTTCAAAAATAAAAGCGTGGTTTGATTCCCGCATCTTAACACTAAATACATCTAAAACGAAGTATCTACCTTTGCAGTGAGTGAGGCGTCATTACCACTTTTGAAACTATTACAAATTAATATGAACCATGTAAAATTTGAAATACCAGCTGAATCTCAAATTACATATTTAAGGGTAATTTTTGACCATCATTTAAAATAGAATTTTCACATAAAAAAACAACCAAAATTCGAACTCTGTTATCAAAATTTAAACATTTTTGCCGATTTATGAATTAAACGATTTTAATGTCAATATTCTTTGCGTTAGTATAATCTCTACTTAGATACGGCATTGTAGTTTGGGGTGGAGCATATGACATTCACATCAGAAACTTAGAAATATTGCAAAAATGGTTACTAAAGATAATTTTGAAAAGAGCTCGGGACCACTCATCAGATTATCTTTACAAAGATGCAAATGTATTTGACATTCGGCAACTTTATAGTGTTGCAGTTATTACCTACCTTAAGTTAGATGATGGAAAAATCTTCAGAATGCATACTTATTCAACTAGATACATCGGTAACACACCCTTAAGTGTCCCAAAACCCTATAAATCAATAATGCAAAGATCTTTTCTTTTTATTGGACCTCATCTCTATAACAAATTACCCAATGATATTAAGAGAATTAGCGCTATACGTCTATTTAAAGCAAAAACAAAAAAGTGGTTATTTAACTTATCCAGAACATATATACATCAAATAGTTAACAATGAAGTAATATAAAAATTATATCTACTTCTTGCGTGATTGCAAAAATATATATGTATATAAAAAAAAGTTTAGGGAATATACATACACAGATGGAGCATGCTTAAACGCGGACAAGTTTTACTTTTGTGTGCATGCTTCATTCATCGTGTTTATTTACCTGAATGTAATGATTGTTGTATTTGTCAATTGCAATTATTATTATTTTTCTTTCTATATTAATTAATGTTAATTATTATTGTTCATTTTTAATTATAACAAATGGTAAATAAATATTATTATTATTAAAAATATTATTATTATTATAATAGTCGACGGTAGTGTTGTAAGATCGTCACAGTGACATTAACCAGTAATGTATAGTGTGTATGTATAGAGCTCTGTATTATTATAAGTGTTAAAGTGTGATATCTGTGGATTGTGGATCATATAGGTGCAAGTGGGTGGTGGTAGGCCACCGCTGTTTAAAAGGACGACTACTACAAGTCTGTAT
Organism: Monochamus saltuarius; assembly: GCA_025584915.1. Taxonomy (NCBI): domain Eukaryota; kingdom Metazoa; phylum Arthropoda; class Insecta; order Coleoptera; family Cerambycidae; genus Monochamus; species Monochamus saltuarius. The sequence continues at coordinate 45,689,970 of CM046726.1, read as the reverse complement.
AAACTTGTGAGTGAATTATTAAAGTACTAGATTCATTCAACGTCAATTTATTTTAGGTAATTTTGTGTTCTTTGAACTTTCCTCAAGTGACACGCCTACGGAATCTTGCCCTTTACAACCTTCCCCACTCTTTCTACTCAAAGTATGTAAATGAATCACTTTCTACTATTTTGGAAGTTAGGTATTTATAGGAGATTTTTTCAGAAGTTTAAAACTTTTGAAAAAAAAAATAATTCATGAATAGTCCATGAATACTGTCAAAAAATTAAATGGTGTCCTTGTCTATATTTTAGATTGCTGATCACGCTGAAACAGATAGGTTTTGTCATGAAAGCAAAATAAATAAAAAATCTCTAGGAACTGTAAGATCTAATGCAAAATCGACTTCAATTTCAGAATTGTCATTGCTGCTCTTTAAATTCTCCATTCTAGAAAATGAATAAAAACATTTTTTTTTGGGCTTTGAAGGACCACAGTTCTTCTACAAAGCATTATAAGGTATATGTATGTTCATGAGACCTTTTTTTCTTATTTTGATCAGTAGGTACTATCACTTCTTCCTGAAGTCCGTTTCACTATTATTTTACACTCTGTACATTAAAACAGAAATATCCACGTGTAGTATTAATAAATATTCATATAAAATCAATCACAACTCATACAGTATAATAAATATCATGCGGTAAAATTTGCAGCAAAGTATTTGTAAATAAATAAATACCAAATTTAAATTCGACAGTTTCAAATGAACGCCAGATTTATACTTGAATCAGAGCGTTAATCATGCTCCTTCTTGACGTATAAATCACTGCCTGCACTTCGTATTTCTCAATTTGTTTCGCCCGAAGTTTACCAATTTACACTTTGTCTTAGTTACAGGCACGTCTCGAATGCAAACCAACTATGACTGAAATATATTTTTTTGTACGTCCAGTTGGTACAGGGTGATCCACTGAAATTATTACCCTTGTTCTCCGTTCCTTATAACCGATGTTTTATCGCTTAAGTCGCAAAAATAAATGAATATGATATTTATCAAGATACGAAAACATTTAATGTTACGGAATACCTACATTATGAGAATGAACAGTGGCGGCCCGTGGGTTTTTCAAAGGGTGGGCACAAAAAATAAATTTAGATTCATTTAAATGTATTGCAAGAACAGAATGTAATTCTGCAGAAAAGTTAATTAAACCTATATAAATGCCTGGATTTTTGGACAGTCTTCTCATCATGACTTTGCAAGGCTAATTCGAAGGCTCCACAAAAAACTTTATACACATTATTAAACGACGCAAAATGTGACGATTTTTTCCACCTGTTTATTATGTTCTAACCGAGGTCCTAACTTATAGCGCAAATACGCACTATACTCGCGACAAGAATTCAGACAACTTACGTCATACGAACAAATAAATAATTCATTATGTTTTCATCAAAATATTTAAGAAACTGCAACTGATAGTTATAAAACTACATACTCGACTAAAAGTTTGCATTATATATTGCACTAAATTGCAAAAAATGACTGTTTATAACGAGACCAAATATCGAAAATTACGTTGACAATAAAACAAATGTGTAACGTCAGCCGTGACGTAGACGTCTGAATTCTTGACGCGAGTATATCTAATTGTTCACGTATGTCAGTTTTTCCTAAAACACTTTTAAATGAGCCACAGAATTTTCATGTTTTTTGGCCCTATCCGCTATGTGCTTTAAATCGTCAAGTCCGTATTTGGTCCACGCTGTAACTTATGAAACAAACAAAACATAACAATTTATTTGTCACAGAACAACCATATTTCTCGTATATGTTTCTATTAAAAACTCTATTATATGTTCTAGCTTTACTTGTAGATTCGTAATTAATATATAAATCAGTAGGCCTACCTTTCTTTTTAATTAAATATTTTTGATCAAATGGCACTGGATTGTTTTTTATTTTTTATTCAAGCGAAATATATTTGTATATACAAGTACATACTAAACAAAGCAAGCGACTACTGATAACTGAAAACTGAATGCCGGAGGGAGACGGAGTGATGAAGATTGGAGACAGTGGAGACTAGTGGAGAAGGGACAGAGACACGTATTTCAGTGCCCTTTGTCGGCTTTAAATCGGCGAATTTCATTTACTCCGAGGAGTCCCGAACGTCGGAAAATGAGCCACGTTTGGGGACAATTCTTGGGTTCCCAGGAAATAAAGTTTGATATAGTTCGGCCTCTTCTCCTCTGGAAAATCGGCGCCTATGATAAGCTTCCTTCGAGCTGACTTAAATCTGTCTACCATGTGGTCGTTTTGCAGTATACCCAATATTAGAAACGACTCTATCTACTCTTAAAATATTTGTACTTAGTCATAGTTAACCATGTATACACCTTGTATATTCACCTGGCTGAAATGATCAACGATTTTAGAGATAAACTGAGTGAATTAAATGAGACTAGTAGTTTCCGTTGGGTATCAATAGATTTAATATGATTTCAACGTTATACCATTTGAATAAAGAAAATATATAAATTTTATGAAATTTTGAAGATTTTGACCAAGGAAGCTAGCGTTAAATGATGATTTTAAATAGTTTGCATAATTTTATGCATTGCATTTGCAATGTTTTTCTTATAATTAAACATGTGATAGATCTGCCTATCTCTGCTACTTACTAAAAACAAATTCTCAAAAGAATACCTATATAAAAAACGAGAATCCTAAGATATTACTAATTCGGATATACATATTTAACCGCTTATCGAAAGCAGCACTCTTGATTTTTTATTTTCATATTTAAAATACTGAAAACTAGGATGAATTAGATATATAACAATTATTATTGTTTTAAGGATTTCGATACAAACTGGACAACAAGGTACTAAAACACTAAATATCCTATTTCTGATTCAGATTCCATAGAAAAGAAACCTTCCAAAAAACATCTTGCGGAACCCTGTACCAGCTGAAAGACAATTTTGAAGAAAGACTATCAAACACTGTTCCGACCGTGAATTGCTGGCATACATTTATTTATATTACCCGACCCTGTACTTGTAATCCTCTCACTAAGTAGTTGGTAAACAGCAATATGCAAATTTCCATTTTTACGTCCTATGTTAAACAGCGCGAAAAAGGCGTAAAAAACAAATGTAAGTGTTACCGAGCTTATTTAGTCTTTTTCTCCACACCTCGGCAATACTGTTTACATTATCCACGAGTGGAGTGAAACGTTTTTTTTTCCAGCGGACAATACTAGATTGCATTCTCGCCGTTGCTGAAGGAATCTGACCCCGGTGGGTGTTTGGTGACCTCCAATTTAGTTCAGCTTTAAAATGGTAATATCAGATTTCTTGCAAGAGCCAACGGCGAACAATTTTTGGCTGTTACCTTTCTATGAAAAGCCAACAGGAAGCGTTAACCGCTTATATACCATCACAACATGTGAATTTTAATGTTAGCCAATTATTTACTTGTATTTATTTTGGAATATAATGCAACATTCAGTTATACCCCAAATATATACATAAAATTACAAACTGATTGCAGAATATAAGAATCTAACATAACTTTGTACTAAATTAGAGTTTAAAGAGTTAATAATAATAATTTCAAACTTGATGACCTGATTTCATGTCCAATCGAAAACTGTAAAATACTAATCAAACTATCATAAAAAAGAAGTAAAGAAACAATACAAGATTAATTATGTTACAAACTACTAAAAGTAATGATTATACCGGACACAGTTTTAGCTTGAATCCCCAATGTATACCCCTCTTTGGCATAAAAAATTTGTTAGCGGAAATAAAACCATACTTAATGATAGCGAAGCATATATGTATATAGTCATCGTTTGCTAAATCGGTGGTGCTTTATCTGGTTTGTTCAATTGCCCATTTGTAGTGACTCATAGGGTGTGGCAGCACTCTACAATACAACTTATGTAATCGGCCGTAGTTGTCAAGTGTTTGAATCAGTATTTTGACATTTGTTGAAAATTATGACAAAAATGTGAAAATATGAAAATATGTTGAGGTGTACGTTTCTGTTTACATTATCAATTTTAACTTTTTAATTGATGCGTCATAAAATAATCTTGTATTGTGTTTTCTATAGTGAAAGGACAGTTCATTATTAATACGTGTGTACCCAGTTTTCTTAAAAGAGTAAATTATTTAGACAGAATCACTTTGTGTGGGACAAGAATAATATCAAATTAGAGAAGTACTCTTTATTAAGAGGAGCGTTAATATGAAATGTTAAATTCTGATATTTCCCCGACCCTGACGTGTGATTCCAAATAATACCACTGAAAATAGATACACGAATAGTCACAAACACATAGTAACTAAGCTACAAGTAATATAACGCAATCTCAATTACCATTCAGTATTTACATACCATCTGTACTATTTTATGTCTATATTTATCTTATTTGATTAAATAACTTAAGATTGTATTGGCAAATGGAATTTTTGGTCACCATAATTATCTTATTCACGTTCACTTATTATCTCTTTTATTAATTTTGCGCATGGTATTTTGGAGAATCTGTGTACTGATAGTAGAACTTGATGGAACTGCATTCAGAGAGCAATTGCATAATGTAGACTTCAGATTAAGGCAAAAAATTACTGATCTAATATAATAGCTGTATACAGCACACAGCACATAACTAGAATTTATACCTGTAGATTATAATTATTTTAAAGCTGCGTTAATTTTTCTTCTACAACATATATATATTCAAATTCTTCTGTATGAAAATGGTTACTGTAAATTATTTGGTTATCACTTCCCACTCCGCTCTCTTCTTAATTAAGATTCCTTTAGGACACTATGGAAAGTAATAGCCAATTTCCTTTTTTCATTTTGATTTTACAAGTAGCCACAATATAAATTTGACTTCAAGAATTATAACGCTACATAATTTGAGATTTGTGAGATGTAACTGGTCTGCTACTTCCTGCTCGGCCTAAGCGGCTCGACTTGCAGAAAGCGACCTACAACAGCGTAGGTATTTAACCGCAGACCTCTCGCCCTGGGCGATACGCCATTAAGTCTGCAGGAAACAACTACTCCGCGGGCTAATGTACCGACCGGCATTGAATTATACCTGCAGTATCTGTGTGAAACAGCCAAGAACCCTTGTCGGCCACTCCACCAGACATAGACCGGTTTCGGGCTTGTTAGCCGTCATCAGCATGCCATAGGTGAGATGACCGACAATTGAACTGGCTGTTCCTTCATATGTAGTTAGTTTCACATATAAATCGAGTGCAGGTGAGATGTAACTGGTCTGCTACTTCCTGCTCGGCCTAAGCGGCTCTATTTGAGATTTCACATAAAAGAATATATTCTTGCAGCACTGAAATAACAACCAAAATTTAACGGCAACAAATACCAGAACAACAATTGTTACTCCAAAACACGAAAATAAGTCCAGTAACCCAAAAATAATAACACGCGACACAGGGATACTTCTAAAACACAAATAAAAGGCAACATTTATTAGCAAGTAATATTTAACAATTTCTATTCAAATACCAGTGACGTCACTCGTGGGTTTGTGAAAAGGTCAAGCGAAGGGAATCAGCAGAAGAAGGTCCGTCTAAAGCCGGCTTCAGAGAACAACGTAGTGTTGCCATCAGCATTAAGAAACGTGACTTTCAGCCAATTATTAATTATTTGTATTCGTTGTTCGAAGTTAAAAATTTCCAACTTCAACTGTCCAAAGGAGCAACATTTTCCCATAACATAACCAATAAAAACAAAACCAACTTTATAAAATTTTTATTTAGCTGAAATTAAACTGGTGGTAGGGATGTTGCCAGTAACACTACATTGTTCTCTGAAGGAGGTTTAATTCTTCATATTGCCCACAACTTTTGACGTTTGTAAACTGTCAGAAATGGCAGGCATTGTGATTGACATTACCAAATCTCAGGACCTGTACCAGAAAAAGAGGTAATTATACTGTTTCAATAGGGCAATAAAGGTACTAAATGTTGTAAATAATAATACCAAATACTTAATTTGTTAGATCTGAGGTTGTCGAACGCAATGCCCTCTGGATTCGTACGGCCTCGTAACTTAGGCCAGCTAAAATTTTGTCGCCAAAACTGAAACCCTACTTGCCTTTGTTTGTAGGCAACCTCCTCTATTTAGAGATCTTGGATATAACCAATACTACCTATTGTATCTAGTGGTGCCAACCACAAAACGGAATTACGCTCCCTGGCGGTGTTTGACAAAGCAGCACCGCTGTTAATTTTTGACCGCTGCTCCCTCTGTGAAAACCGAACTGAAAATTAAAGTTGCCGTATTTACATAAACTTTTGCTCGTGGCGTAGACCGACCGTCCACCGGCAATCAGAGAGGAGGCAAATTTAACAGCGTAACTTTCATATTGTTAATATCTTTATGATTTATAACTGCCGCGAGAATACGATTATATTGTTTAACGATTTATTAGTAACGAAAATAAATCAACACAAAGCCGATGAGAGGTTATTGAATTTAATCACTTATTTGCAATCATAAATTGCCAATAACAGGTGTCAGATAGCAATGACCTCGCTTAACGAATCCAATCAACCATATAATAATTAACTCCTCAAGCATTGTCTCAGGACGGTCACTTTCCATTCTGAAAGCTGGGTAACTGGACTGGTAAGTTCATTAGCTATGTAAATCGAATTCGCTCCTAAATAATGATTTACTGCTCTCTACCGTTGATGGCAATCGGATAAGGAAGACAATTTTTAGAGGGGCAATTCTGAATAGGTACCTTAATCACACGCAATCGTTACCATCAAGTTCAACAATACCTGCTGTAAACATACGGAACGAACAGAGATGTAAGCTGTAAAATTGTAGCCTAAAAATTGTCTGCGATCCAGTAACATTTTGTGTCTGAAACAGCTTAAGCTGCAATAAAATAATTAATTATTATTATTACTTAACAGTAAGGACAGTGGCAAAACCTATTAGCCCAATAAAATATACAAAGTTACAGTTAATAGCATGTAGGGTAAGCGAAAATTAATAAATAAATACAAAAGGAAAATAAAATGATACTGCAGGAAACAACTACTCCGCGGGCTAATGCCCCGACCGGCATTAAATTACACCTGCAGTATCTGTGTGAACAGCCAAGAACCCTTGTCGGCCACTCCACCAGCCATAGACCGGTTTCGGGCTTGTTAGCCCTCATCAGTATACCATAGGTGAGATGACCGACAATTGAACTGGCTGTTTCTTCATATGTAGGTTCACATATAAATCGAGTGCAGGCGAGATGTAACTGGCCTAAGTGGCTCGACTTGCAGGAAGCGACCTACATTGTCGTAGGTACTTAACCGCAGACCCGAGAGGGAAGTAGCAGACTAGTTACATCTCACCTGCACTCGATTTATATGTGAACCTACATATGAAGAATCAGCCACTTCAATTGTCGGTCATCTTACCTATGGTATACTGATGAGGGCTAACAAGCCCGAAACAGGTCTATGGCTGGTGTCTTGGCTGTTCACACAGATACTGCATGTAATTCAATGCCGGTCGGGGCATTAGCCCGCGGAGTAGTTGTTTGTTGCAGTATCATTTATAGATTTAATGGCACATCGCCCAGGGCGAGAGGTCTGCGGTTAAGTACCTACGACAATGTAGGTCGCTTCCTGCAAGTCTAGCTACTTAGGCCGAGCAGGAAGTAGCAGACCAGTTACATCTCACAAAAGGAAAAGGACAAATACATCAACAGAGAACTAAAATCACAATTGAAATCACAGACGAAAATACGCCAAGCGCGCACTCACTGCACATATTGCGATCATCCACGCATCCAATCTATTTTGAAGGAGTTGGCCAATTGTAACAACAGATAAAGGTAGGCTATTCCAGAGATAAAACACTCTATTTGGCAAGAAGTATGACGTAAAGACGTTTTAAAGTTTTCTTTCGATAATTTAAATTGGTGACCACGTAAACGTTCATTCAGATTTAACCCAAATAAATCCGCAAAAGTTAAACTGTAATGATTTTTTATAATTGTGCATACTTGAATAAGATTATTGCGTAGACATTAGTACACGTAATTTTCAAATCTTAATTTGGGGATCCATTTCGTGAATCTTCTCTGCACCCCCTTCCTATGATTGATTTTGATATATTTCGCCAGGTAAGGAGACCAAATGTTTAAAAGATCTGATCTCAACTCTGGAAACACTTACTTAAGATACGGAGCTGGCTTTTTCAATTGTAGGTATGTTTAAAAATTTATGATGAATTTGCTACATTATATACCAGAGCCTTCAACAATGTCCGACAATCAGATAATCAAATTTAATTTGGCGATAAGGATATTTGATTTTCATAAGTTACATATTCTAAAAATTACAAAGGGTAAGTTATTAACTGAGTCTTAAAAAATCTTTTTCACTACTATTTGTTCAAACGCGTACTTAAATACATTTAATATAATTTGTGTTATGTCAATTTCAGTATTTAAACTTGCAGCTTACTGCACGATATTTCTTGTATACATGTAATTTGTCAGTAGGTCTGTTCATTGGTTCTGGTCACAAGACATTAAAGAAGCAGCGCACTGTCGACATAGCTTTATTCAAATATCACTACATCCTCAAAATATAGGTATACGGGTGGCAGTTTCAAGAAGTTGAATGTTAGGCCCAATTTATTTCCGATAAACAATAAATGGGCAACAAGGAGGATGAACTGAATAATTGATATTTTCAACAAGATGAAGCCACAGCTTTTACTTACTACAGTAGAAAAGAGCAATCTATCAGCAGAAGTTTTATCGTGATGGTTGGAATGGTTGATCTTTAGGAACCATCTGGGGAATTATAAGGAAATTTTAAGTCAGAATTGCCACTTAGTGTAAGTTTGTTTGGTTGCCTATTTTCTTGATCGCGTAGCTCTTGGAAATTAATCGAAACAATAATTAATTTGTTAAATAAGTGTGGAGGTACAAATTATATTGAGAAGTTGTTATTACTATTAAAATATTCTAGTGGAGTGTTCCTAGTAACCAAGGAATAACAATATAAGTATTTTTCCTTTTCAGTAAATCAGGCAGCTTCTATGCCAAATATATTAATACAGTTATACAAAATTAAGAAAAAACAATTGTTTCTGTGCAAGTATAAATTTTAACGCATGCTGTTAGTGTCCAAAATACCATTTTAAGGCACTGGTGTTAAAACGAATTTACTTTTGCCTAAAAGTAAAAAATGTAATTTCCTTTTAACACTGGTGCAAAAATAGAAAACAATTAAAAACATTTAGAGAAAAGAAATATTTATTTAATTAGTTAAATGAACAGTTTGAGAAACTACAATTAGAAGTAGAAGTAACTGTAGTCAATCCCCTTAGTTTTTGTGTCTGGTATATGTACAACTAGTGCTTGTACAGTTTTCTGCATGAGATATGTTTCACCCAGCGTTTCTGTGAAAAATTTGTCGATTTGTTTCCTGGTTAATACTTCCGACTTTTTAAGTTGATATGCTTCGCCCTTTTGCTTCAACAAAGCAACATGCTTGTAATATTTGCTTATGTCCTGATTCTCCATGTTCATCATCGCTTTCAACATAGACTAATTTAACCAAAACGTTCACAATTTTCATATTTTGGACTTTTCTTCAAAGTATATCAAAAACCACTAGTCACTAACATTTTTCAGATCATACCATCTCAAGAAGTGATTGTACAAAAACTCGTACAATTGCTTTGACTTACGTGTTTATAGAAAAAATGGCGTATAATAATGCCTAAAAGTGTTCCAAACTTTGCTTCTCAAAAAATAAAATGGCAGTTTTAGCACTTATATCAGAAATAACTATTATGTGCTTGGGTGTGCGTGCTTCTCTACGTAGATCAAAGAGAAGACTCACCCTACATTAGAATTTGGTTGTCACATTACAACGTCTTCAGCTAAATGAAAATTGCATTTTTCTCTTACATAATCTTCTTTTGTTTGTCCCTCAATAAATATTTTGTTCGTTTATAAAACTGTCTTTAAGTTATGACTTTTTCTGATGTTACTGTAACACAGATTCTTGTTATAATTTATTATATTTGAAAAAGAAAAAGAATTGAGAGATTCCAAATGATGTCAAAATACATTTGCTTAAATTAATCTTTAATAAGGCTTCATATTAAAAGAACTTTAAACAATATTTTAAAAGTACTTTAAAGTGACATTTAGTGGAGATACACTAGGCCATGTTAGAGGTAAATCATTTTAGATAGAAAACAAAGTAGTGGTGACTATATAATTTTGTATAATTCAATAAAAATCGGTTAGTAAATTTAAATAAAAATTCCATATAAAATAATACACGATACACGCACCTTTTGTTGTAACAAAATAAATGGTCTATCATGGGGGCTCTTAAAATTAAGGATGATTTATCTTAATAAAAACACAGATATTCTAAAGACAGTAAGTATCAAATAAATTTTAAGATAATGGCGCAATTGTGTGCATTAATTTATATGTGAGGTGTGATTTATTATCCTGTAATAAATATAATTTATAAACTATATCGCCACTAGTCTTCTATTCTCACGGCAAGCTATGGATAATTTATTATAAATGGAGTTTCACCTTTAATTATATATTTCAGAATGGAACGTATTTGGGTCATAGTGCAACAGTTTCAGATTTCATTAGAAAATAACTGAACTTAACGATAAGAAAAACGACAAAATTTAGTATAGCAGAAACGGGGAAAATTGGAGAGAAAAAAGTTCCTGAGGCAAAATTTGAATAATGATAAAGAGTAGAAAAATAGCAAATAATATGTGAAAAGAACCAGAAGAAATAGGAACCCACCATTTTATTTATTTCTAATTGATAGAATAAAATAACTCAATTTTGTCTATCATTATTTTATGATTTTATATTTAAATTTGCAATTTGTGTATTTTACAAAAAGGTTTACACAAACACACCACAGTTATTAATACTCAAAAATAATGTAAATCAATATTCGCTATACTTTCAAACACTATTATTTTTTTTGAAATTCGAGCCCCTTTGAACGTCACCTAATTTCTGGCGACTTACAAATTATTGTTCCCAACAGAATCACTTCCAATAATAACACAATACAAGATGATGTTGAGTAGAACAAAAATAATGCAAGAAAAATGTAAAAATAATATGGAGCTAACAAAAAGTAGAATAAAATAATAATACTAATACAGAATAAACTGATATTCAGTAACTGCTCTCAAGTCTGCTGTTAAAATACTTAGCTCCTAAAGTTAACAAATTACTCAAGCTACATACGTTAATATCAACTGGTTCACTAATAAAGTTGAAATTATTGTACATTATATATACAGCAGACTTCAAAGCAACATTTGTTCTAACTTATGACAGTAAAATAAATCGTTAATTCGAAAACCAGGTTGCGGAACTCGAATAGCGAGCAAACTTAACGAAGCAGGAGAGTCAATGTTGCCATCAAGTAATTTATGTAGAAATGACAAACTTGCTAATTTTCTACTAGTGCTGCGTGGTTGATTGTAAATCTTTGCAAAAGTAAATAATTATGATCGTATCTCCTTATTGGACAAAAATGGAAAATTCGAAAAGACAAAAGTTTTAAAAATCGACGTTGAATTTTTTCAATCTCTTGGATATGCAAATTATAGTGAGGATACCAAATAAGACTGCAATATTCAAGCTTAGAACGTACTAATGAAAGACACTTAAGAGCGTTTGTATCATTAAATGATGTGTTTCTAAAGAGAAAATAAGCGCTCTATGCACTATTAGCTACTGGAATAACATGGTCAGAGAAAGATAGTTTATTGTCAAAAAGTACACCCAGGTTGTTGACATTACTGCAACACGTTAAAAGTTCTGAATTAATACTATAATCAAAGGTAAGTGGCTGAAATTTGAAAATAAAGATACATACGAGTACCTTATATTTACTTATATTTTAAATAAGGTTACTGTCTACACACCACAACGTTCAGTCCTTGAAGTATAGGACAATTGTCAATACATGAATTGTCAGAAAACAACTTTAAATAGATCATTCACACATAAAACAAGAAGAAGTGGTCCTAAATTTAACCCTTGGGGGACCCCGGAGGTTACTGAACATTTATTTGAACTAAAACTGTTATAAGATACATATAACTTAGGCTGATGTAGGTAGATAAAATGAAGCAAATTGCTACTAAAACCATAGTATTTTAAGTTTTTGGAGAAATAAATATGATTAACATAAAAGGCGATATTGCATCAACCAGGTCATTATTATCCACGTGATTTGAAACCAACCGAGCAAACTCTGGCAAATTAGAATCAGCTGAACGTTTAGACACAAAACCATGCTGATTCCGAGAAATATGAAGTTTGATGTTATTGTACAGAGTCTTCATAAATGATTACAAGCCACGTGAACAGGACTGTGATTCTCGAAGAGCAACTCGTATGCGAATAAATTTCTTGTCTTTCTCAATTGCCGTAGTGAGGAAAAGGATATTCGCATATGAATTGCTCTGCGATTGATTTAAAAATCTCGGCCGTGATCACGTGGCTTGTAATTATTTATGAAGGCACTGTAAATGAAAGTATGAAACGACATCTGAAACTTGATCTCCACTAAATATGTCATTTGACTTTTCTTCATAGGTCACCATTTGATATGATGTCTAAAAACGACGAACATAGATCAAAATCAGAATAACAGAATTTTGTGTAAACTTTCATTTATTTAGATGAATATAGAAGAACAGATTTAGCCTTTCCACGAATAATTGTATTGTTATACAATACTTGACTATAATCCTTTGTAATAAAACTTGGAACTTGATGGTCTCTAGTGATTTTGTTTTTCTGTTTATGCAAAGAGTGAAATCTTCCGTTAATGTTACAATTATTCAAGGTGTTAGGAGAGACAATATCATATAATGAAGATATTGTTACTACTTGCATAACTAGTAAAATTAAAGCAATTCTAACCAAGATAAAATGACTTTTTAGAGTAAGTGCCTTCAGCACAATTAGAATTTCAGTTACAGACTGACAACTAGTGGGAAGTCCTGACGTCGCTCTACCGGCATATCATCAATAAAGACAATAGAAATAGCTGGCACGATTAGAGGTGAAGCGGGCAGCACCTAGGCCCAGCCCGGTAGTCAGTCACAGCCAACTAAATCATGATAGAAGATAAAATCGGCCTGCTACGATGAGATTCCTCGAAACGGCCAGCATTTAAGACGTGTCAATACAGATAACAATGGGATCAATTTTTCAAGTGCGTGCATCGGCTGCCGTCCCGAAACAACAGGATTCCTCGGCCGTGAATCAAAGCCTTTCAATATGCTAATGCGCGGCGGACCGGCCGCATCCATCACCGCGACACTGACATGACAAATCACCGGACCCGGGACCGCCGCCCCCCGGTACCCCGGCGGCGAGCGGGCGCGGGCCAAATTGGTTTTAAACACGAAATCAACAAATACGGCCGCCGTGGCATGCATGCCTGGCTGCCACGTGATTCATAAGTACTAGCACTTCACTCACTAGCTGAAAAACTAAAATTTAATCGACTGGAAGCATTGCACTTTTACACTGAGAAAACAATTTACTAGTGGGTAAAAATACACTTGCTCCAGCAAAAAACTTGTATACAATAGAGAACTGATAAACAATTCAATTATAGCAGATATATCAAGTTTTCTGAAAACCAGTCGTAAGTCATAAGTGAACAGGTGATCTAACTGTGGCTACCAGCAATTATTAAAATTTCTTGCTGGACATGAACTGTGTTGCTAAAATGATTAAAACTTTAACTAAATATATTTCTGATATATTAAGGACAAGTTAACTGTAATGCAGTAATAATTGAACATGCTATACTGAGACAGCAGTACTCTTTAACTTGTAAGTTAGTTGTATTTTAGACAAATACAAGTATATATTTTGTACTTACCTTAAAGTGCATACTAATTCAACATAAATTAAAACGATAATTAGGACACAATTCCAAAAAGTAGGCATATTATGCAATGCATATAATACAAAATAGAATTAAGTTATTACTGAAACATATTTTTTCTACTCTCTACATGGATAATACTATTTTACTCCCTCATTTCAGGAAGCAAAGTAGTACTTTTCCGCCCTCGGGACGCAAACTAATAGAAACTTCAAATAGCTGTAGGAATAGTCTTCTTTTATTGCTACACAAACTTCCTAAAAATGTATAATAATGCTTTTGTTTGTCTTTTTAAAGTGAGAATATCACTTCCAGTATTGACTAATAACGTAGCTGAAGTACGACGGAAACTGTGTCCAGTATAACCTTTCAAATCATCCAAATTTTAAAATATTGCTATTCTGTATAGAATTTTGGCAATTGTGTTTTTGCCAATTACCTGGTTTGTACATTACTCTTTAACATAAGTTTTAGAGGATCTACAGTCTACATATATTTTCTATACATATCCAATTCCGCTTATAATCTCATTTGTTATTGTAAATGTCCTTTTGATGTTGAGCCACCAAAATATCGCTTTTACCACTGATATCCTCAAGTACCATATTAACTAATTCATCGCTACGACATGCTCCAGCAATTCCAAATATAAACACGACCTGAAAAAGGAAAAATACATGTATGACCTGAACAACCTAAAATGTCACTTAATTGTAATTTTTTAAATACTTTCTAATAAAAAACGTTGCGTTACGTTTTTTTTTTTTATTAAACAATCAATCTTACCTTCATATGTAAGTTTCATCTGGAGTTTCTGCAATAAACTTGTTGATATCCTCACTTCAAAAAGTATTGGCTTTCTTGGCTTTATATCCAGCAGACTTTCTTTTTAAAAAAGCTACTAATTTAGGAAACTTAATGTCGACATTGTCTTTAATTTTTAGTTTAGATCGCAACATGCTATATTTGCTACACAATGTTGAAGACTTCAAATCAGCGTATTTTTTTGAAAAGTAAAATAGGACCACTTCTTCTCATATTTTTCTTATTTGCCTTATCGAAACCACGTTCGCTTCTTCCAGAATATATTGAGGAACTTCATCTTCACATTCGGAATACATTATTATAAACTATTGGGAAGATTCTTTATTTTGTAAACAAGAAGCAACCTTGGCAACGTTCGATGTACTTTGATTTTTAACAATATTTACTTATATAAAATTATGACATTTTGACATACTTGGTTGTTTGTTTGTCATGCATAAGAAAATATAGTATATGTAAAACCAACTGTGAATAGTAGTAGAAAAAATTATATGTATTATACAGGAGCTAAGTGCCATTTCCTCCCATGGGTATTGAACAAACTATCCGCTGGAGGAAATTATGCAATATGCTCCCTTGTTATACAAATAGCTGTTTCCTACGATCATGCGGATAAGTGTACTTTTCCTCATCATTTTTGTTACGTTATTGAGTTGGCCTATTGTTGAGGCAATGCTTGTGCCCAAGGTAATTCAGTGGATGCAGGAAACATTAAGCGAAAAAGTTTGCGCTAGAGTTTTCTCAAGGTAAATGGCAGTAAAGCTGCTGCGACGCTAAATTGCGCTGAACACAAGTAATCACCGATAAATATTCCTGTCGTTTCCATAACAACATGCAGCTTTGATTATTAATATTTTATTACATAAGCTCTCTAATTTTCAATCAGATTGATTTATTTTTCACTTCTCTTCGTGACAAAGGAAAATGAGTGAGGAGTCTCTCAATGATGTTCCGACAGAGATATTTCAGACCGTTAATGATGTAAGTAATGTATTAATTCTTGCAAAATCGGGAATTTGCTACAAAAATAGCTTGTTGCCTTCGACCAATGATGTATGGAGAAGAACACTTCATATTTAAAAGAAGAGGTATTTTTGGCCTAGTTCCACGATATTGCAAAACGTATCACTCCCTCAACTCTATGGTCAAAGTATTCGGTGTTGAAACTATACTTCAAAGTAACGAAGGGCATTGATATTAGAAAATATCTCAAGCTAACATATTTGAACAAATCAAATGTTGGTTATTAGCCAATAAATTAGGTATTAGAAAGAAAGGAGAAAGAAAATTGTCTTTTAAATGCCCCATACAAGGTACGAGTTATCTTCTATATCATGATGATCCACGATATAGAAGAGGGATGTGCTTATTATTACCATACCAAACCCGAAAACCAATGTTTCAAGAACATTTATGGCAAACAACGAAGAAACAAATATGTCGATATCTATCGAAGTGGTTATTTTGCGTCCTAGAGATAGCCTTCACGATCGGTGGCAGAAATATAGCTCAGCTGAAAGAGATAACGATGATCTGTAAAATCCAGATTTTAGGAGCTTAGCTTGGTAACGCCTCCAATTTTAATTTTTTTGGAAAAACTAGCGGTGCTATATATTTAGGGACGTTGTCTGCTTTAAAACCTTTTTTGAGGGATACATTTTTTCATTTAGACGAACAGTTTCAAAGAAAAAGGAGTCGCCAGAGTTCCCTCCAATACACAAAAAAATAGAGACGTTACAGTTGTGTCCGCATAAAAAATTGAAGAACAATCCCTAAGAGCTGGTGAATCACGTATAAAACATAATAATTGAAACAGAAAGTGACGAAAGATATAAACTAAAATAATCATGTGTCTCAATAAATTGGATAATTGAAATACAATACAAAATTACGAGAATCTTACAATATTCAAGACCTATACACATATTTGGAAAATTGTCATAATAATTTTTTTTTTCTACCGAATGGAAAGGTAGTTTAACATATAAAATAATAATTAATTCTGAATTTGATGATAAACGTAGGTTAACTAGTTTTTACTTGAAAAAATCTGCCACAAACAGACATTAGATCGAACAATGAAACATAAGATTTACATGCAAAACTACAGTAGATTCGCCATAAACTCTACTATTTCTACTCTACTCAAATGTCTGAACAAATTTTTCAAAATCCTACATACAGGATTTTTGTGGATAAACAAAATTTAAAAAAATATATGCCACCAGACTTGTATCTCTGTTTCGCTTATAACTTTAGTGGATTAAATGAAGTAAGTAGAATACCCATACCGAATTTTACTTTAATATACAGAGTGGTTCGCATTTTATGGCAAGTTAAAGAAAAAATCGGTAAACCGCCTTGTACCTCGGTAACGACAGTTGTTAGAACCATCAACAACAGATTTTTTGAGGTCTCCTGGATGTCTTATATTTACTGTTAACGTATGTAAATTTTCGAATGAAACACTCTGTATAACAAAAGGTAAAAATCTACTATATAGGTATATCATATTTTTTTGTTGGAAATACAAAATTAAACGCAATATAATCATTCAACGCGTAAGCAATCATTGGCGGAGAAATTTATTTTTTTATAATTCAGTTGTCGGAAAATAACTTCATTGCCAACTTAATTTAGAAAAAGCAACAAGTTATTTAACGTTCTGTAAATCTACATATTCAAATTTTTTAGATACAAGAGGTACACTAATAGATACCATAATTTAGATTAAATTAAAGGTTTTTCAACAATACTCTATAATTAACTTGTCGGGAGAACAAACATTCTCATGAAGATTCGAGTTTAGCGCCCATTTAATTAAAATTAAGAGGTAATTTTGAATACGTAATAGCACCATTGAGATAAATTAAAATATCATTTAATTATCAAAAAGTCGGAGATAAGAGAATTCCGATTGTTATCTTGTAAATTAACCGTATGGGCATGAAATTTGTGTTAGACGCTATTAACTTATTTGAAGAATTTAAAATTAGTTTCCATTAGACCCATTTCATGTAGTACAACGTATGTTGAAAACTTGCATGGAAAAGCTTTTTAAATATTTCTTTCATACTCTCATACGAAAGTAGATAATTAATTTAATGTATTTCTTGATAAAAATAAGTAGCAATTTTAGAGACAATATTATTTTCCATATTTCATTTTGGATACAAATATAGGGTGTGGTTACGTGTATAGCATCTCGGAGTTTTTTAATTTATGCTGAAGTAAGACAAAAAGCTCTAGCAGCTTTTCGTTTGTATACAGAACCATGTCATAGTAGCCAAATGCAGCTACTTTTACCGCGGTAGTGCAACGCGGGCGTAACACGGGAAATTTGCTATCTAATGGTGAACGAGGTTCAGGGCGTCCATTTTAGAAATTGTTGAATACAATCCCCTAATAAGTACCAGGCATCGCTCATCAGGTACGGGGAATGTCCCAATCAACAGTGTGGAGTATCATACACGAGGCTCAGTTATATCCGTACCATATAGTATGTCCAAGCATTAATACCAAAGGATTATTCTTAACGAATTAAATTATGAGAATGATTGCTGCAACAAAATTCTTAAAATCCCAGATTTACGGCTGACATGATAGTTACAGATGAAGCTATTTTTACACGGAATCGGATGTACAACATTCATAATACTCTTGTCTGGGATGTTGAAAATCCACATGCGATTCAACGGGATCATTTCCAACAACGCTTTTTTTTAATGTTTGTGCAGGTATTGTCGATGAGTGCTTGATTGGACTACTCATATTACCTAACCGAGCAGATGGGATTCAGTACTTGGAGCTCCTTTGAAATGATCTGCCTGGATTTGTCTTGCCCCTTGCTATCCGACTCCGAATGTAGTTCTTGCACAATGGTGCTCCATCCCATTTTCGATAAAATGTTCGGGAGTACCTCAATGAAGTTCAAGAGAAGAAGAATTGAACTAAGACGCCAAAATAACTTGATTTTAGTCATAGAGCATGCAATAGTCCTCGGTTTAAGCCTTGGGCTATTATCTTCGCGTGTCTTAAATGGCCACTTAACGCCCTTGATATATAAATAACTATTATTGCAAGTTAATTTTGAATCAAAATACACACCTACAAACTTTACACTGTCAGAATTATTTGCATCATTCAGGCTGCAAAGGTTATTGTTTCTGTCTTAGATTATGGTAGGTCTGTAGATAATTACTAAGAAGTTAATTATTTGCTACCGACTGTGTCTGAGGCATATTATTAAGCAAAGTAGATATGTTAGAATTAGATATAGATACACTGTCATCTACAAACAGAATCCTCAAAACAATGCTACCAAAAATATTAGAAAAGTTGTTAATGTAGAAAAAAAATAACAAAGGACCTAAGACCGAACCTTGAGGGACTTATTTGAGGGTTTTAATTTTCATATATTTAGTTTAATTATAAGCAACATTGAAATGTGTTAAACAAGTAAGAAGACAATAAACAGACGCTCTCTTTTCTAATATAGAAAATGTGGACCATAAACAACTGTTAGGAGCAGATGAGCAGAATCTGTGGCAAACATGCAACTGGAAATCTCTTGTCAAGGAAGTAATGACACGTTTGCTGCAGAGCGCGCACTCGGCAAGAACTGACAAGCCAGAGCGGTCGCCCAAGAATCAACAGAATCTCCGCTAATAACAAAGGAGAGGATCGCCGGTCAGATAAACCGAGTTATTTCATATTTCAACAAAACGAGCTCGCCATCATCATATATAATTAGCCCCTAGCCATAACATAAATTATGATGTTAGCGTTTTATAGGAAACAAGCGAAACTTTGATTTATTTATTCCAGGAAAGGTACGGTGCTCTGCTGTAAATATGCTTTTGAGAGGCTGTTATCCTATTACCGATACCTCAATTATTTCGTTATTGCTATAAATTACGGATGGTTATTTGCTTTGGTCTGTGATAGAGACTGGCACTGTTGACCCTTGTTATTTATGTAAACATAAGTGATTTGGTATGCTAAAAATGTAAATGGTCGATGATGGATTGTACTTAATTATGCTAAAGAATGAGAAATATGTATTTTATTTGCAGAATGAGTTCAAATTATAGATACAGCATGGTTCATAAATAATGTATACAAATTATAAGAACTTCTTGATAATATTTGGGGTAAAAATTCTTATTATTAGATTTAAAAGAGGCCAAAATATGAATGCCGGTCCTGTGTTATGTACGAAACGACCATTCTATTATCTGGTGTATTGATAGATAGACTGATGACCTACCTAAATACTTTATAGCGGAAGAAAAGAATAACACCATGACACAAATATGAATGGAAGAATGAGAAATATATTTTTAAAAGAGTATTTTGACTAAAATTAGTGTAAAATTAATGTATGAATAATGTGTGAATAAAAAGACAACTTCTTCGACTCAAATAATCTTCAGTAGTTAAAGTCAATAATTCAACAGAACCATTTGTAATATCATAATCGGTGGAAAAATTGATGCGTTGGGTTTTATTGAAATTTAATTTAAGATTATTATTTACAAACCATCCGTTGGCCTTATTTTCCATTTCAGTAAGAGGTTGTAAAGAAACTACATTGTTATTACTGCAAATTAAATAAGTATAGTCAGCGTAACGGATACATTGTTTGGGAGACAAACAAAATGGAAAGTAACTCATATAAATTGTAAAAAGTAGAGGCCCTAGAGCAGAACCTTGAGGCACCCGACTCTCTCCAGCAGTCAAATCGAATATGACACTTTTCAGAGCCACATATGGAAGCAAGATAAGATCTGAAGAGCTATAATCGTATCCCTCTAAGGCCGAAAGACTGAAAAATTAGGCAGCATGCACCATCGATGGACCTGTTCTAAAACCAAATTTACACTGCATAACGACTTGTTCGAAACAAAATAATTTCTCTTAATATTTTTAAATATGTTCAAAGAATGATGCAACTGAGAGAGCATCATAGTCATTAGGAAAATTTACATTAGCCTTTTCAAAAATAGGGACCATAAAAATTTACTTGAATTATTATAAAGGTATTTAATTTAATAATAATAATTACAAAATGTCAACAAAATTTTCGAAAATCTGAATACATTTTGCGGGAGACAAACAAATGGAAAGATATTCATAAAAGCGATGAAATGTAGAGTCCCCAAAGCAGAACTTTGAGGCATCCTACACTCTACAGCAGCCAAATCGGACACATAGAAGCAAGCTAACATCTGATGAGTTATAATCGTATACCTCTAACATATTGCTGAAAAATAGGCAACATGCACCATCGAAAGACCTGTTCTAGAGCCAAACTTACACAGCATCTTGTTCAAAGCAAAATAATTTGTCAAACATTTGTTAGTTATAATTTCATATATCTTTCCAAAAAATGGTAGAACTCAGATAGGATGATAGTCATTAGGGAATTTTACATTACCCTTTTTAAAATACATTTATAATAATGATAAACAATATTCGATGTTAACAAAATCTTCAAAAATCTGAATACATTCTTCGGGATACAAA
The DNA here is from genome assembly GCA_025584915.1 of Monochamus saltuarius. Taxonomy (NCBI): domain Eukaryota; kingdom Metazoa; phylum Arthropoda; class Insecta; order Coleoptera; family Cerambycidae; genus Monochamus; species Monochamus saltuarius. The sequence continues at coordinate 45,668,634 of CM046726.1, read as the reverse complement.
CAGATGGAAAGTCATTCAAATTATGAAAAGTAAAGGCTCCAAAGGAGAACTTTGAGGCACCCTACACTCTACAGCAGCCAAATCGGATATACTACTTTTCATAACCACACATGGAAGCAAGGTAACATCTGATGAATTCTAATCGTATCCTTCTAACGCTATAACGAAAAAGTAGAGAGCATGCTGTTCTAAAGCCAAATTTACACTGCATAACAACTTGTTCGAAACAAAATAATTTGTCAAACATTTGTTAATTATAATTTCATATATTTTCCCAAAAAATAATACAACTCAGATATCCATTAGGGAAATTTACATTGGCCTTTTTAAAAATAGGAACCATCAAAATTGACTTGAATTATTTTAAATACCTTTATAATAATGACAAGCAATATTCGATGTCAACAAAATTTTCGAAATTGTGAATACATTTTTCGGGAAACAACAAATGGAAAGTCATTCATAAAAACGATGAAATGTAGAGTCCTATGTGTCACATGCAAGGTAAGATCTGAAGAGCTTTAATCGTATCCTTCTAATGCCATGCCTTTGGTTCGAATACTTTGAAAAACGATATATTTTTGGATTTTGCGTACGTAAGGCAGGACAAATTTACAAGAGGATATTTTGAGCGAATTCTGCAGAAAGAACTTTGGTACTTCTAGCAGCCTTCATTTATGGGGGCTCACGTTCCTCTAGCATGACATGACCCTGCGCTACTACTTCTGGGAACGCTTCCAACAGGATAGCCTGTATCTATCAATTTAAGATACCACAATACTTGTGACTAAATTTGAAAGATGAGCAGTTTTCACACAGACTATAAATATTTTAAATCAAAAGATTTCATTAGCTCCAATATCTTAGTTTCTCCAACAGATATATTATAAAGCCTATTGCTTTTGATTTCAAAGCTACCGCTAGATTAGAACATAATTGATACTTCCTCGTAGTAATAAATTGAACTTGATTAAATTTGTAAGACGATTAACAAAAAACATGTTATTAATACATAAATTTAAGAAAACGACAATATCATTTGGCTTATTACTTTTTAATAGCAGGCATGCCTTCGGGATGATTGAAGTAATTAATCATTATTTTACGGTCAGTTTTTTGTGGTCCTTCTTCGGCTTTTGAGAAATTAGAAGCAATTATTTTATCCATTTCATACATTACGATCGGAATTGCTCCTGAAAGCCATATCGAATCATTAAAAAATGTTATATTGTTTTAGAGATGTGTTACTTACACTTTCCGCTTAGGTATGCGCTGCTCTGGTCAGTGATTAATTAACGAAATTTTATATTTCTATTATGGTAACGATAATGTAAGTGTTTGCATCAAGTAGGCGGATACATGGTCGAGAATTTGACAGAGCGTTTTAATTAAAGGCAATTTATTTTGACAAGCGTTACTAAACTTTGAAAAACACGTTTATTAGATAACAATTTTAACGTTATTAATTTCGATGCACAACAGAGATAAGTAACGGGTCTTTTCACTGACTTTTACCTAGAAGTGAAAGTAATGGATACAAAAAAATGAGAAGTAGTGTTAAACAACAGATGCAAGTGTATCAAGCACATCTTACTGGCGATTATTATAGACAATAGGAAATTCGAAAAAGCCATGAAAATAGAATTGAAAATAATGTTTAAAAATAATCGCCCTATAATTGATGTTTTGTTCACTCTTGCGACTGTGGATAAAACGTTGTTTTAGTCGCGTTTTATCCAATCAAGGAAATGAAACATTCTTGTATGAATAAAATCTGTCTACAATATTTTTGGAGTAAATAACTATTTGATTCACGAGGACAAGTGAACGAACTAACAAAATATGATGTACATTTTACTTATACAGTTACATTAATATTTCTTTGACGTATTTCTGAAAAGTTTACAAAAGTTGGATGAACAAATAAAAATTATATCCAAGAGGAATGCAAAATTGTGCAACTACTAACATAAGTCAGATTTATAATTTCCTGTTTCATATGTATATAGTACATAATTGATGTTAGCAATTATGGTATTGATTATTATGTATATTCATTCCACATTTGGAAGATCCACAAACTGTTTTCCACAACCAAAGCAAAAAACATCTTAATTTCTCTTACTATCTTTGCTGTTCCTTTTCTTTTCGTATTTTTTGTTTTTTTTTCATTCTACTATGTTTTTTAAATATTATTTCATTTTCCATCATAAATTTTTTGTTTACAGTATTATTTCTGGTTTGAACTTATATACATTTCTTATAAGGATTCGTCTCGTTAATATTTCTTCTGACTGTGTGCTCTTCGGTGCTGTTTGCTTGTTAATGTAGGAAAGAATTCAACTTCTTCAGGTTTTATAGAACAACTTCTGTATTTTACATACTGAATGAACAAATCTTCTGTTTTTCATATCTAGCCAATAATTCATGTGACTTAGTACTAATGAATCGTAAACTACAACTTTCATATCACGATTTAAAAACAATCGGTTGGCATATATAGCTTTAAGAGCCATGTAGCTCCTTTGCAAACATCTGTTAATGTATTGTCAAAAGCTCAAGTCTTGTGCTACTGTTAATCCAAGGTAATATTAGGACCATTTATAACAATTTAATTGTCAACCTGTTTCACAAAATGCAATCGTTCTCTTTATAATAATAGATTTGCTTCCATTAATGTGTAAAGGATATACCTACCTGAGCCAATATAGCAAAATTATTTAAATCATAATTAACTGCTGATACTTTCATCAGGTGTAAATGACAAAAAAAAAAAGAAAATTTGTCATAATTAAATGAGACTAAATATTGATAAGTACTGTGTTTAAAACTTGATATAGTATAGTTGATGTTATCGTATTTTTCATCGTTCAAAAAAATGTTTTATCAAAAAAAAAATATAGTAAGCTTTACACCCTTTAGAATTTCATTTCTATTATGAAATTAAAAGTATAACAAAATTTGGAAACTAAATATGAAAGGGGTGGTTTATATGTATATATCCATTTTTTGAAATAACATATAGGCATAAGAAGATATTGGTACTCTTATTCTTTAATGTATTAGGCGTCAGGTTTAGCATGTTGCCACAAGATCTAGCTACGGTCTGCATTACATCTATTCATAAGGTTAATGACAGTTTGCTGTAAGTCTGTAAGTGTTTACACATATTTGGTTTACAGACAGCTATTTTTTCTGACGCACCTTATGTAAATAATTAAATATACTACTCTATAAAAGAATACAATATACAGGGTGTCTGTAAAAGGTCTTTACAAAAACATACCACATATTCCTTAGACCAAAATAAGTCGATTTAAGTAAAATTACCTTAGTACAAAGTTGCTTCGTTTGGGCTCCAGAGGGCCTTGAAGTTACAATTTTTAAATCGTTTTTCCCATATAAATTTAAAACGGCATATGCAATTTTGCTGAAATTTGGTATATTGGTAGAGTTTTATGTGGCCAAAAAAATGTGTTAAATTTTTGTCCGATATTAATCCATAGGCGTAGAACTTGATTTTTTTTTAAATTGCACCTTTAAAAATTCTACGGCAATGGAAGAAAAGGAGTTTGAGTATGAAATTTAGATTGCTCAACTCATTTACTTTAAAAAAGGTACTCTTAATAAGACTGGATTACTCTCATGGTTTTTGCTAAATTTCTGTTTTAATAATATAGGTTTCACAAAAATATTTATTTACAACATAATCAAAATAGAGATTTTACAAAAATTGTTCAAAATGTTCACCATTTTCACGCATACAAAGATTTATACGTCGAAGAAAATTAGAATGTATCCTTTCCATAACTTCATTATCTCTAAGATTGTTTATTGCATCTTGAATACGTTGCCAGAGTTGTTCCTCATTTTCTACAGGTTCCCTGTAAACTGTGGATTTCAGATGTCCCCATAAAAAGTAATCCATCGGTGTTAGGTCTGGGGAACGTGGTGGCCAGTTTACAGGTGCGTCATTTCCTCTGCCTATCCATTTGTGTGGATATTGTTCATTCAAGTAGTTCATTGTCAACATTGTTGGGAGCAAAGGAACCGGTCTCCCGAAGACGTCTCTCAACAGCAGCAAAAGTTGGGTGGCTAGGTACACGACGATTTGGAAACATTTCAGAGTACACCCTGACACTCTCTCGAGCATTTCCTTCACAAAATTGTAATGTCAGTAACATATCGGTATATTCTGCATTGGTATATTGTACAGCCATATTACCACGCAATTTTTTTTTTAATTATTGAGTCAGATAGAACACTTTCAATCGTTAATAAGAGATTAGGTGTTAAAACTTGACAATATTTTTATTTAGATGAAACTATGGAAACCAACAATAAATGTTTTTGTATAGTATTGCAGGCAAATAATTAATATTCCTCAAAAAATTGTACATGGCAAGAATCGAGTATTTTTGTTAAAAGTCTCGATTAGAGGTGTTGAAGAAGATATGAAAAAAGTACATTTTTATGTTTTTCATCGTATAAAATTTTGGCCGATAATAATACATAGGCGTAGAACTTGTATTTTAATAATTATTGTTTATGTTCTAAAATGCAAATTTCGTCAAAACCATGAGAGTAATCGAGTCTTATCAAGAGTACCTTTTTTAAAGTAAATGAGTTGAGCAATCTAAATAACATACTCAAACTCCTTTTCTTCCATTACCGTAGAATTTTTAAAGGTGCAATTATTTAAAAAAATCAAGTTCTACGCCTATGGATTAATATCGGACAAAAATTTAACACCATTTTTTTGGCCACATAAAACTCTACCAATATACCAAATTTCAGCCAAATCGCATATGCCGTTTTAAATTTATATGGGAAAAACGATTTAAAAATTGTAACTTCAAGGCCCTCTGGAGCCCAAACGAAGCAACTTTGTACTAAGGTAATTTTACTTAAATCGACTTATTTTGGTCTAAGGAATATGTGGTATGTTTTTGTAAAGACCTTTTACAGACACCCTGTATAATGAAACACAGTAATTATGTACTCCAGTTTTATTTTTTTTAATGTAATGTTATTATTTGCTTTATTCAAAATCATTTCATTATTTCAAATATTTGCAGTAATTCTGTTAAAAGTTCAAATAAAGAGAACATAATTTTACTTTAAGAATAATAATTGTTGCCTCAAATAATTCTTATTGTCTAAAAACAAAATAATTATTTAACAAACGGAACTTCATCTCATGTTTAGTATATTAGTTTCCTTGATTTCATGTATTTTTTTTTATTCTTAAAAAAAGAGTATTTGTTCTTATTATACAAGAACAAGTCAACCTTTCAATAAAATATTACCATACTAGTGAAACCAGCACTACTATTACTTAATACTATTATGGCTTTTTTTCTGTGTGATGTATAGAATTAATTCTCCGCAAATAAAAAAATAAATTCACAATAATTTCCAAAAGGAGCTTCAAGACCTTTAGGAAATCATTCATAATGAACATCTTAACTCGTGTCGTTCAAAAGAAAGTGTCGTGCCTTTGGATTTTCCGGAACAAGTCTAATTTCCGTTTCCGTTGTTGTTGAAAGTAAAGCTCGGCTTTCATTATCCCAGATCTTATATCCAGTTGGGTTTCACATTTTCTTCTCTCGTTTTCCGCTTTGAGTCCACACAATCAGACCACTTTCTTGCGATAAAGTCAGGGAAAGAATTGACATAAAATGAAAATATACTGAGTTAAGCCAGTAGTAGTGAAAAGCAACGATAAAATACGAAATTTAACGTCACATACGTAGTCAATAAGAGTTTAATACTTAACCTACCGTTATTGTGGTTTATTCCATTTTTTTCTTGTTCTGTAAATCTTATATGTTCAAGTTTGCAAGATAATTCATGTTTAGTCGTGCCCTGAAAGAAAATCGATAAGAAAAGATTAAAAAATAAAAATGTTACTGTCACTATTTGAATAAAAACTTCTAGGCTGTTCTCAAATATGCATTCCAGAGACGCATATTCAAATACCCACTTGATTTGAATGTGAAAAAAAATTAACGTAAATACCTAATTTTACATACCTACCTATAATTATTATACAGGGTGTCTCATAATTAGCTGCCAACCCTCTATGGTCAAAACTAAGTAAAAAAGTTCATATAAACATGGGTCCGCAAATGCTTCCTAAGGGCACCGGGACCCATTGAAGAGGAAGGAATGGAAATCATTTTGTTGCAATATCTCTCAATCGCGTTGTGATAAATAAATGAAATTTGGTATACACAGCTAAATTTTGATGAGCAATTTGATGGACTAATCCATTTATTTCCACAAGGTCCATTGGGGTGGGTACGGGGGGCCCTTGGTATTTTGCGTGTGTAACTTTTTTGCAGCTTAGTGTATCCATCTGACTATCGAAACAATCGACTTTCCTGCCTGTTTTAACCTGTTTTATTTTAAAATGGTATACCTTGCTGAAGTCGGTAGGAGGAACCATTTTTGAAATAATCCTATTTGAAGTGCTCAGTGCACCGAGTAAAAACTGTTTTGGTTTTAGGTAAAGTGCCTTTTCTGCTGAAAATATACCAAAATCTTACTTGAAAAAGTTGTTGAGAATGGTAAATTATGGAGACGTGCAAAATTTCAAAAAGATCGGCCTGCTTTGATAAAATCTTTGTACCACTGTTGAAAAATGGTTTCATCAAACCTCGCCGATCTTCTCGAAACTTTGCACGTCTCCATAAACTACCATTCTGAACAACTTTTTCAAGTATCATTTTGGTATATTTTCAGCAGAAAAGGCACTTTACCTAAAACCAAAACAGGTTTTAGGTACTCGGTGCACTGAGCGTTTCAAATAGGATTATTTCAAAAATGTTACTCCTACCGTATTCAGCAAAGTATACCGTTTTCAAATAAAACAGGTAGGTGAACCGATTGTTTCGATAGTCAGATGGATACACTAGGCTGCAAAAAAGTTACACACGCAAAATACCAAGGGCCCCTCCGTACCCACCCCAGTGAACCTTGTGGAAATAAATGGATTAGTCCATCAAATTGCTCATCAAAATTTAGGTGTATACCAAATTTCATTCATTTATCACAACGCGATTGAGAGATATTGCAAAAAAAAATATTTCCATTCCTCCCTCTTCAATGGGTCCCTGTGCCCTTAGGAAGCATTTTCGGACCCATGTTCATATGAACTTTTTTACTTAGTTTTGATTAGAATCGGCCTGTTCAGGGTTGGCAGCTAGTTATGAGACACCCGGTATAAGAATGGACTGTTATAAATTATATCTTATTAGTTATTAGTACATTGATAAAACTTTGTCTGCAGTTTCACATAACTTGGGGAATTTCTGACCAGCGTAAAGTTAAGTAAAATTACATAATAATTTGGTAAATGAAATGAGTACACTGTAATATTGCAGAAATAAATATAGATAACATTTCATATTGTATTATTATAACTATTATGCTAAATCTCATCGTTAATTTTCGACAGTATAATTGGTATTGATTTGGGTTTACATTGTAATTTTTAGGTCGGAATCGTAAAACATATGCAATTTTACGAAGTAATTTTACTTTTTTTATGTTTTATATAATATACTTATTACTTTATAACTGCAATTGAAAAATATGCATAGAAAATTTTTTTCAACTAACATTATTTTGCATATTATAGGAATAACTGAATATCACTGTATAAAAATGTAAATAATAACATGCACATTTAAAAAAAATATATTTATATAAAAGAGTTCATCAATCAGTTCAAAAATTATGATTTTCTTTAACCTGACTACTGTAACCTGTTTAAAAATGTATTAATATTGTTTTTGTAGCCATATAGATAGTGTGTCGACAGATGAATTTCATAAAAGAGAAAGCTTTTTATTTTGATGTAAGGGAAAAAAGCTTCTCGTTTTAAAAAATTCTGCTTGTATCTTACTAACAATAACAATTAATTATTAGAAATACATTAAATTGTATTACTACATATACACTATGTAAGTTAAGATAAAAAACAGCTACAATTTTATTTCTAAATAATTAAGGAGTCAGGAGCACAAATAACTTATGTGTAGGAAAATTTAGTGAAATTTGTCCATCCATCCTCTAAATGTGTGTTATCCATTTCTTCCTCTAAAAGTGTATTGTTCATCCATCATATAAAAATGTATTGCAATGGATTTCATTCGTATGGGAAAATATGTTGAAACGTTTTTGCTGAAACATTAGTATATATTTCTTGTTTTTTACAAACATTTGTTGATGTTTGTCTGTATATTTGTGTGAACCTCTATGTATACATTACATTAGGCAATATAACACCTCTGCCTCTTTCATTTCATGACGTCGCACTGTTATCAAAAATTTTATTGCAACTTAAATCTAATGTACTTGTTGTTACTCATGGACACCCTGTGTTATGGGAATTGTGAGATTTGTTCCATTTTAATAAGTACTAGAAAGGTGGCAAGTCGGCATTCGCCGACTTGACCTTTCTTGAGTAGGGTTAGTTTTTTTTAAACACCATGTATTTTTTCGATAATTAGTGCGTTAAGAGACCTCCGATGGAAGTTGAGTAAAATAAATTAGTCAGTTCTCTTAATTTTGAGACTTTTTTAACGTTCAACATTTTTCCAACACTTTGTATATAAAACGGTCTTTCGTACATCCGACAACCCATCCGAAGCAAAAAAATAAATTTATTCCATGAATATTGGGAGTTTCAATATTGGTTCAGTTTTCTTAAACACCCTGTATTGTTTTCATTAAAATAGTTTCCATATAGACCATTGTTAAAAGTTTCATCAAAGGAATATTATACTTCCATGAAGCTTTCTAGAGAACGGTCGGTTTTTTAAACACCCAGTAGTATTTTAATTAGTATAGTTTTCTTACAGACCGTTGTGAAAAGTTTCATTAGAAAATATTCCATGAATTGTGAGGATATTTAAAGAATGGTTTGGTTTTGTTAAGCACCCTGTATATTTTAATTAGTATAATATTTTTACAATCGTGAAAAGTTTCATAAAAAAAAATAAATTCCATAAATTTTGTGGATCTAGAGAATGGTTCTTTATTTTACACCCTGTATTTTTTCATAAGTATGTATTCATATACATAATAATACCAAAGTATATATTTTTTATAGTTTTTTTACAAACTATTGTAAAGTTTCATCAGAGAGCAAAAAAAAAAATTTAATCCACAAATGTTCAGGATTTTTAGGGAACGGTTCGGTTTTTTTAAACCCCCTGTATTTTTTCATTAATATAGATTTTTAAAAAGTATTGTATAAAGTTTCATCAAAAAGAATTTTCAAATTCCATGAATTTTGAGGATTTTTAGAGAATGGTTCGTTATTTTTAAACACTCTGTATTTCTTAATTAGTATATTTTTCCTACAGAACATTGTATAAAATTTCATCAAACAGAATTTTTTAATTCCAAGAATTTTGAAAATTTTTAGAGAATGGTTCGTTATTTTTAAACACTCTGTATTTTTTAATTAGTATATTTTTCCTACAGAACATTGTATAAAGTGTCATCAAAAAGAAATTTTTAATTCCATGAATATTGAAAATTTTTAGAGAATAGTTCGTTATTATTAAACACTTTGTAGTTGCTTCGATAGTGAGTGTCATAATAAATCCTTGATGGAAGTTTAATAAATAAAAAAGTTTAAATATTTGTTCAGTTTTCTTAAACACCCAGTAGTTTTTTAATTAGTATATATTTCTTAGAGACCATCGTGAAAAGGTTAATAAAAAAATATTCAATGAATTATTGTGGGGATTCTTAGAGTATGGTTTGGTTTCGTTAAGCACCCTGTATATTTTCATTAGTATAATATTTTACAATCGTAAAAGTTTCATAAAAAAATAAATTCCATAAATTTTGTGGATCTAGAGAATGGTTCTTTATTTTACACCCTGTATTTTTCATAAGTATGTATTCATATACATAATAATACCAAAGTATATATTTTTACAGTTTTTCTACAAACTATTGTAAAAGTTTCATCAGAAAGCAAAAAAATTTTAAATCCACGAATGTCCAGGATTTTTAGGGAACGGTTCGAATTTTTAAACACCCCGTATTTTTTCGATAATTAGTGCGGTAAGAGACCCCCGACGAAAGTTTCGTACCAAAAAAATTTTCAGTTCCCTTAATTTTTACATTTTTTTAACGTTCGACATTTTTCCAACACTTTGTATATAAAACGGTCCTACGCACGTCAGAGAACCCCTCCGAAGCGAAAGAACCGAAAATTTCCTCGAATCTGTAATTTTTATTTTTTTCTCGTCAATTTTTATCGTAACACCCCGTACATCGAGCTTTTTGAGTCGCACTGTATATAAGCGAAGCGACTTGAAGTGTGCCATATTGTCTAGCTCACTGATACCACCTATTCATTCTATTTATGCAAAGTTCAATGCAAATAGCAATAGCGGATGGAAATATTTGACAGCTGTTCTATGGCTTCCGTCATTTTGACCCCGTCTTGGTCTGCCATATTGTCTAGCTCACTGATACCACCTATTCATTCTATTTATGCAAAGTTCAATGCAAATAGCAATAGCGGATGGAAATATTTGACAGCTGTTCTATGGCTTACGTTATTTTGACCCCGTCTTGCTTAGGATTTTCGCAAATTTCGATACAAAAACGAATTCAAAACCAAACGCTCGCATAACACAACGTATCTAGAGACTTCAGATTTACCGTTTTCGGCCTTTGGGGGGGGCTCCGGTCGGCCCATTTAGCGAAATTTTCTGCGATTTATTCGGAAATGTCACCGCGCACTCGCCATTTGACGTCGCAAATTTTCGCAATTTTTACTATAAAATCGAATTTTAAAAACAGATCTGAGGCACACGACACATTGTAGAAGGTTCAAAGTTTACGTTTCGATATGGCTTTATGGAAATAAAGGGGTACTTACTTTGCAAAATGTAACATTTTGAAGGTTTTGTGAGGACCCGCCATATTGCCAGGCTCTTCTCCACGTCTCTGTTTGGTATTACGCAAAATTCGATACAAATTGGAACTCAAAACCCAGCGCTCGCATAACAGAAAGTATCTAGAGACTTTAAACTTACCGTTTCTGGCTTTTGGGGCCTCCCATCGGCCGGTTTAGCGAACGTTCCCAAGTTTTATCCGGAGCTGTCAACGGCACCGCACCGTCCGGCTAGCCGTTTGACGTTTCGGACGGCCGAGCGAACGCGAATGCCCCCGAACGCGTAATTGACCCTAATTTTCGTTATTTTCCCTATAAAATCGAATTTTAAACCTAAATCTGAGGCACGCGACACATTGTAGAAGGTTCAAAGTTTACGTTTCGATATGGCTTTGTTGAAATGAATGCGGGAAAATACGAAAATATCGAATCGGAAATAGTTTGACGTCTACCCATATCCGACTGACGTTTCTCCGATTCCCGGGCGATAAGCTCCTCCCGCGCTATCTCCATCCCTCTCGCCGAGAACGGCCGGCGAGGACCCTCCGAAAACGGAAAATTTACCTAGAAAAACGCGAAACACGGCCCGCCGAGCGCCTCGTCGCGACGGAGAAAGGACCAAATAAGGAGACTCGCCCGCGCCCGCGTCCCCGACGGGCTCGCCCGAAAAACATCGCGCGGAGCGAAACCGGCCTCCGGGCGGCTTTCGGGCTTCCGATAATGGGCGTGGTTTTCGACTTTGTCTCGTTTCCTCGCGAAACTCGACAACCGGCGGTCGCGGACCTCCGGAAAACCGCAACATTCGCCCCGAAAAAGGTAACACCGACCCACCGAAATACGCCTAAGCGACAACCCCGGGACCGAAGGGCGCTGCGCGCCCTGCGGCTCGCCGCTGCGCGGCTCGCCTCAAAAGCCGTTGGTCATGCACAACGGCACTTTTCTCACCCCCGGTGGGAGCGAGAAAAACAACGGATTTTAATATATAAGAACTAGAAAGGTGGCAAGTCGGCATTAGCAGAATTGACCTTTCTTGAGTAGTGTTAGTTTTTTTTAAACACCATGTATTTGTTCGATAATTAGTGCGTTAAGAGACCCCCGATGGAAGTTGAGTAAAATAAATTCGTCAGTTCTCTTAATTTTGAGATTTTTTACCGTTCAACATTTTTCCAACACTTTGTATATAAAACGGTCTTTCGTACATCCGACAACCCATCCGAAGCAAAACAAATAATTTTATTCCATGAATTTTGGGAGTTTCAATATTGGTTCAAGTTTCTTAAACACCCTGTATTGTTTTCATTAAAATAGTTTCCATATAGACCATTGTTAAACGTTTCATCAAAGGAATATTATACTTCCATGAAGGTTTCTAGAGAAAGGTCTGTTTTTTAAACACCCAGTAGTTTTTTAATTAGTATAGTTTTCTTACATACCGTTGTGAAAAGTTTCATTAGAAAATATTCCATGAATTGTGATGATTTTTAGAGAATGGTTTGGTTTTTTTAAACACACCGTATTTTTTCATCGGTATAATTTTTTTTACAATCGTGAAAAGTTTCATAAAAAAAAATAAATTCCATAAATTTTGTGGATCTAGAGAATGGATCTATATATTACACCCTGTATTTATTCATACGTATGTATTTATATACATAATAAAACCTAAGTATATATTTGTATAGATTTTTGACAAACTAATGGAAAAAGTTTCATCAGAAAGCAAAAAAAAAATATTAAATCCACGAATTTTCCGGAGTTTGAGGGACCAGTTCTGGTTTTTTAAACACCCCGTATTTGTTCAATAGTATATTCTTCCTACAGAACATTGTAAAAGTTTCATCAAAAGAATTTTTAATTCCATGAATTTTGTTGATTTTTAGAGAATGGTTCGGTTTTTTAAATCCTCTGTATTTCTTAATTAGGATATTTTTCCTATAGAACATTGTATAAAGTTTCATCAAAAGAATTTTTAATTCCATGAATTTTGAGGAATTTTAGAGAATGGTTCGTTATTTTTAAACACTCTGTATTTTTAATTAGTATATTTTTCCTACAGAACATTGTATAAAGTTTCATCAAAAGAATTATTTAAGTCCATGAATTTTGAGGATTTTTAGAGAATGGTTCGTTATTATTAAACACTCTGTATTTGCTTCGTTAATGAGTGTCATAATAAATCCTTGATGGAAGTTTAATAAATAAAAAAATTTCCATGAATTTTGGGAGTTTCAATATTGGTTCAGTTTTCTTAAACACCCAGAATTTTTTTAATTAGTATAGTTTTCTTACAGATCATTGTGAAAAGTTTCATAAAAAAATATTCAATGAATTATTGTGGGGATTCTTAGAGTATGGTTTGGTTTCGTTAAGCACCCTGTATTTTTCATTAGTATAATTTTTATAATCGTGAAAAGTTTAATAAAAAATTAAATTCCATAAATTTTGTGGCTGTAGAGAATGGTTCTTTATTTTACACCCTGTATTTTTCATAAGTATGTATTCATATACATAATAATACCAAAGTATATATTTTTATAGTTTTTACAAACTATTGTAAAAGTTTCATCAGAAAGCAAAAAAAAATTTAAATCCACGAATGTTTAGGATTTTTAGGGAACGGTTCGGTTTTTTGAAACCTCCTGTATTTTTTCATTAGTATAGATGTTTTAAAACTATTGTACAAAGTTTCATCAAAATGAATTTTCTAATTCCATGAACTTTGAGGAATTTTAGAGAATGGTTCGTTATTTTTAAACACTCTGTATTTCTTAATTAGTATATTTTTCCTACAGAACATTGTATAAAATTTCATCAAATAGAATTTTTTAATTCCATGAATTTTGTTGATTTTTAGGAAATGGTTAGGTTTTTTAAACCTCCTGTATTTTTCATTAGTATAGATTTTTACAAACCATTGTATAAGGTTTTATCAAAAATAATTTTTTAATTCCATGAGTTTTGTTGATTTTTAGGAAATGGTTAGGTTTTTTAAACCCTCTGTATTTCTTAATTAGTATATTTTTCCTACAGAACATTGTATAAAGTTTCATCGAAAAGAATTTTTTAATTCCATGAATTTTGAGGATTTTTAGAGAATGGTTCGTTATTATTAAACACTCTGTATTTGCTTCGTTAGTGAGTGTCATAATAAATCCTTGATGGAAGTTTAATAAATAAAAAAAATTTCCATGAATTTTGGGAGTTTCAATATTGGTTCAGTTTTTTAAACACCCAGTAGTTTTTTAATTAGTATACATAGTTTTCTTACAGACCATTCTGAAAAGTTTCATGAAAAATATTCAATGAATTATTGTGAGGATTCTTAGAGTATGGTTTGGTTTCGTTAAGCACCCTGTATTTTCTCATTAGTATGATTTTTACAATCGTCAAAGTTTCATAAAAAAATAAAATCCATAAATTTTGTGGATGTAGAGAATGGTTTTTTATTTTACACGCTGTATTTTTCATAAGTATGTATTCATATACATAATAATACCAAAGTATATATTTTTACAGTTTTTCTACAAACTATTGTAAAAGTTTCATCAGAAAGCAAAAAAATTTTAAATCCACGAATGTCCAGGATTTTTAGGGAACGGTTCGAATTTTTAAACACCCCGTATTTTTTCGATAATTAGTGCGGTAAGAGTCCCCTGACGGAAGTTTCGTACCAAAAAATTTTCAGTTCCCTTAATTTTTACATTTTTTAACGTTCGAAATTTTTCCAACACTTTGTATATAAACGGTCCCACGCACGTCAGAGAACCCCTCCGAAGCGAAAGAACCGAAAATTTCCTCGAATCTGTAATTTTTATTTTTTCTCGTCAATTTTTATCGTAACACCCGTACATCGAGCTTTTTGAGTCGCACTGTATATAAGCGAAGCGACTTGAAGTGTGCCATATTGTCTAGCTCACTGATACCACCTATTCATTCTATTTATGCAAAGTTCAATGCAAATAGCAATAGCGGATGGAAATATTTGACAGCTGTTCTATGGCTTCCGTCAATTTGACCCCGTCTTGGTCTGCCATATTGTCTAGCTCACTGATACCACCTACCTATTCGTTCTATTTATGCAAAGTTCAATGCAAATAGCAATAGCGGATGGAAATATTTGACAGCTGTTCTATGGCTTACGTCATTTTGACCCCGTCTTGCTTAGGATTTTCGCAAATTTCGATACAAAAACGAATTCAAAACCAAACGCTCGCATAACACAACGTATCTAGAGACTTCAGATTTACCGTTTTCGGCATTTGGGGGGCTCCGGTCGGCCCATTTAGCGAAATTTTCTGCGATTTATTCGGAAATGTCACCGCGCACTCGCCATTTGACGTCGCAAATTTTCGCAATTTTTACTATAAAATCGAATTTTAAAAACAGATCTGAGGCACACGACACATTGTAGAAGGTTCAAAGTTTACGTTTCGATATGGCTTTATGGAAATAAAGGGGTACTTACTTTGCAAAATGTAACGTTTTGAAGGTTTTGTGAGGACCCGCCATATTGCCAGGCTCTTCTCCACGTCTCGGTTCGGTATTACGCAAAATTCGATACAAATTCGAATTCAAAACCCAGCGCTCGCATAACAGAAAGTATCTAGAGACTTTAAATTTACCTTTTCCGGCCTTGGCGGGTCTCAGATCTGCCCGTTTAGCGAACGTTCCTACGTTTTATCCGGAGCTGTCACCGGCCGTGCACCGTCCGGCTAGCCGTTTGACGTTTCGGACGGCCGAGCGAAGGCGAATGCAGCCGAACGTGTAATTGACCAAAACTTTCGCTATTTTCCTATAAAATCGAATTTTAAACCTAAATCTGAGGCACGCGACACATTGTAGAAGGTTCAAAGTTTACGTTTCGACATGCATTTCTGGAAATGAATGCGGGAAAATACGAAAATATCGAATCCGAAATAGTTTGACGTCTACCCATATCCGACTGACGTTTCTCCGATTCCCGGGCGATAAGCTCCGCCTCCGCTATATCCATCTCGCTCGCCGAGATCGGCCGGCGAGGACCCTCCGAAAAACGGAAAATTTACCTAGAAAAACGCGAAAAACGGCCCGCCGAGCGCCTCGTCGCGACGGAGAAAGGACCAAATCAAGAGACTCGCCCGCGGCCGCGTCCCCGACGGGCTCGGCCGAAAACCACGCGCGCAGCGAAACCGGCCTCCGGGCGGCTTCCGGACTTCCGATAAGGGGCGTTTTTTCGACTTTGTCTCGTTTCCTCGCGAAAACGGAAAAGTAACGCCGGCGGACCTCCGGAAAAACGCAAAATTCGCCCCGAAAACGGTAAAAGAACCCACCGAAATACGCCTAAGCGACAACCCCAGGACCGAAGGGCGCTTCGCGCCTTCGGCTCGCGCGCGCGGCTCGCGAAAAAGCCTTTGAGGAGATACTTTGCCACTTTTCCGCACTTCGGTGGGAGCGAGAGGCAATCGCGCATTTTAATATATTAGAACTAGAAAGGTGTCGGCATTCGCCGACTTGACCTTTCTTGAGTAGGGTTAGTTTTTTTTAAACACCATGTATTTTTTCGATAATTAGTGCGTTAAGAGACCCCCGATGGAAGTTGAGTAAAATAAATTAGTCAGTTCTCTTAATTTTGAGATTTTTCACCGTTCAACATTTTTCCAACACTTTGTATATAAAACGGTCTTTCGTACATCCGACAACCCATCCGAAGCAAAACAAATAATTTTGTTCCATGAATTTTGGGAGTTTCAATATTGGTTCAGTTTTCTTAAACACCCTGTATTGTTTTCATGAAAATAGTTTCCATATAGACCATTGTTAAACGTTTCATCAAAGGAATATTATACTTCCATGAATGTTTCTAGAGAAAGGTCGGTTTTTTAAACACCCAGTAGTTTTTTAATTAGTATAGTTTTCTTACAGACCGTTGTGAAAAGTTTCATTAGAAAATATTCCATGAATTGTGAGGATTTTTAGAGAATGGTTTGGTTTTGTTAAACACCCCGTATATTTTCATCGGTATAATTTTTTACAATCGTGAAAAGTTTCATAAAAAAAATTAATTCCATAAATTTTGTGGATCTAGAGAATGGATCTATATATTACACCCTGTATTTTTTCATACGTATGTATTTATATACATAATAAAACCTAAGTATATATTTTTATATTTTTTTGACAAACTAATGTAAAAAGTTTCATCAGAAAGCAAAAAAAATTTTAAATCCACGAATTTTCAGGATTTTTAGGGAACAGTTCGGTTTTATACACCCTGTATTTGTTCAATAGTATATTCTTCCTACAGAACATTGTAAAAAGTCTCATCAAAAAGAATTTTTTAATTCCATGAATTTTGTTGATTTTTAGAGAATGGTTCGGTTTTTTTAAATCCTCTGTATTTCTTAATTAGGATATTTTTCCTATAGAACATTGTATAAAGTTTCATCAAAAGAATTTTTAATTCCATGAATTTTGAGGAATTTTAGAGAATGGTTCGTTATTTTTAAACACTCTGTATTTTTAATTAGTATATTTTTCCTACAGAACATTGTATAAAGTTTCATCAAAAGAATTATTTAATTCCATGAATTTTGAGGATTTTTAGAGAATGGTTCGTTATTATTAAACACTCTGTATTTGCTTCGTTAATGAGTGTCATAATAAATCCTTGATGGAAGTTTAATAAATAAAAAAATTTCCATGAATTTTGGGAGTTTCAATATTGGTTCAGTTTTCTTAAACACCCAGAATTTTTTAATTAGTATAGTTTTCTTACAGACCATTGTGAAAAGTTTCATAAAAAATATTCAATGAATTATTGTGGGGATTCTTAGAGTATGGTTTGGTTTCGTTAAGCACCCTGTATTTTTCATTAGTATAATTTTTATAATCGTGAAAAGTTTAATAAAAAATTAAATTCCATAAATTTTGTGGCTGTAGAGAATGGTTCTTTATTTTACACCCTGTATTTTTCATAAGTATGTATTCATATACATAATAATACCAAAGTATATATTTTTATAGTTTTTACAAACTATTGTAAAAAGTTTCATCAGAAAGCAAAAAAAATTTAAATCCCCGTATTTTTAGGATTTTTAGGGATCGGTTCGTTTTTTTTAAAACTCATGTATCTTTTCATTAGTATAGATGTTTTAAAACTATTGTACAAAGTTTCATCATAATGAATTTTCTAATTCCATGAACTTTGAGGAATTTTAGAGAATGGTTCGTTATTTTTAAACACTCTGTATTTCTTAATTAGTATATTTTTCCTACAGAACATTGTATAAAATTTCATCAAATAGAATTTTTTAATTCCATGAATTTTGTTGATTTTTAGGAAATGGTTAGGTTTATTTAAACCTCCTGTATTTTTTCATTAGTATAGATTTTTACAAACCATTGTATAAGGTTTTATCAAAAATAATTTTTTAATTCCATGAGTTTTGTTGATTTTTAGGAAATGGTTAGGTTTTTTTAAACCCTCTGTATTTCTTAATTAGTATATTTTTCCCACAGAACATTGTATAAAGTTTCATCAAAAAGAATTTTTTAATTCCATGGACTTTGAGGATTTTTAGAGAATGGTTCGTTATTATTAAACACTCTGTATTTGCTTTGTTAGTGAGTGTCATAATAAATCCTTGATGGAAGTTTAATAAATAAAAAAAATTTCCATGAATTTTGGGAGTTTCAATATTGGTTCAGTTTTTTAAACACCCAGTAGTTTTTAATTAGTATACATAGTTTTCTTACAGACCATTGTGAAAAGTTTCATGAAAAATATTCAATGAATTATTGTGAGGATTCTTAGAGTATGGTTTGGTTTCGTTAAGCACCCTGTATTTTCTCATTAGTATGATTTTTACAATCGTCAAAAGTTTCATAAAAAATAAAATCCATAAATTTTGTGGATGTAGAGAATGGTTTTTATTTTACACGCTGTATTTTTCATAAGTATGTATTCATATACATAATAATACCAAAGTATATATTTTTACAGTTTTTCTACAAACTATTGTAAAAGTTTCTAAGAAATCAAAAAAAATTTAAATCCACGAATGTCCAGGATTTTTAGGGAACGGTTCGAATTTTTAAACACCCCGTATTTTTTCGATAATTAGTGCGGTAAGAGTCCCCGACGGAAGTTTCGTACCAAAAAATTTTCAGTTCCCTTAATTTTTACATTTTTTAACGTTCGACATTTTTCCAACACTTTGTATATAAAACGGTCCTACGCACGTCAGAGAACCCTCCGAAGCGAAAGAACCGAAAATTTCCTCGAATCTGTAATTTTTATTTTTCCTCGTCAATTTTTATCGTAACACCCCGTACATCGAGCTTTTTTGAGTCGCACTGTATATAAGCGAAGCGACTTGAAGTGTGCCATATTGTCTAGCTCACTGATACCACCTATTCATTCTATTTATGCAAAGTTCAATGCAAACAGCAATAGCGGATGGAAATATTTGACAGCTGTTCTATGGCTTCCGTCATTTTGACCCCGTCTTGGTCTGCCATATTGTCTAGCTCACTGATACCACCTACCTATTCATTCTATTTATGCAAAGTTCAATGCAAATAGCAATAGCGGATGGAAATATTTGACAGCTGTTCTATGGCTTACGTCATTTTGACCCCGTCTTGCTTAGGATTTTCGCAAATTTCGATACAAAATCGAATTCAAAACCAAACGCTCGCATAACACCACTTTTCTAGAGACTTCAGATTTTCCGTTTTCGTCGTTTGGGGGGCTCCGGTCGTCCCATTTCGCGAAATTTTCTGCGCTTTATTCGGAAATGTCACCGCGCACTCGCCATTTGACGTCGCAAATTTTCGCAATTTTACTATAAAATCGAATTTTAAAAACAGATCTGAGGCACACGACACATTGTAGAAGGTTCAAAGTTTACGTTTCGATATGGCTTTATGGAAATAAAGGGGTACTTACTTTGCAAAATGTAACATTTTGAAGGTTTTGTGAGGACCCGCCATATTGCCAGGCTCTTCTCCACGTCTCGGTTCGGTATTACGCAAAATTCGATACAAATTGGAACTCAAAACCCAGCGCTCGCATAACAGAAAGTATCTAGAGACTTTAAATTTACCTTTTTTGGCCTTGGCGGGTCTTCGAACGGCCCGTTTAGCGAACGTTCCTACGTTTTATCCGGAGCTGTCACCGGCCGTGCACCGTCCGGCTAGCCGTTTGACGTTTCGGACGGCCGAGCGAAGGCGAATGCAGCCGAACGTGTAATTGACCAAAACTTTCGCTATTTTCCCTATTAAATCGAATTTTAAACCTAAATCTGAGGCACGCGACACATTGTAGAAGGTTCAAAGTTTACGTTTCAACATGCATTTCTGGAAACGAATGCGGGAAAATAGGAAAATATCGAATCCGAAATAGTTTGACGTCTACCCATATCCGACTGACGTTTCTCCGATTCCCGGGCGATAAGCTCCGCCTCCGCTATATCCATCTCGCTCGCCGAAATCGGCCGGCGAGACCCTCCGAAAAAGGAAAATTTACCTAGAAAAACGCGAAAAACGGCCCGCCGAGCGCCTCGTCGCGACGGAGAAAGGACCAAATAAGGAGACTCGCCCGCGGCCGCGTCCGCGACAGGCCCGCCGAAAAACGTGGAGCGGAGCGAGACCGGCCTCCGGGCGGCTTCCGGACTTCCGATAAGGGGCGTTTTTTTCGACTTTTGTCTCGTTTCCTCGCGAAAACGGAAAAGTAACGCCGGCGGACCTCCGGAAAAACGCAAAATTCGCCCCGAAAAAGGTAAAAAGAACCCACCGAAATACGCCTAAGCGACAACGCCAGGACCGAAGGGCGCTTCGCGCCCTTCGGCTCGCCCCGGCGCGGCGCGCGAAAAAGCCTTTGAGGAGATACTTTGCCACTTTTCCGCACCCCGGTGGGAGCGAGAGGCAATCGCGCATTTTAATATATTAGAATTAAGTACCAAAATTTATAGAATATAATATTCCGTAAACTTTGGTATTGCTAGCCCTCAATAAATGTTTTAAAGCATATTATGTAAGCGTATTTTTCTCTAACGTCACTGCTTAACTGATAAAATTTGATCGTTGAATACGCTTACTCAAACGAAATATTATCTATATTTATAGTTTATTATACGCCGCTTTGCAAATGATATAAAACAGCAGGGTTGCCACTTGTATTAAAATTGATTTAATATGAGAAAACAAAGTTAGAGTCCAATAAAAGTTATCCTTTATGAATTTACCAGCCCTAATTCGAAGTTTTAAACTTACCAAAGGTATATACAATATTTTTTGCACTTCACAAAATAAAAGTAATTTGGTCCATAATCAGCTATATCACGTCGCCTTCGTGAATAAAATGCATCCCGGTATGGTGATAAAATGTTATGTTTGGTTTAGCACACTATATATTATTTATTTTCTACTCTTTGAAAATAAAGTGTCTTACATAAACCACTAAAATGTTTATTGCACTCGACGTTTTTCACATCGCGTGCAATAAACACTTACTTTTATACTTGTTGCATAAATAAATACTATTACTACCCTTATTTATATAAAACGACCCACGATTTTGGTAGGGCATCTGGCAACGTGGCACGATAACAACTACGCAATAGTGTCTGTGACTTCTCGGGGAAGTACACGCATATACATCATTTAAAGCGCCATATTTCATATTTGTGCTACGTTTAAAAGTACCTATATAATTTGAGGTATTAAATTAACAGCAGTTTCGAATCATGGGAGAGAAAGAAGACAACCCTAGCATCTTTAGTACGTTTAGTGAACCCTCTGGCACTCAAACTGAACCTAATGAAAATGTAAAAGAAATGTTATATTCTAGCCAGGAAGAATTACAGAGCCGAGAAGTACAGGAAGACCTCACATTACAATCTGAAACATCATCTATTTCAAATAGCGAGGATAAACAAGAAGACAACCCTAGCATCTTTAGTCCGTTAAGTGAACCCTCTGGCAGTCAAACTGAACCTAATGAAAATGCAAAGGAAATATTATATTCTAGCCAGGAAGAATTACAGAGCCGCGAAGTACAGGAACACCTCACATTACAATCTGAAACATCATCTATTTCAAATAGCGAGGATAAACAAGAAGATACTACAGGTGCATATAGTTTTGAACCTTCACTTATTAAAGTTAATTCTAATCTCATGCATGAATTTTTACATAACGATGATTATTATTGCTTAAACGGCAGTAATATTTATAATCTAACACCTCTGACAGAATGTTCTGCGAAGTTTGTTGAGATAAAAAAATTCTTCAGTATAGATAATAGCCGCTTCACAATAAATAAGATTGAAAAAATATATAATCCTTATATTTTGGCACAGTTCAAATTACTGGAAAAGTGTTATAGGAAAAGATATGGGTACACTAGTATAATACAACTGTTTCATGGCACGAGAGAGGGAAATATAGATAATATTTGCAAATATAATTTTAATTGGAGATTAAAAGGTACAGCACGAGGAACTAGATATGGGCAGGGAGTGTACTTTACACCAAGAGCACATTACGCTACATTTTTTGGAGATAAAACTTTTCAGAGAGTTATGATCTTGGCAGATGTTCTTGTCAGTAATAAATTTGTGGGTGCTGAGAGCACAGTTATACCTCCATCGAATTGTGACACGACAACAAAGGAGAATGAACATGTTTTTGTTAAATATGAAGATAATACATTTTATCCTGCTTACATAATACATTATGCAGGTATGAATAAACGCAAAACTGAATCCATGTTCGATTTTTTTTCTGAATAATAGAGTAGGCGAGCCATCAAGAGTTTTTAATGGAGAAGTATTATTCAATATTTTTGATTTTTTATATTGTAAAATGATGACGTAAAATTATTTTGTATATATTGTTATTTTATATAAATATTATCTGTTAATTTAATCACATTTAGAAATTATATTTTGTCATTGGCTTTTGAAAAACAGTCGATCAATTTTTTACATGTATGTCTTGGTTTTATATTGATTAAATAAACTTATTGTAACTAAATTGTTTATATAGTAATTATTGTGGATGACATGGCTAAAAAGTGAACTTATATTTTTTGTAAATTTATTGGTTTTTGTTTAAAAAATATTGAATATACAGGGTGTTCTAACCATACCACAAGCGGAGTTACAGGCCTTCAGTCGGTCCAAATATTTTGAAAAAAAAAATAATAAAGTGAATTATTTTAACTTAGAATAACCGAATTTGGTAGGTACATGATTTTGCTTTATTATTGGTCTTCTTTCACCGAGTTCAACTACACTGAAACACTACAAGGTGTTCATTGAGAGTGAGTCACCCCTAAAAGTGTACCTAACTTTTTTCCATCGAATTTAAAAAGAATGATAATATCCCGAACAAGAAAAAATACATTCACTTAAACAAAATCTTGATAGTGTTTTCTACCTTCTTGCAAAAAATAAAACTTTATTGAGCTATATTTATACAGGGCTTTCGAAAAGTAACGAATAAATTTATTATTTTTGAAATTGAGAAGTTTTCGAAAAAATCCCCTGACACGTCGATTTTGTTCTTAAAAAAGGCACTTGTTGACATACGACCCACATTTGTGACGTCATCGTTGTTTTATATATGACGTCATCGACAATTTTTTTAAATAGCAACCCCCAATTTTGACCATGCCATTTGAAAAATTTGAAATTCTTCAAATATTATTTTCTAGAAATGTTATGTAACACCATAATTTTTCATGATGTATGGTATGTAGAATGACACGCTCTTTCAAATGGCATGGTCAAAATTGGGGGTTGCTGTTTAACAAAATTGTGGATGCCGTCATATCTCAAACAACGATGACGTCACAAATGTGGGTCGTATGTCAAAAAGTGGCGTTTTTAAAAACAAAATCAACGTGCCAAGGGATTTTTTCGAAAACTTCTTAATTTCAAAAATAATGAAAATATTCGTTACTTTTCGAAAGCACTGTATATTATTGTAATCTATTATTATTATTTTTATTATCACAACAATAAATATGTTGTTTGAAATGAATGTTATGTGATTTAAGCACATAAATAATGGCGGAATTTTATATATGTTCCCCAATGAATTAATTTTAAGTGACTTTTAGATTTTCCTCTCACCTGAAAATTATATATTCTGAGCCACTACTATTTTATAAACAATCCGGTACTAAATAACCCTTACTAAAAGCCTCATTTTGTATTTATTTTCAGAAAATTATCTTTCATTTTATTTGAATTTGAAGAAATATGAGAGCACTAATACTGCGCGACATCTATTGAGTACTAGTCAAACATTCTTAACATCCAGGCGATTTTAGAATTCTATATACTATCCATGGTGCACGCGACATCCGTTGACGGAAAGCTAAAGCTGTAAGGTGTTGGTTTGGTTGCATAATCATAAGGCAATGGAATAAACCGATAATTTTCAGCATTGTATTTGCTATTTTTAGTAATACTATAAATACGCTGAAATTTTTTATCATAATCTTGTATATATTTGATAAGTAGGTATATTAAAGTTTTCTAGCTAAAGAATTAGATAGAATATCCAGGTATATTTATCAATTTTTTTGTATTCACGATATTTTGGACTATAATGATATACAGGGTGATCCACTTTCGAAAGCGGAAACTTTAGAGGCAGACAGAGAACCACAAAATAATATCAGTTTATATTATAAACTATATTCGAGAAATGTTACTTTACAAAGATACAGTGTCAAAATTTTTATTAAAAGTTCCAAATTTATTAATATTTTTAAAACTACTTTAGATATTTAAATGAAATTTGGAACTTTTGAATAGGTAATCTAGATACGTTTTTACATAAAAAATATTATTTTTCTTCCACCAGTGGCGTGCGTACGGACAGATATTCGGGAAATTTTAATGAAAAAAAAAACTATTTCTAGAATCCCTGTTCAATTTACAACAGAAAAATGCTCCTTACTTGTTTTCGCTTGACACACCGTTTGTCAGTAAAAAATAACATTCTTTACTTACTTTATCATCCCTATTACATTAAAATAAGTTATTAAGCGTTCCAAAGTTTGATGTTTTATTTAATGTATGATTTCCTTGTTATTTTTTATTTTATCTATTAGTCGTTTTTTAAGATTTTTGCCTACAAATTGATGTAGTTATCTATTTACATTACAGCAATATTTAATAGCAAGTGTTTGGTGTTGCTTTTTTTAGCTTTAATATATTTACAAAGAATGGATCAAGTTAATTCATGCAATTTTTTTTAAGTCAATATTAACGGAGCTACGTACAAACACTCTTGTTTGAAGTCGGAAAAAATCATTATTTGGGAGAAAATCGACATTTAAATACTTTGGACATACAGGTAAAGCTCAATTCTTTTACGATGTAAGAAAATCGTATGTACTTTGAAAACCAGTATTTTTTTATTACATTGTTATCTACAATATCTATGAGGAAAATCTTATTAAGTAGGGGGATGGTTAAACGTCGACCAGTACCAATATCTCACATTGACCCAAGCCAACATTCTTCCACTCTACCATACCCGCAGAGAGGGTGCCAATCTTCTCCACTAATATAGCTGGTCTACGGTCTACCGGCCACTGGATTCGATCCCACGGCTGACTGGCCACATCAATTCAAGTACTTTAAACCTGGTTTAATAAAAACACTCTATAAATATCTCTATGGTTGAATTTTTGAATTCAGACATTTTCAAATGGGAACTTAGATATTTATGAAGTGTTTTCATTAAACCAGGTTAGTAAATTTAGCTAGATTAATTTTTAGATAATTATTGATTAGAGCTTTGTCTGTGGAATTGTTCATTAGCATACCTAGGTGTTTGGTATCAGAAAACATACATATGACTTCCTGTAGATGTCAAAGTACCTGATGAAGAAACATTGACGAGCAAAAATATTGTGTTTTTTAAATTTTACTTTATTTCCCACCATTGGCATTGACCTCTAACAAATTAAAAAGATAATTTTATGTGTTATATAAAACTTATTTTTTGTTGTATGTTGTATTAAAATTCTTAAGATAAATTTATTGCTTCTGAGTAACATTTTTATCGGCTGTAAATAAAAAATAGTACATGTGGGCCACACAAAAATATATCTAAAAAGCTGCACAATCATCAATTCGGGATGTCTCTCTACAATAATTCTATTGTCAATAATTTAAAACAAACAAATTTGCATTGTTTACTCGGTTTTACTGTGTTTTAATAAAACACGAGTTGAAATAAATAATAAATATTGCATCCTTTTTAACAAATTTATTTGCTATAAATATTTTAAAAGCAAACCGACACGTACATACGTATCTATTCAGTATTAATAAAAACTGTTGTATTATGTATGAGGGTAGGGGAATGCACAGAAATTTCAAAAGGGGGTTGGGCTACTGATTTTTAAAACAATATTGGTTTAATAGATAAGGATGGGATAACTATGTTGACTTTTTCACCAATAAAACATTACCTTGATATTGTAATTGAAATTAAAATCGAAATAATCATCAAACTTATAAAATCGGGAGAAATAAATGCAAGTGCGGTGTTTGACCTAAAAAAAGAGACAAAGTGTCAAGACGAAATTATATATGAAGACAAAAATAAGTTTACTATAGCCATCTTATCATTCCTTTCCCCAGATCTTTTGTTAGGTTCCTAAATTTTTGGTTAAAGGTTAAATATACAGGGTGGTCCGTAAGTAATGGCTCATGGAGGCAATTGTTGGAAACCCAGTTTTTTTTTTGTAATAACTCTGGGATCATGGGGAGACCCATCGGCACAAAGTTGTTGCACGTAATTGTTTATGTTACAATTGTTGCGACCTGGCTAATTAACAAATTAATAAGTTAACGCCCGAAACCACTAGAAAAACAGATTTTTTTGCAATAAATATAGGATGATGAGGAGAAGCATTGCCACAAAGTAATTGCAAATATAATTGTTTATTGTTCGATTGTTGCAACCTCGCTAATTAACAAATTAATAACTCTTGTCCCGGAATCGTTAGAAAATCGGATGTTTTTGCAATAATTCTGGGATCAATTGAACAATAAACAATTATATTTGCAAAAATGTTGTACCGATGGTTCGCCTTCTGGACAGAAATCCCGGAAAAAATTTCGGGTCTCTAGTGATTCCGGGAGTTATTAATTTGTTAATTAGCCAGGTTGCTAAAATAAAAAAATAAACAATTTCGTGCAACAACCTTGTGTCGATGGTTCTCCTCATGATCACAGAATTATTGCAAAAAAAATCCGATTTTCTAACGATTCCGGGAGAAGAGTTGTTAATTTGTTAATTAGCAAGGTTGCAACAATCTCATTCGGACTTGTCCGCAAAAAGTTGTCCATTTTCACTTTTATCATGCTAATTTGACGCGACTAGTCTAATATGCAAGTTATTATTTGTTAGCATTTGATGGTAGTTGGCATGCGTTGTATTATACTGTCCAGTCATTCTGTATGCAAGATGCTTCATAAACCTTTTTTGCAGATTTTCAGTTATCTGTATACACTTAACATAAAATTGGTTGCACAATTGCGCAATAACCAAGTTTCGACCTAACAATAATTATATAACATTATCAACGTTTTATTACTTATAAATAAAGTTTTGAGAATATCTTAGTACAAATCCTATATTTTTAATAACCATATTAGCTGTATTTATGACATGCCTATTAAACGATAATTTTTCAAAAATTACACCAAAATATTTCACTTCCTCCACTACATCCAAACAAATATAATTGACATTGTACTTAAACATAACTGGATTTACTTGTAGCGTGTACGTCATTTGTTTACATTTATTGATACTAAAAAATAATTTATTCTTTTGAGACCAATTATAGATATTATCTAAATCATTTTGTAGCAATTTACAATCATCAACGTTTCTTATCTCTTACCTCTTTGTATATTTTTAGATCATCTGCAAATAACAAAGTATTAGAGCTACGCACAGCATCAACTATGTCATCCACAAATAACAGGAAAAGTAGTGGACCGAGGTTAGAACCCTGTGGGACACCTTAAGTGGCTATATAAGAATTCAATGTAAAATTATTAACTGTCACATGTTGTTTTTTGTTTCTTATATATCAGTTTATTAGATGCAGCATATTTTTAGAAAAAATTTTTAATAACATGTCATAGTCGACTTTATCGAACGGTTTTGCGCTTTTGTTCCTTTCAAAAAAATCCTCTCAACTTAACACACACGGCATGGCGCGAAGCAACGCATAAAATCTCAGTTAGGGGACCATGCAATAAAGACCAAATCCGCCCAATGAAACTCGGCACCCATAGAGGCCTGGCCCATTGGTTATTTATACAGGAGATCCATATTTAAATAGCCCCGCGTTCGTCCGCTACCGCTCACGTTTCAAATTACATTTTCAGGAGAGCAATTCATCAGATAATTACGTTGCATTTGCTCTTTTATGGGTACAAGAGGGCTCGAATTACGGAAAAAACCGCCAACTCGGCAATGATCATTACTTATTTAAATAAAAAGGCAGTTTCGCGGATTCGGAATGCCACAACAGGCCGAACAAAAATAACGTCGGTGGAGGAGGGTTGGCGATGTAGCTCGTTTATTTACCCAACAAATTTCAGATTAAAGTTAAATCTGGTTAATATTATTCATGCGCTGTTTGATAGTTCAGAGTTTGGAAAGCAACAGATCTTTAATGTTTTTAATAGTATAGAAACATTGGCTTTGATTTTTATATTATTCAAAAGAACGACATACAAATATTCGTCCCAATAAGGAATATCAATGGTTTGCTTCTTTTGAGATATTGAGTTAACGTATACATTTGCAACTTATCACCTTTGTTTTTAAGAGTTAGGTAACAGGCGAACGGCAGCTACCATGTCGAAGGCATTAGATCGAGTACTTGAGAGGCATTGAAGAAAGATAAACAAATTTAGATTATAGTTTGACCGCCTTCAGTACCTCCGTTCCCTATAAGTTGGGAATGAAGCAATTAAATAAATATACAGGGTGTTAATTAAGTTTGTGCACAAACTTTAAGGAGTTAATCAATGTTTAATTTTAAGACAAAAAGGTCATATAAACATGGGTCTGCAACGGCTTTGTTTTACAGATACAGAGTGTAAAAATTTGAAAAAAAATCAAATTTTTGGATCTATTTAGTAGTAAGAGTTACTTAGTTGAAACTTGGCACACGCTAATAGGTATTTGGAGACTACATTTTGCGGGTATTAATTTATTTTTAATTTATGTATGAGCGCAGATATAACCTCCGTTAACCTTCACAGAGTTTTTAAGAAAAAAATGGCATTCCACGATTTTTTAAAAAAATTTTTGCACACAGAATGACTTAGTTTGGTAAGCCTTAACCACTTTTAGTAACTCCTCCTCAACTGGTAGAAGCTGCTGAAAGTTTGTTACCTAACAACAATCGTGCAAGCTACGATAAAGTTTATCTTTTCAAGCGTTGTTGCTCGCAAAAATGTGTACAAATATCTATTTCTGAAAATATTGTGCTGGCATAAACTGCCAACCCTTTGGTTTACTCAATGTTGCGTACTACTTTAAATATTAAAGATAAAGTGGATATATCCAAATTTTCGTTGTCGTTTTTGACGTCTTTGAAACAACAAAATCTAGGTTATGTATCCAAAGAGTCAAGCACTTTCTCTAGTCAGAACATTCCGGCGTTTTTGAAGAATGCGTCTGATGATATGCTACCTATAAAAGTTGCACTCATAATTGGTCTATTACGTGCATGTCGAAGTGACAAACTATATCAAATAAAATTGACTGATGTTAATATCGTACCAGTCAAGAGTACTTATAGTTAGTAATAAAGAATGGGTAACGTTAATTAAAACATATGTTGCACTTTGTTTAGACGTTCTAAATGAAAACTTCTTTTTACAATTAAGATTCTGTAAATCACTCGCCAGCCGTTTGGCTACAGTTAATTTCTCAAAAAAAGGTAGTATTTCTGAAGCTTCCACATTGTGAAACATACAGGAGACACTGCTTCTGAAGAAAGGCAGCTACCCTATTGGAAAACACTGATGGTAGCATTCTCCAGTTGAAGAAATTAGGGGTATAGAAATCTTAAACCGTAGTGGAAGGGTATGTCAAAAAGTCTACGGATTTTCAGGTTAAAATTGCCACAAAAATATCCGGCAAAGTGCCAAACTCCAGTACTAAAAACGTTATCATTTCTACGCAGGATGTTCAGCAAGGATTAACAATTTCTGTTGCCGTTTATAACCTATCGAATGTTACAATTAATTTAGTATCATAATTTGTAATAATGCGAATACAATTTGTTGAGAATGTTTTAATGTACGATAAGATTTTTCCTTGAAAGAAACGCTTTGGATATTCAATGAATGTTGACATTTGCCTGGGTTGGAAGTGACATATCACTTCCCACCCTGGTAAATGTCACTTTTCTTCTGGATATATGTCAAAGTCAGAAGTATGTTTCCTTACTGTTAGTTTCAAATATCAACATAACATATATGGTTGTAAATAAAGTAATATTTTCCATGTTATAGTAGGTACTTACTAATTTACTCTAAAATTCAGCCTCCCATATATCACATTCCTGCAGCGTTATTAATAATTTACTTTAACAATATTTTTCAGCACTCTCCATTACGAATGTAATTCGAGGATGGAATTTTCAGTTGTAAATTTATTATGCGAGGAGCAAGGAGGAATCCGGGCTGAAAATCATGCCTTGTAAAGGATTTATACAACCAGAACTCGTAACGTACGATTTCTGACGTTAACAGTAAATTCTCCTTCCTGTTTCTGCTACAGGAACTCCCGTATCCGGAAGCGTTAGTCGCAAAACAATAAAAATTAAGAGCATTCCCCGTAAAATATCCCATAAAGTAGTTTAATATAGTCGATAAAGTAAATTAACGAAACAAATTCAGGACGTTAAAAAATTAAAAAGTATGTTAAATGGTAATGAATTTTTTTGGAAAAACTTATCTTTGAAATGGCATTTGTATACAGGGTGTCCAAAAACTCTCCTGACAAACGAAGACCGGAGATTCCTCAGATAATTTTAAGACAATTTAACCCAATTCACCTAGTCCGAAAATGCTTCCTAAGGGAACTAGAGCTCTTTGAAGATGGCGCCTTGTAAACAGTTTTATTGAAATACCTCCAGAACGCTTCTACTTAGAAAAACAAAAACTGGTACGCTTGTTTAGCCTTCAGAGATAAATCGATTCCATCAATTGCGAATTTCTAGTATAGGCGTCCGTTTTGGGTAGGTCAACGGTTATTTTAACGCATAACTTCTTTGTATTTAACTTTTAAGCATTTGTGACACTAGATTATTAAATTTTCAGTTATACTAGTACTAAAAGGTACTCTTACTTTAAGTCATTAGGATACACCGTTTTCTAGAAAAATGGATTTGAAAGTTTTTCGTTTTTTCGTCATTAAAGTTCACTTTATATTTTTTGCACTAGTTGGCTCTGAACTGCAAACAAAAGTAAAACATACTCAATTGATGTAATCGATTCATATCTGAATTCTAAACTTTCATTCCTGTTTTTGTTTTTCTAAGTAGAAGCGTTCTGTAGGTATTTAAACAAAACTATTTACAAGGCGCCATCTTCAAAGAGCTCTAGTTCTCTTAGGAAGCATTTTTGGACTAGGTGAATTGGGTTAAATTGTCTTAAAATTATCTGAGGAATCTCTGGTCTTCGTTTGTCAGGAGAGTTTCTGGACACCCTGTATAAATCATTTCATAACTGTTCCCAAGCAGCACAAACCACACCTAATTTAACTAACGACCAGTTTTATACCAAAATCATACAAATTATGACTACAAAATTGGTATAGCATTACGTCTATGGTCGAATTTGAAGTAATTTTGGTAGGAACCGCTTACGTTACTATTTCCGACGTCACAACGACGTCGGCAATGTCGACGTCGGTATTTCGACCTGTTCCATGCTTTAAATAACAATACGGAACAAAAATATAGTACCTACTTCTCTGATTTATATAGAAAAATTTATACGTAAATTATAGAAAATGTTATGTTAGGTAATATTTGTCGTATCTAATGTGACGTGGAAGTAGGTACAAACATTTACACCTAAGAGCGACTTTATTAGTCGACAGGGTGACGTCGATTCGACCGGAGTTTGTGTGACCATTTTTGTATAAAAATTTGTCGGTACGCCGTGGCGCGGACGTCGGCTACCGACTTCAGGTTAGACTACCGACGTCGGCTCGACGTCAACCCGACCAGTCTGTGCTGCTTGGGTTGTCACATCGTTGCCTTACATTTTTAAAGTTACGTCTGTTCTTAGCGATATAATGTACATGGCTCAGTTGAGTACTTTAAAAAACGTAATAATTTAAGATTTTGGGTATGTTAAGAGGGACAAATTTTACAGCAGGATAAATCTACATGTTCTGAGCGTTTTTTAAATTTGGCCAAAGTTACATTATAGATATCAATGTCAGTACAATATCTGTTGCACTGAACAAATTTTCTACAAAGTGGACAATTCTGGCAGTAGTTTGTTAATTTAAATTAAAATACAATAATAAAAAGTTCATGATTTCAAAGGTTTTTGCAAGGTACGTTAAAATATATATTTTGAAGAACACCAGGAATATTTACTATATTATTCATTAACTTAAATAAGATAACTAAGTCACTAAATATTCTACTTTAATCGTTTTCAATAAAATAATTTGTTTTAAAAGATAGATATCTTATAAATTTATTTTGTATACATCCTAATGGGCTTTATAAAAATTATACAGGGTGAACCTTAAATAAGTGCAAATATTTTAACTGCAGGTGTAGGTCGTCATACCGATGAGTCTAGTGATAGTCATTTTCAAAAATTTCTAATATTTACGGAGATATATTTTTTAAAAAATACTCACATTTTGGGGGTCGCTGATCATATAGAACAGAGCACTGACGTAACATAATAAACCAGGTGATCCATTCAAGGCAAGGTTGCCATATCGTCTTTAAAATAAATATATTTTTGTAAACGTTAATCTGCATAGATTAAATTAAAAAATACTTGTTTTAAGTGATAAGAGATAAAATTGGGTAGGCAATACGCGATGCAGAAATATTAATCCAAATTTTAGGTTTTTAACTGACATTGTCATAAACGATTAAAGAATGAAGTTCCGCAAGTTTGATATCTGATGCCAACTCCCAATTAAAATTTAAATTTATAACCCGCAACTGTAACAAACTGTGTCCTTTCTCTGTCATGTAGTATATTTACGTCATTTAAGAAAGTGCGGTTGACGTATAACTTGAATATGTAAGTAAGTACGGAGAGATTTACAAAAATAATGGGCGCCAAAAGTTGCTCGAAGCTGCGAAAGAACGCAGATTGCATTAAACCACTACCGTCTTATATAAGAAGTTAACAGAACCACCAGATGTAAGCACAACCTTCACAAATTACTTCGAAATGGGCAACAGAGTGTGTTTAATTTATGTTAATCTTTCAGTCGCTGCGGTACTAGTGGAATTATTTGGCACACACAAGATTAAAGTTGGAAATCGAGATATCCCGAAAAGAGGAAGTTGATGGTAGCTGTCAGTGGCGCACGTTTTAAGATACGCCGTGAAATTTTTTTAAAAAGATAGTTAAATAATATTAAAATAGTATAGTGTAGTGTATAAAACAGTAATAATGTTAAACGTAGGTAAAAAATTTATAAAAATAGGAATTTAGGAGAAATTTAAGATTAGTTTTGCATAATATGTTATTTAGGTGATAAATAGATTTAATTGATAGAATAACTGAAAGACGTCACGTTTAATTATGTAAAACTGATGTTAATCAATCTTAAGTCAAAGAGAAATTGTATCGGGACGAATTTGGTCTTGAAATATTCTAACACTAGTAACATATTATGTAACTCTCATACTGACGTTGTGACTTTGAATCGGTATTTGTTATTGCCAGTTCTTATGTAAATGCAAGTAGTGTATGGCAACTCATGTATTGCCAGGTGTGGAGGAATAATGTCGAAAATTTAGGAAAAAAAAAAGAGGGAACTAAAGAGGGGTTTAGACCAGGTGATGTGAATTATATATGTGATATAAGGTAAATAAGCAGAGTTTTCTATTTTATTCATGTACCTACTTATCACTCATACAATTACAGCAGATACGGCTACAAGTTGTGCCAAAATTTGAAGACGTGCCATATATATTTCAATTGTTTTTACAATTATTGTGAAAGTATTATATACGATTTGTAGTTTACATTCTATTAATATCTTAGCCAGGTCTGACACAACGTATATCTTCGCGTATTCCTTGACCTGAAGACCAAATATGTTAACTAATGAATTAGTCTTTACAAAGTTCATATATACCTGAACTTTGACGTTTGCAACACCTCATGGGGTACAGCTAAAACAGTAATTAGTTTTTCTTGTTAGTAATTGCTGGTAGCCAGACTTGGTCTCATTATTTTGAATAATTCAAGTTGTTATTGGCGTAATGAAAATATTCAAATACTCCATCACCTCCACCAGCGATGAATGACACCCATAGCTATTAACTAAAATAAAGATTTTAAATAACAGGTACGAAACTGTGCTATATAAACATCATATTGTTAATATGACAAAAACTTTATGATGCATTACTTAATGAAGACTAGACATTTCTTAACTCCTTTGAAGATATCGAACTGGCCTGTCAAGCCTTTTATGATAGACTTTACCACTTATTTGATATTTTAGTTCCTAAATTTATTTCTAAACATACTAGCAGATCGTTCCCGCCTTGGTTTGATAACATCATTATAAAAAATGTTAAACTTAAAGAGAAATGTTGGCGTAGGTATAAAAAGTGTGGAGACCCTAATCATCTTAATGAATTTAAACGATTACATAGCTTGATCAAAAACGGCATCAACATTGCTTATGTGAACTACATTAGGAATACCGAAAACAGTATTTCAATTGACTCTAGTAAATTTTGGGCGTTCGTTAACAATAAAAAGACATATTTTAATATTGCTTCTCAAATGTACTATAACGGACAAAATCTCGATAATCCTATGGATATAGTCAATGCTTTTCCGAATTTTTTTAGTGAGTCATTCCTACCATCATCTGATTCTGTCATCAATCAAGGAACGAGTAATTTATCTATCAGTATTGACAGGTTTAAGGAGAGCCAAGTACTTGATGCTTTGAGAAAAATGAAGTCTAAAATGACCACTGGGCCAGACGGTGCTCCCTCATTTTTAATCAAGGACTGTGCTCCTGTTCTTGCCTATCCCTTATCCGTTTTATTTCATTTATGTATTAAGAATTGTTGTTTGCCTACGGTTTGGAAACACTCTAAGGTGTGCCCAATTTTTAAAAAAGTAGATAAACATGATATAAAAATTTTAGACCAATTACTATTTTGTGCAATTTTCTCAAAGCATTTGAGATACTAATTTACGATTCGATCTACTCTAACGTCAGCTCTAAAATATCCGAACATCAACATGGCTTCATGAAAGGACGGTCGACTACTACGAACCTGCTCTGTATTACACAGAATATAGCTGAAACGCTTGACCAACGGCAGCAAATGGACGTGATCTATATAGATTTCACTAAAGCATTCGACAGACTTGACCATAGTGTATTACTTAACAAACTTGCTAATTTCGGTTTTTCTTATAATATGCTATTATTTTTCAAATCATACCTCTCGAATAGGAAGCAATATGTAGCTTACAGTGGTTGTAAATCTATTGAATATTCCGCAACATCT
This sequence comes from Monochamus saltuarius, assembly GCA_025584915.1. Lineage (NCBI taxonomy): Eukaryota > Metazoa > Arthropoda > Insecta > Coleoptera > Cerambycidae > Monochamus > Monochamus saltuarius. Next base: position 45,632,899 of record CM046726.1, on the reverse strand, counting down.
GGTGTCCCTCAGGGATCTATACTTGGACCCTTGCTATTTAACATGTTTGTTAATGATATTGTGAACGATCTTGAGGTTAACTGTTTGTTGTATGCCGACGACTTAAAATTATTTAAAATAATTAATTCTCAGGATGACTGTATACTTTTGCAAAATAACCTATGTAAAATTAATGACTGGTGTTTTCGTAACAAACTTGAGTTAAATGTCTCTAAATGTAATATAATGACATATACGACCATAACTACACCTCTCCTTTTTAACTATACTTTGGCTACTGACCTTCTTCAGCGACCATCTACTTTTCGTGATATTGGAGTAACTTTCGATAAAGAATTGTCATTTGCCGCTCATATTGATCAAGTAACCTCTGATTCATTTAAAATGCTGGGTTGGTTAATTAGATGTAGTAAAGATTTTTCAAATGTAAATACTTTGAAAATATTATATTTTGCTTTTGTCCGGTCAAAAATTGAATATTGCTCTCTTGTGTGGAATCCTAAATATAACGTCCATATTAACCGTCTTGAGGGTACTCGGAGGAAATTTCTAAAGTTACTATGTTACAAATCAGATTCCGTTTATCCACAAGTGGGTGTTCCGCAGGAAGTGCTTTTGACATGATTCTCAATTGCGGCACTTGAACAGAGGCGTAAGTGTTGTTCTCAATTATTTTTATTTAAACTTATTCACAATATGATTGATTGTCAACATTTATTAAGCAGATTAAATTTTCGAGTACCTTATTTTAATGCTCGAAGACTTCAGACCTTCTACTTCTCCATCCCGAATTCAAATGTGCTTAAATTTTCACCTCTTTTTTTCATGTGCAATGTCTATAACTGTCAATCTGAGAATTTTGACATTTTTAATTGTTTTGTCAGTTCCATAAAAAGTTGTTTTAAACCGTAAATAAATCTTTGTTTTTTTTGTTTGCTTCTGTTTTCTATTGTATTTTTTTTTGTTGTTCTTGTAGTTTACTATTGTTTTTTGTGTTAAATTATATTTTGTGTTATATATGTTTTTCCTACTCGTTAAATGGGTTTACCTGTAGAGTAGTTGTATGTAAAAAAAACTTTTAAAAGTTATAGTGCGCGCCAATATTCTTGGTAGTATAAATGACGTCGGATGTGCCGAACCGAGAAGGATTATCTCCCAGAATTCCCTTGTAGGACCGGACGCTTTCATCTTGTAGAGATGGTCCCCCGGGTCCCTTCTCCGCCCAGTCTCGACTGCTTCTGCAGCTCTACTAGGCGCCTCCTTCTTCACATTGGCTATGTTTTTCCCAATTTTCTGTCTTGATTGTTTTTACTTTTTGCCATACTTGACGAGATTTCTTAATTTGTTACTTATTTCGATTTAATTTGACTGTGGCCTCATCAATCATTTTCAAAATATTCTTAAAGTCTTATCTAGTCACTAGATTTACTTTAACATTACTGCTTTAGAAAGTATTCATACCTATATTTTCTGCAAAATCGCTTTTGGACATGTAAATTTGAATGCAAACCCCGTTGCTATTTAATTTTCTAATACGCCATGTAATAACATCCGTCCAGCATTTCATGCGAAGCGATCATTGTCTCTGACCACTTAGTTTAATCCCATCATAACGCCCCTGGTATTCAGACCCCCGCCAGCGCGCGCCACTGACTAAGCCCCCGCATTCATTGCGGATTAGCGTGACAACTGAGGTGGCTTTTCCAGAAGGCCAGTTCGCATCAGACAGACATCTGTTCTAAAGCATTCCGGATTTTCATTCGACGGCGCGGGAGTACTCCGCATTGCATTTGCCATTTCCTGCACTGGCATTTTATATAAGAGAATATTCAGCGATGTATTTATATTCATACTTTTACGTGATAGTGGCGGTGGCTCTTCGCGTCTCGGCAACTTCCAGGAATATGCCACTTTATATTTTAATTTATGCATATGCGCTGTACGTAAGGCGAATCCTATTCGCGCTATATTATGGATGTAAGTGGATTGATGTCGTCAAGAATATAAGCTGCTCGCGATATGGAGGTTTGGTATTTTCGCCGAAACTTGTAATAGTTTATTATCCTATGTGCATTTTAGGATAGCTATTAAGGCACAAGTATGAGAATTATGATAGAAGCCGTAGGCGATTTTTTCTACGACCAGTTATGATAATGAAAAATATGCATTTTATTTTTCAAATGTATTCAATTTATTATTAAATTAAAACTGTTCACTAAATAGAAATTGTGAGTTATGAGATTAAGTTTATCATAAAGAAAAAGTAAAAAAAATGCTAATTATTCTTTGTGATTTATATGAAGTCGGTTGAGATATAAGTGGTCTGCTTACTTCCTGCTCGGCCTAAGCGGCTCGATTTACAGAAAGCGACCTACATTGCAGCAGGTACATATATTAAATATGTGAATTTTCAAAACTGAGTAAGATTGCTCCTCGCATGTCCTTTGATGAAATTTATGCTGCTCCAGATCCAGACACTGCAACAAATAAATTTACAGAAATTCTAAAAACATAATCAGTCAGTGTACGTCACAGAAACAATTTAAGAGGAAAAATAATAAAATAGCACCTTGGCTTACTAATGCCTTATTGAAATCAATCAATCAAAAGAACAAACTGTTTAAATCCTTATTACGTGACCCTAACAATTTGGAACTCAAATTACACTATAAACGTTACAAAAATAAATTATATTGTTTAATACAAAAGGCTAAATATAATTATTATAAAAATGAAATAGAATGTAACATAGGTAATTCAAATAAATTGTGGAGTATAGTCCAAACAATTAGTGGTTCTAAAAAATCAAACATAAAAATTAAGTCTATAAAAAGTGAGACTGATGAATTAATTACAGATGGTAAACGTATTTGCAATGAATTTAATAAACAGTATGTAAACATGGGGCAAAAATTAGCTAACAAAATTATTATTGATAAAAACAAACGTATAACGAATCATTCACTATTAAATTCTTTAATACTTACACCAACTGACAATAAAGAACTGGAAGGTATAATAAAGCAATTAAAAAATTAAAAAAACAGTAGGAGACGATAACATTAGTGCAGAGATACTAAAAACAATAGCAAAAGAAATTGTTGAGCCATTAACATTTATTATAAATGAATGTATACATCAAGGAATATATCCGTCCGCTTTTAAAAATGCTATTATAAAACCAATTTATAAAAAGGTGATAGAGATGTTGTAAGTAATTATAGACCAATTTCAATAATAAATCATCTTTCGAAAATATTTGAAAAATCTTGAAAAGTAGATTAACTTCGTTCTGTACTAAATTTAATGTTCTCTCCTCAAATCAATTTGGTTTTAGAGAAAACATATCCACAGAAGATGCCATATTAACATTATTAAACCCTATATATAGTGCATTAGAAAATAATAGACCCTGCTTATGCATATTTATAGATTTAGCCAAAGCGTTTGACACTATAAGTCATCGTCTTCTTTTGCAAACCCTTCAAGATATAGGTGTTCGAGGAATTTCCTTGAAATTATTTGAAAGCTATTTATCAAATAGATGTCAGATTGTAAACGTGGGCGATGATGTCAGTGACCGAGAAATAATAAAATGGGGGGTTCCCCAGGGTACAGTTTTAGGGCCTATTCTCTTTAATATTTACATTAGTGGACTATTCAAATTGCATAGTGCAGGAAGGATAGTAGGGTTTGCGGATGATACTGCTCTCTTTTATGAAGACACAAACTGGACAAATTTAAAAATAAGGCAGAACAAGATTTTATAGAAATAAAAATTGGTTAGACCACAAACAGCTGACTGTTAATGTCGACAAAACATATTATGTACCATTCAGTTGTAATATAAAGGTTCACCTCCTTTTCAGCAATTAAGCTTTACTATACAGGGTGAACAATATGCACTTTATCCAAAATCTGAGGCAAAATACCTAGGAATTTATATTGACAGATACTTAAAATGGGATTATCATATTGGTTACGTTGTGAAAAAATTACAGTTAATTTCTTGTAAATTTAGAATTTTACAAAAAAAAACAGTTACCCTTAAAGTATTTAAAAACTCATATTATGCGCTTGCTGAAAGCCATATTCGATATGGTATTTTAGCTTGGGGGTCAGCATTGCGAATTCATATTAATCCCTTGAAATATTACAAAGAGAATTTTAAAATAATATTTGGCAAACAATATGATTATCCATCAGATTTATTATATTTGGAAAGTGGAATAATGGACATAAGACAAGTTTATTATTTTTGTGCTTTATCAAAGTATCATCACTCAAAACATATTGCCATTATTCCTACCCATACTTATCTTACCCGCAATAGAGATCTCCATGTTGTGCCTTTTGCAACCAAATCCTTTACTCAGCGCTCATATGCCCATAATGGACCAAAATGTTTAATTTGCTGCCAGAAAAATTAAGGAATATTAATAGTATCCATATTTTCAAAAGTAAGCTAAAAGTTTGTATTTAACAGTAATCGAGCATTTATAAATAATATAATTGAGCATAAAAATTAAAAATGTTTACTTACTGTTCTGTTTTTCTTCTTTCATTGTTGTATTTTATTTATATATGCATTTTTTATTCTTTATAATTATTAATATCTATTATATGTTACTATTGTTAAGTGTGTTTAATCGAAACTTTCAATAGCCAATATTTTTTTTAAGCATTTTCTAGAAGAGATTGTGTATGTTTTGTCACGTTCTGTTTGTATTATTTACATTTAGGTTAAAAGGTATCTCATTAATTATTAATGGCTTGTTTGCTTTATATAGTTGTAAGCAGTAGTTATGTTTCTTATTGTTTCCGAAACAAGTGTTCAGTCACTTATTGGAAAAATTGTATTCACTCCTTGAAAATTTGTTATTAGTTATATATTATTTCTATATTTACTGTACCTTTGGGTGAATAAATAATTATTATTATTATTACTTAACGCAGACCTCTCGCTCTGGGCGAGCCATTAAATCTGTAAATGATACTGCAGGAGACAACTCCGCGGACCGGCATTGAATTACTCCTGCAGTATCTGTGTGAACAGCCAAGAACCCTTATCGGACACACCATCAGACATAGACCGGTTTCGGGCTTGTTAGCCCTCATCAGTATGTCATAGAGAGAATTGAATTGAATTGATTGAATTGTCGGTCATCTCACCTATGGCATACTGATGAGGGCTAACAAGCCTGAAACCGGTCTATGTCTGGTGATGTGCCCGACAAAGGTTCTTGGCTGTTCACACAGATACTGCAGGAGTAATTCAATGCCGGTCGGGGATTAGTCCGCGGAGTAGTTGTTTCCTGCAGTATCATTTACAGATTATATGAAGTCGTATTTATATGAAGCCTATTGGCTTCTAGATTATTATCTAGATAAGTCGTAGAAAAAATGTATTATATTAACATACCTAAAAAATTTAGGTTTTTATATCTATTAAATAAAAATGATTATTTTTACAAGAAAGGAAGGAGCTTAGTGGATCAAATCTTAAAAGAAACAGGTGGATTTTGATGGCTAGAAGATCCAGAGAAAACAGATGGAAGGAACAACGAAGCAACTACGGAGAACGTTGTTTCTGGGGTTTTGCCCTTCATCAGCGCAGTGCAGCTTAAAAACAAGATGTATTCTTCGCCTCTGTTTTCTATATTGCTCTTGATCGCCCTCTCTTCCTTTTATTTCCAATTGTTCATTACTATTTTTGGTATCCTTATCTCTAGCATTCTTTCAGTATCCCTAGCCACCTTAAGCTTTGTGCTTTTACCACGCTACCTATGCTCCCCTTTTTATATAAACTTTTTATTTCCTCATTCGTTGTTCTGACCCATTCTTCTTATGTTTTTTTTCTTCCAAAAATTGTCCTGAATATTTTTCTCTCCTACACTTTCAGTCTTGTTCCGCTTTATTCAGCATCCACATTTCACTGGCAATGTCTTATCTTTGCTTAGAAATATTTTTCTCGGTAGTCCTACACGTTTATTTCCTGATATTGTTCTGGCTTCAATTTCTTCTCCTATTTTATATCTGGAAAATATAGTTTCTAAATATGTAAACTGTTCTACTTCTTCAAACCTATATTTTCCCCGATTTGTTTCTATATAGTATATAATAACTAATATCTCCTGCATCTCTTATGACTTGTTATTATAGTACTAAGTTAATAACACTGTTGATAATAGATCTCCTTTTTGCTTCAGCCCGTATTTTACTTCAAATTCTTCCGTGGTCGTATTTTTTACTTTTACTATGCTCTCAGTCTTTCAATGTTAAAAGCATCTTGTTCCTTATCTTCTTGCTGACTTCCAATTCTTTCAAAACCTTATATAGTTCTTATCTTTTTATTATGTCATAGGATTGTTGATAATTTACAAATAAAACTACAATTGGTTTACCATATTCAAAGTCTTTAGTCTCAAATTTTCGCAGAGTGAAAACTTGATCTACTATAGGTATAATACCTACTTCTTCTTTGCCTGAAGATACATTGACATATTCCAATTTTATCCTCCACATCTGCTAACAATCTGTTTTTGATATACGTCGCTAGTATTTTATTTATTCCACCTGTTCAATATTTCATTTTCTTGTGCAACTACCTTTTCATTTTCACTTTTACAAAATGCTGTTCTTGGTTGATATCCTCTCTTCTCATTCTTCACTCCCTTCTGGTTTTTCTTCTTTGTTCTATACTTCTGCATTCAGTTCTTCATTTTTTAAATTATTTATTCTTTGCTCGCTCTGTTCCTTCTTGAAGCATCTTTTGTCTTAGTTTCCTTCTAACTTCACGCTTCCTCATACTTACATTCATTTTACCCCCGGCTTTTCTATTGCAATGTAATCTATTTAGTTTATTGTTTCCCATAACATCCCCTAACAAAATTTTCATATACTTTGGACCCTTCTCGTATAATTATTCTATCCAATTCGTTATAAAATTCTTGCTTGTTTCATTACCATTGTAATTGAAAACTTTCCGGAAATTTGTATCCTCCTTGAAGTAAGGTGCATGTAACTGCTCTGGAAATTTTTTGACTGCCTTGATATACATATAAAACATTTTTCTATTAAATTAAAACAAACAAAAAGGGTAAGGTATTATTATTTATTATATTCTACATATAATTATTTTCCATTGTGATCTGAACGTTGTATATTATTCCCATTTGTACCTTCAAATTAATAGATAGTTTCATCTAAAATTTTCTTACCAAATATTCCACTAAGTTAAATAAATAACCGGAAACTTATTTCTCGTTCATGAACATTTTTAGAAAACATTCATGACATGGAAAAAAAGTACACACTCGAAGATGTAACTTGTATCTGAAATAGTTTTTATCAAATAATTTCCTTTTATATATACTTTAATGGCATTTTTTACAGTAGTGTTTTAAATTTTATCATCTGACACGCACCGAAAATTTTATATTTTGAAAACTCGTATTCATAAAAGCAAGCTAAATATAAACGGAGTAATTAAGGGTTCTTTAAAAGCCTAACAGCTTACCGAAAATTTACGAAAAACCGAAAGAAAATATTTTAATTCAGCGCCGTTGAAGTAGACGGGAAAAACCGCAATTAACTCGGAAATACAAAGACTAGGGACAGTGAATTGCTGGGGGCTGATAAAGTTCTAAACAAAAAATGAACGAATATAAAGCGTTCGTGACGAAAGATGAATTAAAAAGCCGTGGAATGGACGGGCTATGCCGTTTTTGCAAATGTTGTTAATTATCCAGAGAAAATTCAATGAGTTTAATCAGAGTACGAAGTTTTAATATGGAGTTCTCCGAGTAATTTCTGGTCTCGTTTTAGAAGCAATTTAAAAAGTCATTTCCTCCATGGAATATCTCATATATTTAATAAAAGGCGTACGGTTATGCAACGTAAAATATTGTATACAGTATCCATGTGCCAGCGTACAAAAATTTATCGGACTATGGTTTCAAATAAACCTATTAAAAAAAATCTACAAAGAATGTCTGCTGAGGTAAAAAATTGTAATTTCATCAGGGGTTCGGAAATATGGATTTTTCCGTGCGCGTGTGACAAACTCTCAATCAATATTTCTAGGCGTGTAAAGATCGATATTTTTATATTATACTTCTTTGAAAGCGAAAACATAAAAACAAAATATAACATAAAAAGGACATACAAAATAAATTGAAACATTTTTAATTTCATAACAATTATAGGAATAAAAAAAACATAACTACTAGAGTAAGAATATTGAAAATTAACTATTAATAATAACAACTACAACTAATAATGTTCTTTGTTTGAATTGTTATTATTAACGATTATGTTTATTGTGCAATTCGTATTATTGCACAGGTTTAGTCCTTTCAGAGTTTCATTTTGTGAAACTGCAGTTATTGCTTCGCAAATGTTTTGATTTTCTACGAATGATACAGTTGTTGTATTTTACGAGTGAGAAAGTTTAAACAGTTTTTGACATATCTCAATTGTTATTTGTATGGATTCTTCTACCTAGATATCCTTCTGCTACATTTGAAAATGGTTGCTGAAGAACACATTAGTTCATACCCGGTATATTTTCTGAGATCTTCTAGTTTTCGGTATTCTGCAACAATTTTGGGAACATCACTGATGGTATGGCATCCAACGTGTTGAGCGTAACAACTGCCGTTTCGATATGCAACAAATAATCTTCTGCAGTTCATATTTTGAGGTAGTAGAGCTGTAATGCAATTAATAAATGACCGATATGTTTAGATTAGTTTACTCATTGAATATCAGTAAAGTAATAAATTACAGTAATATTAATATGTAGAAATAGGTTCCCGTAAGTAATGCTACGTAGTCAATAATAGGCAACAGTGCACTTCATTGGTAATAGCAAAACTTTTTGATGTATGAGTTTTTCCAACTAGTAAATACACGCACCAAAGATCCGAAACACTAAACTTGTTTTTCTTAGTAGATATTGTTTATCTGGAACATAAATATGGTTACTTATTCTGCTGTTAGAAATTTGTATTTTTTCGGTATATATCTTACAGTTTGACTCTTCAAGAGGGCAATAGTTTTTGAATATTTGTTGATGTTAGCATTTTCTTTTATGATCAAACAACTCTTTAGCATTGAGAATCGACTATAACGTGGAAGATTTCATACTGAGCTTTTTCGACAAAGTAGACTGAATGTAGTTACATTTTTTTAATTTTGTTCGAATTTCACCATTCAGCAAAATGTATTAGCAAAATGGTAAGCTAGCGGGATAGTCTTGCGACAGAAAGGCTTGAACCTTTTGTATGTGATACGGGTATAACTGTTGATGCTTCTTAAATTTCGTGTACAATGGCTTCTTCCAACTCAGGCGTTTTAGCACTGAAAGGTCGTCCAGGAATTGGATGTTCTTGAAATGAGCTCGTTCTGAAAGATATTGAAAAACATTTTTCAACATTTTTGGATTTGGACATCTTTCCATATAAATTTGCCTAGCCTCAGTATCATATTGGCCATTTCAGCATTTGTCATTTATTCTTTTATTAATAATGTTTTGCATGACCTTCCTAAGATATGATTAAGTAATTTAACTGTGTAAAAATGCACTTCATCAAATAAATCAATTTTGTTGTTAATGGGTTTGGAATAAAATGACACATATGATGACCTGTTTTTAAGTAAGTTTCTAAAGCTGATATTTGTTCGTTTTATATCTACTGTCATACTAAATATGCGCAACGAATTTGGTTAAATTATCTCAAGCGGCTTAGAAATTAATAACTATTTTTGTTTGGTTTTAATTATTGACACGCTGCAGCTGGAAAATTATGACCGCTACTTAAGAAACACCCTGAAGATCACTATACTTAGAATGAAGTTGGACGAACTACAAAAAATATTAATCAAAAACTACCTAACTGACCTGTCAGTTTTGATACAATTTTAGAAATTGTTTAGAAGTTACAGACTCCATCAGAGTACTTACTAAAGCCCATCACCATTATACGAACAAGGAAAAGTTATTATTGCCCTTCATCCAGTTCATGGCGAGGTAATTGTTGCTACTAGGTATACCCGCCCGGTCCGCAGCAATCTCATTTGAATAATATCCCGCCTTGATAAATTCCTGCAGCACCAGACCTACCCCGGGGCAGCAGCGCATCCTGCCGCCGTCAAATTTTTGTGCGCCGCTCTAATTAGCCTGTCAACATGACGGCGACTACAAAGGCGTCTTCAAATGGATAACAACTGAGCATCGGTCCTCCGAAGAGCGTTTATTTTAAATTAGCCGACTTTGATATCCTGCGAAACATGTGAAGATAATTGGAAGCTACGCGCCAGCACCGTAATTATCGCATCTGGTCCAACTAAGCGTTAATATTACTTTAAACCTCATTTACTTCGGTTTATCAACGCGCTGGGTTACGTTCGAAGAGGACTGGAATTGAGACTGAACTAATGTCTCAAAAAAAGCAATTATTGAGATGTGCTGCTACGTTAATATTTAATTGGGTATTTTATTGAGTTTGAAAATGGGGGTAAACAAATATAGACCCGCTATTAACATCAATAGCCAGAAATTATGGACAGGGTGAAGTAACTAAATGTTAATGGGGTGATTTGGTACAATCAAATTTTATCTGCATTTGTCAGTATTATTATAGATCTAAACAATTTAAGCGTATGTTGAAGATATGAGATCAATCGACCAATTGCAAAGGATATATTAATGCAACGGGCGATGTGACGTCACATATTCCTATCGTTGCACCATCTCGCCAGCGACCGTTAGCATTTAACGTGATTTCCATATTTATAAAAGTAAATTAAATACAGCAATGTTTATCATATTATAACTCGCGTCAAGAATTCATTTCACATTTGTTTTTATTGTCAACGTAATTTTCGATATTTGGTCGCGCTAAAAACAATCATTTTTTGCAATTTAGTACAATATATAATGCAAACTTTTAGTGTAGTATATAGTTTTATTACTATCAGTTGCAGTTTCTTAAAAATTTTGATGAAAATATAATGAATTATTCATCTGTTCGTATGACGTAGGTCGTCTGAATTCTTGTCGCGAGTTATACTTATCTTATCTTCCCAGTTTCTCATATTGTTTTGCCTACGTCAGACTTTTCTCATTCATACAGGGTGATAGAATTATAGACTTCAATGGAAAAATAATTTCGTTTTTAAGTAAGAAAACATTTTAGTATTTCTTCATGCCCGACCAGTTATGAGGATAATGGCATTGGTTATGTACAAATAAAACAAGAACTTTGCTCTTGTGAACTGAAGGAGGAAATCATCCTAGAACATACATAAAATAAATGTAAAAAAATATTTTCTGCAAAACTCTATTAAACAGTAAAAAAATACTTCTGATCTGATTTGATAAATAGTTACAGGTTGATCCTACTTTTAAAATCAAATACATCTTTTGTCTATATCATTATATTAATTACAAATTGTTTGCTATTTAACAAAATAATTTTGAATGTTAATCCTACCATAAACTATTTCAGTTATTTAATCTCAATATTGGATGAAACTAGAATGTACTCACGAATGAGGTTGAAGAACAGCAAAATCTCGAATCATAGAAATCACCCATTTCACATGTATTTTTGAAATGGCCATCATTTTTACATCTTTTACCTTACGTTTAGTACTTTTTAATGCAGTAAATGATCTAATGTGCAATTTGATCTTACTAACTACTGCAATATGTTAAAAATTTTATGATATTGAAGCCTTTATATTTCAACAAGTGAAAGACTGCAAGATTGGATCCATTTGTTTTTGAATGAATACTTTAAAGCTGTCTGTTCATACACTATCACAATGTTTTTCTTGTTTTATCCCTTATAGTATATATTAGTACATAGTAATAGGTAGTTTATTAGGTGTTTAACACCTGTATTTCCACATTTTAGTACTATAAAATATATAATTTTTGCACATAGGCTTTTCTGATGAAGAACTTTCGATTAGTGAAATAAAAAAATCCAAAATAACCCCATTAACTAGTGTAGTTGTATTGTGTTGACGTATAAGTTTGTGGCATTTGTAATTTAATGCTGGTCTGGTATTAGCTCGAACAATAGTCGTTTCCTAAAATTCCACATTTGCAAATACCGTAATCGCCCCACAGATGGGGACATTCAATTGTACCCATAGTATAGTGGATTTGGTTGTAGCTGCTTCGAGATCCAATATTGTGTAGCTAGTGATCAATAGATGTAGACGTGTTCTACATCTCGCAAAATACTACATGAACATAGATGGAAGAAAACGGTTCTCAAAACCGACTGTTCATAGAAAGCCTACTTACACTGATAGGTAATTGAATGCTGAATCAGATGAATACGAGAACATCTAAGATCCGCCCTCAGAGAAACAAGACATCAGAAGAATGTTTAAAATCAAGAAAAGGAGGAATATCTGACAGCAGCCCGTCTAGCCTATGTTAATATCAGCTATAACTCATTTAAGAAGATAGGGGCAGCCTGTCCCAAGATCAGCTGTCAAAGCAATTTAAGCTCTAAGGCTCTAATATACATTATTCCATATTTGGTTTAAAGCCTCCGTAGCAGTTGTCGGTTGTATAAGTTGTCGTATACCAGAGGATTTCATCTCTACCAAGATGAGGATAATAGGCTAAGCTTAAAACGGCCTTCATAAAAGTCAAATGGTCTTCTTGGATGTGTCAAAATGACTCTTCAGAAAACCTTTCTTGCTGCACTTTCTTCATTAGCGTTGTTTTATTAACAGCTAAAATCATCCATTAGTAGAATCGTTAGACATATCAATTTCGAAATTATTAGTTCTCATGAGTATAGATGAATACGAAAATAGACACGAATTTCAAGTTACATATTCTGTCTCATGTAGTGAAATGCTAATAATACCGAATATAATTTTGTTTTTCAATTGCTTAACATTATTTAAAAAGCCAGAACCCTCATGGAAACAAAAATCCATAATGGTCAAATTGGGACTGGGTGACTAAAATGTATATAGATTTATTAATTCATTACTAAATGTTTGATGCAATCAATCAATCAATCAATGAAAATTTGAAACAATGCAAGATTGGTTTGGAAATAATTGTCCACCTAAGTTTTCCAGTAAGTGAAAAGAGAAAGGACATTTTTTTAAATCGGTGTCATGTTAAATTGTAGGATTTTTTAATTCGTAACGCATTTCTTGGTTATTCTATAATAATCATATTATATGGTGCCAACCGATTTCCATGAATCCACCTATAATAACGTGAAATTTGGAAACACATTATGTAAAAAATAAGGATAGGGACGTCAGTTAATTCAAATAGTGAACCAGAGCGCCATAGACTTATTTCCAAAGTTTCTTCTGAAAAAGAAAGCAATAATGTTCCTCAAAATGTCTATGATTACAGTTTTTTTAATGTAACAGAATTCACTAATGACAATTCAAGCTAAGCTAAAAAGTCGCTGGCTTGAGTTGAGTTCAATTTTATGATTATTATTTAAAATTTTCGATGGGTGGAACAAATAAGTATTATTTAAACATTTCTTAAGGGGTGAGGAGATAGACTATTAATAGGAATTTTGAACTGATTAGGTCCTGTCAATAACGTGTCAATAATTATCTAGTGCAATGCACAATGGTAGCATTAGAGCTGTATCATCGGACGTTAAACTAAATTCATTCACACGTATCTATCATTTGAAATGGAACGCCATCACGTCCGGAGAATTACCCAGAAGTAGAGCACAAAACAAATTAACGGAGTGCGAATTTGTTAACAAAAGCCCATTTGGGGCCAAATAAAAGAATGTCTCCAAATGTAAATATGCGGACCTCGTTAATGTCGGCGTCATAGACACAAACGGCTAATAGTATATTATGCCGGCCGGCTATTTGGACGGCATACTTGTAACAATTTTAATTACACGACCCGAGCGCTCGGTGTCGTTCCAACAAAGCTGTATATTACGCGGCGCTTCCATATTGGACCTCCACCGACATGTATGTAAACGCGCGGACACGCATACTGCGATGTAATTGTCCCCTCCCACCCGAAATTGTCGGGCGTCCACCCTACGGCCCCATTTCTTTGTAGGTGCACAACCGTCTGCTCTTTGAATGGTGCCTATACAGCAATATGTCACTCATTCTCCCGCGCAAATATACTACTTCTGGACAATTTGCGAGAGAAATGAGTAGTATAATATAGGGTGCAATAATGAGAGCAGCAGCGGCATCTTTGGGACAAAAATGAAGATTTAGTTAAATATGTCTTAGGGCCGGTATTATAATGTCCGGGTGACCGGAGGTTGAAACTCAATTTTCGGTCAAACTGCAGTTTGAGTATTATAAACGTCAACTGAAGTTTGAAGTGTCGGTTTCTCAACATTTCACTCAACCGATGGTTATTATAGTTCAGGTTGAATTTCAACTGTCGGTTGAAATTATTTTGAAACTGCAAATATCTACTTAAATAAAAGTGTGTGTAAACTAGTATAAACAATAACAGAGCAATTATATTAATATATTTGCTTTAAATGTATTTATACTAGTAAATAGCTATTTAAAAATGATACTCTCTTGACGCATTTTATTCTATAACTAGCGTTTGTAATTTTTCTTTCAAATGATTAGTATCTCCCGAAGGTGTTTTGTAAACCTTATTTTTAAAACCCCATAAAAATCGAAGGTTATTAGATCTGGTTACTTTCCGGGCCATTCAATAGGTCCATTAATTTCAATCCATTTTTATGGAAAAGTAATCTAAATATTGCTGCACAATCCTGGCCTTGTGGGGTGGAGCTCCGTCGTGCTGAAACCATAGGTTTCTCCTTAGCTGCAAAGGCACATTCTCCAGAAGTGCAGGAAGTCCTTCTTGTAGGAAATTTAGGTAACTCACGCTGTTCAATGTATGTTCATAAAAATAAGGCCCAGTAAAATGTCTACCGATGATGCCACACCATACATTTACTCCACAATTGGCCTTGGTTTTGGAGTGTTCGTTGCACCTGTTTGGCAAACCATTACTGACAAACGTTCTCATTTACAGTTTCTACATTTAATACAATTTGAGCTATAAAGTTAAGTCTGTTTTCAATGTGAGGCTCAGGCAAATACTCCAAATTGTGAATGCTATAATTTTATAAAATAATTTATTTTTAAACCTTCAGAAAATGAGTCTCATTTGTAATGTTCAGAACTGATTTGTAGAAGTCACAGTTAAATTATATCAAAGAAATATGAACAAAAATATTTTTATTTTTCATTTCATCATTCTCCGTACTTACACA
Organism: Monochamus saltuarius; assembly: GCA_025584915.1. Taxonomy (NCBI): domain Eukaryota; kingdom Metazoa; phylum Arthropoda; class Insecta; order Coleoptera; family Cerambycidae; genus Monochamus; species Monochamus saltuarius. The sequence goes on along the minus strand of CM046726.1, from coordinate 45,617,609 downwards.
AGTTGAAATTGTGGAACTAAATAAAAAGTACGCGGTGTAGAACTAACTACATCTATCGGCACGCGGTGTAGAACTAACTACATCTATCGGCCGTTCGCTACTCCATGCCGGACTGAAAATGTCACAGACACGAAGCGTTCTACATACGCAGTAGACACCATTGAAAGCTGTCGACCTTTAGTGCGATCGGCGAGAAACGATATTTTGCAAACACGGAATTCCAGGAAACAACTACTCTGCGGGCTAATGCCCCGACCAGCATTGAATTACACCTGGAAAACCTATAGCAACAGCTAGAGTCATTCGTCAGACGCCCACCAGACATATACCGGTTTCGAGCTTATTAGCTCTCATCAGTATGCCATAGGTGAGGTATCCGACGAATAATCCTAGCTGCTTTCGTCTGTCTAACCCGACAGAAGGGACCATGAGTACGCGGTGTAGAACTAACTACATCTATCGGCCGTTCGCTACTCCATGCCGGACTGAAAATGTCACAGACACGAAGCGTTCTACATGCAGTAGACACCATTGACTCTAGCTGTTGCTATAGGTTTTCCAGGTGTAATTCAATGCTGGTCAGGGCATTAGCCCGCAGAGTAGTTGTTTCCTGGAATTCCGTGTTTGCAAAATATCGTTTCTCGCCGATCGCGATAAAGGTCCACAGCTTTCAATGGTGTCTACTGCATGTAGAACGCTTCGTGCCTGTGACATTTTCAGTCCGGCATGGAGTAACGTACGGCCGATAGATGTCTTCTACACCGCGTACTCATGGTCCTTTCTGTCGGGTTAGACAGACGAAAGCTAGGATTATTCGTCGGATACCTCACCCATGGCATACTGATGAGAGCTAATAAGCTCGAAACCGGTATATGTCTGGTGGGCGTCTGACGAATGACTCTAGCTGTTGCTATAGGTTTTCCAGGTGTAATTCAATGCTGGTCGGGGCATTAGCCCGCAGAGTAGTTGTTTCCTGGAATTCCGTGTTTGCTAAATAAAAAGTGTTCCTTTTTGTCCATCTAACTGTAGATATTATTTATAACATACATTGTGGAAGAAAGTTCATAAAATAACATTTTTTACACTTTATAATAGTTCTTTCCAACACGGCACCTGACTGGTTGGAAACCTGTGCCAAGTGGATAGCCAAATCTTTAACCGATTTACTGCAGCGGAGTTGTATCTAATATTAAACTGACTGACGGCTTCGGACAGGTTTCAAACTAGTCAGGTGCTGTATTGGAAACGAGCTAATATTTATATAGTTAATGATTGCAGCTACTAGACGGAGGCAGTCTGTATCAGAATAAATTAGTTTCTTAATATAACAATGTCACCAAGATTAATGCCACTGTCAATAATTATAATTCACAAAACGTCAGAATAAATGACAGGTTATCTTATCTGATATTTCATTGGATAAAATTGAGCTGACAGCATAGCCAACATTCAGAAATACATCTCAACGTCGAGTTGACGAACCGTGACATAAAATAGTGTTATATACAGAATTTTTTTCAACCGCCGGTTTAAATTCAACCTACGGTTGGACAACCGGGGGTTCAACCTGAGCTTTATAATACCGGCCCTTAGTAATACGTTGCTATGGAAAAGATACAGATGTCAAAGTTGAAATAATAATTCTTCTCCTTCTTTTATAATAACTGTGTGATTAAACACGTTAAAAGATAGTTTATTAACGTTAAAATGCATTAAGGTGGCGATATCTGTGGTCTAAAATAGTGAAATGTCGATGTAATTTTAAAGTTAGGAATTTTATACCATGTTAAAGTTACCAAAATGAATTATGCATTATTGGATATTAGAAAGATCAACTTAGGTAGTGTTAGTATTTATATTACCAAAATGTAGGGATTTTATTCTTAAAATATTTATTGAATGTGACTCTTATTACGGCATTTTTACACAAACATCAACAATTAATTTTTCACATTTAAAAGCCAAAGTAAGAAAAGTGAACGCAAACCTTTCCTAAGTTTTTCCTTTTTGTGTATTTTGCTGCAGTCAAAAGAAGTGTAAACTTTTTTGTCGAAGAGACTTAAGTTATCTATGTCGATATGCACATTGTTTTGATTATCGCCATATTTAACCATAGTAAGATCACGTAATATTCAGTTATCAGTATTGTTTTAACCGTAAATGGTTTGCTATTACTAGATAGCAGTATCTGCCAAGGGTTTAAAATTTTACTGTCCTATACACCACTCTGCTATTACACGGTGACGGCGCCCTTAACATTTTCTTTTAAGATTTATTTTCAAACATTGCGCAAACACTGTTATAAAATGATGAACACCACTTTGTACATTTCACCCTGTTGAATGAAAGATATTCCTCGACGTAAACTAAAAATCAAATAAGTTATTATGAATTTTTTGAAATTGTGTTCAGCAATTTCTCTCAGGTGACAATATTTCATCAGTTGTCGCTACATTATTATCAAATACTTACTTAAACAGTTTCTAAACGACTGTAATCGTTTAAAAATATGACACCAAAACTGTTTTGTCCAAAATAAAAAATAGAGCAGCATAAAGATATTTTCCTTCGCATTACCACATTTTCAAAGCAGTCTTCACTGTTTAATCATTCTTTTATTAATCATCGGCTAACGTTCTTAAGATCTCCATAACTTCATCTCGTAAAGTCACTATTAGTGAGCTGCCCTTTTCTCCTTCTGACCAGTTAGTTATTTGCCAAGGCGGCTGTCTTGAATTGTTTAAGGTAAATGCTCCATAATACGTTTCCGTCAAGTGTTGGCAGTTTAATTTTTGAGAATGAAAGAGAATTATTCTCAACTTTAACGGACTCTCTCGCAGACAATTGTGACTTTGACTTTAGATTTGTAACCTCATATTCAAACTTGATTATACTTTCTTCTACTACTTGACTTTTTCAACTTCACTCTGTAAGCTAGTAGCATTGTCTTCAACGACCTTGACTTCAACAAGTTCTTCAAACTGAGATTAATCTTAATTACTTCTTCCAAGTTTTTATTATATTACTTCCTGATTATTTTTCATTTCTTCTAAATTGTTTGCCATTTCCTCCCTCTTGACTGCTTTTCATTTCATCTTGGCTACCTACTCTTCATTTCGTTTTTAAGTCTTACTTCATTTCGTCCTGGTTGTTCTTCATTTGTTTTTTCAACTCTTTCTCAATTTATTCCTGGCTGTTCTTCATATTTTCTTGACTCTTCTTCATATCTTCTTAATTCTTCGTCCTATCTTTCATCATTTCCGTTTACTATTTAAATGTTACATCCATTTTTGTAGCAGATGATCTCGTCACCGGCATTCATTCTTGAATTCCAAACTCCTTTTATGTGGAACGTCCGTTCTGACAATGTAACCCTACCCCTACTTTGCCTTAGCCTTAAAATAAACTTTATTGGAACTATACTCAAGTCAAGAATTCAGACGTCTTACGTCATACGAACAAATGAATAATTCAGTATATTTTCATCAAAATATTTATGAAACTACAACTGATAGTACTAAAATTATATACTACACTAAAAGTTTGCATTATGTATTGCACTAAATTGCAAAAACGGTTGTTTTTAACGCGAATAAATATCGAAAATTACGTTGACAATAAAACAAATGTGTAACGTCAGCCGTGACGTAAGACGTCTGAATTTTGACTTGAGTATACTTGATAACACACAAATATACTTCAAACATTGCATAGCTGTAACTGACACTTTGACATTTTCTGTCATTTGCGTTCGGCTGGACATAAACTAAACCAAAATCGAATATAGCTTGAAATGATCTAGAATAATCATCAATAATCAAAATAAAGGTATTACAAAAGCAGGAACATTATTAACAAACTAAAAAGGTAGGTGAGCTTCCGTAATAATATTAACAAAAAATTGGTTATGAGCATGCAAAATCGAAACTTTATCAGTCATTTTCTTAAATTAAATTTGTGATATCAAAATCCTAATATCTATAGTAAATTACAAAATGTGTTTTACTAATATATTAATTTATTAGTTCTTAATAATAGCAACTGGTGTGCTCTGTGCCAATTCCGTGATGATTATGTCAATTACTTTCCAGCGCCGGAGAAAGTAAGAATTTAAAATTAATCAGTCTGCCACTTCACCCGACAAAAATTTAAATTTCAAATAAAATCCGATAAAAGTTCCAGTTAGATAAGATTAAAGCAAAGCTCTCCTTCAAAAGAAGTGTAGCAAAATGCTCCCGCTTTATCTGTATGTGCAGATGTCAGCAGGAGAATGTTCTCTGTACGCAATTAAACTTTTATGGTGACATAAAAACACCCGTTGTCTGAACTACCTAGATACGGTTTGTTTTAATGATTCCCTCCCGCATACACTGTGTATACAATCAAGCCCGCATTAACTTTTTCTATTTTCGAAGTTCGATATTAGTTCCAGCCGGCGAAAATTGCATCCAGAACTGTTATTGCTTCTAATAAAATAAAGGTATTTTCCGAACGAGTGACAATGCTCTATCCATTCCAAAAATACTTCTGTTCCTAGCGACATTATCTAAAATGGACAGTATGAAACAGCAAAATAATTGTTTCCACGTTAAACCACACTTGCTATATAACACTGCTCTATAGCAAAGTTATGTTATAACATGTTTACATTCTTCTAAATCAAATTTAGTAAATTTCACTGCTATATAACATGCTAGATGTTATCTATTTCTAGTCGGTAAATATCAAACGATGTTGCGCAACACATTTGCTGTATTGACCAACAGAATTTACTTGCTGCTGTATCACAACAGTGACGGATGTCATGACTTATGACGTTTGTCAGTGTTGTATTGAAAAATAAAATAATCACTGATTTTATCAGTTTGTTTTTACAACATAAGGAAAATATTTTGTGGAGGTCTAATTAGTTTGCTTAGTTGAATTGCAACTAGTAGGTACTGATTCCAAAGTCGAAAATGTGTAGACTTGGTTTTATTGAAGTATACAATTGCCTGCTATTTTATAAAATGCGTTTGATAACTATAGAGGGTTAACTATGACTAAGTACAAATATTTTAAGAGGAGATAGAGAAAATTAAGAATTATGGAACAACCCTATTATTTGTTTGATTTCTATGGAAACAAGTCACAGCTGTGTTGTATACTCAACTTACAGAATGTGTCAACAATGACAGTAAGAGCATATTTCAGAACGTTTGTGCGAAAATATATTTAACTGGATTACGTCGTATTCCATTTACAGTAATTATTATGCTATATTCTAAGCATGTGAATTTGCTTTTGCCGTTAGATTTTAAACCGTTTGGGAAAAAATAAATGTTCATATTACCTCGAAAACGCATTTAGAGGGTAATTCAATTTGACTTTATTATTGTGAACTTTGCAATTTAAAAAATGATGGTAATCAGTTTGGCTTCCTTTTTTAATTAACAACCTCCGCTTTTTAATTTCGTCTCATCATTACTCCTAGTGACTTTAATTTAATTAAAACCTTGGGAATGATGACGATTATTTATCAAAGTCTTTCTAATACTATCAGACTTTTATATTTGGCTCATCAGCCGCATCAACATTTTTAATTTTCGTTTTCGAACGCTTTCGTAACATTTAAATTGGATTTCATCATCCGGAGGGGAGGCTGCTATTTGTTGGATCAAATTACAGCCGTAACATAACGAAAATAAAGAACGTAATATATTTTTTAACCACTCTTAGATGTACTTTCGGAAAATTAAACAAAGTTAATTTTTTGTGGTAAGTCCAATTAATATTAATAAGGAAAACGTCCCAAATTTCGAGTTGAGGTCTTACTTAGATTAGAAACATTTTTCAGTACACACTCAAAGAAACTATAATTGTTATTTCTACTTTAAAATAATAATACTGTACCAGGTCCTGACGGAATATCAGCGTTTTTGGTTTAGCAATATCATTCTTATTTTTTTAATCTAATATATAAAATTCTCGTGTCACAGTTTTAGACGCCATACTCCTCGGAAACGGCTTGACCGATTTTTATGAAATTTTATATGTATATTCGGTAGGTCTGAGAATCGGTCGTAATCTATTTTTCATACCCCTAAGTGATAAGGGTGGTCCACCCCAAACATTTTTTTTTATTTTTTGAACAAAATTTTTTATTTTTATTTTTTATGATGTGGCATTAAAAAATACGTACAACACTTAATTTTCACCCTTCTATCACAAACCCCTAATTTTTAATAGCCATTTTAGTAATTTAATCATTTTTAACCCTGGTCGATAACTGATCGATTATCACTAGATCAGTTATCCCCTCCAGGCGTCTGCCGGTGTCACTTCTCACCACAAATCTAGAAAAAATATAGACGGCGTCGGTTCATGATGTAGGTCACGTGACAGGTGCCGCGGTTTCTAGGGATCTAAGGTCCAGAAAATTGATATTTTATCTGCTTTATGTTGGCGATTGTGTAAATATGATGGCTGCATTGCAATATGAAATTAACTAACTTGCTGTCATTTTAAATGCCATTAAAGAATGTGACATGAATGTGACCAATCACAGTAAACAAATGAGATTCAGGCTACAATACAACCAACGTAAATTGGCATAAAAACCAAGGACCTTTCGGGACCTTTTAGGGCAGCCATGAATTAGCGGTCGCCGTCAATATGACACTGGCAAAGTCTATATTTTTTCTAGGTTTGTGCTTCTCACCCAGTAAACAGCACGGAGCAGGGATGAGAACGAAGCCGACTACCAAAATATTCACTAGAAATAATTCATATGGCAAAACAACGTTTGCCGGGTCACCTAGTCTATTGTATAATATTCTTTATTTAAGTTTTTTAAAAGGGAACATTTCAAAAGCTTTTAAAGAGTTAATAATATAACATCAGGTTATAAATCTGGGAAAAATCTTGCTACGAATTATAGATTAATTTATGTTATAAATTATGCAAAAATGTTGGAAAAAACCTTAAAATATAGATCAACTATACTTGAGAAAATTAGTATTCCACCAAACTGACAGTATGGATTTAGAATATAAATGCGTGCACTGACAAAAGTGGGTGGAAATCTTCATATATTGTTCCTTGCGCACGGTCAGTATTTACAGTGAATCAGTTTTCAGTGCCATGCAGAAGTGTATTTTTAAATAAATTTCAAACTGCTCCTATTGATTGTTTTTTACAAAATTGTATTTGTAAGGGCATATTTAAAAATTTTGTATATTGTGATTATATGTAAATTATTTTCTTCTAAATATTTAAGTTATAAATTTCAATACCATCCATAATAATTGGAAGGTTTGCCATAAAATATTTGCTATTATTTGGATCATTTTGGAGGTTCAGCTCCGCTGTGATCACCGAACAATGTCCACCAATTTGCAACTGATTTGTACTTTTATACTTGTCAGACACACCTTTGTGGTAATGTATTCGTAAAGTCTATGTTTCTGGTACAGACATTTCAAATAAATACTTTCTGGAAGGCTACACCTTATTAAGATCTTACAAATATATTATTCAGTGTGATAAATTCCAGTCCACATTCAAGGGGCTGTGTCACGGAGCGTTCTGCACATCAAACGGCCATAAATCAGGATATTTTCATAAGCGATGACGCTGATTCCCTCAATGTTTGACTACTGAATCGAGGTGGCCTCCAGGTAATGCAAACCGGGTCGTGTTAAAAAATTTTAAATAGAGATTAGTGGCGTATGTTTGAAATATATAGGAGGGCTTTGTTTGAGCGCAGCTGGTTTTTATCAGTAGCGCCCTTGAACTATTTTAATAAAAAAATGTAGCCAACTAATATTACTAGTCTTCTTTCGCTATTAGAGTCATATATTTGAACCAAAGGCTACAAAATCGTTTGTAGTAGTTCCTAGTAACTTTAATTTTCTTTGTAGTCTGTAATTTAGTCATAGCCTGGCAAAACTGTAGGTACTATTTTCTTTTTCAAAATTGTCACCTCAGAATGATAGAAAAAATTACTGTTTGGCATACTTTTTTCAAATAGGAATGATTTTATATATTTTGCATACTACGTTTGTAGTAGCAATAACTTTTTTCTTGCTACTACAAACGAAAATATTTTCACTACTAACAACTACAAACATTCATAAACGTGATATACCTCTACGACCAATAGTTAATTCTATAAATTCGCCTTGCAACAAATTAGCAAAATATTTGTTACAAATTGTTAAACCTTTATTTGGACAATCCGATTCTTATATTAAAAATAGCACACATCTTTTAGAAAAGATTTCTTCCTCAAATAATTTTAATAATACTCGTAATCATTTAATGGTGAGTTTTGACGTAGTTAGTTTATTCACTTACGTACCAGTAGACAAAACACTCAATATGATTAAAAATAAACTGGAAAATGATATCAATTTAGCAAACAGAACAAAATTAAACGTAGGATGTATAATAGAATTACTAAGGTATGTATAAAGACATATTTCCAACTAGACAATGAATTTTATCAAAAAAATTTCGGAATGGAAATGGGCTCATTATTATCACCAATTTTAAGTAATATTTTTATGGATATTTTTGAAGAAAATTATATTTAAAATGTAAATAAAAATCCAACTATCTGGTGGAGATATGTATTTGCCATTTTTGCAATTTGGCCTTTTACTGTTACAGAATTAAATAAATTTTTAAATATTAACAATGAAGAACATGAAATTCTGTAGAAACAACTGTTTATAGAAAACAGAGTCGCACCAATAGATATTTAAATTTTACATCTAACCAACACATTGATATTAAGAAAGGTGTTGTTAAATGTTTACATGATAGAGCAAAATTTCATCAATGATATTTTTAATAACGAACTAATAGTTATTTATGCAACAAGTGCAAAATGTAAGTGTTTATTACACGCGACGTGAAATTGTCCAACGAGGCCGTCAGGCCGAGTAGGACAACACGTCGAGTGCAATAAGCACTTTTTGTACGAGTTGCATACAATATTTTTTCTACGTTCATGCAAAAACCAAAAAATGTTATTTAGATGACACTATCTAGAAAAATGTGACGTCGATTTGAAGGTTTATGTTTGTCATGAACACTGCAGTAGAATGACAGATGAGTGCAATAAAAAACCACTTTTTCCACTAAATATAGTTCAATAAAGTATTGTTTTTTTCATGAACGTAGAAAAACTTTATTAAAAATGTTTTAATAAATAATGAATACCCCCCAAATTCTGTTGATAGAACATTAAAATATATTGCAGATAAAATGAACACTAAGACAAATGAAGAAAACTAATGTTACAATAAAACTACCATACATTCCAATATTATCAGAAAGGTTAAGAAGAATCGGTAATATATTTAATATTCGAACATTTAGACAATTAATACTTTAAGATCATCTTTGTCTAAAACGCGTCCAAAATATGATATACAAAATTCAAAAAATTGCATCTACAGTATACCTTGTGAATACAATAAACATTGTGTTGGAGAAACGTCTCGGTCTATGAATGTTAGAGTTGAGGAACATAAAAATTATATAAAAAGACGGGAATTTGAAAAATCCAAAATTTGTTAACACGCTTGGGAAAACAGTCATTTGAATCACCGGGGTTCAGCAAATATTTTACAGAAGGAAGATAACGCAGCAAAAAGATAATTAAAAGAGACTGCGATTATTTTGTTGAACAGAGATAAGTGTGTGTCAAACTGTACAGTAAACATTGATCATTGTTGGCTACAGTTGTATCAAGAAGATGTAGGTAACAATAAATTAAAAATCATTTAACATCTTTATGGAAGCAGATAAACAAATTTTAAACTGTCAACTTGACATACGTTTAATACTTTTACTACTATTTTGAAAACGAAAACAGAGTTTTTCGAAACGTCAATAATACGGAAGTGCGCGATAGTGATGTGATTTTTGTTATTTCAGTGAAATAAACTTTACTATTTAGAAAATCAAAAACAGGTCAGGTCGGAGATCAGTGAAAGACATCTGAATCGATTTCGACAAGAAGGGAAGGTTTTTCTGAGGCGTATTGCCACTTGTGATGAGACGTGGGTCCATCATTACACTCCCGAATCAAAAATAGCGAGTAAGGAGTGACGAAGAAAGGATGAAGGCTGCCCAGTCAAAGTCAAAACCCGTCTCTCAGCCCGAAAAGTGCTTGCAACTGTTTTCTTTGACTCAAGGGGAGTTTTACCCATTGATGCTAGGAGGTAAAATATTTGAAAGCAATGAAGAAGTAGAGGAGTATGTGCGTAGTTGGCTGACAACTCGCCTTCAAAATTTTTATGAAGAAGGAATATTCAAGCTTCCAAATCGGTGGCAAAAGTGTGTAGAGCACGGAGGTGACTACATTGAAAAATGTTAAATGATTAGTCTGTGTATACCATTGATCAATACATTTATTTTACAAAATTACCATTTATATTTGATTCCCGCGTATTAAGGCTCTACAATCATAAATTAAGATTTGACGTTTTCTTTTCTGAAATATCTTAAACATATTCTGAAATAGATTTGATCTTTTCTGAAATACAGTTTATGTACACAATACATCGCACGCTATCTGGAATACATAAATATTGCAAAATGCGACACAATTAACGGACCGTAACCTCTTTACTTATTGCGACATTGCTCGACACTGTTCGGGATAGATTTTCCGTAAATCCCTCAAATAAGTCTGCGGCAAATGCGGGAGTGGTTTTTTATTAATTCCGACAAAGAAACAGCTTTGCCTCGCAGCGTGTGTTACGGTGGGTTCATGTAATTGTTGGATTTGCCTCCTTAAAAATGTCTCATTTGGAACGAATCGAGGTTGAATACAACAAAGGACGTTGGGATTTTTCCAGCGGAGGACTTTAAAGAGAGCAGCGCTCTATCTTTGAAACATGACTTTGCCACGATAAAACGAGAAGACACATCGCTTGTTTGTAGAGGCATGCGATGAAGGCTTTAATTAAAAGAGGGTTTTAAAATGGGTTTTAAAATATCTCACATGTTGTTTTTACTTGTTACAGAAAGTGGTAAACGCATCATTTACTAATTTCAGGAAAACCATTTAAATACTAATTTTGGTGGAGGCAGAAAGGCAAATTTGACATCAAGAAATATTTGAAAATTGAGTTGTTTATAAAGAATAATAAAATATTGTATACACAAAAGAAAAATTAGGAACAGGAAAATGATTTTATAAAATATAAAGAGACACGTATACAGAGTGTCCGTAAAAATGTGTGAGATATCTCGGGTGCATACGAACATGAAAAAATAAGGTACACATATCTCCGTAGGGAGGGCCTATAGGAAAAAATAAAATGACAAGTTCCTATATACATTTTTCCTACAGGCCTTCCTTATGGATATATGTGTCCCTTATTTTTTTTCAAGTTCTATTATCAGCACCCGAGAGATTTCGGACATTTTCCCGGACACCCTGTACACAGAAATAAGCTGTTCTGTTTGTAAATTAATTGTTAATGTTTATACTAAAACTAAAGTGCTAATTATCCCGCCAACTCACAGAACATTTGTTACTAGCAATATTCTAATATCTAAATTAGCAACCAATTAACAATCACATTATCGGGCCATACTTAGAGAGAACTTAACTTAATCTTTGCCATAACTGAATCAGCTATTTCCAAATAGAAATGATGAGCATCACCACCAAGGTCTCCAGATCTGACTCCACTAGACTTCTTTTTCTCTTTATTTTTTAAAGAACAAGGCATCCCAACAGGATGGATTAACATTCCAATTACAGGGTTGCACAAATAATCAGCACAAATTAGTGTATACAATAGAAAGAATAAAAAAAAGAAATCTTAAAACTAAGTAAATCTTAACTTAAAAATAATGTTCAGAATTATACAAATGTATAAGTTGCTAAACGCTTAACAGAAGACTGTGGAAAATGGTATATATCAATAGTAGAAAACAACGAATTGTATACTTTTTGAAGTTGACAATGTTGACATATAGGTGAATTACTTGCATAATTTGTATTATAGGCGTTGATATAAAACAAGAAGTTTGATCTAGCATTATTATTTATGGGGAGAGTTGAAGACCATCGTTTATCAAAGTCGACCAAATAGTCTAGAAGAGTTAAAAGAACGCATTGCACAAATAACCCCTGAAGTTGTAGAAAACGTTAAATAATAATTTACTGCTCGATTTTCTCATTGCATTATTGCTAAAGGTCGTCAGTTTGAACATTTATTGTAATTTAATTCTACTTAAGTAAATATATAATGTTGGTTGACCACGTAGGAAGAAATATTCAAATAACTATAGCGTTGGATAGATGATTACGAAACCTCAAATAAGATATCTCATGACATCTGGGGCCTATAACACAAGCCATACAAGTGTAACAAGTTTAGCACTTGCAAGAAATTCACTTGTAGTTACAAGTCCTTACATATTCTATAACTCAAACTTCACCGCGACACTTGTAGGAAATAGAAAAAAGTCGTACAAATGTAGCTAATATCTACAGGACTTGTAGAATATGTACAAGTCCGTAAAGTGAGGTTAATTTATTTTCTTTTTGGTGTTGTTTTCAGGAGGTGAAGTTACAATGTCGTCCAAAATAATAACCAGAGAACGAAAAATGCAGTTCTTAATAAAAGTAAAAGAATATAAAAGCATTATTTTCGGTGCTTTTAGCGATACGTTACGAAAAGAGCACAAAGTAGAAAAGTGGAAAGAGCTGGCAAAAATATCTGTCGAATGCCGACAGATCAATATTGGAGCTACGCCGAGTATACACTTTGGCAAAGTTTGAAAAAAGGTGCTATGGTAAGTACTGATATTTTTGTTCAATAGTTTATAACTATATACGGGGTGATGCAGAACTTATTCGGTGAACTTACAAAAAATGTTAGGAATTTATAGACCTTAAAAAATAAAAATTGATATGTCGCTGGTACACAAAATTTTGACCGTCTCGACACCTCGTGTTGAAATATTATGTTTATTTTAGACCATATATTTTAAGCAACGGATACCAAAAATAAAATTACTTCAAAAAATAATTTTATGCTACCGCTTCCGAGGTAACGTATTTTACAGGATAAATGCATCACTCTGTAAGTATTATTACTGAAATTAATGTTTTATTTCCGTGAATTCTAATAAGGATAAATGTTTTTAAAAATGTTTACTAACGATTACTATTATTTTCAAGGGATGGAGAAACATCTTGAAGAAGATTCCTAAATTATACTCTATTCAGTAGAAATCTTTCTACAAACTCATCATCAAACAGGAAAACGACGTCTGTTCGGTTTCTAAAATGATATTCAACTATCTCAGCAATTTCTTCTTCTCTAGATTCACTTGAGCACATTTTAACACGACTGCGTTGAGCAACGTATTTATTATACTAACACTTGTAGGAGATTCTATCCATGGTTTCAGTTAGGAGAAAATTCTTTTACAATTGTAATAAAATCGGTAACACAAACTCGCAAGTGTTCTCGTTGAGTTACAGAATAGCTCTACAAGTGTAGAGATTTCTCCGTAATTACAAGATCGGAACATGTTGCGGTGTGTTACAGAACTTTAACAATTCAACAAGTAATATTCTACAATTGTTACACTTGTAGTGCTTGTGTTAGACGCCCCTGTTTGTGTTTACAAAATTGTCGATTACGTCATTCTGTCAGCACTGGTGAGGTAGCGGCTTTTAAATATATGTTTTAGGATTTATTTCAAAAGTCACAATTTTAAATAATTAATTTATTCCATACATTTGCATCATACTGTACATTTTGCGAACGACTTCTTCAGTTACATAACAGAGATAACGGGCCGGTCAGTGGTCGCGCGGTTTAAGGCGTCAGTACTTGAATCGAGGTGACTAGATCGGAGTTGGTTCGCGCCCAGCTGCCGGTAGACCGTATATAAGCTATATTCGTGGAGAGGATTGGCACCCTCTCTGCGGGTATGGTAGGGTGGAATAATGTTAGCTTGGGTCAATGTGAGAGATTGATACCGGTTGATATTTGACTACCCCCCTAATTAATGAGGTTTTCCAGGTTTTCCTCATTCCTGCACTGAATAGTGGTTAGGGCCTACCAACGTAAGTCGTTCCTGGGCGCAAATGCGTCCTGCTTAATAATTATATGCCGCCTCCTCTCCCGCACAAGTCTCCGACTTCCGGGCTAATCCCTGTGATTAGAATGAGGGGTAGATGTATTATTATTATTATCACACTTTTCTCGACAGAATCGCCTTTACATATGAGGCTGCTTTTAGCCGTAGAGGTGTTATTAATTCGAAACACTCTGTGGACCGAAGAAAATCAACACGTACAAATAGCCTCACTTTCAACACGAATTTAATCAGTTAATGTCTGGTGCTGGATTATGGAAAATTTTATTTTGGGGCCTGTCACTCTACCTGCAAGGTTGATCGACAACTATTTGGAATTCGTTCAGCAACAACTTTCTAGAGCTGTCAAAAAAAGTACCCATTAATGTAGACAACAAATATAGTTCATGCACGATGGTGCGCTGCACTTTCAAACCGTTGGATTGGTCGAGGTAGTGACTTGTCGCTGTTCGAATTTTAATCCGTTAGCATTTTACATTTGGGGTAATTTGAAAGGAATTGTTTACAACTGTGTAACACCTAATAGCTTGGAGAAAAATTTTGGAATAGAATACAAGACACCATACGACTAGTTAAACGAACGTATAATTCGTTTCCTCAATAGTTGTTTAATAAAACATTTAACACAATCGTTCTGAAATATGCACTTTCTGTCATTGTTGACACATTCTGTAAGTTGAATATACAACACTGTGGCTTGTTTCCATAGAAATAAAAAAATAATAGTGTTGTTTGAGTTCATAACAGCATTAATGCGGTAAGTAAAAATCAGTAATTCTTTTCACCAACAAATGCTGGGCTCATTTATTGTAAAAATTAAAGGTACAATTTGTACAATTCTTAAACGTAATAGTTTTTCCCTAGTTTTTATCTAACGCTTTTACAGTAATTGAATTTTCTGTATTACTTATTGAGTTAGATATGTTAGGATTAGAATAAACTTCAGTAGTTCTGTCTTCAAACACGGGAATGGAGTCAAATTCATTGTCACTGCCGCTGTGGGTATGTAAAATCTTATCCGCAAACTCTATTTTCTTTGTTAAAGACATATCCTTCAGCGACACCAGAAGTCCTAAAATTACATTTTCTGTTAGTCAAATAATACATTAATGTTATCACAAAAACCTCCACCCCCATGACGTTTGAGTGCCATAACATCAACTTCAGTATTTGCTAACAAAGTCGCCGACATCCTTCTAAAAGCATGTCCAGTATAGGATTTTAGATCTTGCAGTTTTAAATAACTGGAAATTTTTTGTGGTATTTGTCCCACAAGTTGATTTACATATTTTCTCTTACAAACTGAGTAGAAAAATCGACGAGAGTTAGTCTCCTTAGGTTTTAATCCTGTATATTTTCGCAAAATCGTCAAAAAGGGACTTTTTATTGGCCTTGTCAGTGATTGTGAAAATTCTACTAATATGTGTTTTGGTATCAGGCACTTTAACAATGACAACTGAACCTTCATCCGTAATATCATCTAATGTCATCTTCATAAGTTCATCACGACTCCCATTCTCATCGCTTTCATCATAATATAGGTTTTATCAGGGGTTCCAGCAGGAATTTGTTAATTTCTTCTCTGGTAAATACCTATGATTTTTTCGCATGATGTCCAATGCTTTTCTTCTTTAGAAATGCTACTAACTTTTTAAATTGCAATATATCGACACCATTATTTAAGTTGATCGTACTTTTAGGAATAGAGTACTCTGCCCATAAGCTTCCCGGAGACTTCAATCTTAAATTTCTCTGAACAAAATAAGCCAGCAAAGTGTTTTCAGATATCTCCGCTTTCAACCATTTCCTAAAGGCATCATAGACTTTTTCATACCTCACCTTTGATTTTGTGGGACTTAATGACCAACAACCTATTTCATACGATTCTTCATCCGGGGATGATGATGGGATGTCCGAATCTACCTCTGAATCGTCTTTATCAGCCATTATAAGCACAGTTTTGACATCAAAACACAAAATTGTTCAAAGTTCTAATTGTTTTTTTTGGTTTCCAACATAATAAATTCAAAACATACTAGGTAGGCCACGCCATTTCAGCAATCAAATAATTTTTTTTATTATTTTATTTGATAATTGCGATTGTGCGAAAAACGTTATACACTATACGGTTGTTAAGTGGCTAACAGTTATACCCCACTTACCAACCTAATAGTGTAATATACTATTTCAGTATCTAATATCTTCATAACCGAGCATAATTTCGATTTTTGATAGGTATACATTTTTTGTGCTGAATAAAATTCTCTGCCTATTTCTGATAGTTTTGCGTCTACAAATTTTAGCGTACGTAAAGTTACAGAAGAATATTCACAAACAGTTCTAATGAAATCAACGTCTTGTATGATTTAACCTAATAAGAATATAATCACTGCATACTTCATGAAGACAAACTAAACAACAGCAAATTTTGCTCAAATCGGTTAACTGGGTTCTGAGTTAAGGAGAAAATAAGAAATAAAAATTAAACTTTAACTCCTTGTAACTTTTATGCAACAATGCAAGTTTGATTACCACGCCACTTGAATTCTAAATTATGCATTTGAGGTATGTAATATTCGTTAGGTGACACCCTGTAGAATCTACAATTATTTCCAAGGAAAACATCAATACGCCTCTATATTAAGGCAAGTGACATCCCTGACTTGTATTCTCTCAAAGTGGTCACAGTTTCAATGCCAAAAAGATCAAAGGCACTGATACTACCTGCCTGTTCTGATTGTTTTATTATTCTGTATCATAGCTCTAATATTAAGAAAAGTAACTATAGTGCCGACTAAACTTGGAACTTAGGATATAAAAAGGTGATCCTCAAATACTTTCTGAATATACAAACGTAAGCTTATTTATATAACGACAAAATTCAAGTAGGGTAAAATCTATCCTTCCTAAAATATAATCATGAGTATTCTCTCTGCGTATATTGACTGACGTTCCGTATTGTCTGCTAACTTAATGGGTGTACCATCTCATTGTTCGCGACGTTGTATACACCAGTAAACTCCGATTATCCCGTAAATTCTCCATTATCTGAGACACAATAGGCAACTATAATATATGACAATTTAAGTGCGTGCAGGATTAATAGGAGATCCTCGGTGACATCTTTGGCTTGTCCTCTGGAGGGAAAAACAAACGACGGCTCAGCCCCGGGGGTCCGGGGACATTTTTATATTCAATAGCGCGGAATTAAATTACAGTGCCAACAATGCCTTGTTTAATGCGCAGTAATGGGACGCCGAACATGCCCAATAATGGTGGTTTCCTCTCCGTGAGTCCGTGCCCAACCTACCACTTTTTGTAAACCGATGTTTGTTAGGGGTAACGGTGAACGATCGTTAACCATTCTATTGAATTGCGATATTTATTGGCCGGATTTTGCTGAACGCAGCTTTACTTAATTGTTATACAGGGTTGTAATAAAGTTCCTCACGTTGTACGTATTATTTCCCTAGAAATCTTTTTAAATGTTTTTTATAAGCACTAGACCCACCTACGTTTATATATTTTGATGCACTAGATCTGAATTCCGTTTAACTCAAACATCCACAAAGTTTTCAGTAAATCGTAAAACAATAGTGAAAAATCCCAATGGATCACGTTAGTAAGCGCAATGAAATTCGAAAAAAGTCAAGTGTGTTTGTTATGTATTTTGATACGCTCAATTCGAATCTAAAAAGCTATTAAGAAATTTTTTTCATATATTTTCAGATATTAACAATATTGTGTGAAACTAACTACTCAGTGGACAAAAGCCCCAACCTGCGTTGAATTACACCCATAATATCTACCCATATATTCCTTATTATTAGCTTTTGTAAGACTTTTTACTGTTTATCTTAAAATACCTTTCTTAAACAGTAAAAAAAACTATTAAGAAATTGTTGAGGAAGGCGAAAAACAGTTAAGAATCATCAAAAATACAAAGAAATGGTCTGTATTTTGAGATGCACACTGAATCTGAAATTGAAGTTTTTTCGCTCAAACACTCTCAAAATTGATCAAGGTCACAAACAAGTCTCGTCAAACGTGCAGAGTACTTTTAATTTTTTTTTGTGCGCCTATGTAATTTGCGAGGCCGTAATTTGTATTTCAGTTCTAAATTATTTGGTTTAAAATAGAATCACGATTTTAAGTAACCCCAAAGAAAACATCCGAGGAGTTTGAATCGGGTGAACGTGGTGGCTATTCAGTTGGTCCTCGTCGCTCTCTCTATTCAAAAGTTCTTATTCCTCGAGTTTCTACTTGGTGATACCTTAGGATAAGTAAATTATTTATGCAATTTTTGCTGTTTACAAAAAAAGACATTTCATATTATTGAAATTATGAGGAAGCTTTTGAAGATGCATGTGCGCTTATACGTTAGGTTTTAACTGTCTCTACAGAAAAAGAAACTTTAGTTGAAAGATGTGGAAATTATTATTTATTATATAAGTGCTAAAAGTGACATTTTTTTTATGAGAAAGCGAAATTGGAACACGATGACGAAGGTGGAGTGTCCAATCCCTTCGAACAAAATGAAATGTCACTTTTCTTTTCTATACCATACAGTATTGTTGCTAAGATAATGAAAGTTGCACTGTTTGTTGACAAGTAACTTCAAACGTCCTGGCATGGAAAGTGATCAAGAAAATTAATATCCCCCGACGGAAATCGATAAAACTGCTAATAAAGCCACTTTGCAGTTATTAGCCTTGTAAGTTAGAGCAACAGTACTAGGTTTCCTACAATCAGGACTTAAGCAAATATCACAATCCTGTTGTGCATCCACCAGACGCAAAAACTAATGTGCAACGAACTTTCGTTATTACTGGTACATTATATTTGAATTATTATACAAAGTACATAGCCCTTCCTACAGCGAACACTAATCTTTCAAGAATTTTCATGAAATATATTAAGAATAAATATGCTACGACTCCATTTGGAATCAACATACTTGGTAAGATGCCTGTCAATATTCCTGAATTTCATCTTTATAGTTAACATTGCTTCTGACCATCTTCGGCTAGTATATTGACAGACTGGTGCTAATCTTACTACAATTAAAAGGCACCGGTAGTTCAGTGTAGTAGTAGGGGATTATATAGAAGATTCTAGAACTTTGCAGAATAACATTGCTTTTTATCCCAGTACAAGTTCAACAGAAATAATAACTACTACAGATACTAATGAAATTACTTATTCTAATTGTAAATAAACATTTCTTTGATATAAAATTTCTTACATATTTTCGCTACTATTTAACTATTTTTGACATTAGTCCCTTAAAACACTCACAGTATGAGTTAAAAATTATACTTTTACTGACGTTAATAGAACAAAAAATCTTTAAGAAAACTTTTGATATTTCATCAATGGTTACAAACATTATCAAGTTTTTATAGTAGTCTACGCACATTCTTTTGACGAGCAGAATATCTTGACAGTTCGTTAGTTGCTTTTGGTTGAGTAAAACAATATTTATTTCATTTCAAAGATTCCTGTTCTCCCTCAGGGGACGAAATGTCAATTCTGTTTTTCCTGCCTCCTGCTTAAATATGATGAAAAGAAAACCACAATTGGTGATCAGGGACGGTCCCAATTTTATTGCTGATGTTTGTCCTGTCCCCTTGGGTAAGGAACTTCTTGGATTCGATATTGAATTGGAAATCAATAGTCCGAGATGGGGATTATTCCGAAAGTGCTTTTGAATTTTTAATATTCCCTTTATTTTCTTACTGTATGGAGAAAATATAAAAAAATTCAATATTTAATATAATCGCATCTACGTTTATAAAAAAATATCGGGAATTAAATAAATGTGCAAAAAATAGAATATGTTTAACTGAAAATAATGTGCCAGTTGTTACATAAAACGATCATTCATTTAGTTTATGTTTTCTATAAAGTTATTATTAAATAACCATTTAATTGGAGAGTCTATAATATAAAAAAGTATAATTAAAGAGGGAGTGAATCAAATATAAACTGGATAACGCTCACAATGTAAAACAAGTGACGGTACAAGCATTTAAAAAATACTACATTATACTATAAGGGAGAGAAATGCGTTATTTTGGCAGAGGTGCAATTTGAAGCCCGAGGGCTACAATGCACCGAGGACAAAATAGCATCTCTCCCGAATGGTATATACTACTACTACTACTACTTTTTCCACTGTCTCATTAACTTAAAAACACATATTTTGTCATTTTGAAGTAAGTAGCACCAGAATTATTGTATTCGGATTTAAACATTTATTTAGTAGTCGTTGAGTTATTGGCATAACTACAAAATAAACAGACAAAAAGAATTGTCAAATTAAGGAGCTAGTTTGGTTTAGTTTAAAGTTTGTTTAGTGCACAATGAATAATTGTGAGTCGGAAGAGATTGTGGAGGCTGCAAATATTGCAATAAGCAATTTGCTGCCTACGAAGTCAAAATGTTTATACGATATAGCCTACACTCGGTTCAAAAAGTGGTGCGCCGAGAAAAATGTTCAAGTATACAGCGAGAATGTTTTGTTGGCATACTTCAGTGAAAATGCAAAGAATTCCAAGTCTTCCACATTATGGGCACAATATTCTATGGTTAAGTCATGCTTGATAATTTACGACAACATAGATATAACCGGTGACGGATATCAAGCGAAAACATCGAAAATATTGATAAAGGTGAAATCGACCGTTTTCTATCAAGTGCAGATGACAAAGAATTCTTAATGATTAAGGTAAGATTACTTTTGTTGTTAGGTATTTCAATTATTAAGTATATTGATTTTTATAGGTTGGATTAATTCTGGGGATTCCCGGAGCTTGTCGAACTGATGAACTAGTCAATTTAACTGTAGATGATATTGAGGATGTAGGCTCTTCCTTGATTGTAAAAATTCCAAACACTAAGACAAAGAAACTTTCTGGTTACCGGTGTGGGAAATATGCTTGAATTGTTTCGAAAATACCTGTCTCTTCGTCCTCCTCACGTCAAGCATAAGCGCCTTTTTTGTACTACAAAGCAGGAAAAATATAATTTCGTATTTCAAAGTGGCCCGATAAATAAAAATGAGCGTCATTATAACAATAATTATTATATGTGTAATTTGACACTTAGCGTTAAAAGGCTAAATAAAATTTGCATTTATTTACATTCGAGCCGAGATGGGACCTTTTGAATAATTTTTGTAGTCTTAAGATTTATTAATTTGGTTAATAAAGGTTAATTAAAATTTAAACAGAAATAGTAATTATCAACCTTAATTTGTTTCGTAAAAGTATTATTATTAATAGTAGTATTAATACCAATTTATTTATTGTTTTGAAATACTTGGGTCTGACATATTTAACAAAATAAATGAGTGAAAATTAATATTGCTATAAGAATTTACAATTAAACTGATATCTTCTTGTTTCTATGTTTCCATTTTTTATCATTTCGGGCATTCCGGTGCCTACAAAACGAGTCTGTATACATAATATCGTCAGAATCTTAGAATATCTTCTTCAAAAAATAAATCGCCCTACTTTATAAAATGAAACTTGCCAAAAACTCCAATCCATGGACTTTTTACTGCGCTATTATTTTTTAAAGCCGCCGAAAATCCAGATTGAAAAAGCAATATTATGCAAACATACGATCCCATCATAACATCAAAATTATATTGTGGTAACCCAGGCGATTTATTATTTTAAGCTCACTTTTTCGTCTACGGCGGTGGTAGGATTTGTATGTTCTGCATAAGATATGCGCAGATCCATTCCTCTAACGGCCGCTACCTTACGTGCCTTCAATAAAGCTAGACAGGGACGAACTTACCCAAAACAGTTTTTTTTCCGTTGAATATTTTCGTAAATCAATTAATTGAAAAATAAAATCATATTTCAACTTAACTGGCAGAATATTTTTAAATTTCTAATGGTTGCAAGGACAAATCTATTGAATAATACCCGTTAACAACACACTTTTATACTATATATTGAATAATTCAATAACAATGTATGTATTTCATAACATAGCTGTTCTAGTACAAATAGTGTGTAGATTATTATTACAAAATTGTGTAAGCATAATAGTATGTGAAATAACACTACAAATTGTATTTGAAGCTATGATCACAATAAACTGTGATACGTAAATCTACTAACTGTATAAGCGAATACTATATTATAATAACACTCAGTGCCATTATGAATTCATAATAATACGCAGATTTTACTTAAATTAAAAATTAAACATTTATTTATTGCAAACATTAATTACAACTTCTGAACAATTTATTAAACTAATTCCAGCAGTGGTTAGTTTTAGAAAGTAACTTTATTTCCTGAGTGCTCAAGTTGTTGAAGGATCATCAATGCCTGAGATGTTATTTTTTACTGTTTTATAAAGGTATCTAACTTCTGACAGTGGGAACTCGAAAATTCAACCGACGATAGGATGGTAGTTAGTTTCACACAATATTGTTAATACCTGAAAATATATAAAAAAACGATACATAAAAGGTAATTTTTTTTATTTATTTTAGTAGGTCGTTAGGATTAATCAGTTTGACATTGTCGACATTCAATTTCAAATAATTTTAATTTATTGGTATAATAATTTTTATAGTTAGATATTTGACTCAACTTAAAGGAGGCCACCTGATGAAGCAATCCTAAAAATGCAGAACTAGGTCAGATCTCATCTATTGTGGTTAAATTTTCGAGTTCCCACTGTCAGAAGATATCTATATAGTGTTTTCATTAAACCAGGTTAGTAAATTTAGATAGATTAATTTCTTTAGATAATTATTGAATAGAGCTTTGTCTGTGGAATTGTTCATTAGCATACCTAGATATTTGGTATCAGAGAACATACATATGACTTCATTGATAGGAATTGTAGGAGATTTGATTTATATTAGCTTAAAATACCTTTCTAAAACAGTAAAAAATGTTACAAAAGCTAATAATAAAGAATATATGGGTAGATATTGCGGGTGTAATTCAACGCTGGTTGGGTCTTTAGCCCACAGAGTAGTTAGGTTCACACAATATTGTTAATTACTGAAAATATATAAAAAAGCCTGAGATGTTACTCAAAATATTAGAGGCCACTTTCTTCTTATTTTCTTTGGAATCTCCTATATACCTTTCTGCCTTTGTGCTAGAGCGCCAACCACCACGTCTCTTAGCAGTTAATAAATGGACTCCTGAATCTGCAACGACACACATGATCTACGAAAACAGTGTCTAGTATATTATTGAGGTTATGGAAGACCCAGGAGTAATGCTATATTACATGGCATTTTACCAAAAGTATTTATGCCAACTGAATAATAATACGCATCCTTCATCTTTAACATTTTGTAGGTGCATATTGGTCAATTCAGTACGCCTGCAGGCACCTGCAAGCCCCACTATCAATGAAACTTTTATCATAAATTGAGTTCTATCGTCGGCTTTCAACAAAAATTGAGTTGTTTTTTTTTTCTTAAAATCTTAGATGTTAGATCCTTACGATTCAACTTTAGAACCAAAATTAAATCCATATTATTCTTCACTGATATATTTGAACGTAGCATAGAATAATACCCAACAACGCTTTGGGCAATGTCTGCGATACCCGAAGGGACACTCTCGGAATCAGAATCACCCATATTAATAATCTTTTTCAAAACAAAACTCGACGCCAATAATGAAGCTGTCAAGTCAAATTTAAAATAATCGATGACTGTGGTTACCATGATATCGTCAAATAGGACACCTAATAATTTTGAATTCCAATTTATGAAAACGTTTCTTATATTTTAAAATAAATCGAATCTGATTATTTTTTAATGTTTGATACGCTATAGCTGGAAAATGACTGTCCTAAGACCCCACATTTATATAACAAAAAACCCTTTATTTTGGTCATAGAATACACCCCTAGAATTTGACCTCTTCTTAAGAAACACCCTCTAAAGTAACTTTGCTTCGAACAGGGTCAGAGTAGGCCGTGATAAATGTTACATGTTGGCGGAAAAGTCTCTCCTTCGTTACGTCTCTAACATTTTGGTGTTTCCATGGTGTGTGTAACTGCGTAACTTCATACCGTATCGTCCTTTGATGTGACATGAAAATACCGACAAGTGTATACACGACTTTATAGTTTTATTTTTTTTTAAGACCTTGTTCAAAAAACAGTTAAAGTAGTTAGTTACACAAAAAATTATTGATACATAATGAAAAAATATATAAGAAACGATATTTATTTTAAATCTGCTCGTCGTATTTTATGGATCTAAGTTAAAGTGGAGTTCGGCCCTGAGCGTGTAGGTAAATCCAGAAAATTTTCCTTATTTGAGCCGTTTGGGAAGGCGTCACCCAAACCACTCAGTCAGCGGTTCTGCGGAGAAAGCGATCGGATAAAAAATAGTCCCGTGACTATTCACTGACAAAGACGTCGAGATCCAATTGATAGCTTTGCTTTTATTCTGTCACGGTAGCCTATTCCACCGGATGTTTTCATTTGTGATGTTGCGCAATTCCAATCGCAACCATCGAGGTATAAATTTGGGTATTCATATTTTATTATGGCCATAATATAGGTTGTTAATTTAAATAGATAGTTTTCGTTTTAACATTTTCCATCTAGTGCCTATGTGACTTTGGCTAAAGTTCTTTCTAGTTACGGACTTGCCCTCTTCATAAACTTCCTTCTCTAAGAGAAATTAAGACGCTATTCACCAGAGAATAAAATAGGGGTCTAATTTTCGCATAGCCACTTAATTAGTTAGGACAACGTGCTTAAACCTTCCTCAAGAGACTGGATATCGTTTATACCCGTTCGGAAATGAACAAATTGGATGTGATGTAAATTTAGTTTCTAATTTACTGATGTATGTATTTATTCTTTATTCTACAACAATTTAACAGTTTATTATGTTACAGCATTTTTAAAGTTCAACTATAGTTGAAATGACACGTAACAAAGTTGTAATCAATTCGATTTGCCGATTGTCATTTTCTAGTTTACTAAACGCAGTACAACTCTCCCCATTAATGAGAGCATAAGTGAATTAAATTGCCAAAAAATCAGTAAATGAATTATATAATATATAATTTAATGCATTATTGTTATGAATTATTTGATTGATCATGAAGGTTATAAAAATATACGAACTCGAGGAAATGAACGTTCTCGTTATGTTTGTTAATAAATTATAAACTATTTACAAAAACTAAAGTTATAAGAATTGCAGCTTCTATCTCCTATGATGATGTATTAACATCGTCATGGTAATTTTGTAATGTGGCTTTTATAGTCTCTCTTAAGAAAGACAACACTGTTAAATAGTGCCGCTTTCAAAAAATACTTCCTCAAGCTCACATTGTCACGTTGGATTTAAAATGTTTTTATTTTTCAACTACTACACCCATTATTTTGATTACAGTGAATTTCTTCTAAAATTAGTTTAGATATACATAGCAATATGTTTTTTATAATCAGTCTGACCAGCGAATCTTGGGCCATTGTCATGAGCATGTGCGGTGCCCCATAAGATCTGTCACGTGAACATTGTCATTTTTTATATGACTTATAAGATCTGTCACTGAACACCTATTTGCTGATGACTATACAATAAAGTATTGTAATAAGTTGGAGACTACTTGATGTGGATTAAAATATTGTCATATTCAGACTAAATTATTGCATATTTAGACTTCAGAATGTATATATATACACTGTGATCTATTCCAACTATATTCAGCATAATTTTAAACTCTGCTTTAGAGTATTATATTCTCATATTGTTAGCATATTTTTTTAGCTTATTGCCTTTTGCTCACTATATTATACATACTTTATTATATTTGCTTTCTTTGTACTTACCTTTATATTTTAAAATCTTTTTATTTTAATTATTATTATTATGTTATATTATATTTTTTTGTAAGTTTTTTTCTGTATTTGTAAATTAACTTTTTTGTCTAAATACCTGATGATGTATTAACATCGTCATGGTAATTTTGTAATGTGGCTTTTATAGTCTCTCTTAAGAAAGACAACACTGTTAAATAGTGCCGCTTTCAAAAAATACTTCCTCAAGCTCACATTGTCACGTTGGATTTAAAATGTTTTTATTTTTCAACAACTACTGCACCCATTATTTTGATTACAAAGTACAATTTCTTCTAAAATTAGTTTAGATATACATAGCAATATGTTTTTTATAATCAGTCTGACCAGCTTACTAGCGGCATGTGCGGTGCCCCAGGGATCGAATCTTGGGCCATTGTCAATTTTATTATTCGCATAAGACTGTCACTGAACACCTATTTGCTGATGACTTAAAAGGATCTAATATAGTTGGAGACCTTGGAGTCTATGTGGATAAAGTATTGTCATATTCAGACTAACTACGTTGCAAGTTTAGACTTCAGAATGTTGCGATTTGATACAAGAAACTGATCTATTCTTAATAACATACTTGTCCTTAAAATATTAGTATTATTCTTATATTTTCTAGTATATTGCATGCCTTTTTTAACTAATATTGTATATCGTATTCCACAGACTGTGCAAAGATCCAACTATATTCAGCATAATTTAAACTCTGCTTTTAGTCTGCTATTATTTTCTCATTAATTTAGGTAATTATTATATATTTTTGCTCGTTTTGTAATAGCCATTATACATATGTTGTTTTCTGTCTTTTTGTACTTGTACCGAAAAAATTGGGCGAAATACGATACTATTATTAGAATCACTGTTTTGCTCATTTCTAATTTACTGCCTTATAGCCAAATTAACTGAAAGATGCGGAGACATTATGAACAATTTAAGACTTGCTCTAAAATACATAGTCAGTGCAATTTAGTGATCATTTTATCTTTTTGGAAATTGTTTAGGTATTATTTGATATATAGTGATTTTCCGGATTGTTATGCCGTGACCTAGGTAACTGGTCGCTGCCAGTAATAGAATTGCACATCCTTAGCTTTCACTGGAATTATTTGCTCTGCCCTGGTTGTCCTCGGGCTACGCTCTGCGGGGGACATATCCGCAGCGGTATCTCTGAGCTCGCCCATATATTAATTTTGACTTTTGTTGTTGGTATTACGGGTAATACAGTTAAAAAGCCGCCTCTGTAACTGGTCGCATTCCATGCGTATTGCCACTCTTCACTTTCTGCATCTTCAGTGGCGACTCCGCAAAAGCTTCGCCTCGACTGAGCTTGTTCGAACGGTTCTAATCGTAACAGTCGTAATACCAATAATAGGAGCCGATATCAATATATTGACGGCCCAGAGACCTAGTCCTAGAACAACTTGGACAGGTCAAAGAATCCTGGAGAAGGTTAGAGATGTGCACATTAATTCTATTATTGGCAGCGTTCAGTTACCAACGTCACGGCATAACTATCTGGATAATCACTATATATCAAATAATAGCACCGACTGTGAAAGCCTAAAAACCACTATAATATTTTAGTTATTATTTTGGTATTCGGTTAAATACAAGAATAGATTAATTAATAATAATTCAGGATGCACTCTTAAAATTAATTATTTGGTATGGTGTAGTTATTTCATGTGATACCTACATGTAATGTTTATGAAGAAATATTCTTTTTTGTTTGGATGAGAAGAATCGGCTCTGAAAATTTATCTGATCATCGCTCTATATTTTATATCTGAAAGGTGAAGTGAACTCTATATGGTATAATTTAAACTGAAATTGAAGAAATAACAAGACATGACAAAATCGCTTCCTGAAAGATGTATTTATGTTCAGACAACACTACCCAATTCTATGGACCAAACAATATCTATCTCACATAAAGAAAACTGTATATTCCGTATACGGAGGACGTAAAATAGCCCTGTTGATTTAAGATTGTTTAGGAGACCAAGAGGCGAGCCAAAGTGGAATAAAGAGCATTATCAGCGGATATGTAGTACATCTGTTTTGCGATTACGCCATTATCGAAATGAAATCATTCGAAAGGATATATGTTCTGTAGCGGCCGTTAGCTCGACTTTTGAATTATTTGTTTTCTAAATTGTTTATGGGGTAGTTTTACAGCGGGCCATTTCCTACTCTGCTAACCTACATGTCAGCTAAAATACATTTTGGTTTATGCAATAAACCTATCGAATTTAACCGTTTACAGTGAGTTGACAATCAATAGTTTTCAATGGTTGGCGAAGTACAATGATACACAACAATAACAGTGGTGGCGGTAACAAATTGCATTTATATCAAAAGCAGCCCCGGGCTGCAGCGTTAACCAGATTTTAATATATGTAAATGTTACTTAATGCGTTTGAAAGATACATGATCGGAATTCGAAAACTAATAATAAAGTTAGTGAATAAATTAACAATAGTAAAGCGAATTATATAATATTAGTTTTGGTATCATTAATAAAAAATATGTAATTATTTATACAACATATTTATCCAGTAACAGGACTAATTAGTCCCAATGAGGGGACAAAGTAGGCAACTAAATCAGAAGCAGATTTTACAAATATATAAGGTGTGGAAAAATTAGAACTTGTGTATATGTAGAACTTTACCTATACACTTTAGTGTGTGATTAGAAACATATACAGAAAGTATTTTGGACTTTAGTAGTGAATAAACTGTATACCGGGGGTGAACAAAAGTTAGTACCATACAACAGAACTGGTCATAAGGACATTGAGGGAAATAAACAGACAATCAGTGCAGTTAACTTAGTCTCAACTGTATACAGGGTGTTCTTTTGTTGCCTAATCTCGTACAGACTAAAATATACTTAAATTGTCCAAGTGATAGCGGTTAGAGGAAATAAATTGCAATTGGATAAACAAAAATGGAAAATTAGAGTGATGAGATGCCCGTCCTAGAACGTGAGGATGTTTGAGAAGTGGAAACAAGGAATATTATTGAAAATTATAAAGGAGGACACCCACAGGACAAGTTTTTATGAACTGGTGTGATGAAACAAATTGCTGTCAATTTGCAAAAGAGTTCCTAGAGTATCTCTGCAAAGATGCAGACAAAAGGTACATGGCCTTAGCTTGGTGGCAAGTATTCAACCTGAACACTGTTGGTTAAGGAACCACCTTCATTGGGAGAACGTTTTCCTTCTATCATCTATATTAAAGAGATCCCCCTGAGCGACATCACTACCTGTTTCTCTTTAATAGATTGGTTAGGAGCTCGGTTGGATTAATTTCCTAATGAGAGGAAGTACAAGGAGCCTAATGGGATGTAAGTGATGTAGCCTTTTAAGCTACCCTCCCACAGTTCCAGGTTTCTTTGTAATCGCTTAAACGCGGTCGAAAGAAGGAAAAGGAGAGGGGAACCCGTTAGATGGTACGCCAGAAGTCTTGATTTTACATCAATGGACTTTTTCTGTTGGGTTACATGTAGTTCATAGTTTATGCAGCGAAGGTTCAAGAGGAGCTTATTAGTTGTATTCCTACCGGATGTTTTTTCATTCAACAAGAACCAAACTTATTCCAAAGAATGTAAAATAATTTGTCTCCTCGTATTCATAGGTAATGCGTAATAGTTCGTATTTGGTAAATATCTCCGTCAGATCAAAAATTGATAATTGTGATCAACATAAATTGTTTTGTTTTTGAGTAATATTAATATCAACATTTTGTGAAATACCATAAAAATATTATATGAAAGCGGCCAAATTGTTGTAGCCTTTCATTCATTTGTTAGTTTATTTGGCACATATTACAGATGTTTATTAAAAATGTTGAGGCTATATCGAAAAATTTACAAATAATTACATTATCAATGTACACTTTAATAGCATTTTAATACTTCAAAACGTTTGAATAACACCGTTCATATGTTTTAAATGAGCCGACAATATTTTCCCACGGCCTACTAGGAATATTTTGATTATTTAAAATTCCTATTTCTACTCCTAATTTAATAATAAACAGCAGTTTATCGAAGTGAGATAGGACTACTATTTTCATGTAAAATTTACCAATATTTTTAATTTTTTGCTTAGAGAAATATTTACCTAAAGATCCCAAATTTCCATGACCATTTGTACAAAATTATTTTTGAAACACTAAACTTGTTTTTTATTGTTTAAGAAAGGTATTTTAAGCTAATATGTATCAAATCTCCTACAATTCCTATCAATGAAGTCATATGTATGTTCTCTGATACCAAACATCTAGGTATGCTAATGAACATCCACAGACAAAACTCTATTCAATAATTATCTAAAGAATTTAATATATTTACTAACCTCTGGAGTGGGAACTCGAAATTCAACCACAATAGATGAGATCTCACTTATTTCTGCATTTTATTATTAGGATTGCTTCATCAGGTGGCCTCCTTTAACTTGAGTCAAATATCTAACTATAAAGATGATTATACCAATAAATTAAAATTATTTGAAATTGAATGTCAAAATGAAATATCGACAACGTCAAACTGATTAACTGTTAATGGATATCATAAGGAGGCCACCTGATGAAGCAATCCTAATAATAAAATGCAGAAATAAGTGAGATCTCATCTATTGTGGTTGAATTTCGAGTTCCCACTCCAGAGGTTAGTAAATATATTAAATTCTTTAGATAATTATTGAATAGAGTTTTGTCTGTGGATGTTCATTAGCATACCTAGATGTTTGGTATCAGAGAACATACATATGACTTCATTGATAGGAATTGTAGGAGATTTGATACATATTAGCTTAAAATACCTTTCTTAAACAGTAAAAAATTTTACAAAAGCTAATAATAAGGAATATATGGGTAGATATTGTGGGTGTAATTCAACGCAGGTTGGGGCTTTTGTCCACTGAGTAGTTAGTTTCACACAATATTGTTAATACCTGAAAATATATGAAAAAACTAAACTTGTTGTCTAAAGGTGATACTCATTTCAAAATTTTATTGCTTTATTTTAGACGGGTTTTTTAAATGTTTACAAAATAATATATTTTGGGTCCCACTTTTAAGGGACCACAGCTCCTTTAGGGGCGTTTTCCGGCGTATGTTTATATACTTTTTTTTCTTATTTTTAGTCACAGTTTATAGTTCAATTTTGGCTGATCAATATTCACTGTGAAAATTGTCGAGAAAATGAGCTTTATTATAACATATTATATTTTTATGTATTGAATTATTTTAAGCTAATGCATTTTGCCTGTAAGCCTAGCTGTAGATATCACTTACTAAGTTATATAACTTTATACGTAGTTGAAAGTTCAGCAAACTATTAAGCCTATTATAAGATAATGGGTACTTTGGAATAATTATCATGTAAGCTCATTTCCTTCTAGTATAAGCAAGGAACGGTTTTTGTCATAAGTTTCTGTCTGAATAGAAATCCAGAGTTATATGCATTAAAAAGGAAATGCCAGTAATGATATTACTTATCTACTTCCCTTGTATATATTATGTCTTTCCTTTGTGTGAAAAGAGAGAGACAATGGCATATTAGTTTTATATTCTCAGAAATAAGTGAAATTGTGCAAAACGATAGAGGTTGTAGAGGACTTGAAAATAAGCAATTTTGCCTTATAAACCCCTGTCTGGAAATATGTTATTTAGCCGCTACATAGCGCAGGTGCCCCCTAACTCATGAACTTGCTGTGTTTACCTTTTTGTCGTCCTAAAGTCGCTACACCGATTCAGTTCAATGGCTGGCTATCATAACAAAAATAAACAAAAAAACAAAAACAAAACTTAAAAAAAAACAAAAAAACACACACCGATTCAGTTATTCAGTGACTGGTGTTCAAAACGTAAATAGCATTAATTACGGAGAAGCTGGCCGTATTGGGAAAAGATTGTACCCCGAACGGTTTCCAGAACGTCATCATCCTCATCATAGTATTTTTGCTAGAATTCATGGACGTCTTTGTGTCAGTGGTAGCGTCACTAGCGTCAGACGTGCCAGGAGGGGGCGGGGGATGAGGGAGGGGGCCCTTCGCCATGTGAACAGTACAGTGTGAGGAAGAGGTTCGGCACCATGTAAAGGCCATCAATTGGCACACAAGCGTGCGTGCCATTGCGCATGATATGTGAGCGGCACGAAGTAATGTTTGGCGGGTTCTGCGGGATCAACAACTACGCTTGTACCGCCTGTTACAAGTCCAAGCCAGTCTGGAGTCCATGGGTCTGGAGGACCATTTGCCGCGTCGCCGTTTTTGTCGTTGGTGGTTGCACCAGGAGTTGAGGCAACCACACTTTGGTCGCTACGTTTTGTTTACTGACGATGCTTGTTTTACAAGGGATGGTTATTTTAATAGCCGTAATAATCACATTTGGAATGAAAATAACCCCCATGTCATAGATCTCCGTAGAGACCAACATCAGTTTGTAATTAACATCTGAGCCGGCATTGTGGGCGAGCAGATGATCGGACCATATTTGCTCCCACCACATTTGAGAATGGACACGTTTATGCTCAATTTCTGCAGCTTGTGCTTCCAGAACTATTAGAGAATGTGCCACTGGACATAAGAGCTAACATGTGGTTTCACCCGCGCCCCAGCCCACTTTGCTTTGCCAGTGCGGCACTATTTGAATGAAATATTTCCCAACAGGTGGATAGGCCGAGGTTGCCCTGTACATTGGCCTACGCGGGCACCCGACTTAACCTCCTTGGATTATTTTCTCTGGGGCCATCTAAAAGCTTTAGTATATGAAACTCCTGTTCCCAACCAACAAGAGCTGCTGGGAAGAGTGATGGCCGCATCCGCACAGGATCAGAACATACCGGGGGTGTTCCATAGAGTTTGCCAATCAATGAACAATAGTGCCCAGCTGTGCACTGAGCAACGTGGAGAAAACTTTGAGCATTTACTAAGCTATTTCAATAAACTGGTACTTTTTCAGATTTTTTTTTTTGCTGTAGAGGCCAAACGGAATATTTCCGGACAGGGGTTTATAAGGCAAAATTGCTTATTTTCATGCCCTCTAGAACACCTATCATTTTGTCGCAATAATTATGGGACACCCTGTAGGTATATTAGTATGTTTACTGTGAAGGCCGGACCTGTTTTATTGCCTCCTAGATCGCCTGATCTGAACCTTCTAGATTTCTTTGTTTGGGGATATTTGAAGACATTAGTGTATGGTACTCCTGTAAATAGCCTGGAAGAGCTGCAGCTACGGATTAATCAAAAGTGTCAAGAAATCCAAACCAAGGAGGGTGTTTTCGAAAGAGTTCGAATATCGTTGAGACGAAGATATCGTGCCTGCTTGGAAATAGACGGAGGGCACTTTGAACATCTTCTGTAACTTTGTTTTTTGTTTGTCAAAAGCTTCCTTTGTCGGTTTATTCCTAATAAAATAAAATGTTTAAAAAACGAATAATGGTCCATATCTCCGTTACTTTGCGGACCCATGTTTATTAAGACTTGTCTGCTTGTTTAGGTGCATTTAACACCCTGTATACTAATGGAAAGAGAAGAAAATAACAATATCAAATGACCCATGGCAACCTATGGTTTGTATTTAAAAAACACAACTTTAGGTTATAACTCAAAAATTAATATAGTTACAAAAACATAGGGATATCACTGGACTCTACTAAAAAAGTGTCTGAAGAACGTATTAATTATTTTTCTCTAATTTTACAAATAACCGAGTCACAGACATATATAGTAATTGAAAAATTTTTTTGATTACTCGAAAACAAAAGTTAATAGGTTTTGACTTGTAATTTTCTCTTAAAAAAAAGAGATCGAGAGTGGGGAGTTCAGATTTTTTTTATCTCCTATAGTTAACCATCTTATAAAAACATCGAAATTTGCCCCCCGTGTACATATACATGGTGGTAAACTTAGTGTAAATAGATTATTTTTTTTAATAAAATTATTTATTTAATGTCGACCTATATTCCCTACCAAAGCTAATCATCGACGCCTGAAGGCAAGCTTATCATTGTTTATGTAAACACCGACACCCTAATCTGGACATTTTCCCGAACCCTCGCTTTGTCGTAGGGTAGAGACCTTTAACGTGACTATATCTATAGAAACGGAGCCTATGGCTTTGCAACCTATTCGAGGAGAGATAAACCGTTTGTATGATTTTTAAAAACACTGTTATTATTCTCTATTGATTTATCCGTACTCATATTATTACTGCTTTGCCTATTTTTTATTTATTTCGGTATATTTATTAGTACATTATTCCACAGGAGAACTTCATTTACAGAACAGAAATAAATCACATGCTAAGAATACTTAAATAACTATAAAATTATTATAAATAATAATATTAATGCATATCAAGAGTAGAATTTATTAGCATATCTAATAGTACCTTAACAATGCAGCTAAAAATGTGTGTAAAATTAAGTGTCGTTATTTTTTGTCTAAAGTAGTACAGGTATATTTAAAAATAAAAGCGCTTTCTCGAATAGTATATTCTGTACCTATTAGCAAAAGTAATACATTTATGCACAACAATGCAAATTATTTGTCGAGACGTTAATCTGGGCTAGCAAGCATTCGTGTTTTTTTATTATATTTCTTTAAAAACAGTTTGAAAGTATCAGGGCCTTTTTTGGGCTAGTGTATGGAAACACCGAAGTACCTAATGTATGGATTTGAAATAGAAATATACAGCAAAGCAAACTAAATTTATGAAAGTATATGCTATTTTGTAATTTAATTCGTAAATGTTTGAATATTTAAATACATTTCTGCAAACATTTTTGCCAATTTGTCCACCTTATCCGACATAGACACTAATTTAAAATAAATAACCTTTGAAATGGGAAAGGCATCATTCAAGTAGTGCAAACATATCAGTTTCATAAAAAGTTTCAAATTGTCTCAAAATTTTTCAATATGCCAAATGCAGATAAATGCACAGGATGATGCGACGATCTTCAGTGATCATTTAGGTTAATTCTGGGAAGATTTAATTCATTAAAGATACATGGAGGATGGAAGTCTATATAGACGAATATTTTACAAATGAAGTAAGCATAGCAGATACAATATTTGAAGGAAGGAGAGACAAACAAAAATTTACTAATAGTAGTAATATTGTCGAAGAAGAAATAAGTAACAGGTACTTACCTAATAATGTTTGCGACTTTACAAATAAAGCTCAGTCAACGTTCAATCATTGTACAAATGGCAACACAACTATAAAAAATATAATAACAATAATAATAATAATAATAATAATAATAATAATAATAATAATAATATCTCTACCCCTCATTCTAATCAAAAGGATTAGCCCAGAGGTCGAAGACTTGTGAGGGAGAAGGGGAGGTATATTATTATTAAGCAGGCTGCATTTGCACCCAGGAACGACTTACGTTGGTAGGCCCTAACCACCAGCACAGGAATGAGGAAAACCTGGAAAACCTCATAAATTAGGGAGGTTGTCAAATGTCAACCGGTATCAATCTCTCACATTGACCCAAGCCAACATTCTTTCACCCTACCATAGCCGCAGAGAGGGTGCCAATCTCTCCACAAATATAGCTTATATACGGTCTACCGGCTACGGGGGTCGAACCTACAGCAATCTAGTCGCGACCACCGACCGAGCCGACCGAATATCCCAATATAAACAAATAGTTCTAATAAATGTTTAACATACCAGTATATATTAACTAAGCCTATTGCATATTACATCTGATTAAATGCATTAATTGAGTCCAAGAAGCTGAAAAAATATCAAAATCAGATGGAAGATTGTTAATGCAGTTAACAGTATTATTTATAGGACTATGAAAACCATAATTAATACGATGGTAAGTGACGTGTAAAACAGTAGTTAGTACTGTAGCATACTTAGGAATACGTAAAGACAGTAAGGATATCAATTCACTACAAACTATTTTCCCATTAAACAATTTGTGGGCAAATTTGATATAATTAAATGTTCGTCTATATCGTAAAGATTTAAATCCAAGTAGATCAAGTTTTTCATTGAAATACGTTCAATAAATATTATATTAGAAAATAATGCAGTTTTGATGTAAGTTGGTCTGTCTGCCTATATTTATGAGTACTTATTGTATAAATATAGATAGAACTAACTTTCTCCGCCTAGACCGAAAAAGTAACTTTTCCGCACTGATTACTGCCTAGCAACGAACAAAAATACTAGAATACGGTATTTTTGTTCTGAAATTGGGCCGAATTCCCGAATGATTTCAACAAAATAAATTCGAGTTTTCCATGATGGTAAAGATGTAGTCCTCTCAAAAACATCACCAAACCAACTGATTTACTACGCTCACCAAGGACTGTCTATTTATGGACTCTTTCACGACGTGAAGCTGCAGGCGAATAATCTGAGCAGAGCACAAAGTGCAGCTCTTGATGGAAGAGACGAGGCCAGTGAGCGCAGAGCCCAGATGGGGCTGCTTTATAAAATAAACCACACCACCCGGGGGAACAGTGCGCTAATCATTTCCCGTTGTCTGACAAAAGCTTGAAGTTCAGACAGTTCAGAGGGTCAGCCAGCATCGCATCGCTCTGGCTGGCCTCGCATTATGCTGCTTTTTACCCTTTACCCCTCTATTTACGTATGATGGTCACGTGATACCAGTTTATGTGCTTGTACAGGATTGTACTGCCAATAGATCGGCGGATAGTTATCTCATTCGACAGGGAGGTTTGCGTTCCGATCCTTAATCACAGTCCGTGTCAACCTAAGGATTTAAACAATACTGTGTGTTGATTCCAAGAACTTATTACTTCAAAGGATGTAATTACATATTGTAAAACCTACAAATAACGTTATTAGAGCTTCATTTTTTATATAAATAGTACTAAAAATTGATATGCATTGTTATAATACTGTTAATGTGTGGGAAAGAGGAAGTTGATATGATTTAATTTAAAAATTATTATCATTGTGATTTTGTATTTTTTGTTTGAGATATAATTATTACATTTTAATTTTTGTTTAGTCCTGTTGAAATTCAGTTTCACTTAAATTGTGTTGTACGCTTACCTTTTATCAGTTAAGTAAAGGTTTTATAAATATTTATTAACACAATTAAGAAATTGGCAAGAAATAATCCAATAAACCACGTCAATAAACACATAACCAACTTTTGAAACTTATAACTCTTAGAACTTTTTAAACAACTATAACTTGAGTTTGAATTTTTGGTTAACCAAACTGAAAAAAAATGATATTAACAAATTATTTTCATAGAAACAAATATTAGTATATGTCTTTGTTAAATCTTGTACTAAATTTAGTTACTACAAATAGGTATATTTGGTATCAGCTTCTGTCTTAGAATTCTTTATGGATATATATGGATCTTGTATTAGTAGGTGTTAGTAGTGATAATATTTCACAATTTACAATTTTGTATCGTTGGTTGCCGGTACTTTTCACTTTTCCTTCTCTGAATTATTAGTAGTATGACTCAAAACTGTATTCGGGATCTTGATCAAATTCGATGGAAGCTGGCTTCTGGTCGTACTTTCGATTAACTGGTCACTTTCACTGAGTGGTTTTGGTGATTTTACTGGACTGTGACCTGGTGCTTGTTATCAGGCTTCTTTGCCTTCTTCTTGGCGACACCTTCCACGTTCCGTTATTGAAAAGGAATTTTTTTGTTACGTACTCCTAGAATTTTCCATTCCTACTACTTAACTTTAACAATTTTTTAAACTTATAATTTTTCAATAATCTTATACATAATTCGTTTAGAATAAATTCCTTTCAGCTTATAAATACTCAAAAGTCATCTTATATTTTAAAAATAGTGTTTTCTAATTTGTGTAATTTAATTTTATAAGCGACATTTTCTTCTTTTTCCTTTTACAAATTTAAATTATAATCTTGCAATTATTTACTTGAATGTTCAATAACTAATTTTCCTTTCATTTTAATTTAATTTAGAATATGAAAAGTGTTCATTATTTTTACTTAACGTCAATTTATAGATGTTCTACTATTTCATCTGATACAATTTTCTACAGTTTTATTGGCTCTATCATATTCATGAAAGATTTAATTTTTTTTATCAAATAAAAAAGAAAAACAATCGAGCCTTGCACTACAGCTGCTTAGTATTAATGTGTCGCCCCTCTCTCACACTTTGCATCTTCTGGGCTAACCCTCAAGATTAAAATGAAGGCTAGAGATATTATTATTAATATTGGGTTAAAAGAAATACACCTTAAATTTTATACTTAGAGTCAAATACTTTAGCTGTTAAATGTTTTCTCGTCTTATAGAACAGTGTCCTGAGAACAATGCTATTAAGGTTTATTGTCTGCCATTTCAGCTACTTCTAAAAATATTTGAGATTATCAATAATATTATATAAAAAGGTGAAGTCCTTGTTACCTTGTACAACAGCAATCAATACGTCTGGACTTCACCCCAAAAAAACTAAGCAATTTTCCAACTGACTAAATTATGAAATGGAATCCTACAAATATCAAGATTTTTTTGTGAAACATAGATAGTAACACTGTTATTTCTTTTCTTTAGATATAGTATATTTTCCAATTGATTGACTTTCTTTTTGTTACGCAATACCGAGCAAATTTTTTTTAGTGTTTACTATATTACCTACTTCTTTTGTCTCGGATAAAATATGAAATATATATGGAAGTATTAAATGAGACATTTTCAAGTGGCTCAAGGCTTCATTCAAATTATAAAGAAAATGGAACAGCATATCTTTCAAAAAAACATAGATATTATCGTGTTACAGGAGACCTAGACAATACTTTAAAAAATATGAGTTCATATGAAAATGTTGATTCACAAGTAAAACATTCTCACTATACAAAGTACAAATCATAGTATACCTATTGCTTCGCAAGTTGGAACGTTATGGTTTTAGTAACGGATTACTCCGCCTGTTTATTTCTTACTTAAAAAAATGTACGTTTCTTATAAACGCCGTAAGTCGAACAATTTTATTGCGATATTAGGAGTGCCCCAAGGCTCCAATTTGGGGTCAGTCTTTTTATCATGTTTGTAAATGATTTATCCTCATCTTTAAAATCAAATCATCTTTGTTTGCCGACGACTTGAAATTGTTCTTAAATATATCATCTACGACTGACTGTTTGATTTGGCAAGGCTTTATAAACTATTTTCATACTTGGTGTACTGATAATTATTTACCTATTAATATAAATAAATACAAATCATATACGTATACCCACAAAAATCAACAACTAATATTTGATTATAATATAGGTATGTCACCTTTAAAACATTATGAGGAAATTACAGATATTGGTGTAGTATTTGACAGCAGATTATCTTTTTCTAATCATATTAAATCAATGTGGTACCACGTGGGTTATAATAGATATAGGTGTATAATGTCTCATGGCATTTTCTATTCGGTTGTCAATGCCAGTGTGTGAACACAAGATGAAAACGACGCTCCCATTCGCTTCGCGTCGCTTCTCCTCAGTAGGCTAGCAGCTTAAAGGTGGAATTTCTTATAAGCGTCAGATGTATGTGTCTGATAGACTGTGATATTGAAGTAAATAAATTTCTTTTTCAATGAACGGTTCTTGATGTGTTCATTCCCGACTGACAGAAATTGATGCGTCAAGAAACGTGGTACCAGTGAATGTAGAGCCAAAAATAAGATGATCGAAGTAAAAATACCTTATATGAAAGTTGCACCCGTGAGGCGACATATCCTCTTAAAGGAGAGGATTGAAATTCACATTTAATTTTTTTTCTTTAACATGGGTAATGCTAGAGAGACGGAACTTGGTATGAGTATTCTACTAATGAAGAGATAACTTTTCAATATTTTTTCGATCATTGGCGTATTTTATAAAGGAGTGAAACAGTGAACCCCATTCCAATATTTTATTAGATTTTTTTTATATGAAGCAAATTATTGATTTAAAAATATTTATTGGGAAGACTGACTTATAGGTAAAAAAGTTGCACAATAAATCAGTCTTTCCAATAAATGTTTTTAAATAAATCATTTGCTTCACATAAAAAATTTTGAATAAAATATTGTGATAGGGTTGACTGTTACACTTTATAAAATACACCAATAATCGAAAAAATTAAAATGTGAATTTTAATTCCCTTCTTTAAGAGAGCATATCGCCTCAGGGGTGGAACTTTCATGTAAGGTATTTTTTCTTTAATCCTCTATTTTTGGCTCTACATCCACTGGTACCATTTTAGCTACGCCATGTAAAAACACCCTGTAGAAAAACAAAGTTTTATATCTGTCAGACGCTCATAGGAAATTTCACCTTAATACACAAAATTTTATTAACAATCATGACACGTTATTTATAACTACTTGTTTCTTGACAGTGTCAATGTTATTCTTGGAAATGATGTGTTTCATTTATTATTTTTAATTTTTGATCACTGAATATTCAAAATACTCCAGAAGATAGACATTCTGCACAATCTATAGATAATTATGATTTCATCAGAAATAGTGTAACCTTTATGGCGTTAAATTTCACTTGTAAAATTTAAGTGTCACTTTTATACACCAATTTCTATATAATATCCCCACGGTGGGATACGTTTTTCAATACGTTTTATATTCTCGCGAGTTCATATTATGGCGTATCCTGAATGGCAATATAAGAAAGACAGTGCAATAATGAAAAAAAATTTGTTTTCCTTTTACCATATACCCTGCAGCTACCTAAATAAAATTCTTTCCGACGACGTCCCCAAATTGCTTCTTTCTGTATTCCAGCCGGTAGTTGTTTTCCGTAATATTTATTCATAAATTGCTAAAATGCCTTGTTCGATATGGTTAACAGCGTCTAGCTTTTATACCATGGAAAGGGCTACACATTTTATAAATAACCGAGGTAGAGCACCCACTTTCATATAAATAAAATAAATATAAAAATGTACGTTTTCTCATATATAGAGACCAGTTCTCCAAATGAGAGACAGAACCCATACCCATATTTTTAACATATTATCAACATGCCCTTGATTGGTAAACCGTGTTAGAAATTCGACGATTACTTTATGGAGCAAAGAATTTATTACTTATAATTTTATAAAACAGAATAAAAATGGTCAAGTTAAAATATACAAAATGGTTTAAATTTAAATAAGATAGAGTATTAAAATTTAAAAAAATAACAGAAGTATACCCGATAACAAAACTAGAATTTCATTTAGTGAAACAAAATAAATTCCTAAAAAAAGGTTGATTATCTAAACAATTATAAATCCACATTTAAAAATTCCGAAAGAATTAACTGAATATAAAATTTACATGAAAAAATGTTATGATTTGCATAAGAAAATTATAAAATATTAAATCCACGACTAAGAAGGTTTAATAGGTCTGCTTTCCGTGGATTAAAGGCCTTTTTTCTACGTTCATGCAAAAACAAAACTTTATTGAACTATATTTAGTGGAAAAAGTGGTTCTTTATTGCACTAGTGCAATAAAATGCATTCATCTGTCACTCTACGGTAGCGTTTTGTCATCATGACAAACATAAACGTTCAAATCGATGTCACATTTTCCTAGACTTAGTGTCATCTAAATAACATTTTTGGTTTTTGCATGAACGTAGAAAAAATATTGTATGCAACCACACTCTTTTTTTAACACCCTGTTATTATTAATATACATATATATTAATATTAATTATTTTGACATCTTTTAAACGTAGAAGTCGGTTTCAGTAACGTTGTTTTAAGAAAATGTCTTAAAATTAATAGAGAAAATCTCCAGTATCAAGTTTCATACATATTTCTGCCAATACGTCATATCACCTTGCCATTATTATCATTTCGGGATATACATATAGACGACCGTAGGCCGGATTTCATCGAATTAATTTAATTTAAATGAATTATTTACAGTGTTTGACAGCTTAAATGGATAGTTAAAGGCTGGGCGCTTTCGCTTAATGCGGATTTATTTTTGGCGTGGGAAATCTGAGGGATTTGGTTTGGCAAAACAGATGAAAAGAGATTGTTGATGAATGCCCCCGAGGAACTCATCGATTCTTTGGGGACTTAGTAATGAGCGAGGTTGTACGGAACGGTCATAAAAAAACTCCATTAAGTATTTACTCTTCAGCTGCTACATAGCCGTAATAGTGTATTTTGGTATTTTGTTTTATACATGATGTGAAATTGGATGCGATAATATTGTTATTTTAAATACGCCTCTGATAGAGATAGTTGTAATTGTGTAATTAAAAAGTTCGCACTTCGTTCGTAGATCTCAGGTCTGGAGTTGGCGATGACATAAATTTTTAAATATACTTTATGTTATCTGTTACTATTCTGTTAATAAATAATGCGAATATATTTTGAACCAAAAGTATTTATGATGTGACACTATTACAGTGATCCTTCCAATTAAGGTGAATATCCAAATTTAATCCTAAAAATTTTACAGTTTTAGTATCACAAGAAAGAGGATTATTATTAATTTCCAAATTTAATATGTCACATTTCCTTCTCTGACTGGTGCAAAATCGAAGTACCTCAGTTTT
This sequence comes from Monochamus saltuarius, assembly GCA_025584915.1. Classification (NCBI taxonomy): domain Eukaryota; kingdom Metazoa; phylum Arthropoda; class Insecta; order Coleoptera; family Cerambycidae; genus Monochamus; species Monochamus saltuarius. The sequence continues at coordinate 45,575,042 of CM046726.1, read as the reverse complement.
CGACATTAAAATGTAATGAATTCTGGGCAAACCAGCCACTTAAATCATTGAGTAAAACATCACAATTAAATTTTAGTGTTGGATCCGATTTACTAGATATTATAAGTGACGTATCATCAGCATACATAGTAAAGTTAGTATTAGCTGAGATAGTATCGATATCGTTTATATATAATAAAAATAATGCGGGGCCTAAAACAGATCCCTGCGGGACACCTAACGCCACAGACACCCGTTCAGAGCTATATTTACAATCACCGTTCTGGTCATTATAGTTGATGCTGACAAACTGCTCCCTTTTCTTAATAAAACTGATTAGCCAATTTAATGCTGGTCCACGGATACCGTAGTTATGTAATTTAGATATTAAAATTTCATGATTAACACAGTCGAATGCCCTGCTGAGATCACAAAAGATCCCAACATGACATTCTCCGTCTTCTAGGAATTGAATAATATTGTCAAATAAGTTATGTATAGCGGTGGTCGTAGATTTTCCGGCCCTGAACCCATGCTGATTATCAGTGAGAATTTGAAATTTATCAATAAAAGTGAACAGTCGCTCAAGAAAGCAATATTCAAAAATTTTTGAGAATCCGTTAGACAGTGATATGGGTCTATAATTTTCCAAGGACATAGGATCACTTTTTTTGTACACTGGAATAATTTTTCCTAATTTTAAAACTTCTGGAAATGATCCAGTTTCAAACGATAAGTTGACAAGAAACTTAAGTGGCAAAATAATAAACTGAACAGCTCTCTTAATAAGAAACATGGGGATATCGTCAGGCCCCGACGATTTTTTGTTTTTCAGCTTATTTGTCAATAAATTCATCAGTTCATTCGCGGTAAAGGGAGTTAAAAACAATGAGTTTATGTGTGGTACCAACTTACTGCCAATTGGTAAATTATTTACAGTCGGTATCTGACTGATTATATATATTATATATATATATAAAGCTGTTTACAGGCCTTTTAGGCCCAGAGCTGTGTTATTCTCCTCCACTCCATTCTGTCCTTCGCCTTTCTTTTCCAATCCGTTACATTTTTCTCCCTTAGATCTATTGCCACTGCCTCTCTCCATCGCTTCCTCGGTCTACCTCTTTTTCTTGTAGTTAGGTTTACTCCCTACTATTTTCTTAACTGCCCTTTCATCCTCCATACGTTCTAGATGCTAGCCACTGCACTCTCCTGGCTTTTACAACTTCGTCTATTGTTGGTGCCTGGTATATTGCATATATTTCCTCATTATTTCTCCTTACGTAGCCTTCCTCTGTCCTCTTCCCCCCTAGAATTCTTCTTAAGATCTTCCTTTCCCACCTTAAAAGGTTTTCTCTTGACTTCTTATTGAGAACCCAGGTTTCACTACCATACAGCGCTGTCGGTCTCAAAATTGTTTTATACATTCTAAATTTTACTCCTCTAGACAAATTTCTTGATTTCAATAAGTGGTTGACTGCTGCCGAACTTCTATTTGCTTTTATTATTCTCCTATTAATTTCTTGTTCCTCATCACAGTTAGCTGTTATTAGCGTCCCCAAATACACACATTCTTGAACTTCTTCAAACTCCATCTCTCCATGCTCTGTTCTCAATTTAAAATTTGTATCCTTTTTTTGTTCTCCTATTCTCAGCAGCTTACTTTTCTCTTGATTTATCTGCAATCCCACTTTACTTGCTTCCTCCACAAGTTTTCTCGTTACTTCTTCTAATTCCCTACTATCTCTAGCAATAATGGCCACATCATCTGCATAACTTACTATTTGGTGACTTTTAAACAATATGTGTCCTTCTCTGTTCAACTCACTATCTCTTATGACCTTTTCTAGTACTAAATTGAAAAGAAGCGTTGAGAGTGGGTCTCCTTGTCTCAGTCCTGTATCAATAGTAAAGCCTTCCGAACATTCACCTTTTATTCGTACTTTGGCTTTAGTATTTTCTAAGGTCATTTTCAATAGCCTAATCAGTTTAGTTGGTATCCCAAATTGTTCCAGAATTTTACTTAGTTTATTCCTTTTGATCGAATCATATGCTTTCCTGAAGTCCACAAATAAAACCATTGCTTTGATCCCATACTCATAGCATGTAGTCAGCATTTCCTTCACCATGAAGATTTGGTCCGTTGTTGACCTTCCCTTTCTAAAACCTGCTTGATACTCCCTATTTGCCGTTCTGCTATAGGTTCTATTCTCTGCTTTATTAACGTTGCCATAATTTTATACCCTATATCTAACAATGATATACCACTGTAGTTTCTGCAGTCCTTTGCATCTCCCTTTTTTAAGATTTTTATAATCATAGCATCTCTCAATCTTCAGGCATACATTCTCTTCTCCAGATCATTCGTATCATTTCGTATATTCTTTGTCTTAAATCCTCTCCTGCGTACTTAATGTTCTCTGCTGTTATTCCGTTTTTCCCTGGACTTTTGTTATTCTTTAAAGCTTCTATAATTATATCTATTTCCTTTTTTGTAGGTTCTTCTACTTCCCCTTCCTCTTCTCTTCCCGGTATCATCTCCTCGTGCACCTCTTCTTCCCTTACATTCTCTTCATTCAACATATCTGCAAAGTATTGCCTCCATCTTTCTCTCACTTCTGTTTCCTCTCCAATTAGATTGCCACTTTCATCTCTCACATATATTACTTCCTTCTTTATCTTTTTTCCCTCTTTTATCTCTCTGTAGAAGTTACGTATTTCTTTCCTCTTGTAATGTTGCTCTATTTCCTCTATTTTCTTAACCTGCTCTGCTCTCTTCTTTTGTCTAAACACTTTCTTTGCCTTTTGTCTTTGTTCCTGTATTTTTCCTTATCTTCCTCTTGTAGTGACTGAAGTGCTTTAATTCTTAGCTTATTTCTCTTCTCCGCCTCTCTTATACACTCCTCATCCCACCATCTTTTCCTCCCTGCACACTCTTTTTGGTATTACTTTCTCACTTGCTGTTTGTATGACATTTTCGATCTTTATCCACTCTTCATTTATATTTGCTTCCAACATCCGTATGTTTTCTTGCAAACCTTTCATTACCTCTTCTTCATACTTCTTTTGGGTTCTCTCATTTTTTAATGTAGCCATATCTAGTTGTCTTTTTTCCTTTGTAATCCTTTCCTTTTAATAGGTTTTTATCTTCAAATCTATCCTTACTAGATAGTGATCCGAGTCTATATCTGCCCCTCTGCATGACCTAACATTTTTTATTAAGCTTCTGTGATTCTCATCTATGCAAACATGATCAATTTGATTCGAATATGCTCCATCCGGAGAGGTCCAGGTCCCCTTATGTATGTCTTTTCTCTTAAAGAATGTGCTCATTATTTTCATTTTTGTTCTTCTGCAAATTCAATCAATCTACGCCCATTGTCATTACTCTCTAGGTGTTTACTTTCTGTCCCTACTATACTTTCATACATCCTTTCTCTCCCTATTTTTGCGTTTGCATCCCCTACCACCATTCTTACTGTGTTTTTATTCAGCTTTCCGTAATTTTCTTCTAGCTTCTCATAAAACTCATCTTTTTCTTCTTCTGTTTTTTCTTCTGTTGGCGCATATATATTTAATATCTCTATGTTTATTTCTTCTCTGATTTTAATCATACATAACCTATCTGAAATTGCTTCAAATTTAGAAATTTTATCCCTCAAATTTTTATTTACTAAAAATGCTGTTCCGTATCGCCTTGTTTCGCCTCCGCTCGTAAAGAATAAATAATTTTCTAATTCCCATGTGTCCGTCTCCTTTATATGCGTCTCCTGTATCGCTATTATGTCCATTTTGAATTTATTTGCCTCTCTTTCTAGGATTTTTAATGATCCTTCCTCATTTAACCCTCTTACATTCCATGTTCCCATTCTCATTCCTCTTTCTTGATTTGTGTTTTCTTGCTTTCCGTCTTTTCTGTCTTCCCCCTCTCCGTCCTTCTAGCTTCGTTCTGTATTTTTTGCTTTCTGTTCCTGGTTCTATTTATGTCGTTTCCTTTTCTCATAACCGTGTCCATTGCCAGCGATCTTTCTTTTATGTTGAGTGATATATCTAGTTTTTGCTGACTGATTATATTTGTGGCAAAATTAACAAAAAAATTATTAAATAGTGATGCAACCGTATTAGGGTCCTCGTGTATATGACCATTCATATTAATTACGATATTATTCGTACATTTTTTCTTTTTATTAGACAGTTCGGACATAATGTTCCAGGCAGTTCGAGATTTATTGTCAGAATTAGAAATCTATTGTGATAATAACTTCTTTTAGTGTTTAAAATCAAAAGCTTGTGATTTTTTTTCTCCTTGCGATAAGTATCAGACAGTTCAGGAATACTTTTTTGTAAAATAAATAGATCTTTCAAATATATACTAGAAGTTTTTACCTCATCATTAACCCACTGCTTATTAACCTTCCCATTCTTATAAAACCTTCGCAGCGGAAAGTTTATTTCAAAATAATGTAAAAAAGTTCTATAAAAGTAATTAAATGCGTCATCAATATTTTTTAAGTTATATAAAGTGACCCAGGATTCATTACAAAGAGCAGTAGTAAAATTCAATATAGAGTTTTCACTAAAATTTCTCTTAAAAAATGATACACCATTACAGTTGCTATTTAATTCCAATAAACTTAACTCAACCCAGACAGTTCGATGATCGGATAAAGTATTGTCAAAAACAGAACACAACCCCTCCGAGTCAAAATTAATAAAAACATGATCGATAGTACTGAGACTGTTGCCCGTCACCCGGGTAGGCCACTTAACAATATTATTTAAATTAAAACATCTCAAAAGATTACGTAAAATATTAAAATCTTTGCAGTTAGCGGTATTGTATGAATCTATGTTAAAATCTCCACATAAAATAATACTAGTATTAGCTTTACATAAATAATTTAAAATATCAGTCAGTTTGTCAAAAAACAAATTCAAATCTCCTGATGGAGATCTGTAACAATTTATTATGAGAACATTAATATCTTTTTGTATCCATTTTACAGCACATGCTTCAAAATGTTTGTCAACACAGTAAGATTTTAAGTCAATGGTCTTCACATTAATTGTATTTCTGACCCAAATAGCAACGCCACCCCCTTTCAAAAGACTTCTAGAGTAAAAACTAGCTAACTTAAAATTATTAATATGCAGAGCAGTTATTGACTCATTATTCTCCCACGTTTCATTAAAACATAAAAAATTTACGTTATTAAAATCACACATTTCCAAATACAAATTATCAATTTTACAGGAATTTAGACTTTGCGCATTGAGTAAGAGAAGATTCGGATCAAATATTATACTCGCTTGTCCTCCAGCTTCTTCCGCATTACTAAAAAACGCTGAATGCAAGCTCCTTTTGGCCAGTATTGAGGATCCATAGCTTTCTTAAAATTCTCCTCCAGGATGGCTACCTTATAGGACGTGTACAGCTCCGGCCATTTAGACTGTATAGGTTGGCAAATTACCTCAGGAAAATTAGGTTTCAAAAAATCAGTTAACTTTGCAGCAGTTGTTTGCGTATCTATTCTATAAACATGCAGATCTATAGTTCTAGGAACACCCTTTATAGATGTATTAGTAGCATTGTTCCCTATTATAACAGATCGTTTTTATTTTTCCTGTTGACTTTTCTCCAATCTTCTGTATTTTGCGTGGATGACGAATTTGGGGGTTGAGCATCATTTGTTAAATTAATATAGTCATGAAGTTTTAATTGACTCTCCACTTGTTTTAGTCCAGAAGACAAATCTTCTTTCGTAATTAAACTGGATTGTTGATTTCTATTATTAAAGTTTTGTTTATTTAGTTTTTTCTTATCAGCAGAGTTTTTACCATCATTTCTATTAGACACTTTTTCAGTCGCAACTGATTTGTTTATCTGGTTATCAAGATTAGGTTTTTGTAAATCTTCTTTAATTTCACAGGTTGAATATTTGTTCAACATTTTAATGTAGTCATTTAACAGAGTGATTTTATCTCGTAACTCTTGAATTATAATGTCCTTTTGTCTAAGAATATAATTAAACATTTTTATATCTATCTTACTGTCGATAATAGTATTAATATCTTCTTTGGCATCGTAAAACGTAGCCTCGTTATTGCAGTTAGCCGGACATTCACAACACATTATTCTGTCATCAGCCACAAATTTCACATTATTATTCAGTTTCGCACAACTTATGTGAAAATAGTTTGAACAATTTTCACATTTTAAACCATTTATAACATTTTTATTACATCTTTTGCACACGGGAGCGATACCGCTACTCGTACTCGGTGCCATGACGGATGATTTTGGTCATCATAGATTTATAACATAGATGTATACAATTTATTAACTAGGGGAACTAATCAGGGGAATATATAGATGTATGAAATATTAAGATCTCAAAAATATTAAAATTATTAATTCGATTTCATATTTAAATAAATATCTAGATTCAGAAAAGCACTGTTATAACAAACACTGTTATACATCTTAATGTTGTGTGGTGAACTACAGTTTCTCTTTACAATGTAAATATTTAATTGTTTTCCAAATAGTCTGGCAGAAATATTACTTTGTTATAAATTAAATGTGTATATATATAAAGACGAATAGTTTATACATAGTGGACATTTTAACTGGAATCAATTCTATAATTTAATATATAAAAGTCTGTCGCAAAATTTCTGAAACACGTCAACTTCTATTTCCGACAAACCTTTATTTTATTCACTGAAGCTATTTATTTGTGGGATAATTCTAGTTTTTCTTTAGTTTAATTGGGTATTTTGCCAAACTTATGCAAATAAATATTAATTGAATAAATTCTTGCGCCAACAGGATTAGTCAAGGGTTATTTTTAAAACTAAGTTTGCCTAATCAACAATAAAGCCTAAAGTATTGGAAATCAATACATAAAGTTATTACAGCTAGTAATGAGTAAGTGGCTATTTCTAGATATCTAAAAAATAAATTAAAAAAGGTTTTTTTTTGCTATCGGGTTTACGTTTACTTTGTTATTTTTTTTATTATTTTTATCTGCTTTTTCTTCATATTGTCATATTTTTCTGTATGTGTATCATGCTGTTTCCATTTCCATTACTAATAAGTTATTGCATTAAAATTTTTTCAGAATTTATGTATTCTGTTCCAAAATTGGAGTTAGTTATTTAAAAAATAAGTAATTTATCATAACAAATTGAAATATAAAGTCATTTCTTCACCCTACGACTGCATAAGGACACAAAATTATACTAATTTAAATCAACTTATTCTTGTCATAGGTAGTTATCTTTAAAGTATAGCCCAAAGACCCTGTATAATATCGACACCTGATAAATATAATTAATTATTTATTCGGATGTTAATACAGGGTTAACTATGACTAAGTACAAATATTTAAGAGGGGATAGAGAAAATAAAGAACTAACGGAATCACCCTTTAAAAAAATTCCAAACTTATTCATAAAGCGAAAAATTTTTTTATCGAAATTATATTAAATCCATATTTATTTTAACGCCTCCTATGCGACTTGTCCGCCACATGTTTACAAAATCAAAGTAGATAACGTAGGCAACTAGCAACACAACCGTAAAATTTCCAGTCAAGTCATAATTTAATTTACGTGTTTACCATGTATTTACGTTGTAGTTTTGTGTTATTCTTTAGTTTTTCGTGCCGTTTTTAATTTTTAAACGTTTTATAGTTATTAAATCAAGAAATTTATGTCGGGTGCAGATACTTTCCCACAATATAGTTTGCCGGTTTGGTTTTTTAGGTTATGCGAAAAGACTACAGCGGATACATTAGTAGTTTTCTATTATCTATTCCTTTTGTTCAATTTTGTTATAATACACAGGTATTTTATCCAGGAAGTGTGTAATATCGGTAGTGAGTGGTTATAATGAATGAAAATATTGTAGTTTCTGCATTTAGAAATGCTGCAAAAAAGCGATCGCATGATAGTGTAGTAGATACTGTTGAGAGATGTAAGTTTTATCTATGGATCTAAGCCATCTCAGTCGATACTTATCACAGGCGCCGACTTTCCGAAGAAAACGAGGGTTTGGCCCATTTTTTAAATCTCAAGCTAAAATTCTGGAATAATTTTTGTATTGCTTTTCAGGCCTTCCCGAGCACATGGTTAAAATTTTTGTACTTAGTCATAGTTAACACTGTATATCACAAATCCATGAACGAAAAAGCTTTCAGCATCATATATCTGCTTCAAATTTGCACTAGTGTGCGCTGGCATTAAAACGAACTGAGTTAACCCTTTCGTCATTCCATTGTTCGGCATAATAAACTGCTCCGGCATAACGCACAGATTGTTACTAGACCAGCACGCAATAAAACTAGCGAAGTAATTTATTCTAATGCGAGAGCGGAATTAATATCCCTGACGGTCGCAAACCGCAGCTCAACGTATGACGTCACGTGCGTCAGCGCGCCAGATGACATTTCGACCGCAAACGTTACTTCAGCAGATGTCGCCCTGCAGCACTGCCTGCAATAACTGACCAGCCTCAAATTTAATATAGTTCGGCGTGTAATGTGGTAGATTTTAGTTCGAAAATTAATAAAAGCCCAAATATTGTCGAATCGGCAACTGGTTTATTTGTCGTTCATTTTGCTGTGCGATTTTAATGTGCTTAATAATTTTAGTAGAAATCGTATCGTTATTGATCGTTTGTATCTGGTACATCTATGGCAATTTAGTTAAAAATTCCTGTCAAAGAAAATACCAAAAAACTCGAAAAAGTTCCGTTCTCAAAATAAGTCGAGATATTATATCAAGTAATTTTATTACAACGTGGCAACAGTGCACACGCTATGCCAGACGAGTGATTTTTAGGTTGCCTACCACTTTCCAGCTTGTTTTTTTAGTGATGGCTAAAAGTCTAAAGGTAAACAACTATTGTGAAAATTAATAAATTCTGAATAGAGAATGGTAGAATAAATGATTTTTTTTATATTAAATGTTGGTGATTTTTAAATGTTTAAAACAGTAACACAACTTGAACCAAATAGGAATATGAAATATAAGTATAAAAACTTGCAAGAAGACACACGACGCAAAAATACTCATAACTTATGTACAAAAAAATAATTTAATTACTAACCGATACTTTAAATATATAACTAATGTAACAAATAATTACAACATAATATGCGCAAAATGTCCACCGTTATTTTCCACACATGCACAACACTACTTATGAATTTTATAATTATAAAATTCTTGGACGCTACCAAATATCAAGATGAGGTTAAGATACTTCAACGAATGTCTCTATTAGACAGCCGCGGTTTTGAGAAATGATCAAAATAAGTACGTAGTTACAGAATTGCGGCGAGCTTCTCTATAAATTAATAACATATTGTGATACTCAAATATGGTAAACAATTTAAGAAATAAAAAAATAGGAAATAGTTGTATGTAAAAGAATTTACGACAAACAGACACTTCGTAGTTCAGATACCAACTGATCTGTAGTCACTGTACTTCTCGCGTTGTTGCCACATTCCGCGATATCGAATTTTATTGATTAAGGAACAAATTGTTTTTATTAAAACTAAACATAAATGAATTGAAAAAGGAGTAAACATTGCATTTTATGGTAATTTTACCATATTTTTACACATTAAATTGGAGATTTGTTAATTTTTGTCTTGAAAATGGTTGAGTTTAGGATCCATGTCATATAAAAGTTTTTTTTTTCGTTTATTTTGATGTATACTATCACCTGTTCATTTTATGGCAGTGAACCCTTAACATCCTGTATACTAAGTCCGAATGCATCCTATAGATGGCATCACCCGCCTCGAGACCCTTCGAAATCAATGAACATATAAGTTACACATACTTCTTCCGGAATGGACGGAGGGTAGTCCACTGAGTTCTGGAGTGGTGAATTTCTTTATGGAGAACTTTGAAAAAGATGCACTACGATTAGCTCCTAAGAAACTTAAGTGCTAGCTTAGTTACGTGAACGACAATTTCATCGTTTGGCAGCATCGACTAGACTCCCCACAAGAATTTTTGAATCATATGAACCAGCAACACAAGATTAACTTTGCCATGGAAGTAGAGCAAGACAAAGCCTTACCGTTTCTAGACATTCTAGTAAAAAGGAAGTCTTATTGTGTCTTGGGACACGGTATCTACAGGAAGAAGACGCATACTAACAGATATCTCCATGGACAACCTGGTCATCATCCAACAAACAAAACGCTCGTTAATGATTAGCGTCGATCTGTGTTCCCAGCAAATGGATACTCTAAAAAGGACATCGATAGAGCCATTGGACTTTGGTGTTAGCAAATAGCAAGGCCCAAGGAGGATGCTACTGCAGCCACCACTTCCTCAATGTGGCAAATAGGATTGCGAAAATACTACGCAAAAGGAGTGCGGACTACTTTCACACAGATGTGGAAAATAAGTCAGCAACTCACCAACCTGAAAGATCAATTGAGTCCGTTAGAAACTCCAGTGTATTTGGTGCCATGCAGAAACTGGTTCTGTTGGACATTCCCACGTATTAGGTATAGAAATCAGGCAAAACGAACACGACAGGCACATACAGCGCTTGGAAAGAAGGACACAGAATCTCACTAGAGGACATTAGAGTGCTAGTTGGTACTAATGAGTATTACAATATAGGAAGGCTTTGGACATTCTTCAATACCCGAACAACATGAACAGAGAGAAAGGATTGAAGATTAGTCATAATTGGATGCCTTTAATTAAGAACAAACCAGTCATCCATAACAAGCCTAAACCAGTCAACTTAAACACTGAACTAACCAACCTTGATGCTGCGACTATAAAAGCTTGGCTTCGATACCACGGTAACCATTCAGCCCCCGCTCAAGATACGAGAGGCACAGAAGATGCCATCTGTTATGTATGACGAACCGTTTGCAGTTAAGCATCGACAATTATTAAATAGGCTTACACTTAAAAAAATAAAGTCATTCAGTCGAAAAATAAAGGAAAAAATGTTTTACAGCTTTAATCAGCCTTAATTCCAAACAACCCATACATAAAGGGGATTTTGTGAACTTGTGAGATACGGTGCAGATATTGTAAACATGATTACATATTAATTTAATCCGCAGATTTTTATGGGCAGCAGTCGTATTTAACTGAGCGTAGTGCATTAGGGAAGCATAAAATTTTACACACGTTTTTAAAACACCAACTTGGGCATTGGATATAAATAATAAAGCGCTATCGTTTTACTACCAAACAGTAAATTGGCCATTTGCAAGGCAGTTTGAAATTTAACGTTAACATGCACTAGTTGAAATTTAACCGAAGAACCGTTAACAAAATGGCCTTATAAAAACTTCCTAACAACTTTGCAAATAAGCCCTTCGGCAGTATTTGAAAGATTATCACGTTTTATCGCCGAATTCCAACCGAATAGGATGTGAGAGCGTCGCCGTTTGATTATAAGATCACAGGGCAATAGCGTTTAATTTTAACGTGTTGCTGCTCTCAAGGAATTTCCTTTGTACTTAAATTTGCATAATTACTTATTAAATGAGTCCTCTTGTGTCCTGCGAAAAGATAAACGCGTGCCGTATCTGCGCGACTGACTTGAGGTGCTTAGTCCGGGGAGGTTAAACGGCTAACCGGAATATGGCTCAGCTTCAATTAATCCCAATAAGGAATTCGGAATTCCGGTCTGGGAGACACTACTAATGTATTCCATTGGACGATTTTGAGGTTAAGTGCGCTCTTAATTTTAATTTATCAATGGTTGAGTTCTAATCAGTTGATTTTGGTAAGTGGTGCATGCACAGGATGAAAGGGAAGTAAATTTCGCAAATTAAGCAGGCAACTGCATTATCTGGATCAGAAAGGGTGTGCCAACCTGTTAAATTTGATTAAATCACATAATGGGAAAATTGTATGATTTTTTCAAATACGTATAGAAGAAAGAATATATTACTTTAATCAAAATGGCGTATTTAATTTTTTTTTTACCAAATGTCTACAAGGGTCGCAACCACCAACCTCTGCTGTTTTTTTAATTAGAACTTTTTATTGGCCAATGGCAAATAAAATGTAACATGTTATGAAAAATGGAATACACTGAAGCAAACATTTGGTTTGGAAATCAACAGTGCTAGCCTACAGGAGTGGCAGTCCAAGATCATGACTACGTTACTGTTGATGTCTATTTTTTAGATGAGATCTAGCAGAATAGTTGCAGAGTTCAACTTCTATATACTGTGACTGTAATAAGAATCAAGAGGAATGGGAAGTTGAAATATAGTGAACTTGAAAGACGTAGCTTTGTATGGTTACAAAATAAACAGTGGCACAAGAGTAGTAGGATTGACATCCAGATGGCAAAGAAGCTATAACAGCCTGGAAGCCTTTCCTATAGTATTCACTGAAAGTATCAGCGTATAATTTACACTTTTTAATATATTCAAGCTGCAGTAACCCCAGACTCAGACTTGTTTGAGATTCTTTACAATTGATAAATAAACTGACAATTACCAATTACCAGTTGGACTGTGTTGGGTACTGTTGTATGAAAAAAATGAAAAATCATATGATCATGCAACGAATGAATCCAAAGCATTTTTCCTAGGACCAAAATTTGTTGGCATTCCGTACAATACCCTAAAATAGGCTTTGAAGAGGTTAGTTAAAAAAAACACTGTCAGTACTGGGGTTCCAGACCCAGGGCAGACTGATACAAAGTATATTCTGTTTTTCTTTTTCTTTTTACAGAGAATAACATAAACAAAATGCTGAGCATGAGTTAGGTCAGACTTTATAGCAACTTGTGAGTCCATGTGAGTTATCCCGCATGTCTAGATTTTTCGTTGTTTCAGCAGATATGAGACCCTTTCTGCTGCCCCTTCAAGTACAGTTTTGGAACCGGCAAAAGAATCTCTAAGGTTTCATTGGTAGCTGTAAATAATTTGACAGAATTATAAACATAACGAAAGTTTCTAATACTGGATATTTTAATAACAGCCCCGATCATATATAAATAATTCTTCTAATTTTATTTGTAATATTACAAGGTGGATGGCCGTTTATATTTAAAGTATATAGACATCTTTGTAATGATTACAATCCGACGAGTTATTATTAAATTTTTGTTACTGACGACTTCTTTTATGAAATAGGAGCATAAGATTTCTGAAAAGTTATGATATTTATAACATTTTGACGATTTGATTTCCAGTCTTCGTTATTTATTTTTCCTTAGCTCTGTACTTCATGAGTTGTTTCTTCCCTCTCTCAACAGGTTCAGTTTGTTTCAGTTTCAGTTTGGCGTGACTGACTATCTCTCTGAAAATTGACAGGGCCTGTCAGTTGACTATCTACAACCCTAAACATTAGTCTTATTTGTCTTATTTGTAGAAATCCTAAGTCTCTCCTCTGGTAATTGTCACTAGGGTCGAAATATTATCACGTAGGTCGAGATATGGCCTTGTCCTTTCTTTACCAGTAAGTACGTTAACTCGATTGATTTTAAAATGTTTTCTAATGTCTTCTTTTGCGGCTGACAGTTAACTGACTTTATTGCTTTTTTTGTGGAAAATACTTGTAGCAAATTATGGTTATAAATATATTTTAATAGTCAAAAAATCCTTCTTAAAATGCCATCATTCCGGTATATATTTTTTGGATACAAACTGTTTCTGGGTGTATCTAGCTTTCTTTCGAAGGCAAACAATGCGGTTGGTGTTTGTTACATGCATCTTTTTAATACGCAAACAATGACAAATATCTCAATATGAAGTTGGAGCATTTACTAGTTTTGTAAAAACCAATTTCATAAATCCGAATATACCTACATTGCGCGATGTCCAATAAATCTGTTAAATTGGCAATACCAACAAATTTCGAACCTAGCCATGAAAATATAACGTATCCTTTGGTAAATTATTTCTCACTTTAGAGAGTTAACGGCGGGAATTTATATCTACTTGTCCGGTGGCCAACCATCAATATTTAAAACATAAAACAGATCTGGGGCTAGCCATGAGGAGCTTTAGTATATTACTGAAAGCTGTGTTCGAGGATACAGTTTTGTGGTGGCAATTTATTTGACCCATTTTACAGGATATTCCGAACATACAAATACCGGCGTGATTTTTGCTGTTTCGATTTAGAAAAATATATTTAATAATAATAAATGCCTTCACGTAATCATACAAAATATAATACCATTAAAAATATATACGTATTGAAAATCACAAGGGAAGTTCACAAAATTGTGATAACTTAACCCTTGTTAATTATAAATAAAAATAAAATATATCGTAACTACCTATTGACTTCAAAATAGAATATCCCTTAAACGTTTTTTAATATGTGGAAAGAATATAATTTAAGTTCAGTAGGTATAGAGTTATATAACTGATAAAAATCAAATGTAAAACATCTATCAAAAACTGCAGTAGTATGAATTGTAGGTGATATAGAACTCTTATTTCTAATTTTAATGTTGTGAACATCAGCTAACAGATCTAAATCTTATTTTATTATACAGATATGGTGCTTCACGTATAATAATTTTATCTTACAAAGCTAATGCAAGTAATTTTCTCCAATTTTTTCCTATTGAATAACATCTGACAGCTCATGTGAAATGTGTTAAAACTTTCGAATTCTAAAAATCAATCGCAAGCAGGCATTCTGAATTCTTTGAATGCGGTTGGAAAGATCTACGTCTAAAGAAGGACCATAGAGTGGTGAACAATAATTGAATTGAGAAATAACCAAAGGCTCACATAACCTTTTCTTAGTACCAATATTTAAGTAGGCTCTATGAGGATAGATATACAGGGTGGCGGATCCAAAATGAAACAGAGGCATTTTCTGGCAGCTCAGTTCTCTTTTTGAAAAACACTCAGACCCGTCGATTTTGTTTTCGAGGGGGGGCACAAAATTGGCTAATTTATAATCATTTTTAGGAAAAGAGTAATAAATTTGTATTTTTAAATGTTTTAAAAAGGTAGGAAGAGTACTAGTATAAGAATTAAATAATAAGGGTCCCAGAATGGAACTCTTTTATTTAAATATCTTGCGAAAAAGTATTACTTAGTTTAAGCACCTGACCTGAAAAATTATTATCAATAGATCATAATTAAATTGTTAAAACTGACCGATCACAAGTGATTAAACAATACTTTATATAAGCTTGTTCGTCGAATTAAGAAACGCTCTATATAATACAGTTAAAGGCACCATTCGGAAATATTAATTAATTTAATGATGCTTCTCTATTTTACGAGACTCCTTAGAAAATCTCAAGACGACTAGTTGGATGGAAGATGACACAAAATACGAATAAAACTTTCCTTTTCGTCGACTCTCTTCAAATAATACGTTTTTATACCAGACTTTTCCTCCGTCACATCTCAGCATCACAATGTTTCATTTTATTTCCCCTTACTTGTCTCGTCAACAGAAGTCGACTATTATTTTTCTGACGTTCCTACTTGTACTATTTCATTAATGTTTCCTCATAAATTTGATATTATATGTCATATAGCAGAAAAAGTATATCATGGAAAGTTGAAAAGAAATCAGAAAAAGTAATGGGAAGGGTAAGTTGTATAGTCTGAAGTACAACAATTAATTAATTTGATGAAACCATGTCTTAACTGAGTGTTTTGAATTGCAAAACAGGCAAAAAAAGAAAAACCACTTATTGGTTGTAATAATGGCATAAAAATTTACTTGTAGTCAGTTCATAGTGAACATAAGTTTGGTGTTCAAGACCGCCAGACCGAGGACAACAATCTTGAGGACGGTTATGTTTCGCGGATGAGAATACCCTAACCCTAGACGTTGATTATTTACTGTGGAAGGTAAATTAAGGATATTACTTTTATTTACTTTATAAAATATCTGTGGACGATGTCGAAGATGTAATCTCGGCGCTACAAAAGTATTTAATAAAATAAAGCCTCCATTAAAATTGTTATAAATCTCTCAATATTAAATATTTATATATGAAACTTGGCAAAATACCGTTTTAAAGGATGCTAAATCCAGTGCCGTAGTTTGAAGTAAATTTTGAATTTGAAGTAAAAAAATCGCTAAACAGTTTTTGTAAAAAATTACCGAAAAAAAATTCAAAGTAGGCCTTGAAAACAAAAAATTTATTTAAATATTTTGTGCCAGAATAGAGCTTTTACTACTCCATCTTTCGGAAAAAAAAACCCAAATAAATTGGATAATAATTATCATTTTTACAGACTTGTTTCCATTTCAAATGTGTCACACTGTATATATATATATATATATATATATTGTAGTGTTATGAAATTTTGTTGGGCGCCAATTAATATTTATGTTGAAATTGTATTTGTTTTTCTTTAATGATTTGTGTTTATGTATTTTGTGTGTAAAAGAAAATTGTATTTATTGGGCTACAAACCTGTATCTTATATTTTTTATTCTTATTCAATTACCCTGGCTGCTTGTAGAACATAGACTCTGGTAGTCGGTTCGCTCGTCAAGTCAAATCTTTTTTTAACACACTGTACCTTCTTTTATCAAATAAATATCATTTCAAAATGGACAATTTTTATTTCATAAGAGATTTTTGTCTCCTACTTATTCAAGAATATTTAAAGTTGTATGTACATTTAATTTATAGGTAATATATAAATTTTCTTAAAAGGCAGTTGCGTATTAAAAGTTGTCTATCTTTGATATCTTAACTTCTCATCTTAATAGTATAAAACATTCTTAAAATTCGTGATTCAGTGGTACTCTTCTAATGGATGTTCATTGCTGGTGATATATTATATTTGCAAATCATACCTTATTTGACAGATGGTCCACTAAATAACGAGTTTTAATATATTAATTAGAAATGTAAATATTTTTAACTATACTAAGGTAAGTAACTTATTGTTTTACTTAGAGTCTGTGACTGTCTATTTTGTGAATTTAATGGCTAGCTAGCGTTTATTTTCTCTTATTAACTTTACGTAAATTTCTGTGAATTTATGTGCACATAAAATACCTTTATGATGTTGATTTTCTTTTTATATGACTTCTACTGGAAATCCTTTTGAAATCCCTCAAAACTTGTAATTGGGCTGCTGATATTGCTGACTGGTTTTCCCACTATATGGTACTGCCAAATTCCTATATTGGACCTGGATCTCTGTTGCTATTGTTCTACACTTTTCTTATAACGTGAGTATTATTTTTAACTATTACTTTACTTTTTCTTGCTCAATTTCTTATTTTTCTGGAACCTCTTTTCCAAAACCAACGCTGCTCGTTCTTTCGTATCTAATCAACAAAATTTTGTTTTTCCTCTATTTTTCTACCAATTTGATATCTTGATTCCTTGTTGTAAAATTTGCATACATATTATGGTTCATACATATGATCTTTTTGAGTTTTTCGATGCACTGTTTTTTTGTTTTCACTGAACTACTTAAATTTACTACAAAATTTTTATGTAATTACAATTTTACTTATTTCTAAATATTAAGTATTCTTCAATATTACTCTTTTTTGTGTACATTGTGATATCTCTTGTGAAACCAACTTTAGACTTGACATTTGTCCATGTCTATGAAATTTATTTGACATTTCTAAACATTTTATAAATTTTATTTATTTAAATTGCTAATATTTTAATTATCTTTGCTTGACTCCTGTCGCTATTCTATTCTTTTTCATTCTATATACTTTGATCTGGGTTTAACTCCTTTTTTGTTTATGTACTATTGATAAATATGAGATCATGTCCCAATATTTGATGAATTTTAACTATATTTTATTTTCAAAAATTGTTAATTTATTTAATTTACACTATAATAACTACTTATATGCTCTGCATTGTCAATTTTTATATTATTTTGTACAATTCTACTGTATTTTAACTTTAATAACAACAATAATTTCTATTCTATTTTATGGTTTTTTAAAATAAACATGTAAATCCTCACAGGTATTGAAGCTGATATTTCATATTGTCTCAATATACATATATATATTTTTTTGGAAACTTTTAACTGAAATCGTTTATGTAATCGGAATTTTAGAATTAATTGCTTTTTCAGTTACTAAAATTATAAATCTAATGGGCAAAGTTAAGCAAATCTTTCAAAATAAAATTTTTAAAAGGGCAGTTGATCCCATTTACGATCTATTCACTTACAGAACACCAGAAAAATAAACGATAACTGCGCCATTCAAGCCGTGACGTACACAGCAGAATTACCAACCGTAGAGACCTTAACGAAAGCTTCAGTGGTAATAGTGGAAGTGCGTGTAACTACGTATTGCCCTTAGAATGGCGGCTATTTGGAGACACCCGACGGACGTATACTTCGCGATCCACATTTAGTCCCTTTATGGGACCGTCCCTTCGGACCACCTCCGCTAACCCGTTGTTCCCCATTTAACCCCGTTAGCCGCACATCTACATTAACCTGAATATGCAGCACCCGGCAAAGTGATTGCTAATTAGTGGAATTACCCTGACTGCAAATCCAGATGGATTTGAAGACGTCTTGTTAACGTGAAATTAGTCCATTAATGAATAATGGCAATAGATACATTAAGTATTTTAATAAATAATGCTGGAATATTCTAAGCAGGTGATCGATAACACAGTGCAACAACCAACATGGGAATGGGATGAGACCAATTGCAAATGAAAGTTGACATTATAACAAAACCTTGAAAGGTTTTTCTAAGTTCAGTGCGAGATTTTACACGCATTTGAAGTTGTTGATTTTGGAACGCTGTCTAACAAGGAAAGATCATTGAAAATTTGATAAAATAATGTTTTTTTTATTTTTATTATCCTGGAAAGTTGTCTGGTCGAGGAATTCATTTTCGATATTTATTTTTAACTAAAACTGACGCTTGTTGGCGCTTTAATACAATTGTTGCTATTTATTGTAAATTTTCAATAAAAACGGTGTATTTACTGCTTCACTGCTTTAGACATAATATTTGAGCCCTTAAAGAATTTCTACAAAAACAGGACAATAAGGCAATAAAACTCAGTAACGCACAAATTCAAAACAAGACCATAAAGATACACAAGCGCACAATTATATTACCTGACAATCTATATATACTGACAACAACGTACCAAGACAATTTAGTAAGAAAACAACCACTGAAGATGGCGCATAGCCGGAATGAATGTTTGCAGCATTTGAAATATTATTGTTATGTTTGTGGAAAATATAATAGACAAAAAAATTTGGTGCCAAAATATGACAGTATGAAACAATTGTACTTACATTACTTTATCAAATTTTCAAAGATCTTTCCTTGTTAGACAGCGTTCCAAAATTAATAACTTCAAATGCGTGTAAAAAAAATCTTGCACTGAACTAAAAAACACCTTCAAGGTTTTGTTATGGATAATGTCAACTTTCATTTGCAATTGGTCTCATCCCATTCGGAAAGTTCGATTTTGTATCACTGTGTAATTAATGTTAGAAACACTGAGAGAAATACACAGGCTTTAGTGTTTATAATGTATGAAAATTATAGAACAGCTTCTTGATCATATTTGGAATAAAAGTCTTATATCAAAAAGTTAGATATACGTCTTCTTTTATGTAAATTAACTACCAACGTCGGTTCTGCTAATTCATGAGACATGTAGGATACGACTGGCGTATTGCGTTTAGAATTCCTTAAAAAGCCACAAAACACTACAACACAAAGCAAAACAAACATTTTATGTAATCTAATTTAGATCTTTGAGCTAACGTTATTAAAAAAAACTATATAAATATCTCTTTCTGGATTTTTATCGTTAACCTAGATCAGTATCCATATATGGAAACTATTCCTTGGTTTCTATATTATAATAGGTACCTATCTATACGATATTTGAATATATTTCGCAATTTTATATTCTGTTTCTAGGAAACATAGTTCAAACGAGTCTCCAGTTTTGGTACAAACATATTTAGTATTACAGATTAAATAAAACATTCATTTATATTTTAAATACCTAGAAATGTATTATAGTGTAAAAAATTGATTCATTAAGTAATTACGTTTAAAACACATTATAATTTTTTAATTTTTTCTTTAATATTGATATAATCATTCTACAGTATCATTGCACAAATAGCAATTATTGTAATAAATCCATCACAATAATGGAAATTAATTTTCCATGCCATCTCTAAGCTCAATATTGAGGCCATCTATTAGTAAATATTACTGCTATTAATTATGTAAACATTTATACATAATTTTGACAAGCGTTTGTATAAGGCCATACAAAGAACGAATTTAAATTGTATTCGTGATAACTGAAATAATTAATTTGAATCTATTTCACAGCGCAATGCTAGCAGTTTGTGGTATAATTACAATATTTCGCTATTCAGTTATAAATTTGTATCGAAATATAAAACGAAAATAAAATTGAATATATAAATCATAAAACATATGTAAAATACTTAGTTGTTAATAGAATTGAAACAAATAATATATGGATAGTGATTTATTTCTCTCATATACAAGGCGGTCCATTATTGAGAAATTGTTCAATAACGTCTTTGCCATTCATAATACAGATGGTACATGCTGCATATTTTTAAACATATGTGACCGGCCAACGAAAGCGAGGATGTCTAAGTCACGACTGAAGGCAATGTTGATCATTTTTTTCGATATCCTCGGCATCATTCATCGTGAATATCTTCCTGGAGGCCAGACAGTGACTGGCCAGTTCTATATTGGTGTCCTGGAACAATTGTGGGCCCGTGTTTTTCGTGTGCGACCAGAACTCGCCGAGAACGGCTGGATCTTGCACCACGACAACGCCTCAGCCCATTTCTCGATATTGCCCCCCTGCGATTTTTTTATCCCCAAGATGAAGTCGCACTTCAAGGGAACTCATCATGGCGGCGTACAGGAGGTCAAAGAAGCTGTAACCGTGGTGCTGAACGGATTAACTGCGAAGGATTACCAAGGGTGCTTCCAATCATGGGAACATAGTTGTGTAGAGTTAGAGGAAGACTATTGTAAATGTCGATAACTAAATTTTAGCGAAATTTAATTTGCTTGTTTTTTCATTGACAAATTCCTGGAAATTCATTGCCACACCTCGTATTACTGAGAACATTCTGTATATCGCAACATAAACAGTTTAAAATTTTAATGCAGGGTTGCCAACCATAGTTTAAAATACTATGCAATCATAGACATTTATTACGATCGTTTCGGGATAACACGCATCTTCAGATAATAGACATTTAAAAAAAAAATAGTTTACATGTTTGTTTTAAATAAAAATTAGTCCTTGTTGGTTATTATTGGTCTGATTTTAACAAAAATGTAAAAATAAAAATTTTATATATGCTGTATCTCAAAAATAAGTAGCTCTAGGACGTACGTTTATTAAAAAACCCCACTTATTTTTCAATGTACTGTCAGCCTTAGTAATATTGTCGTGTCCTTTTGAAACATCCTGTATAGAATTTTCCCAGAAATGCTTATTATGCTTAAAAATATACCGTGCTTTATTTTAAAAATATAATAGTTGGAGTACTCCGTTTTTATCCATCGCCCTGTATCATTCAAAATAATAGTATAGGTAGTCTAAGTTTCCCAATTCTGTACAACTTTTATTCTGTATTATGAATAAGAAATGAGTTATTGAACCGTCTCAAACGTATGCCCCATTCTGCATGTGTAGGTAGTTTGAGAGTCCTGAAATTCCTTTTTTAGTGGTCAGAAACTGCAAGGCGTGCTGGAGAACTTCACTTAATATCTATTAAATAATTAATAGTTATAAAAAGACCGTTTTTCATTATCGTCATATTTCTTAACGCCACGTCCTGCCTTGGTATAAATTCTACCAGATCGATATCGTCTACTGCATTTATCTGAGAATTTATCTGACCCATTTGTTACAAAGTGCAGAGTAGATCAGGTTTATATCGCAATGCAGCTGAAGCGTGACCACATTTTCACATTTCATTATTCCGTTTCCGGCTTCGAGGTTCTGGTGACATTTTAATTTCTTTGTGATACGTGATAATGTGGCTTATTGCAATGGAATCGATAGAACAAAGTTGTGTCTTTCTTTCGAATGCTACAATGTATTTGCGGGCTAATGTCTAGTTGGATTTTCCTTTGTTACATATTTCAGGCAGGATAAAAGAATTGTATAGCAACATATCTCGTACAGATTAGGTAGAGATATACAGTATCTCCCGACAAAAACTAAAACACAAATATCCTTGTAAAGAATTATTTCCCAAGAAATATTCCAGATGTGTTGATTTTTCTCTAAAAAACAACAAATTTTAACACATACATAGAGATAATAACAACAAAAATTCAAGTCTTATTTTACTAATAATTGAAAGATATGTTCTATACTGCCTTATTTAAAGTTAGCATTCATTTGTATCTGCTATAAGAAATAGTTATAAAACCCCATTTAATTCACTGATTTTTCTCATCATTCTTGTATTCGGTAGTACCATTTTTTGGAAAAATATTTGAAATAATTATTAAACAATGTTTGATAAGTTATTTTGCTACCAACAATTTGTTAAGCAATTGTCAATTCAGTTTTAGCAGACGTCTTTCGACAGTGCATGCCCTTTCCAGAGTTGTTAGTTATATAATTGAAAGTCTTGAGAAGAGGGAATTAGTTGGGCTTACACTGTCCGACATTAGTAAGGCCTTCGATTGCATTTCTCATGATCTCATTGAAAAACTTTTAGGTATGGCATTAGAGGGACGCAATTGCATGTCTTTAGATCTTACCTTGCTTCTAGTATGCAGTGTGTGGCTCTGAAGAGTGATGTATCCGATTTGGCCGTTGTGGAGAGTGGGGTATCTCGAGGTTCTGTTTTAGGGCCCCTACTCTTTATAATATATATATGAATAACTTTCCGCTTTATTTGGCTCCCGAAAAATGTATTGTCTATGCTGATGACACATCATTAATATGCAGTAATAAATATATAATCTCTTTACTCTCTTTAATGTTAATGAAATGGAAAATAAGGCCAACGAGTGGTTTATAAATAATAATCTGAG
The DNA here is from genome assembly GCA_025584915.1 of Monochamus saltuarius. Classification (NCBI taxonomy): domain Eukaryota; kingdom Metazoa; phylum Arthropoda; class Insecta; order Coleoptera; family Cerambycidae; genus Monochamus; species Monochamus saltuarius. Next base: position 45,552,017 of record CM046726.1, on the reverse strand, counting down.
ATTAAATTTCGATAAAACCCAACGTATACATTGTTGGGTTTGACTATTGATGATCGTTTAAATTGGTCACCTCACGTTACTTCTTTGAGGAATGCATTATACGTAAATTAAAACCCAATTTCAGTGAAAATTCTCTTGTAATAATTTACTTTTCATTCTTTCACTTTCATATTTCCTATGGTGTTACTCTCTGGGGCAATTTTTCTTCCACTATACAAATATTTGATTCTACTACTAGAAACACCTTAGAGTTGAATATTTATGATATCTTACCAGAATCTGTTAAGGATGTAAGTAAATTTAAACAACCAAGAACCTGAACACTACCGCATTGATTACTAATTTTTAACGATTTTGTCTTGCTACATTTAGATTTTTTCCAGTTCTCTATTGTCCTGCTCTATGCGTTTTTACATATTTACATTTTATTTTTATCTATGGACTTTCATGTTTTACTTTCCTGTGTGTATCTGACTTATATTATATATTTCTATTATTCGATGTATTTAACACTTACTTTGATGTTTTCAAATTCAATAAACCTCAGACGAACATAATAGATTACGAATTTGGCATTCAACTAAAAAATAATTTGCACAACATCGCATGCTCGCACATAATTTTACGTGAAAATGACAGTTTATGTAATAAAATATCGCCATCACTTATAATCCATTTTCGAGGAGCAAGTTAATCTGTAATGGCAGGGACGTGAGTAGCTTTTAACTTAATAATTTTCACCCGACTCAATTTTGCATAATTTATAACATTTTTTAGGTTAAAATAATTTATTGAAAAGCACTTTTAAACTCGAGCACTCTTTATGGCTCTTATTCTTTGAGTGGGGCCCGAAAGTTAGTTACTAAAGTTGAAGTTTATGATGCCAGCCGATGATTTTTCTTTAAATATTCCAACTTTTAAAAGTCTTTGTTCCCTATTTCAGCACCTCGTTTCTTTCTGTTTTATGGACCGTGTTCTACAAGGTGAACGAAATGGTAGATGTCGCTTATTGGAGCATGTTTTATATAATGAACTAAATAAAAGGTGTTTCTACGTAAAACGACATGTAATTATAATATTTATTTTTGATGTGTAACGTATTATTCACAATACAAATCATTTGTGCTGAAGTAACACAAGTATTCATGGGTGTTGGGTTTTACTATTTCCTGCTGTGCTTTATATTTAAAATAATTAGGGATATCTACAGTTCTTTCGAATAGTAACAAATAAGTTCATTATTTTTGAAATTGAGAAGTTTTCGAAAAAATATCCTGGCACGTCGATTTTGTTTCTAAAACAGAAAGTGCCTTTTTTGAAAATAAAATCGATGTGCCAGGGGAAGTTTTCGGCAACTTCTCAATTTAAAAAATAATGAATTTATTCGGTACTTTTCGAAAGCACTGTATATTGATTTCTTACTGTAATAACTTGTATGTATTACACAACGTTTGTTACAGAATTAGTAATATTCTTCTACTATCTATCATCATTTATATATAGGGTGATTCGAAATGTATCCAAAAAAAATTATATAATGTATAGGAGACTCTTACAAATACGTATTTTGTAAAAAAAATCGGTGTAAATCCTGACCTTGCACAATCTTGCGCAAAGCAAAGCATGCAGTAACCACCCTCTCCCTCCCCCCTAATACGGGGTGTATGATCTCCGTAATTTTAAGGGCTTCTATATCTGTTCAAATACAACAAAAAACTCTAATAAAAAAAATGTCTAAAAGGAATAGGTTGTTTACAAATACATTTCAAAATTAAAATTGCAATCACATGCAAAAATATGTTACGACCTTAGATAGATACAATTAAGGTTAAGTAAAAGCGCCTGTATCGTTGTTGATAATTTGTTTTTTGGATCAGTATTAATAATGTAAACAATTGAACTTTCCGATAAACTCGTTAAAACTGTAACGTTCGACAACGTTGCATTGTGTTAGACTTCTGCTGATAACCTAACAGTAATAGTCATAGTATTATTGTAGCTAGTGCGTTTCATCTTTTTGTAGTTTTTGTTGGTGTTTGAAATCAACAAAACTGGAGAAATGTATAGTAACTATGACTAGCTGCATGACATGATAATTTACAGCAAATCTATGCAAAACTAGCTACGAGATTTGTACGGTAAATGCTTCTTGCATGCAACAGAAGTCATTTAGAAAACTTGTAACTACTATTCTGTGTTGTGACAATAGTTCTAAAAAAACCAATCACACTACATACCTATGTTTAGGTGTACCTACCTATTTGCAATTTATCTACAAATACAAAACTATCCTAAAAAGGTCATACTTTCATAACATAGCATTCTGCTCACATTTGTATTCCGAAGTTTATTGCAAACGACATTTTTTGATAGCTGATTATGCCTAGAGTACGTAGATTTCGGCAGATTTTCCAGCATAGTGTCTTTGAGAGGCAGCGGATTGTTGAGTTGCAGGAAGCAGGTTTGTCGATAAAGTAAATTTCTAGAAGGACTAACAGATCCTTACGTACTATAGTACGGTGTTACCAGGCCTCAATAAGGTCGTAGACACACAATTGTTATGATATGGGGTGCTAGCAGATCACCATTAGTTTTAATTAAAGGCAACATGATAGTCAAACGCTATATCCAGGAAGTGGTGGAGCCATATGCCATTTCATGTCTTCCCACCATCCAAAACGCGATTTTCTAGCAAGACCTGTTGCCATATAAACAATAGCTTTTATGAATTAACCGTTTACCCTGTCCACTAAGTTCAACCGATCTGTCACCTGGTCACATGTCTGGGACATGATTGGCCGTATACTGCTGCATTTTCTACAACACCCCACACATACTTCAGCAGTTCTTATCTATGACCTTTATATAGCTTGAAGTGAGATGCTACAAGAATTTATTGACAACCTTATTAGATCCAAGTCCAGGCGTATCAATGAATGTATTCACAATCGTGGATTCTGAACACACTATTGAACAAATTTTCACAGTAGGTGATCTTGCTGAAAATATAACCAATCAATAAGTATGTGGCCTTGAACCAGTGCACCAAAAATTATTAAAATCTAGTGAACCTATATAGGTGTTTACCTTTCTTTGTCAAATAGTATAATTAAAATTTAAAACCATTTGAATCGAGTTATTCGCAATAGTACGAGTGTTTGCGACACTTTATTAAAATAACAAAGAATTATTTTTCCAGTGACTTTGAAGTCGAGAATTCCATTAATTCGAGACAATGCCCAGGAGAACAACAATTTTTGGTCTAGAAATCTTCCATTAAACGAAAAACGTAAATCCAATTTTATTTCCTTGCAGAGTTCCTCGAAGCAATAAAATGACTGACAATTCATCAATTTTAATTCGTATTCCTTGCGAAGTGTCGCCACAGAGATTTTTTTCCCCTTAATTTAATTCCGACGATGCGTCTCGTTTTGGAGTATAAGTTAAATTTATTTTTAAAATAAATAAGAAGACTTGGAGAACTCCCCAGTTTATTAAGTAATCAAAATATAAATTCGTTTTGCCTTAGCTCAGGATCCCTTTAAAATTGGATTGATGTACAGGATGGTAATTGTTATTTACGCAATAAGGAAGTATGCATGTGTTTGTAAGCTGTATAATCACAGTGTGCGTAATAATGTAGTAGCTCACGTACTGGATACAACGTTTTATCTACAACGCCAAAGCCAAAGTTATTAATAATATTAATAATTAGTAACATTATACGTAATCCATATTCTAGTATGTCATCACCGAATTATTACTCATAATTATTGTGAAAGTGTGGATATGACTTCAAGCCATGATTTTCCGTCAGATATTGGGAATAGAGCTTCCAGTGTTGTTTCTAGTCTTGTGCCAGAGAAATCACTGAAGAAATGCTAACAAGCATTTAGTCGCTATAAAAAATGGCGAGAGCGAAAAGTGATACATTATTGCTCGAAAGTGACAGCTATGGTAATCAATCGAGAGCAGCAATGTAATTTTCTGCTTGTAATGCATACAAAGTTTTATCTACAATCACTCAACAAAATAAAACTTATTACAACGAGAACATTAATTATAACAAAGGTAAGAAATTCATTTGTTAGCATTCGTAATTTGGATGCCGAAAGAACAGTCTTTACAATCTAATAATAATAATTGTTCTAGAAGGTATATTGGAGCTATTTCTGATATGGTAAAATTTTCAATACTGCGATTGCTACATTCAATTACTTGTACATTATTTGATGGCCTAGTTCAAATTTTCTTACTTGTTTCAATTTTTTCATTGATGTTATTATCAATGTATCTTTCTTGCAACTGTAGAACTCTTCCATCCCTGTGTCGCTTCAATTGTATAATATCACCTCCACCATGGACCAATAAAGTAATCGATGTTCGGCGAAAGCAATGCCCTGTGTATACATGCCACCCACGATTGTGAATACACTCATTGATACGCCTTGACTAGGATCGGGTTATCAATACATTCTTGTAGTATCTCACTCCAATCTATATGAAGTTCATGGGTAAGCGCTGCTAAAGTATGTGCGGGGTATTGTAAATGCAGCAGTCTACGGCCAATCATGTCCCAGGCATATTCAGATCAGTTGAACTTGATTACCAGGGCAAAATCCATAAAAGCTATTGTTTGTCTGGCAACATGAGATCTAGCATTGTCCTACTGGAAAATGGCGTTTTTGATGGTGTGAATATATAAAACGACATATGACTATCATTTGCTGGATGTGCTGGTGTGTTTTCGTCTCTAGGTCTCGAGGCTACATACTTCCTATAGAATGACAAAACGTTGAATATTGAATATTATTTGTGACAGTACAAGTTCGACCTCTTCTTGTCTTTGAACCAAGAATAGCAACTATCCAAAGGGATTATTTGTCGTTAGCACCTTTAACATTCATTTTTACTAATTCGTCACGTTTGCAGGCAACTGAAATTCTAATAATTAGAACTACTTATAAGAAGATATTTTTATTAAGTTACAGATTTTACAATAATCAATATGTAAAGAATTTATCTTTTAACTCATTGCTTCTTTAAAAATACTGCTTTTTGAACCTGCTTAAGTCCGTATCTTCGTTGGTAGATAATGTAGATTTTAGCAATGAGTAAATTGACCATAATGATAACGATTTTAGTGCATTTGCTTTCTCACAAACATAGGCGAGGAGTAGGTTTACTGAATATTTATAAATTTCCCTCGACTTAACACCATGTCACAAATAGATTATAGTGCCTCTCATACAACTTCTTTGAATTTTCTGGCAACAAACCTAAAGTTACAGTGTCGTCTTCAGTATTTCTAATCTCTGGAAGTGTGTTCAGGATATCACTGTCACTATTTTCAATTTCCATCAATTTTTCAACTAAAATTATCTCAAATAAACTGAAACTCATGTGACACTCCTAAATAAACGGCAACTCTTCTTTGTCAATATCAAGCAAAAAACGCTACTTTACTACAGAACTGAAACTAATCATTTTTCTGTGGCGCACCTGATGTTGCAATATATAGAGATAAATTGGAGCCACTCATTTCAACATATTGAGTTCGACAATTGAAATGAGAAGATAAATATAGTTATAGAAAAAAGTGGAGTACCGTATTCAAATAAAATTGTGTCACTTTTTACTTAAAAAATCGTGTACACAAATATGCAGTAAAGCGTCAGTCTCCCTTTTATTGCTTTTTTGGACCCATGAAACTTTAACAAATATTGCACGTATGAAATTCAAGGTGACTGACAACATGAAGCAAGTCTATCATGTGCCAGGTTATCTGGTTCAGGATTTGCATTTTCTTGACGTTGTGTGTAACATTTCGAATAAAAGACAGTGGTAAAACTCCAAATAGACAGACTTCATGTTCACCATGTAGGAGTACTACGTATCACATATAGTTAACTCCCTCTACAAAAAGAAATGCTTGAAGTGGTAAATCGACTACGAGTAGCTGACATATACAGGGCCTCAACTAGATAAGACAAAATATGTATTTCAATATAGACCTTCTTAGGAAATATTTGCAAGGGAAAAGGGGTCGAACTCCTCAAATTATAGGGATCTAAATAATATATTTTTCAGACTTTTTTAAAACAAAAAGCATCATCAAGTAAAAACATTTGCGGCAATTATCACATTGTTTATAATTAAGGTTGTTTGAAAATTGATTTAAAGAAATTTAATTTTTTGAGAAATGGCTTTTTTTTCGACCTTACCTTCACTGATGAGAGACAGAGAGGGCTTTTCTTAACACAATAATAAATAGCTTCTTCACATGTACACGGTTCACGCACTCTCTTGCTAGTCTCTCGTCGCGCACTAGTTCTGTTAATTTTTTGTATGGCTGTATTTTTTTCGCTTCAGGCTGTACAACTTTTAACTTTTCAAGTAAAATCTGATAAGCTGTATTTTTCTTATTTTTGCCGAGGTAGACCTTTGACTTAGTTTTCCATAAACAAGGATGGGTTCGATATAAGTCAATGAAATGTCTTAAAAAATCTCGTGTTAAATTTCCTAAGGTCGACATTTTCGCTGTATATAAAACTATAATTTATAAAGGCCATATACGTATTTACTAATCAAATAATAATTATTATTATTAATTTAAATAATTATAACTACCTTCTACGTCACTGAAGACAACACCGTGACAATAACGTTGTTATTTGACACCCACAGTCGAGCATCAACTTACATTCAAGAATGCATGGACACGGGTTGATAAGTACGACGCACTTCATCAGCGCGCAATCATGTACGTGATGTTATAGGTCTGTTCCAACAGCCGTTGAGAACTGGTTCAGAACCATCAGAAATGTTTGACCAACACCGTCTTACGTTTCTGCTGCGGAAAACAAATTACAAATATGGAAGCTGCTATCGAACTTAAGAGAAAAAGCTCTTTAAAGCAGTTGTAGAGTCGTGACTTGTAAAAAATATTATCTGCTTGCAGAAAGAAAATTTCATTACGATAGATAAGATTTATTTGATTGGTAAGAGAAATTGATTTTCTTATAGAAATTTAGTAACATATTTAATTTAGACCATTCCAAACCTTAAACATTTTCACTTTTAGATGTTGAAGTTAATTTTTTTTATAGATTTATTAAATAAGATTGAAATAAGTGAAATTACGACAATAAAATATGACAACACTGTGAATATTAAGTAGTTGCTTACGAAGCATATTTGCTCTATAATCATTGCAATCGACACAAAAATGTCATATTAGTGATTCATTGGAAGTACAAGATGGAGCCTTTCTTTCAGTCGCCATATTGTGAAGAAGGAAAAAATATCTTAATTAAAAATATGTATAATATAAATAGGTGAAATGATATCAATAATATGGATATACTTACTTTTTGACTATTTTTTGTACAGTTGGTTGTTAAATTCATCAATTTAGAAAAAAAAAATTATTAAATTTCCAGCATCATAGGAAATATAAGGTTAACTGAGGGCGCGTCAAAAAATTGCCATTATGTACCACATATTTCACGACAAAGCTTTTTCTGCGTTAAAATATACTGCTCTCTGATGGACTCTAAACAAACCAACTAAGCAATTCGTAATAATGTAAGTAAGTACTCCTATGCAGGCTGATTAGGCCCATCTTATTGGTTCTTATTGGCCCGTCTATATTATTTCTAACATGTGCGATACAGAAACATTTTGTTTTTAAAAGATTTTTTTTTTAAATAACACCATGCAACACAAAAATTGTATAGCGAAGTGCTACAGAATTTTTATGAGATTGCTTTGTAACTGTGTTATAAAAATTCTTTAAGACTTCTATAATTATTTCCTGCAAGCTTTACAGAACCACTTAAAGAACTAAAAGGTTCTATAGAACGGTGCCCATTTTTATGGTATAAGTGTTGAAAGAACGTTTTGAAAATGTTCTTAGAACAAACATTGCTCTCTAAAATTTGCTCAGGAAACGTTCTTACAATTTTTACAGAACAAGAAATTGTTAGCTGGGCTATAATTTGTAAGTGGGACATATAGAAAATTGTATTCATAAATGCATGTTTTTCTTTTAACTTAATCTAAATTGATATCTGCAAACAGATTAAATTTCAGTCCAATAGGTTTCAACTGAAAAACAGTCTTTCGATACATGTCCCACATGGGAAAAACCAGTCGATTATTTAGGCCGTTTCGAGGAAAATACACAGCAGACAGTTTTGATATTGCTATTCTAATGTGTAAAATATAGTGACAATTTCATCCCCTTTGTATACAAAATTTCCATCCTTCCCGCATAAGTACGAATATCAGGTAACCTGGCTGCGCGCGGAAAATACCGAAATATTTGAATTTCCCACGGGATAGGCGAGAAAATGGATTTTTCGGAAGACTTTTGCTTTAGATGTATTTTCCGTACTTACCTTACCTTAACTCGGTATTGAATATACCCACATACAACCGTCGAACACACAAAGCACGGATTTTGGAATATAAATCTTGTAAATTTGACTCTATTTTAAACATAAACATACAAAAATGAATGCATTTGTAATAGAACGGAAACATTTAGCAGACATTTCAGGTAGAATAATAATTGATACATGCATACATTTTTAATTTCTTATATTTATTATATATTTACCTAATCTTGACATCCAAGCATTGTTACACTTAATTCAACACTTTCCTTTCTTAAAATTAAACTAAATTTTAGATTTACGTAAAGCATATTTTGTTAAAATGTAAATTATGTATTTAAAGTAAAGTTTTGGAACCACTTATATATTATGTACTTCTCGAAAGCCTTAAGACATCTATAATAACTGAGCAACATGGGTTTTTTCCAAAAAGATCGATTGATGCCAAATTATTAACTTATAGCAATTATATAACAAATGCTACTGATAGGCAGATTCTAGTAGACCCTGTTTATGCTGACTTTAGTAAGACTTTCGATAAAGTGAAACAAAACATATTAAAGACTAAATTACTAAAAATTGGTGTTTGTGGTAATCTTTAACGTTGAACATCGTCATATTTATTTAATAGATCCCAAATTGTCACCGTTGGTTATTGTTCTAGTGTTTTGTATCACTTCACGAGTTCCTCAGGAGTCTCATCTTGGCCCACTGTTTTTCTTGGTCTACATTAATGATATTGGAAGCTCGTTACTATTTTGTAAATATCGTTTATATGTGGATTAAAATATTCATTAAGGTTAATTCGTGTCGAGATTGTTTATTGTTTCATAACGATTTAGGCAACTTTTCAAAATGCTGTGTTAGTAATAAGTTACATCTTAAGTTTGTATCTCACTGTATTTCTTTCACTAAAAATGTTACTCCAATTAAATTTGATTATAGGATAAATAATGTAAGTCTTGAACGAGTAACTGGGATTAAGGACTTGGGAGTAATTTTTGATTGTAAAATGAGTTTTACATTTCATATTGATTTTTTGGCCCGTAAGTGTAATAAAATGCTTGGTTTTATTATAAGAATATGCAAAATTTTAGGTCTGCTAGAGCTATTAAAAAATTTATTTTACATATATTTACAGTAGATTGAATTTTGCCTGTGTCATATGGAGTCCTTATTACGATGTACATATATTTCGCCTTGAAAGAATTCAAAATAAGTTTGTTAAATTCGGCTATTTATTAAGCCTCCCTCAGGGCAAGTTGTTTTTTGGTTTCTATTGTCAAAATTCTATGAAATAAAAGGATATATACAGATTCGGAAATTGCGGATCTTTACAGAGAAAGTAGAAATTGCCGCTTCATTCCAGGGAAGGTACGAACTTGAAGAGGGGCGGCGACGTGCATTGGTCTAGCATTCCCCACTACTACGGTAATCGGTTCCGTATCGCCAACGCCAATTCGCCATTGCAAATCTAACTGTCCGGTCAACTGATGCCAGTGTTGTCAGATCTCATGCATTCCGAGTAAATCTCATGCTCTCATATTTTGATTACAAAATCTCATGCTTTTTAATAGACACAAAAAGAAATAATGAAATTATTAAAATTACTCTTTGAAATCTACCAAAACAAAGACCTAACGAGAAATAAAGGCAAAATCGAGGGCAAAATTGAATAGATAGAGGTAGGTATCTACAATATTTGGGTACTTGAAATGTCCTTTATTGTAGACTGCTCTCTTAATAATTAGCAACGGGTATGACAGTCTACGGATATGCGGTGTATGTGCTGTATTCACGCTGTATTGCAGTGATTCTTAACTCTATTCCGTAAGGGTACCTACATTTTCTGGAAACAACAGATTTTACGACCCGTGAGTCACCCTGCGTCACGTCAACTGCGCCTCAACGTTCGCCCGGCCTAACAATAAAATAAATTAGAAAGGTTACGTGGTTAATAACTTTTAAGTAAGTTCCTGTAAGTACCTACTTACAATGTAATATTATGATGAAATAGCAGAACATAATGCTTTTTAATGAAATAAAAATGGCATTACAAAAGTAATTAAAAATTAAGCTGTGTCAAGAGGTGTTTTTTGATAAATTAAGCCACCTCATGCTTTTTCTCCAAACCTCATGCTTCTTTGAAATTATTTTCATGCACTGAATTTTTCCCACCTGGCAACACTGCTGTGGTCAAAGCATGCGTGTAGCATGACACAAATACACGCAAGCGGCAAAATACAATTCACCATCAAGATACTCACTTTCCAAATCTGTAGATAAATAAAATTGTATTCCAACATGCTTCTACTAACGGAAATACAACAATTATTTTAAAATTTTGTCAGATTTTTCAGAATTTGTAGTATCCTCTAGTTGGTCCCATGTAATATAAAATATATTTTTTCGTAACACAAATCTTTTAGTATGAATTTGATATGCCGGCTAATATAACACAATATAAAACGCCAAAGAATTTCCATTAAAAGCAATGCTTGACGTATAGATGCTTGCCCGGGCATAATTGGAATTCTTTAAGGATACCAATTACAATTACGCCATCCCTAAAACGACTTGGTTTGATTACATAAATACTTAATTCTTACAACACCCCACGAAGGCTTTTATTATATTACAGGAGGGATCACTCCCCTTTTAATGGAATGTGGTTTAAGTAATAGCAATATTTAACTTTGGGCAGCGAAGTTACGAGCCTTGAAATCGACATATTTGGCCCGTAATTAATTTTGACTGAACGCGGGTCCTTGTGGCATTACGAAGTTGTTTATGCAGAGTATATGTTGTGAAGTAAAACAGATTCATTGTTAAAATTAAAGCAGAAATTCTAAAAGGTACAGATATTTTTGAAAATTAATAATAATGCATTTATTATTCAACGGAATAAATTCAATATAATTATCTATACATGGTGATTCTTAACCTATACGCATATACTTGTGAAATTATAGTTGACGAGAAATTTTGGCGAATAGTGAAAAAAGCTTTACTTTCCGAAGTTTACAAAAATTTACTTAACAATTTGTTTTCTTTGGCCAACGGTAACAGAATTATGACAGCAGACAGGTCTTGAATATGTGACAACGTCGTTTATTTATTTATTTATTTATTTATTACATTACACTGTTCGACAGGTACAAGTAACCCAGTTACAGAACAGGAAAACACAGAACGATATGCATATATAAAATGTAATAGTTAAAAAATATAAAATAAGCATATACAAACAAACACTAAAATTAGAATCTACTTAATCATTTTAGGTAAAAAGATTTTATGTCATTAAGGATGCAATTGAAAATATCTATATTGTTGACGTTACAATTGCTACAGATTACAAAAAGAGGAGAATATTAAAGAATATAACTAGGTCGGGGGACAACAAAAAATAATTTGGACATGAACTCTTGGCAATCTGCTGAATTATGTATCACTTTATGAAGAAAAACCTGAGAGCAATATTTACGTATAATTTCAAGAGAAGGAACAGAATGAGTTTTTAAAAGTTCATCGTGTGGAAATCAAATCCATCTACATTGAACTGATTCTAATTTATTACTGTGAACCGCACAATGGGGAAACCATACAAGATAGGCGTATTCAAGTTTAGATCTAACGAAACTGAAATAAGGAAGTTTAAGTGTGTTACTATCCATAAAGTCACGACAATTGCGGACGATAAAACCATAATATGCTCTATTTTCATCAGAGACAACATCATCAATATGGCCACCGAAAGACAATTTTTCATCAAATAAAACACCAAGATTTCGAAACACTCTTGGGCGCGACAACACAATATTATCAACACTGTAATTAAATGTGACGTAAGTTAATTTATTTGAAAAAAGCATAATATTACATTTAGTGGTATTCAACAAAAGTTTATTTTTATCACACCAAATTTTCAACTGTACAAGATTATTTTGAAGCTGAATGCAGTCGCCAATAGTACGTATAGACTTAAATATTTTCAGATCATCTGCGTAAAGAAGGAATTCTACATCTAGAACGTCAACTAGATCGTTAATAAAAATTACAAAAAGTAAAGGTCCAAGAATATACTATGTACTATACTATACTATGAACTAAATACTTATACTATGTCTGGATTGTCAGATTTGCACATGATAATTATAAATACACCTAAACATACTTGTTGTGAATGGTTCCCTTAGAGATCTTTTTACAACACAGAATATGTGAAATAGTTACCAGTGTTCATAATGACTTATGTTGCTTTGGAAAAGCGTTTACCGTACAAACGTTTTATATCCAGCGTTTTATGTTAAGCAACTAGTCATGGTTACTATAAATTGTTCCATTTTTGTTTATGTGTGCATACAGTATTTTAGGTTACCAGCAGCAGGTGATAGAATACAATGTTATCGTACGCTACAGTATTATGGATTTTCTGGGTAAGTTTAATTTTTTACTTCATTAATACTCATACAAAAAACAAATTACATTCCTGGAACTTGTACTTAACCTTCGTTGTACCTAAGTTTGTAATTTAACACAGATGTGTATTCTACTGCAGTTGTATTTTATTTTTGAAATATATTTGTAGAAAAACTATTCGTTTGATAGATTTCTTAATAAGAGTTTTTTGTTGTTTTTGGTTAGATTTACAAATTCCTTTAGTATCGACTTTTATGTTCCGGGCATCCTGTATACCAGCAATGACTGTGTGTGTATGTGTGTTTTATAAGAATTATTTTGAACTGTTTTATTCCATAATCGAAATGCTAAGTTTGATCAACAATTTGGTAATGTCTCCAATATTTTAAATGCCACCATAAAACCAATAAAAAGAATCGCATTGCTAGTGACCAAAAAAAGTAATTAGGGGGTTGATGAACACATTCAGGAAAAAAATACATATTACAATGTGAATCGACAGCATGTAAGTAAACTATGTCCTCTACTAGTGCTGGAATAACCGCTAGTCCAAATCGTTAAAGCTTTTAAGGAACAGCAACGTCAAGGCTGGCTGCCTCTTGAGAGAGGTCCCTTCAGGAGACCCATTAAAACAGTACCAGCTAATGTTCCGGTTTGGACGCAATTTAGAATGGAATTGTGGCGGAAATTAGATCAGTGTTCTAATTTAATAGTTGAGTATAAAGGAGCTTGTGGACGTTATTTATCTAAAGAGGACATACAGATTCCAATAGAACTAAATTTGTGGATGTAATGATAATTATTAAACATTGTGTTGTATTACTTTCAGCTCATTAATTTTTCTACTATTATTTTAAATGCCTCCCTTAAATACTCCAATACGGACAAATGGGCAAGTTACAATATTTTAAAATTTTGTTAGTTTAACACCAAATATCAGTAGTAGTAGTAGTAGTAATAGCACCAAAAGTGCTTAACAAATCTTTTGTATCCTATCCATATTTAAATTGTACGTTTTCTCTATATAAATTTGAATCTTTATCGTAGGCAATGCCAGATTAAGGCCGGGATTTTGTAGAAAAGGAATTGCACAGCCTGAGTGAGCGAAACGATGAATCAATCAGACCTATGAGACAGTATACAACGCGTATAGGCCCAAACCGCACGGTTCTCTGAAGTTTATCGTGCATTTTGACGTACGTAAAAATGGAAGCCGTGATATATGTTATGATTTTACTCGAGGACAGAAAATGTAAAATTAGCAATAAATATTAATCTGAAAGTGAAACACAAGTTGTCCTATATGTCCTGGCTAGTGAGTGAAGTAATTTGGTGACTGTGGCTGTGATAAATTTGCCGTAATTGTGACATATTGGCGTAGTAACTGTGTGACTAAAATTGAGGTAATTTAACATTTATTTTAATTATTCTTGTGATTTTATGCGCAATGAAAATTATCTCACGCACTAGCGGGAACCTTTGTGAATACGTTGATATATAATAATGAGCAATTATTTCAATTTTCTTGGAGTTCTGTGTCCTCGCTTGAAGCCCTTTTAGACGGTAAAAATATGTATACAAAATCGCAGCCTTAATAGTTTTTAAATGATATGAAGTCACATCATCTCTTAGTACATTAATATATTTCTAAGTTTTCGGTTTCATTTAATGTTACACTTTTTGCACTTTTTCGGAACTTATTTGATTTGTTATATCTAATCCACTCAATTTTGCTTCTGTTAATCGTTTGATTATTGAGATGGAGGCTAGAACTTCCTCTAAAATCTGTAAAATGTGATCATTTCAAACAAATAATTTCTATTAACGACTGTTGTAAGGCATGAAATTCAATGTTGAATCAAATATAACACCCAAGTCGTTAATGTATTTAAAACAATATCTATACTGCAATCGTACTAAATAGACGAGATTTCCTATGTAAAATTTATAACATTACATTTCGAAAAATTTTGCGGCAATTTTCAATTTTGACACTACAGATTAATTTTGGAAAGCTCTTGGTGTAAAAAATGAGAAGCAGAAATAGACTCAGTTGATGCAAATAACTTCATGTCATCTGCCTAAAACAAAACATTTCCTTAAATATTATTAAGTGCATCATTTATAAATATAATAAACAAAAGTGGAACCAAAGCTGATCCCTGCGGAAGCCATATGTTGCTACCACATCAACTGGATTAAAACAAAGAAGTTGCACATTTAAAATTCTATTGTTCAAAGATAAAGTGAAAAAATGTGATGATAGTTTACGATGATCACGACTATCAAATGCATAAGATAGATCCGTATAAATAACATCCGTCTGACTATCTTTTCTAAAGAATTTGAAATGAAGTGCGTAATATCAATAATATTTGTTGTGGATCTACTAAAAAGAAATCCATGTTGGGAGGACGCAACTGACGTTCTTAAATGAAAATAAAGGATATTATAAAGGGTAATCTCAACTAATATACCAAAGTTGGAAAAAAGGACTTTTGGCCTGTAGTTTTCATAATTTAATTTTTCCGCGTACTTAAAAATTCTAGAATTATCTAAAAATTATAATTTTCACTACTGAATATTTGAAATTTATGGCGATAATTAAATACCCTCACGCAATTTGCATACATTGTTTAATTTATCTGCACCGCTTGTACCTATCCACTAAAAAATAAATTAGTTTTATGGATGCCATCCATATTCATATTTTAATTAATTCAAAATAATAAATAAATAGCCACACGGCTCACGTACTTACAATGTAAAACGATTTTTGCGCGCTTTGAGGCGGAAACAGATAATATTAATTGAAATTTACGATTAAAATTTACAGCATCTGATTTTGACGCAAAACATAAATATTATAAGCGCGCATGGTCGAATTGGATTAGCATTTTTTAATAATTGGGAGGATAAAAAGTTCGCCCGGGCTAATTGAGATTATCACCTTTTAATCCTGCAGGACTAAGCCGGGCTAATTTACGAGTTCAATTTGAATAATTCTGCAATATATTTGGACGCTGTATATACAACCCCTTTGCTACAAACTTTGGGTCTGCTGCATCGGTACAAATATATAGCAAAAACTGTCTTAGGAAAATATATTTAGCGTAGGTAGAACCTTAATTGATATTTTAGATAAAGTAAGTATTTGCTATTGTAAGATAATTGTTCATTTTTAAAAGAAATATATTTTTTTAAAAACTGTTAAAAAAAATATTTGTCAAAATAATTCATTACTATATACATATCTAAATATTGAGGTATAGGATGTTCCAAAAATAGGAAAATGTGTAATTGAAAAGCGAATTAGCTTAATTTTTAGTTTTACAAAAAATGTATTAAGAGTTGCTTGTAATACACATACAGAGTGTCTGTGAAAGGTTGAGAAATCTCGGAGCTGGAGATACTGGTGATAAAAAAACGTCGATTGAGCCAAATATGCCTCATCCGAATGTTGCTGGTTTCAAAAATACATGGCGTTCAATGCTAGAATTTTATTTTGAAATATCAGTAACTTTGAAACTCGTCGGAGTATTAAAAAAAATAGGCACAATTATGTTTTTTGGCACGGCAAATAAGAATTTTGAACTAATTTTGACATCACTAGTAGAGGGCGCCACTTATGGCACATCATGTTTCTTTTAAATGGCAGAACTTTTTTGCTGTTTAGTGTATCCATCTGTCTATTGAAACAATCGATTATCCTACTTGTTATATCTGACAAACGTATACCTTGTTGAAGTCCTTAGGATTAACCATTTTTTAAATAATCGTATTTAAAATATTCAGTGCAGCGATTGAAAACTGTTATCGTTTCAGGTGAAGAGCCTTTTCTGAAAATACAACAAAATGTTACTTGAAAAAGTTGTTCAGAACGGTAAATTATGGAGACATGCAAAATTTCAAAACTCGCCGATCTTCTTGACTGTAGATGGTGCGAATGTAATTGAGCTTCGTGTATGATACTACACACTGCTGCAATAAGCCGTGGATGTCCTAGCCCTCTATCTTTTTTATGATTCGGTTGCAAATTTCCCGTGTCACGGCCGCGTTGTATTACACTTTCACTCACAGCACACCGCGATAAAAATATTTTCATTTACAACATATTTACCGGGAAATGGCTCTACCAAAGCATTTTCAGTTCACCTTAAATTAAAATAGTGTCCATCGACTTCGAGTTGCTCTACACGTAAGCTCTTTTTAGCACTTGAAAAACTAATGTAAACACTCGCATCACAAAAACGTTAATAAGTAATCGGATATTTGACTAGAGACAGTAGTCCAGCGAGTAAATGTTGAAAATACTACAACTTCAATAAGTTTTTTCTCGGAACCTATAACAATTTTTTTAGATAAGTAGTATCATTGTATAAATAAATATACAATGGTATTATATATTTTAGGGGCACCTGTGCGCTACGTAATACAACATTTTATCCTAAATCTGGAATGGCACAAAGCGTTCCATCTAACATCTGCTCACACTAAAACTACAAATTAATTACGATCAACGGTTTTTACACCCGCACTTGTGTTTTATCGAGTGGTCGTCATCTAGTGGCCGAGTGTGATTGAAATCGATCGAAACAGAATTTCGGTATCACATGGGATTCGCCATATGTGACGGTCCGCGCAGTACGTTTTTTTTTTAGAAAAACCCTTAACACTGTTCTACGTAAAATAAAATAATTTATGTTTTACTCAACTTTTAAAGCCTTAGATAAATAAAAAATCTATTGTCACTTGATTTTATAAATTAAAAAAATTTAAAATAGTTGTAAATTTTAATTTGTTAGTTTTTGGAAATTTCGAATTTATTGAATAAAAATATGTTCAGAAATTTAAATTTGCACCACGCGTATCGGGTTCGCTATTTTGAGAGAATCGTATATAAATAAGTATTTATAATTTTTATAAACTATTTGTTTATTGTAAAATATTAAAACTTTGCAATGGTCTACAACGTCTGATGCAAAATGAATGTAACAACATAATTTTATAACCAAACTGCCATCTACCATCCCCTGCTCCCATATGCGTACTTAAATAGATAAACGTCAATAACAATTTAAGAGGAAAAACGAGGGGCTGATGACTCATGGAGATGCTAGATACGAAGATTGCTTTCAGTGGGCCAACTCATATTTATAAGTCTGATAACTGGGATGACCCCCGATCCATGATTTATAGATGTCTGGGGAGACATGGCTGTACAAAATCTACCCCTTATTTTATCCTGAATTTATACAGCCCAGTCATAAAGGCAAGACAATTTCATGCGTTGGGAATGGGGTGGACTATCGTTTTTATTTTCGGGGATGTCTGAAACCAGCGTCTTTTATTTTACGACATTTTTTACTCTAAAGTGAAAAAGTATACAGAGTGTTTAGTAAATAAGTATCCTTTTCAGCAGGTGGTTGCAAAATACATTTTAAACAAAAGGTTTCATTGAACATGGGTTTGTAAGAATTTAGCTTTGGATTTATAGGATGTCAAAGTATCCAGGAAGAAGCCAGAAAATTTCATACCTTAGAAAGCAGAAGAGACCTTCAACGGCTACTTTATAGCTAAAGGGTGATTCACCCGTTTATTTCTGACAAAAAAAGGCCAATCATATAGGACACTGCCTCTTTGTTTGCAAGTAAAAAAAATTGTTGAGCCAATAATTTATCGGTCAGTGGTCGCGCGGTTTAAGGTGTCAGTACTTGAAACGAAGTGACTAGATCGCTGTGTGGTTCGACCCCCGCAGCCGGTAGACCGGCTATATTCGTGGAGAGATTGGCACCCACTCTGCGGGTATGGTAGGGTGGAAGAATGTTGGTTTGGGTCAATGTGAGAGATTGATACCGGATGACATTTGACTACCCCCCTAATTAATGAGGTTTTCCAGGTTTCCCTCTTTCCTGCACTGAATGGTGGTTAGGGCCTACCAACGTAAGTTGTTCCTGGGCGCAAATGCGGCCTGCTTAATAATAATATGCCGCCCCCTCTCCCGCACAAATATTCGACTTCTGGGCTAATCCTTGTGATTAGTATGAGGGGTAGAGATATTATTATTATATACAGAGTGTTTTTGAAATCAGGTTCCAAACTTCTACTGCGTATAGAACTCGCTAAAATAAATTAACATGTGGCTTCAATCGCACCCTTAGGAGGGACAAGGACTGATATTTTTCTGTTATTGACAGAGTAAGATACCTACTGTACAAAGAAAAAGAGATAATTTGCGACAAACGGTACTCCAGAATATATTAATTATTTGCAGTTGAAAAATACAAGTTATTCTATGAAATGTATTATTGTACCTAAGCAAGGTGTTTATTACAGAATGGACCATACTTTAAGGTTAGTTTCCCTGGACGAAAATAGGGTGATTTAAATCAACTTACTAAGCCCGACAAAATAGTCTCTTTATTTAATTTTTTCACGATAATTTATTTATTTCTTGAGTTTTCGTATTCATTTTTGTACAAGAACATTTCTTTTTATGATACACATGAATATCTGATTGATTTCTGTGTTAAATATACAGGGCGGTCAAAGAGCCTAGGCCACTGCATTTTTTTCTTTCAGATTTTTTTTAGGAAGGGAGATCTTTGGGATGGCGGTTGTTTGTAGAAAAGCGAAACTAACGAACATGTTAAGGGCGCCGTATTCTTGAAATAGTGTTTTCTGCAAATACTGGTAATTTTAGACATTTGAGAACTGGATAATATAAAGTTTAGCAGATAACAAGAATGTTTATCTTATGCTACTTGCGAATATTCAAAGGTATCGAAGTTTAAAGAACAATTTTTTAGGTACCTACAGAAATCTTTTAAAATACGTATTTTTTTAAATTCAACTGTATATGTAAATATTGTTATAGCACAAACTTACATAGTTCTGCTAAAATTGTTTACTTTTGTTTATAAGTATGTGAAAATAATTATTAAAATGTGGGGTTAAAATACCCAAATAATGTGTGTCTTACGAATGAATTTTAAAAGTTATTATATTATTATAATAGGTGAATTTAAATAGTCAAAATGGATAAACAAACCATCAGTAATTTTATTTTTGATAGGTATTAGGTTAGTTTTACTTGTAAAATTTTTCCAGATTTCTGTACATAAAAAATATCACCAATTTCACAGCTAGAAATACGGCGGCCTTAAAAAATGTTATAAAGGAAGAAAACAATGGAAGTTTATTTATAATCCGAGGAGAGATAGAAGGTGTCGATTTAATGGATACTATTAAAAAATATGCTGCAATAAGACCTCCAAACTGTACACACAAACGTTTTTCCGATAAATACAGAAATAAGGGGTTGAAAATACACCGATTGGTGCAACAACAATTGGGGCAGTACTCTATAAAATTGACAATTTTATGAGATTATCTAACCCTAGATAATACAGGGTGTCCGGAAATCAATACTTCAGGAGGTGATTCCTCACAAAAAATTAGGGTCACAAAGTCCTATAACAATTTTTCAAAAACTCAATATTAACGGAGATACAGGGTGTTAAAGTTAATATTTTATTTTCGATACCGATAACTTCTTAAGAAATCCAAATATTTACATAAAATTTGTAAATCGGGGGTTTTTGCGAACGAGAAATTCAAAAACGTTTCTAATTTTGACGTCACTAGTTTCTTTCAAATGACAGATTTTTTTTTATCTTAATGTATCCATCTGACTATCGAAACAATCAATTCTCCTGCCTGTTTTATTTGAAAAAGGTGTACCTTGCTGAAGTCGGCAGGCGTAACCATTTTTGAAATAATCCTGTTTGAAATAGTGCACCGAGTAAAAACTGTTTTGGTTTAAGGTAAAGTGACTTTTCTGATGAAAATACAGCAAAATATTACTTGAAGAAGTTTTTTTTTTAAATTTTGCACATCTCCATAATTTACCGTTATGAACCACTTTTTCAAGTAACATTTTGCTGTATTTTCAGTAGAAAAGACATTTTAACTGAAACCAAAACAGTTTTTACTCGGTACATTGAATATTTCAAATAGGATTATTTCGAAAACTGTTACTCCTAACGACTTCAATAAGGTATACCATTTTCAGATATAACAGATAGGAGAATCGATTGTTTCAATAGTCAGATGGATACACTAAGCAGCAAAAAAGTTCTGTTATTTGAAAGAAACATGATGTGTCATAAGTGGCGCCCTCTACTAGTGACGTCAAAATTAGAAACATACTTGAATTTCTCATCGGCAAAAGCCCCCGATTTACAAATTTTATGTAAATATTTGGATTTCTGATATTTACAAATATCGAAAATAAAATTTTAACTTTAACACCCTGTAACTCCGTTAATAATCAGTTTTGGAAAAAATGTTATAGAAAGAGGTAGCATATATTTTCGGTCTGAATTTTTTGCTCATCATTTCTGGACACCCTGTATAATGTAAGTTGAGCGTAGATAAAATCTTGTATATTACCATACATGCCACGTCTGTAATTTATAAGACACCTCATATGACACATAATATAAATAGCTATTGTAATATATTTGGACTTTTTAATAAAACATTTGTTTATTCAACTTTTTATATTAGCTTAATTAATAGTTTAAAAAAAATTGTAAACCTATTAACGAAATCTTCTATCTAAAGCTCGAAATTCCAAATTTATAATAGAATAACGCGCTCGTGCAGGAGATACACGAACAGAGAAAAAGACAAATGTCCCAACTATAACTTCCTAACATACCATGCACAAATTCTAGTGCTTGCGTGGAATTGTTCGCGGACTGTTTATATTAAATTATATTGCATAACGCTGGGGACTGCATTAATATATGTTCCCTACTTCTGATTAATACCCGGCAAAACATTGTTTTGCGAATTTGTCAGCATAACGCAGCAGTAAACTCAATTTAAATGCACTCGCTCAACTTAATGCTCATGATGTCGATTTACATTGGCGCGCCCATAGCCACCGACGCGTCCACATCTGTAGTCATTTCAGCCGCAATAATAAATTGACCGCCGCGTGACATCTTGTCGCGCCGCAAATTCCACTGACAAGCTGTATCAAATTTGAAACTTTTAAATTAGTTTTCACCTAGTGCTGGATACGTCCACAATGTATTGCTCATTTCCCAACATATTTGTTAGTCCCGCTATACCTACAGGTTTTTTTTATACCAATGTTGCAGTAAAATTACTTAGACAACGGACGTAATTTAGCACAAGGAGTTAGTTGAGATTGACTTAACCAAGATGTAAACAATGTTAATTTATATTTATTAATTATACAGTGCTTTCGAGAAGTAACGAATCAAATTTTGAAATTTTCAAAAAAATCCCCTGACACGTCGATTTTGTTTTTATAAAGGCACTTTTCGACATACGACCCATATTTGTGACGTCATCGTTTTTCGAGATATGACGTCATCGACAATTTTTTTAGATGGCAACCCCCAATTTTCACCATGCCATTTGACAGAGCGTATCATTCTACATACACACATCATGAAAAATTACGGTGTTACATAACAAAAATTTCAAGAAAATTATGTTTGAAGATTTTAAAATTTAATTTTCAATGAAATGTATCACCCGAGAAGGGGGCCGATTAAGTGGCCAGCCAGATCACCTGATTTGACACCCCTAGATTATTTCTTTTGGGGATACTTAAAAAGCAAAGTATACGTTACTAGACCGGTTAATCTAGAAGATTTAAAATGTTCAAACATTATTTTCTTGAAATTTTTGTTATGTAACACCATAATTTTTCATAATGTATGTATGTAGAATGACACACTCTTTCAAATGGCATGGTCAAAACTGAGGTTGATACTTAAAAAAATTGTCGATGACGTCATATCTCGAACAACTTATGTCAAAAGATGCCTCTTTTAAAAACAAAATCGACGTGCCAGGGGATTTACTGGCGGGAAACCCAGTGCTGCCACATTGCATTGTCCATTTCCCAGCATATTTGTTAGTCACGCCATACCTACATGGCTTTTATCTCATGGCCGCGACATTGTTAAATTAAACAGAATAATTTAAATTTTTATATATTTGGACAGAAATTTCCTTCCCAGCTTAGTCATATAGAGTTTGTTGGGTCCATCTCTGCATTTTTGAATTGTTGGAGGGTAGCTTAAGAAGCTGTAGTAGGTACTTGGGACCCATTGGGCTCCTTGTACTTGCTTAAGAGATTAATCCACCTGAGCTGCTAAGAGAAAAAGGTTGTTACGTTGCTCAGGGGATCCCTCCAATGTAGGCCATAGCAAGCCATCGCTCTTCCAACACGGATTCTCTTGTTGACGAGGCAGCAGTGCACTGTCAGAATGCATCAAGTACTGTCTTCCTGATATCAAGTCCTTCCTCATATAATGCAGGTAATTCCTTAGCCAACAGTGTCCAGTTTGAATATGTGTCACTAGGCGAAGATTCATCTTAGTCATAGACAGGTACTTTTTGGCTCTATCCTTGCTGGGGTACTCTAGGAACTCCTCAGCAAGTTGACAGCTATTTGTTTTATCTGACCGTCTTCTAAATTCTTTGTGGGTGTCTCCCTTAATAATTACAACAAAGGCTAACAGTGGAAGTATACTGGAGGGAACAGGTTTAAAAATGTTGAGACTTGATGCACCCCTAGCCAGTTTATCAGACCTAACTTCCAGTGCTTGATGACATTGCCATACTGATCTAGTTGTTATCATAAAATTACCTAAGATCAATAGTGACTGTCTACTGCCTGTGTAGATTCTTATGGTTTTTTGCCCGTTGTATGCCTACGTACAATTTCCTTCGTGGCTATGGTTATACCTACCAATTCAATTTGTACCACGGTCGCATGCCTATCCATTTCCCATTGATATTGGATGTGCAGGGATCTGGAGTAGATTCCATTCCATTCCATTTCTTGAGGTGAAGCATAATTGCCGCAGCCACTTATTTTAGATAAATATCCAAAGGTGGCAGACCTATGTCTCACTCACATCACTCTGTAGCTACTTGATATATCATGAGCACACCTAATATAACGTGTGCTCAGGTTCTCTTCTGTCTAGTTTGATAGACATAAACAACCAGGGTTAGTCGTCGGATGCCTCACTTATAGCGTACTGACAAGAGCTAGAAAGCTCGAGATCGGTATAAGTCTGGTGGCGCCGTTGATGAATGCCTTTAGTTGTTTGCTATAGATTCCTCGGGTGTAATTTGCTGGTCGGGACATTAGCCCGCAGAGTAGTTTTTCTGAAATTCCATTTTTCCGTATCGTTATCGTCGACAGCTATAATAGAGGTCTAGGGTTTTTAAATGTACGTATAAGATTACTTCAATTGATAAATACAATCATATTTTAGGAATGTTTGTCGATAAATAACGCTTTACTATAGATAATTCATCAGTTCTTTTAGTGATTTATTTCAATGTTTCACAAACTGCAGCATTTAAAAATGCAAATGGGTCGATTTTAAGCGAAGTTTACGGTGCGTAAACCTACAAAACGATGTTCACGCTTAGCAGAAATTTCAGAACGTTAATCATACACCATAAACCTCCCAATATCTCCTCTAATTAATCAAATATGCACATGCACAAATCAAAAGTTCCGTAATCATTTGTCCATGCGATTTTAATTGGTTATAGCCCATTATACAAAGTTAGCTTTGCAATCAGCGATGCGTGCACCACTATTACCAGTTGAATTGTGTAATTTTCGAATGTGGGACAATTTTATTTTGCTCTGAAATTGTAATCCTCTGTACCATCGTATGCATTTTTCAGTTCTATTCGACTGAAAAATGGTTTTTGAATTCCCTGACCGTTTGTCCGTAAAAGGTTATAGTCGAAGTTTTATGAACGGAATTGATTCTGAAAAATTCAATGAAATACTGGCAAATTGGTCTTTTTCGATCACTCGTACACATACTCGTATGTATGCTAATGGTATTTGAATGAATTATGGAGAGTTGATTAAAAATACCCAAAAATTATTAATAGTAATTACTTTAAACAGTTTTATTATTCAGTACCCAACTAGAAATTTGGTATTTCATAACACCTACAGAAACGATTCGAATCAAATCTTATAAAATTTTTTCATATATTTTCAGGTATTAACAATATTGTGTGAAACTAACTACTCAGTGGACAAAAGCCCCAACCTGCGTTGAATTACACCCACAATATCTACCCATATATTCCTTATTATTAGCTTTTGTAACATTTTTTACTGTTTAAGAAAGGTATTTTAAGCTAATATGTATCAAATCTCCTACAATTCCTATCAATGAAGTCATATGTATGTTCTCTGATACCAAACATCTAGGTATGCTAATGAACATCCACAGACAAAACTCTATTCAATAATTATCTAAAAAATTTAATATATTTACTAACCTCTGGAGTGGGAACTCGAAATTCAACCACAATAGATGAGATCTGATCTATTTCTGCATTTTTTGGATTGCTTCATCAGGTGGCCTCCTTTAACTTGAGTCAAATATCTAACTATAAAAATTATTATACCAATAAATGTTACAAAAGCTAATAATAAGGAATATATGGGTAGATATTGTGGGTGTAATTCAACGCAGTTTTGGGATTTTCTCAACTGAGTATTTAGTTTCACACAATATTGTTAATACCTGAAAATATATTAAAAATATATACATAAAAGGTAATTTTTTATTTATTTTAGTAGATCGTTATGATACTTGACAGTTAATCAGTTTGACGCTGTCGACATTATTTAATTTCATTTTGACATTTAATTTCAAATAATTTTAATTTATTGGTATAATAATTTTTATAGTTAGATATTTGACTCAAGTTAAAGGAGGCGACCTGATGAAGCAATCCTAAAAATGCAGAAATAGATCAGATCTCATCTATTGTGGTTGAATTTCGAGTTCCCACTCCATATATAGAGTATATCAGGTTAGTAAATATAATAAATTCGTTAGATAATTATTGAATAGAGTTTTGTCTGTGGGTGTTCATTAGCATATCTAGATGTTTGGTATCAGAGAGCATGGATATGACTTCATTGATAAAAATTGTAGGAGATTTGATACATATTAGCTTAAAATACCTTTCTTAAACAGTAAAAAATGTTACAAAATCTAATAATAAGGAATATATGGGTAGATATTGTGGGTGTAATTCAACGCAGGTTGGGGCTTTTGTCCACTGAGTAGTTAGTTTCACACAATATTGTTAATACCTGAAAATATATGAAAAAACTATACATAAAAGGTAAATTTTTATTTATTTTAGTAGGTCGTTATGATACTTGACAGTTAATCAGTTTGACGCTGTCGACATTATTTAATTTTATTTTGACATTTAATTTCAAATAATTTTAATTTATTGGTATAATAATTTTTATAGTTAGATATTTAACTCAAGTTAAAGGAGGCCACCTGATGAAGCAATCCTAAAAATGCAGAAATAGATCAGATCTCATCTATTGTGGTTGAATTTCGAGTTCCCACTCCATATATAGAGTATATCAGGTTAGTAAATACAATAAATTCTTTAGATAATTATTGAATAGAGTTTTGTCTGTGGGTGTTCATTAGCATACCTAGATGTTTGGTATCAGAGAGCATGCATATGACTTCATTGATAGGAATTGTAGGAGATTTGATACATATTAGTTTAAAATACCTTTCTTAAACAGTAAAAATCTTATAAAACAGCATAAGTCACAAAAGCATTATACAATTGTTACAGATATACAGCAACTATACAACAGAAATTGGCACCATATAAGCACTTTAGTCGCCGTTGAGATTTTATAAGACCTGTTTGAAAAAATAATTATATAATAGCAACAAATCAAATAAAGAACTATTTACAAGGGTTCTATTTTGAGATCTTTAACAGCAATTAATTATATAACATTTTTGTATCATAAAACCTATCAATAAAACTAAATTATTTATTAACTGTATCGATGGCATAAAGTAACGAGCATCTCTGTTTAATCACAATGTGTGCAACTGGAATATTCTTTCAATTGCGAGATAAAAATCATATTTTTTTATGTTCTGATAATATTACTTTACTTTTTTCTAAATGTGCCCCTTCTTTTACTTTTTTTGACACCTGACACGTTCATTCTTATACAATAACTATGAGCTAAAACATGAGGTAAAACTAGACTTCTACCATTTGTTTTACAAAATGGCTTGTCAATGTAATTTTGAGTGAAAGTAAACGTTTTTCTGTTGTACCTATATGCTATATTACTATTTTCATTTTACAACTGATAATCAGTACCTACAGAATAACTATATTACAGTGTATAATATAGCTATTTGCTCTTAAAAATAAAATTGTCTTAAGTTTTTTAATATAATAGTTTTATAGGTTGATAACCCATATCTAAGAAACAATTATATTTTTTTATATAGCGCTGTTTGATATATTAAGAAACAATACTAAAAAAATATTGTAAATCATCTTAGTTTTATTAGCTAAAATGTTTTATTAGCTTGTCGCAAAAATATTTATTAAATAGGAAGATGAACCCTGTTAGAGAAAATTGTGACCTGAAAATTAATATTGTATTTACTAGTCCATCATTGTTATAAACATTAACCACTGTAATAACCATTTTAACACAATCTATAAACATACTATATGCACAATGCACATGTCTGATAGAGAACAGCTGACACGATTTCAGAACATGCAAAACTGATGTCGCACTGACTAATGCATGTGAAATCATTGCTTTCATTTTCTAATCCCTAAGGGATAGGATATGGCCCGCAATTGTTTTAAACTTTGATTTGTTTCTACCTTTCTGTATATTGATCATATTGTTTCAAGTTTTATACAGGATGTTTACTGAAAAACGGGCCATACTTTAAGGTTAGCTTGCTTGGACGAAAATAAGGTGATTTAAATTAACTTACTTTTAGTACCATCTTGCTTTCTTAAAGTTACAAATTCGAGAATTTTTCCTTTAAATTTTTCTATGGAAGGAAATTATTGATAAATGTACAGTTACTTTGAAATAGCATTCTATTAGCTTAAAAAGCTAAACTTATTACATGTCGTAGAAATGCACCATTTTGGAGAAAACTGCATTTAAAGTTTGAGTTATAAATGTAATGTAATGTAATTACTGTACAATTTCTGGAATTCATTAAACATATTTTAAGGTTCTAGTTACGGCAAAGATTCAGACTTCTTCATAACGAATAAAAGAATAATTCATTAGATTTTCTTCAAAATATTTAAAAACTGTAACTGAGAATAATAAAACTATATACTACACTAAACTATACTATATATTGTACTAAATTGTAAAAATTGTTTTTAACGCTACCAAATATCGATAATTATGTTGACAATAAAAACAATAATTGCATAATGTCAGCCGTGACAAAAGTCGTCTGAATCCTTGCCGCAACTATAGCTTCTTTAGGCGAAAATAAGGTGACTTAAATCAACTTACCTTAGTACAACATTGCTTCCTAGAAAAGTTATAGACCCGAGAAAATATCCTATAACTTGAAGAAATGTGGTAGGTATAAAAGTAAGTTCTATTCTTTAGTAAACACCCAGTGACTGATATTGAAAAAAAAATTAATATTAGTCCAAGAAGTGTTGGTATGAGACACTTATTTCCAGTGTAGATTCTAAACAGGTCTTTTATTATTTTAAGAATTATGCTCTATTATTTATTGGAATTTTTTTAAGTCCTATCAGTCCTTTCTTGATCTTTAGTCTCTAAATGATTTTGCGCTGCTTCCTGCCTGCCGTTATACTGTTCCTTGTTCCGCTCTTTTCTTTCCATGCTATCCCATCTTCTTTAATCCTGTTTAATCTGCTGCTTAGCTCGTACCTTGTTTTGTTTGTTGCATGGCTCTTGACTGAGGTTTATTCCGTAGTTTTCTTTATTTCGTTTTTAAATCTTGGTTTTGGTAAAAATTTCTTTATAATAATAATAATAATAATAACTCTACCCCTCGTTGTAATCACGAGGATTAGGCCAGAAGTTGAAGACTTGTGCGGGAGAAGGGCGGCATATTATTATTAAGCAGGCCACATTTGCGCCCAGGAACGACTTACGTTGGTAGGCCCTAACCACCATTCAGTGCAGGAATGAGGGAAACCTGGAAAACCTCATTAATTAGGGTGGTACTCAAATGTCAATCAGTATCAATCTCTCACATTGACCCAAACTAACATTCTTCCACCCTACCATACCCGCAGAGAGGGTGCCAATCCTCTCCACGACAACCAACTCCTATCTACTATAGTCACCTCGATTTAAGTACTGACGCTTTAAACCGCGCGATCACTGACCGATCCGACTTTGATTTTTAATTTTAAAATAATGATTTTGTACTCCTTATTCAATACCAGACTCACCTACTTTCTTGATATTGATACTATTTCACTGTTTTATAATTCTTCATGTGTGATCAAAATTTTAACGTGGCTTTCCTTTTTTTTTACCAATATCAATAACCCACAAAGTATTATACTTTGTGCAACAACCTCGTTTTTTTTTCGTCACTAAGACACCACAATTTTGCACTGCACTCTTAATAGTTATTTATGCCACAAGTACAAAAAGAAAGTGGTTATTGCAATATATTGAATAACTGTGCGACAGAACTGCTAAGTTAAAATATCCTGAATATTTAATTACTTAACTTTAAATTTTTATTATTTTCATTAAAACGAGCTGAATGCATTCGAAGATGTATTCAAAGCACGAACAAAACGAAGGGATAATTAATTTCTTCTCCTGCGGTCAATTTCAGCAGGGAGAAAAACCACGACAATTGGCGTTTCCTCCAGAGGTTTTTCCGGGCTCTCCGTCAGGGCGACCGCCTTGAAACAGTCAACATGTCGCCCTGGTCCCACGCTTTCTAAGACAAACGCGGATACAAAAAGTTAATTTCTTTTAACAATTAATCAAGCGGGCCGGACAGAAAATGGCGTTCATCAAGACTGACTCGGCGGGTCCCTAGGAGTTGACCCTGTGGCTGAATAATGTCCCGAGACTCGGCCGGGTCCCCAGGAGTATGATGTTCATTTCGCCGATGTCTTCGCATCAGAACGTCCTGATTAAAACGGACAGAATAATCCCCTGTTTCTGTCATCCTTCGCCAAGTTAATGGTGGTGGTTTCGTTAAAATTCTGCCCGGAACTAGTCCAAGATGTCTTACAAGGCCTTAAATTTAATGTGCGGTTGCCTCCTAATCATACTAGATAAGGATTCTTACAGTTTTAACCTGCAGTTTTACTCTACTTAATACATAGCGAAAACTAGTTAATCAAATCAAGGAATTCTTGATTCCATTAACCAAATTATTTGGTGTTAAGCTACAGCTTCTTCTTTGTTTAAGATGCATCTTTGCTTAACAATTATACTTCTCTTTTATTGGAGTATTTATTCAAACTAACAAAATAGTTGATTCTATTTTAGAATCATTTTATTTAGTTGCGATAATAGAAATGCTGGCAATATTTTGTTATTTTAATTAATTATTTTGTTGGACTAATCACTCACTTCATTATTCGTATAATAATTATTTACATCTGTGTATCTAAATAACTCCGAAAAAATCTGTCACTTTACTAGAGGTTTTTCGCGTACATCAAAACCGCGTTTGTTAATATTATTGTTAGGCATCCGCCACAATGATCAATTCGGCTCCAACAAAAATTACTTATATATTTCTAGTTATTAATAATATTGTGTGAAACTAACTACTCTGTGGGCTAAAGCCCCAACCAGCGTTGAATTACACCCACAATATCTACCCATATATTCCTTATTATTAGCTTTTGTAACATTTTTTACGGTATTAGCTTAAAATACCTTTCTAATACAGTAAAAAATTACTTAGTTATTGAGACACTTATTTCAACAAATAAGAAACATGATATATAGCATATAAGTATTCTAAATACCAGCCCTGTATAAATCTTTGTATAAATCTCGTGCATCCTAAGCGTGTAGCAGCCCTCATCTTAAGCCTCGGGCTATTATCTTCACGCCTAGGGTCTTAAACGCTTAAATAACGCCCTTAATATACAGGGTGTATCTAAATAACAGCGAAAAAATGCAAGGGGCGATTTTCTGACGAAAATTAATAGGGGTATTTGGTATAAAATCTTTTCAAAAAATTCTTCTCTGAAAAGTTTCGCCAATCCAAAAACTTAATAAAAATGTTTTCCTTTTTTATCTTCCATGTATGTCAAGCTAAAGAAATCAAGCTTGGTGAACATTATTTGTCAATAAAACTACCTACACTCTTTGAATTTTTTTCATCCCAAAATTATGTTTGTAAGGAGTAAGGCAAAATGCCATAGGGATTAATATTTCAAGATCTAGTGAGCTTTCGCTTTCTTCTGCTACCTTGTTAGCCGACGCTAGAACAAGTATAACTAATATGAAGGGCCATGGTGGTTGGAAATCAATTTGATTAAATTATATATTGGCACTGAACTTATTTCCATTTGAGTAAATATTATGTTGGATAAATTTTAAAACTGTTGATGAAGCATATAGAGAAATGAAATACTCGCATCTAGCGTCGAACTAACCAAACCAAGCAAATTTATTTGAATTAGTTTTATCCGGATAATATAAAATATTCAAACAAAAAGTTAAAATATTTCGACGACTACAAAACAAAACCAAAATATAATAAATATAACAATAAATAGAAATCAAAATTTAATTCATCAATAATAAAAATTATAACTAACCGAATTTAATTTAAAGAAATTAATCAAATAAAATATTATATTATTATTATAACGTATTATGTATAAATAATTAAACTTTTATTTTTAATTTACTTAAAATAGCTTCCTATAATTTTCTCAAAGGACGTCACACATTAAAAAGTAATCCATAATATTTAACGCCTGACGCCCATTCAAACAAAACCCATTTCGTTGAATTGACGACAGGAGACACAGATTTAATAATTTTATGAAATACAGGATCCCAGAGACGGTACATAACTCTATAACTTCCACATTTATTAGAAATAGGAGGTATGTCATCATACAAGGAGGAATCTGCATAATTGAACGACACGTTCAGATTTCCTATTGACTCGAGCTCCCCGTGCTCGAGCGGCATTCAGCGGAGACCTATTTTCGGAGTTATCTTATTATACGTTTTTGTCTCGATGAATCTGAAGGGGTGGAACGCCGCTATCTAATCACTGAAACATTGATGTCAAACGTACGAGTAAAAGGAAGATATGATAGAACTCGGAGCTATCGATCAATCAGTTCTCTAATCAACCGTGATATCTGTGTATCGGTTTAGGTGCATACGAGAGATGGACGCGTAGTGCATAAAAGCTCTTTGCCCGATTAATTCCTCAGATACGATGATAAATTACATGTAGATGCTTTTGAGGCAGGTAATTTCAAGTTAAAGGTTACCTGATACCTGCATTTCCACGTCCGTAAACTTTGAACACTAAAGTACTTGAAAAATCGTCCAATATCTTTGAATTGGTTTAATCTAAAATACTAAAGTTAAGAGTTCTCCTGTAATAATAACAATATACAGGGTGTTCCGCATAGCAACCGACAGAACAGACGCATGTAGGGGGTAAGAAAATATTGAGGGCAGTTCGAAAATGATTTACAAATCCACTTCTGCACGGCACTGGAATGTGGAAAGAAATGCTCAGAGAAATAAATAAATAATATTTTATAACGCAAATTTTATACTATTACTCTTTATGTTATTAATTTTTAATAGATTTAATTTGTGGTTTTAATTAATAAAACATCAATAGTATCTATCCACTTCGTTACAAAGAATTTAATTTTTTAAATATCCCCAAGTCCAAATGATTTAAAGTCAAGAAATCGTGGCGGCCATGGTACCTACTGGTCCTTCTCGTCCAATCTCTTGGTGTTAATGCTATACATGGTATGGATATCATTCAGCTGAAATTGCTGTAATAGGCCGTGGAAGTCTTGAATCTCAATCTTTTCCACGATTCGGTTTCAAATTTCCCTCAAGTTGCACTGTACTTGCACACACTGCATAGCGGGATAAAGTTGCATTTGACACATACTTACCGTGAGATCGTTCTGCTAAAGCATTCTTACAGCGTAATAAATTAAAATGGTATCCATCAACTCCAAGTTGCTACCATTTTTAATATTTGAAAAACTATTGTAAACACTGGGGTCACAAAAATTTTACTGCTTGTATCGAACATTTAGATCATCTGTTGTACGAATAGTACACAGATATGAAGAATTTGATACAGTGGAAAATAGACCACGTAGTGGACGTCCTCGAGTATCAAATGATAAGGAGGATCGGTATTTGGTGCAATATGCCGGTAGACACAGCACATCTTCACCTTCAGCTCTCAGGTCCCACTTTCAAGGTACGTTTTGCCGTGTTATGTCGACACCTACTATTTGAGGACGGCTCCACAACTCAAATTTATGTGCTAGAAGACCGTTACGGGTCTCCACTCTATTTCCAAAGCATCGCGCTGCCCATCTCCAATGGGCGCGATAGTATAGCTGTCGGCTTTTACGTCAGTGGCGGTGGGTTTTATTTATAGAGGAGACCAGAATTGGGCTAGTTACTGATGACAATCGACAAAGAGTCTGGAAAGAACCAGGTCGTCAACAGCGGCTTCATTTTACCTCGTGAAGTTGCTCCGTATGAAGGTGGTACCATAATGTTTTGGGGTGGAATAATGTTCAACCGCTGCACCCCATTTATTCGCATACTACAGAATCTGACCAGTCAAATTTACGTCGAACAAGTTATTACGCCCATTATCTACCTTCTACGAAATGAATTAGGTGAATTTTTCGTCGAAGCAGGACGTATCAATAGATTTGATTGGCCAGCCGACTCTCCTGATATGAATCCTATTGAAAACATATGAGATTGCGTTGCTAGAGCCATTCATAATCATATTCCTCCACCTCAGACTGCAGATGAGTTAGTAGTGGCGACAAAAGAAGAATGGAACAATATTCCGCAAGAGATCGTTAACCGCTTGATTATATCAATGCGTGTCAATATGCTATTGGAATGTGGTGGAGGTTATACCGATTAGTCAAATAGAGAATTTGCTTTGTTACTTCTTTTTGATTTAATAAATTTAGTCAAAAATGTCAAACATTTGCTGGTTTTTAATTTTCTAAGTACCTACTCAGTTTATCAAACATATTCTTTTCACACAAAAAAAAGATTCAGAAAATATACTTTTAACAAGAATGAGGGGGGTCCAAGACTTATGACGTTGTGTGTATTGGTTTGTCTTGTAATTCACATGATGCACATATTAGCTAGCGCCACCTGGTATAAGATCCACAACTATATCCCCTAATTGTTATGATGGCAATGTCGGAGTCTCGGTCTGCACCCTAATTAGTTATTCACTGTTTACGCTCCTGTGTAAGTTTGAACTGTATCATTGTAATTCATGTTAATTAGTATTTCTCTTGTGTTAATATAGGAGTATGTGCATCCTGCATAGTTAGTTTGCATTGCTAATAGGAAAAACATTAATATTGCAAGATGCAATGGCTGCTACTATCATCATGAATTAGGCATCCGAAGTTATGTACGTAAATAATGAATAATCAACAGCAGATGCACAAATTGGACTTGGAAGGGATCGTAGTAGTTTGATATTTTATACTGGTCATTGTCTACTCTTCAACATAATATTAAGACATGGAACAATTTTCAGGTGAGACTCTGACACACAAATAATTATCTATGATATTCTCTTAAAATGTAACTGTTCACTCACAATCGCTAGGCATAGCGGTATTCTGTTTTTATTTCATAGAGAGTAGCAATGGAGAGGAAAATGGCGAACATTTTGGCCACTTTTCAAAACTCTGTCTATGTTTAGGTGGGCGGTAAGTGAATTTTATCGTGAAATCCAAGACACATAGTGTATGGGGTGAATTTGTATGTAAAGGCGGCAAAATAATATTATATGGTGTTCAAATGCAAAAAATGTGTAATCAATGATTTGGTAGCCCGTTTTTTATATGCTGCTAAGGGTATTCAGATGGGGTGGTTGTAACGCTATTAACGGTGTTCAAAGTTGTTTTGTGATTTTGGAGATCATTGATAGTAATATACAGGGTGCTTCTTAAGTAGAGGCCAAAAATCCAGGGACATATTCTGTGTCGCAAAGAATATTTTTTTAGTGGTTTTTAGCTTTTCACGGCCGGTGCTATCATTTGACATACAGTAATTCAGTTATGTCGTCACGTCGGTAACTGGTCACTA
Organism: Monochamus saltuarius; assembly: GCA_025584915.1. Taxonomy (NCBI): domain Eukaryota; kingdom Metazoa; phylum Arthropoda; class Insecta; order Coleoptera; family Cerambycidae; genus Monochamus; species Monochamus saltuarius. Next base: position 45,516,929 of record CM046726.1, on the reverse strand, counting down.
CCAGAAACATGATTAAAGTGCACATCCCTAGCATTAGCCGGGATTCTTTTATCTGTCCTGGTTGTTCTCGGGCTAGGTTCTGTAGGGACAGACCGGCTATCGGTATCTCAGGGCTCGCCCATATATTAAATTCGGCTTCTATTGCTGGTATTACGACTGCTACGGTCGGAACCATTCCTCGGATATTGATGTAACTGGTCGCATCCCATGCTTCCAAGCAAGCCCGAGAACAACCAGTGCAGGTAAAAGGATTCCGGTTAATGCTAGGAATGTTCACTTTAATGGAAAATCACTATGTATCAAATAATGTGTTTTTGTTATATAAATCTTAGGTTTTAGGACAATCATTGTCCTGCTACAGCGTGTCAAAAATTAAATTAAAAAGCAGTTTTTAATTTCTAAATTGTGCATATTTAGTATGGCAGTAGGTATGAAACAAAAAATTACCAGCTTTAGAAACTTACCAGTGGAGGAGGCGTGGGTATCATCGATCACTAATTGCGAAAAAAATATATATCATCCTGCATAATACTACAAATAAAATAGGCCATCATATATGCCATTGCATTATCTTCACTTTTTGTTTCTTTACACTTTTTTCTATTCCAATCCGATTAACAACAAAATTGATTAATTTGATCAAGTGCATTTTTTGCACAAATGCTTAAATTATTTTCATATCTTAGGGAAGCCATGCGAATTTATATGGAAAGATTTCCAAATCATCTAACGCCAAATCAAAGAATGTTCGGAAATATGTTCAATGTCTTTCGTAGTTCTGATTAGTTTATATAGGTCCAATTCTTGGAAGACCTTTGAGTGTTAGATCACCTGAATTGGAAGAAGCTATTCTACACGAAATTGAAGAAGACCAAAATACTAGTACTAGGAAGATGGCTGCAAATCTTTGTGAATCATAAATTAATTTGGTTCGTTCTGAAGCATCATCAGGTGAAGCTAGCATGATGGCTAGACCATTTTTCGGAAATTCATATTAGGGATTGTTTTAAATCAAAAACGTTGCCTTTGCACCACAACTAAACTTTAAATAACAGCTCAAATTCTAATTGTCTGCCAAGCTTTAGGCACGTTTCTATACGCTTTCTAATTTTCCGTAACTCTTCTTCTGTTATTTGTTGAAATGCTTGTTTAATCTTTTTGCAGAGGAGATCGTCTTTATTTTTAAAACAATTTTTATTTATCATCAAAATTGCACTGCTCACTACAATTTTACAGGGGTGATAAAGGGCATAAAGTTTAATTGGGAGTGAATTTAAAATCAAGATAAGAAACCCAAAACCCGCAATATTTTCAAGGCTCACAATGAATGGAGCTACAGCTTCAATCATTAAAACTACTATAGAACAGTTGAAAAAGTTTAGCACCTATGTTTATGTAAAAAGTCGTTGAATTTAAGGTCTCGCTGACGAGTCTCATATTTGTAGATGAGGCGATAGTCGAGTCAGAAATACCAGGTGGGGACGGTGAAGCGTCATTTACTGTCTAAAGTTCTGGAAAGAAGATTAGATATGTGTTACAATTTTTAATTTTGCATGAAAATTATAATATTTTAAATAAAATTGAGGATAAGAACAGAGATAAATAAAATAACTTTGGTATACACGTTTTATATAGCATAAATGTATTGAATGTAGATTTATCACAACAATTTTTTTTTTTTGGAAAATGAAATTTCTTACATCTAGCATCTGTTTAATGACATCAAATTTTATTTATTGCTTCAGCGCTGAAAGAATCAGTATCTATCATTTACAGTATATCTACCATTTATTTCTTATAGCAAAATCTTACCAAATATGGAATCATTGATTATTATTGATGACGAGGTTATTATATTGGGAGCTGAATCTGTTAAATTTCTTGGCATAAAAATTGAAAGACATTTTAAATATAATTTACAAATTAATTATATTATCACAAAATTAAGACCACTGATATCGCGATTTTATATATTGAAATCCTTTTCAGATAAGGCACACTTAAGGATGTTGTATTTGGCTTCAGTTGAACCGCATCTGACTATACCATAGTATATTGAGATGGAGTAGGGCAAGAGTTACATGAAAGCACAGCATAGGTAGACCAGCAATTTATTAATACCAAGGGCCGAATTAGATTTTATGACTGGTTGCTGCAACTAAATTCTCAAAATACCAGATTAACAGCTGACGTGTTACTTATAGATGAAGCTTACAATATTCATAATACTTATGTTTAGGACTTTGAGAATCTGTATGCGACTCAACGGGATCATTTCCAACCAAATCGAATGGATAGGGGTCAGTGTCGAGTTCTTTAGAAATGACTTGTCTAGACTTCTGTCCCACTCCGAATGTGGTTCTTGCACGATGATGTTCCTCCTTATTTTCGTCAAAATGTTTGGAAGTACTTTAATGAAGTTCAAGGGGTACGATGAATTGGACGAAGAGGACTGATACCTATGTATCTTACCTTAAACCCTTTGAACTTCTTTTTGTGGGGAAATATTTTAAAAATGAACTGTATCGTACCAAAGTTGACCTTATTTTTGATTTACGCGAATATATCATAGCTCTGCCAGTAACTTTTAAAAGGGTTTAAAACGGACAGGAACCAGAAACGTTTGTGTTAGTACGTAGCAACTGGGTAAGACGAGCCCAAATGTTTTTACACATCGGTGGATAAAATTTTGAACAGTTGTTGTGCCGTACTGGATACCTACTGCATGCTTTGTCTTACACAAGGTCAGGTCAGCAGGCAAGTTTCCAATGCAGCGCAGAAGTGTATTTTTAAATCATTCTCGAACTTCGGTATGTATTAACTTTTGTTTTCATCGTCAAAATACTTAACGTTACAGCTTATTTTAAATATTTTCGTTTATTAAATTGTAGTGTATAAAAGTACCTTCTTTCACTCATCCATACCACTAGATTTTCCTCGGTAAGTTAGCATTGTGCAATGCCAACGGGAATATAATCATTCTTTCCACAGCAATGAATAAATGGCCAGATAGAACGAACACTGACCGAATTCGCCCCAAAACACCAGCGATACAACTCACCAGCTGAAATTTATAAACCGTGTCCGAATTGGATACTTCAAACAAAGCTTTTACATTACATTCAGCACAAAGGAATGAAGGTTATTTGACTTCTATTATATATTTATTATGGAGGGTGTGAATTACGTGTTGAAATAGCGGACAATGTATGTGTGAAGTCGGGAACGTCAAGGCAATGGACCGTGTAATATAAATACGATGTACGGGTGGTCCGCGCTGTCGGTAGAGGGCGCTTCGAGTGTGTGCCGGCTGATAGCAGGGAATCCGCACCCTTTTTGATACTCGAAAAGTCACGGTGGGTGCTTCTTTGGAGGATCCGCTTTTCTATAAAGAACATCTCATACTGAATATTGTGAAATTGATAAGGGAGATTTACGACACAATGGGTGATGATATACAAATGGCTATTGCCCCGATATTGACGGAACTATAGTAATAGCTGGAATGTTATCGCACTTTTAAAAAATATATTTTGTTAATCGTTAAGAAATTGTTAAACTATCAGCATTAATATATTGCTTTTAAAAATATGTGTGGTAACATACATCTCATAATGAAGTGCGCTTCTTTGGAGGGTGTATTTCTTGGGTCATTTTAGGGGGGGTCCTTTCTATAAAATTTTTCAATTTGAGCCGTCCCTTACATTATAAGGGCTTCTAAAAAATTTAAAAAAATTAGGTTTTCATTTTTTTTTCTCAAAAAATTATCAATTTTGTCAGATATGTCAAAAATTAAAACCACCAGTTTACTTTTTCATATGAATTATTTTACTTGCATATTTCACACCCGTATGTGGATTTTATTTTTTTAAAAGAAAACGCGTGTCTGCATAAAAATACTAAGAGGGGGAAAATTTTGTAAATTGATTGTTCTATTTACTGTACATTTTTCATATCGAGAAGCGTTTAGAATAAAAAGTTCTAATTAAAAAAACAGCAAATGTTGGTGGTTGCCAACCTTTTAGACATTTCGTAAAATCGTACTCATCAATGTAACTTAATTAACTAAATGTAGTTACCGATTTTCAGATTTATAAGTTTAACCGTTTTTGAGAAAAACCAATAATTTTCCAACTTTTTAGAAGCCCTTATCTCGTAAAGGCAAATATTTTATAGAAACAACCACCCCTAAAATGACTCCAGGAACACACCCTCCAGAGGAGCGCACATCACTATGGGACACCCTGTACAATTATCTGAAACATGTAACGAACAAGATTTTTCATAAAATCGTCAAATAAATAATCAAAATAGTTTCATCATAATCTTCGATTGCATTTGCTAGACTGTTTTATTTAAGCAACTTTAACTAAGTTGGTTATAAGCTTGTTGTGTGGCCTTAGCCGCTTTATGTACATTGATTCAGCAGAAATAGAAGAAATTGTAACAAAAAAATTGGTATTACGTGTGCTGAAAAAAGGTATGTGACATTTCGGAGAAAGTTATTCCAGCGTACTTGTACCAGTTATCATTAAAATGTGCACTCTCTACATTATGGAGTAATTATTCCATGTTGCCAACTGCAATTTATTTGAATTAAAATAATGTTAGTAAATGTATCAATGTAATTGCCTCCCTCAAGCAGAAATCAAGTGGTTATAGACCCAGAAAGTCTATAATATATTCTAAGGAACAGGTATAAAGGTTTATCAAATAGGCAGATGATGAAAAGTACTTATTCCAAAAAGTTGTCTTTATTGTTGGTATATTTGGAGCCTGTAGGAGAGAAAAATTAACTTATTTACATACAGAGGACATTGAGGATGTTAAGTCGTTCATTAAAGTGACTATTCTCTATATCAAAACTAATGTTCCTAGATTATTTACAATACCAGACGGAGAATAGAAAGAGTCAATATTTTGGAAAATGTCTGTAAATATGCATGTCTACCATTATTTTAAGCATATGTGCCTAAAAGACTCTCATTTCGATACTGAAATGACAATCAAATTGTAATGATTATGCAACGATTTTACACGAAAACACATTTTCAATTTCAACATATCTTAAACAAGTTACATTTTACATGTATGGTTCATACATCGTATTTTGATACCTACTGTTTTCTATTTTTCTATGATCTATTTATTATGAGACACTCTGTAGATACGTTAAGCAGAAATTCAACTTCATTTAATATCTTTAAAATTGACACTTCATTTAATTCCCAAACGCACTTGTATAAAACATATTTTTTAAATAATGACATCAGTATTTAGAGGACTGTAAGTATAATTTACATGGTTAAATATTTGTTCCGATGATTAATAAAGTTTGTTTAAATATGAAGTGTTTTCAATCAAATAATATTACATATAGAATTGGAGACTAGAAGATTCAACTAAGTATCTAAAAAAATTATGATGCCGTCAACAATCAGTAACGATCTTTTGAAACCAGAAAAGAGCGAGAGACATCGGGCGGGATCTAATAATTTCCCTATTATATTCATTTCCTAGTGTAGTTTATAGCACGTAAAGTTCAGGCCTGAAAAAAGACCAAACCGCATTCAAATCGCATTTTAAATCGCCTCCAGCCAGGCCATGTTTCTGACATCTTCAATATCCACTGATAATGGCCTCACTCGATGTGCTTTCTTATCAATTTCCAAAGGAAATTTAATTGAATTTCGATAATGCATATGCCATTCGATTTCAGCGGATGCCCTCAGATGTGTCTTGGTTCATGAAAATATGTGCCGTTCTTGGCTTCTTTTATTTATTTTTACTGGTTCTATGTCAAATAAATTTAGTTGTGGAACAACAGTTAGTCCTTCATTGAATGACAGATTCATTTCCAATTTATACGTACAAAATTAAATTTCACAGTAAATTTACATAATGATAGGTAGTGTAAAATATTTGCGTTATTTAAACAGATATAGCTATTTATGTAACAAGTTCTTAAAAACTTAATTTTGTTCTAATTATAAAATTATTATGTGAGCAATTGTATAACATTAGCATGTGGTTGCAATAGTATTGGATACACAAAGCAATTTTTTTTTAAATATGTATTCATGTGAAGAAATTCTTTAAAAAACCGGAGAAGCTGAATCAAACCTTATTCCAAAAAATCAGAAGATCTTTATAAAAAAGAATTGTATAGGTTTTCTCAATGGATGTGAGTTAGTAATATGGAAATTGGGGAAATGGATAGCGAGAAAACCTTATTTGCATATTTCTGACCGAGTAAATTAATTACATTGATGTTTATAACTGCAATTAATAAAGGAATTAATTGTACAAATCATCGTAGTTATGGTGTATGTATTCGAAATTTAAATCTATTTTACGTATCAAAATTGACATTCACATTATTAAATTTTCTAAACTAACTGCATTTTTGGAGAACCGCTCGGTTGGTTATTTACCGGAAAAAAATTCAGTATCTTCAAAGAAACAGTTTATAGATTTTCTAGTTCATACTCCGGATGACAAATATCTGCCTTTATATCATTTTTTTATTAGAAGTTAATAAAATTAAAATTTTAGGTAGTTGCTATTTTTGGTTTATTTAGTGCTCACCAACCTATGGAATTCTATAATTTATGTGTTGATGGGTCAGTGGTCGCGCGGTTTAAGGCGTCAGTACTTGAATCGAGGTGACTAGATCGGTGTGGGTTCGCGCCCCGCTGCCGGTAGACCGTATATAAGCTACATTCGTGGAAAGGATTGGCACCCTCTCTGAGGGTATGGTAGGATGGAAGAATGTTGGCTTGGGTCAATGTGAGAGATTGATACCTGTTGGCATTTGACTACCCCCCTAATTAATTTGTGTTTTAAGTCTAAATAACTTCCTTCGTGGCGTAAATAAAAATATGTAATAAATTTTTAGTTTTTTTATTTATAAAATAGAGAAAGTCTAATAATTTAATATCAATATTGAATTTCAATATCCAGGTAACTCAGTTTAAAACGTTAAAATCTACTATTTCCTGTCACAGTACGGGTGCTAAAAAGTGGCAGATTATTAACGATTTTTACGTTCATAATGACGGCATTATTATGACAGTTGACTATAAAGAAACATTACGATACGCTACCATTAGCTTCAACGCGAAGAAAAACGAGGTAGGAAACTTTGCGACGATCATTTAAAGACTTAATTGAAAATCGTGAAAGGAGTTCACTATGAGGGAAACCAATAGCAGGTTAAGCACCAACTGTTTTATAAGCAATGCATTTCAGAAAACGACGTTGAGTCACGACTGTCGGTATGGATTCCATAGTGCGGGCACCAAATGATGGAAGCATCTTCTAAATTAGAACGAACAAAAGCAAAATATAGTAACTTCATTGCATCATTATTCATCAAGTTCTTCTAATTTCGTATTATAAATTCAAGATTTATATAAGCTCTAGAAATTATGTAATCAATATGAGGTATGAAAGATAATTTTCTATCAAAGTAAACGCCCAAATCACAAAACGTCTCCAGCCTAGTTAGAACAGATTCTTTGAGTTTATAGTTATAGGATAGTAAGTCACGTTTTGTGGATATTGATAACACGTTGCATTTTGCTATATTTAAATTTAATTTATTTTCCATATACCAATAATTGTTTATAACATCCAAATTATGTTGTAAAGATATACAATCTGACAGATTTGAAATTGTTGAGAATATTTTCAGATCATAAGCATACAAAAGGCAACTTACGGTGAGATCATTTACTATGTCATTTATGAAAATATTAAACGGTAACGGGCCCAAGTTTGAACCCTGAGGAACACCTGACGTAGGCTTAACCGCAACAGAATTATGTCCGCAGTATAACACATTTTGTGATCTGTTACTTAAATATGATTTAAAAAAATTCAATAAGTTCTACAGAGTCCAAAATTAACTAATTAGTGTAGTAAAATTTTGTGGTCCAGTCTGTCAAAAGCTTTGGAAATGTCTGTATAAATGATATCCATTTGCATACCCTTATCAATGGCCTCAGATATATAATTGTAGAAACCATGTTGCACAGGACTTATTTGATTTTTCACAAATGAAAATATATAATCGTATTTTGCAAAATTGCCAATTAGAACGATTGGTCGGTAGTTTGTTATATCGTCTTTTGCTTCTTCTTTGTGATTAGGTATAATCTTGGAGTGTTTCCATATGGACGGAAATCTATATGACTTTAAGGACATATTAAATAATACTGTTAATGGTTTAGGATTATTTTATTATTAATCATTATTCATCATAAACTAGCATCTCATAAGTTATGTATTATGCATAGCCATTTCAACTTATAGACATGTAGATAACATTTCCTTAGCACAAGCTTTAAACAAAAACATAATTAGAATATTCTTTTCTGCTTTGTTCTCCGGAGGATATATTTTTGTAAATATTAAGTAAAGGCGTCTTATTTTTCCGAAGGCAAGGCTTTTTCGTAAGACATTCTATTATAGTTATGAGCCCTAACACAATGAAACATTTTAGTAAAATTCTTTATCCGATCCCAGCGAACTCAAGAAGCATTGTATAATAACAATGAGACCGACTATTTTCCTGAATGATGTCGTTGCCGTTATTGCCAACAATTTTGCATAATACTCCCTGTTTACTCCTTTAAGATTTTGTAAGCAGAAAACTCTATAGACATAAAGATTTGAGGCTGGTCGATGGCTTGGGGCTAAAGCTTAAGAAGTAGTATAAAGTGGAAATGAGTTATTTAGTGGAAGTACTTTTCGGAGGAAAAATAATCCAGTCGGAACTTACTAACAACTGAATTTTAATTTCTTTTACAAGGGACAAAGTATTAAATTTGTACATATTTTAAATAATGACATTCTATATTTAAAAACGGCTACCCTTATGGTGCATGCGAATGAGGATTATAATCTCCAGAGTTGTAAAGAACTGAAATAAAATTGATTTTAAAATATACAGTGTATAATTTAATTCGAGGGCAGTTTTTAGGGAAAAATGTTACTTTTGCTGTTCTATAAAAATAAAAAAACCTTTTGCCAATCAGATTAGAAACATTTTTAAAAACTATTTCAAGTTTTTAATAAAAAGTATCTGTTACCTGTCGTTTTTTTAAAGAACTTTTTTAAGTTTATGAATATCATACCAATAACCCTGACATTGACCTAGATTAACGGACCTTACTCAGAGGGATATATAGATGAAGAGAGAGAGTAAAGAGGAGAAGGGAGGAGCAGAAAGAATGGGATATAGAAGGAGTGTGAGAGATAGAGTGAAGAGGGGTGGAGGAGAGTAGTGAAGGGTTATAGCGGGAAAGGGATAGGAGAGAGCAATAAAAAACATTGACGATTTCCATGCTTTCGGACAACGCAGTACATATGCACTTTTATTTGTTATTTATTTCACTTATGAAGTATTGACACAATCTATCGCAAATATGATTCAAAATTCTAAATTAATTCAGTTATTATAAATGTCAAGAGTCAACTTGCACACATATCACTTGTTTATGTTAGGAGATCAGCTAATGTTAATGTTAGCACAGATTGTTACCGATTTCCATTTTGTTCGGTTAAAAACGTATGGTATTGTATCGTGAATTATGTTTATTTGGTGCAATACTGACAGCGCATTTCCTAATGTAATTAGAAAGCAGTCAAGTGTAAATTGCCTCTCCATTTTTTTACATTGCTGTTCTTTTTGCATATTGAAAAACCTACACTCACCTTGGCAAAAATAATGCGTAAGTTTGTTTCTTAATTAGAGATTTCATGTTACACAGTTTGTATATCTGTAAATGATATTGCAGGAAACAACTACCCCGCGGACTAATGCCCCTACCGGCATTGAATTTCTCCTGCAGTATCTGTGTGAACAGCCAAGAACCCTTCTCAGACACACTACCAGACATAGACCGGTTTCGGGCTTGTTAGCCCTCATCAGTATGCCATAGGTGAGATGACCGACAATTGAACTGGCTGTTCCTTCATATGTATGTTCACATATAAATTGAGTGCAGGTGAAATATAAGTGGTCTGCTTACTTCTTGCTCGGCCTAAGAGGCTCGACTTACAGGAAGCGACCTACATTGCAGCAGGTACTTAACGCAGACCTCTCGCTCTGGGCGACGAGCCATTTAATCTGTTAATGATACTGTAGGAGACAACTGCTCCGCGGACTAATGCCCCGACCGGCATTGAATTATATCTCACAGTTTGAATAGCTTTTAATGTAATGGATGGAAAATTATATTATTTTACTACAAAAATTAGCACATCTTATAATTTACGAGAAGTAAAGGTCAAAGTTTACATGGCTTTTAATTATTAAATTTAATTTTATAACAATAAAATTAAACATCTTAAGAAATTTCAGATTTTTGTAAATTGTATAATACTCGTATCTTTTTCTAATTGAGAAGCCCTCGGAAAGCGTTGTAACCTGGCAACATTGGTTTGCAAAATATTGAAATTAATGGGCTAGCAACAAAAACGTACAGGTCAAGTGGTAATAATTTTGTCCAGGGCTCTACTAGTGACTATTTTTCTACTCACACTTTCCAGCTTGATTTTCTTTATAATATGTAAATGTGAACTGTTCACTGCACCACAGGATTTGTTATTGCTTAGTATTACTTTGCTCTCAATTCATTAATGTAATGTAAATATGCAAATTTAAGAAGTAAATTTACGAAAGGAATTTTGATAAAAAGAAAATATTATTGTTATTGTGAGTCTTACATGTTTTATAATTTGCATTTTATTTTGACTTATTAACTCTACACAAACAAAAGAACGGGGAATAAATTTGTGGAAGAGAAAACAACGCGCTTCCTCCAGCATTATTTTGCACAAATATTGACGGTAATAAAAAAGAGACGCTCCTCGCCTCGGGCCAAACGTCCTATTAAGTGAAGCAAAATACACCTGTCTTGTAAACACATCATTTATTTATTAGATTCTTAAGCTACGTTTTCTATCACGATCGCTAGACGCCCACTCTATGGTTTTATATTCGTTGTTCTTCTCACTCCTGAAACGCTGCTACAGAAGCGTATGCGCAAAATATTAGATTTTTCTATCTTCAGCTTCATCCCTAAAATCGCCGTTAAAATTGCCTTTCTTGAAAGCGAGGCGTGGCTAAGTATTACCAGTGTCTATAAAAGTATAGTCAGTCAACCTAAGATTTATTGAGTTGACTAGAGATGGGAGCATCTGTACTATTTTGACGATATTTGTCTCAAGGGCTGTCCAAAGTGGACATTTAAACCAAATTTCACACGTTCATAAATAACTTATTAGATTAGAAGCGGTATATTGCAAGTTGCAACTTCTTTATCAAAGTTATATTGGAAGCAAATTTTCGATAAATATTCACTAATTAGCATAGCTAATATTTTTGTGGTATGTCATTTTTAAATTAATATTACTCGTAACGGAATAATTTATCGAAGTAAAACAAGAGTACCTTTTTTTGTAAAATTGTTCAACATTTTAAATTTTTTGATCTAACGACGAACACCTTGAGACATGAAATAGCTGGAGCAATATTTATCCAATAACCCCCCAGTTTGGCACGCCTATATAATATAATGGTGTTTTAGAAGATTTGATTCGCTATCTTATTGCGGTTCTCAATTTTAAATTTGATTATTTATCTCGATCCGTGTCGAAAATATTTGGTAAAATTTTGAGGTCACCCTTTAAAGAGCAATAGCTAGAATCCATAATCCGTAATTTTTGTCAAGTTAATTTTGGGACACCTTGTATAGACAAATTGAAACAGAGAAAACGCAATAAGACACAAATACAGAGACAATACAAAGCGTCAACGACGGTTATGTAACGGTCGCTGACGGGATGGCGCGAATATTAGAACATCTGACGTCACATCACTCGCTGCACTGAATGAGAGTGGAGGCAATTAAAAGACTATCATTTATAATATACCGGGTGATCCCTCTAAGACTTTCAGTGCTTATATCTCAGAAACCATCATAGCCAGTGCGACGAAATTTAGTATACAGACACTACAGATGGCGCGTAGAATCTGATGATAACATCAATTCTTATACAGGATGTTCCATTTTTCAGGAAATCAAATTTTGATTTTTTGGTAGTCAACCTCGCTAAAACTTATGTTTAAATTGAAATATACTTAATTATGAATACATTCTGAAAAATAGACTTTAAAATTTTTTAAAATTTAACATAAAAAACACCTCCAAGAAGTGCCTAAATTTCATTGTTTTGTCATGTAAAATGTGTATAGCCTTGAGCAAAAATTACACAGAAGACACATCACTAAACGTCAAAACTATGAATTGTCAAATATTAATGCCATAAAGTATTTTATTGCAGATAAATGAGGCTAAATCATGTATTGAATACAATTTACGTGTGCACAATGGTGCTATTGAAACTTGTCTATAAAACTTAGGCTTGAGTTGAGGCTTTTGAAGCATTGGGGTCGCTGTGTTGGCGCCGTCTTCCGTTACAGCTTCGTTCGTCGTGAATATTGTGTAAAATATTTGTCGATATTTTTAAATTTTTCCACTATAATTTAATATAATTTCAGTAAATTGTTTTTTTATGTTACTACAGAGTACATAAAATTAGGTACCTATCCATATTTACAAAAGCGTGTAAGTAAAGTATAGGTATTTTGATCAAAACGTTCGCGCATATCCTGAAGCATTTCCGAAGTGATTCGACGGCATTTGCTGACGATTCTTTGACTCAAATCTTGCAGCGACGCTGGCTGCGTTTTATAAATTTTACTTTTTAGGTATCCCAAAAAAAAAAAAATCAAGGGGCGATAAATCCGGTGATCGTGGAGACCACTCAATGCTGCCTCTTCTCCCAATCCAATTCCGTGGAAAACATTGGTCCAAATACTGACAGACTATTAACGCATAATGCGGAGGAGCACCGTCCTCTTTGAAAAATCAAATGATCTTCGTCATACTCTGGAACAGTTCTGGAACATTTTCAATATCAATCAAGGCAGGGTCAATAGCGTCTTCCAGTAATTGCAAATACATTTGGCCAGTCAAATTACCAGGTAGAAAAAATTCCGGTTGCTGTGTATGCACCTCGTGGAAAACTCTTGAATCTGACCAATAGCGGCAATTGTGACGATTTACCATCCCGTTCAAGAAAAAATTGCATTAATCAGAAAAACAGATTTTAAAAGGAACTGTGGATCGTTCCCTTCTCGCTTTCACATAATTTCATCAATATTGTGTAAAATTTTTGTCGATATTGTAAATTGGTCCATTATAATTCAATAAAACTTCAGTAAATTGTTTTTTTATGTTACTACAGTGTACATAAAATTAGGAATCCGTATTTTTTATCACACGTATTTACAAAAACGTGTAAGTAAACTATAGGTATTTCTTTTTCCAAATTTTCCGATAATTTGTTATAACAGAAGGAAATGTGGCGGGTACCAACGTTTAAATATATATTTTTTTAAATATGCTGAACTTCGTCATCCTAATGCAACTTGCAGGTAGTTTTTTATATTTTACAGACACAATCAACATTAATATCTATTTTTTATGTGGGTCAATTAATCTAATTTTTTCAACACATGCTTAAATTGATTAAATCTGTCATAATATTGATAAATTTAGATAAAATTTGATTACAGCAAAATGCTCCATTGTATTTGTTGTCTGTTCGGCTGTCAGTTGTCTGGGAAGTGTCCTCTTGCATGACTGTCGATCGCCAGCAACGACTACGGCCATTATCACCTAATTTCAAGATCTTCTGCTCTGTTATTTACCAGTTAGTTGGAAGGGATAAAGGTAACAAAAACTAAATTTTGATTGCGCAAAGGCTACCTGTTTTCCGGAGACTGGGTGACTTAGGTGGGGGAAACATCAGGATTGTATTTAAAAATTTTAGGGAACAATGATTACCCATTTTCATGAATAATTAATATCTAATAATAATTTTTTTTTTCACTCAATAAAAAATGCTTTTTGTGTCTATTATGTCACTTATACAAAACTCGACAGACTTTATGCAATAGTTATTAATATGTAAATTTTTATAGAATTATACTGAATAATAAAATAGACAGCAGCACAGCATAAACAGCTTTATATATATATAATAAAATAGAAATGGTAGCCTCAAATTTTTAAGAATTAATAAAAAAATCAAAATCTCAACGATTGTGATTGCTTATTTGTGTTATTTTGAATTTAGCACTTATAAGGTCATGGTCAATAGCACTGAATCCGGTTAATCAATTAAATAGTACTACCAAGCATATTTAAATGCGGTATTTATTGTCTTATGTTCTGAACAAAAGTAGGATTAATGTTTAAAATATTCATAAACATACATAAATATTTGCAATTTTCATCAACCAAAATTGAGTCAAAGGTTTCTTGCACAAATATACAAATGGCATTTTTAAACACCTTATTCGAAGCAGAATTTTCTCCGGGAAAGTAAACGCTAAATAATGGTCCGTTCAGAGCCGCATTTGCATCGATAAAGTTGTAAATTTAGACCATCGATATAGAGAGACAAGCGCGCTGGGGTGGATCTCTCCTAATTTACATGATAGTTTACTGAAATCTACACCCTTATGTATGCCTGAACTCAGTCCCAGAAAGGGTCCATAAACTTATTGCTGATAGTCGCGGATTTAACCGCAAACCGGATATAAATTTTCTCAGTTTTATTCCCTATACAGAGAATTCCCGGCCAAACTCGATTTAGTGCAAAGCGACACAAATTCTGGAATAACTGGTTAATTTGTTTGAAATTTTTTAAAGACGCTATTTATACTAAAAGAAAAGTTTGATTTTTAAAAAAGGCTTCCACGACGTTTTCGATATGTTGAATATCTTGGAACAGATTTTTTTGAATATTGGAATATTGGAATCAGCGAGCGGCTTCTCACTGTTCAAAATTTTATACACCTACTGCCATTTTCAATGGAACTCATAGTATTGCTCATTACTGTTAAGTACTGCCTGGAACTGCTATATTTTTGCAGGTTTTGCTATAAATTTTAACACTGCTGCATAAAAACGACGTTTTAAAAGCAGCAATAAATTCTAATTTTCAATTTTTTGTCGGATCTTAATTTAGAAAATACTTTGACACGTACATTAAAGGAGCAAGAATTTTGTCTAGTAATAGAATATGTACAGCATCTTAAATAATGCTGAATTATGCATTATAGGCTGAGTACAACACTTACTCCTACTAACTATATCCTGTTTGTGTAGGTATCATGTCTACCTCAAAAATAAAGGGATTTGACTTTCTTCGACACGTTCTAATATGAAACTACTTTGATGTCAAAATTGTAAGGAAATAGTTTTAGATGAACTGACAATGTATATTCTTGCACTTTAGCCGCTACTATATAAACGTGGCAAAGTTTGACAGTTGCACAAAATATAATTGTAGCTACAGACACAGACAACCCTTCTTTATGGCTACAAACATCAGAATAATGCGCATCCGTGCTATTTCAAACGGAGTTTGAACCAAAATAATAACTGAAAGTATCAGTGAATAATTAAAATGTATGTATGCTAAATCTTCGTTAAATTCTCGTTGAATAGCAGTAGCATCATTTGAGTGTAGTCGCTGTAGAATACGTTTTGTGCCGTCAAAATGAGTAGTATTATGACGTTGCTTCTTACTACGTATCCCAACGTACGCTTCCATTGCAACTGTTTTGATCTACGAACAGTACTGCTGTAAGTCTAAACATGTCTAAATATAAACAACAGCCGAAATAAATTCGAGTGAGAATTCATTCCACTTTAAAAATTTCAAAGTATATTATTAGGTATCTGTGTGTATATTTACAAATATTTAAAGCTTTACATGGCTTTTGCAAAAACCATGTGAAATAATTCCTCAATTTTTATGGAAAATAACTACAATGAAAATGGTCAAGAATAGATTTGCATTTCATCATAAGAATTTACGTCACTTTCTGAGGAAATTTGTGTTACAATACACTCGAGAATCGAACCGCTGCGCTACATACAGGGTGAACCTTAAATAAGTACAAATATTTTAACCAGCAGTATAGTTCACTGTGTAGAGCACATAATTAATAGTTGTTTTACAAAAAAATCAGAAATAAAATAGTGAAATTTTAAATAAATTTTGTAATTTTTCTGTAGAAAATTTGTTGAGAACCGCTGACTTTCATACATTTAAAAGTCATAGCGCTTCAGATTGAACGTGCAGTTCACAGTGTTGCCAGTTTTACAAATGTCTTTGCTGGAACAAACTTTTAAATATAATATGTTGTGTGAAAATCATAGTTTTTCGTTATTATTCATAAAATAACTTAAGGAAATTGTGTCTTGTGTCTCTTTCTAACAGTGTACAATGGCATTTAACTTGTGAAAGGTGGATTACTGATTAAACAGGTAAGCTTGTGTGCACGGTTATGTATAATTTTTGAACATTGGATATAGTAATATCACGTAATATCTTCCTAAATACTTTACGGTAGTATTTAACTTGCGGAAATTCATTTGTAATCGTTTATACTAATGTCAGTTAAGTAGTTAAAATGTATGTTAATATTTCTGCGTAACATACTACATACCCAACTTTACCGTACTTATGCTTCAAACAAGTATTTTTAAAATAGAATTAACCGTATTACTTTACTATTATGTTAAGGGACACGTAATATTTATATTAGAGAAGATATGGCAACCTCGCAACAAATCATATGGTTCATCAGCTTGGTTAAGCAGCGGTCCTCAAAATGTGGGTAATTAAAAAAAAATTGTTATCTCCGTAAATATTAGAAATTTTTAAAAATGGCTTTCACTAGACTGATCTATATGACGAACTACACCAGCAGTTAAAATATTTGTACTTATTTAAGGTTCACCCTGTATAATAGGTACTCTAAATATTGTTCGAAATGACCTCCACTATTTAAAACACAAAGTTCATATCTTTTCTTAAATTCGTTTTTTAATAGTATCTCACTAATTGTTGAGGGGAACAAATTAAACGCTCGTTACATTATTTAACTGCACGATACATTTTCCGAATAAAATAATATAAAAATAGGATATTTTATTTGAATGCACGATACATTAAGAAATATTTGGTAAACATAATAACTGTTCGGTTAAAATTATAAATTCTCAGTAAAACATGTATTCGCCAACTGGAAATAATAGTTGCACGCGGGAAAAATACATTTTCGATAAAAACAACAAATGCTCTCTAAACATATAAATCTGTTCATCACAAATAATACTTGCTAGTTAAAAATGATAAATGCTCGGTAAAAATATTAATGGCTCAATAAAACTATTCATCGCCGGATAAGAATATTAAGAACTCGGTAAGAATATTGAATACTCGGTAAAAATATTAAATATTTAATGAGAATATTAAATGAACCGTTAAAAAAACAATAATTACTCTCTAGAAAGTGTAAATGCACAGTTATAAAAATTATTTGGAGAAAATAAATTCTTCAATTTGAAAAATTGACTGTAGGTTAGGTTAGATTAGGTTAGGTTAGGTTTGGTTACGTTAGGTTAGGTTAGGTTAGGTTAGGTTAGGTTAGGTTAGGTTAGGTTAAATAATGAAATCAGCCCGGGACAGTCGTTTGTTCATTTCACTGCTTGCAAATCATTCTATTGCGCACACGCGCTTTTAGAATCAAATCTGCGAACCAACATTAAATATCGTGCATAAACTAATGAACACTTTTGAAATTTGTATCGTGCAAAATAAATAAAATATCGAAACATGCTATTAAAACTTATCGAGCATTTAGTATTTTTATTATGGAAATGCTATTTAAATACCGAGCATTCTTATACTGCATTCATCATTAGTAGTCAAGCATTTCTCCTATTTTATATTGCAAAATATATTAAAATATCGAGCACTTTATTGGGACCCATTGTTGAGGTGTACTCAGTATATCTATGTTCGGTAGAGAATGTTCTGTCAAGTATGTAAAAATATACAGTGTGTTTTATTTAAATTAACAAAGTTAACATCCACGGCCATTTTGTTTGAACTTCATTTGATTTTTTACTATAATTTTTGAAACTTTCATATAAAATTTTATAGATTTTGTATTTCACATTTTTTATAACTCAAAAAAGAAAAAAATATCAAGGGAGTCAAAATATAGAAAATCATCCTGTAACAATTCATATTTCACCATGTTATATTGAGATAGATTTATCAGTGCAAAAATTTCAGAATTCCACTTTCCCTTGCGCGATTTTTTCACAGATGGTGGAGAATGAATCTAAACCACCCTGTATCTATTTTTCTATTCACATCCCTCTTTTTCTCTGCCGCGAAATCAAGCCAATGCTTTTAAAAGTTCCATATCCGGACCTCGAAAAAAACGCGCATAAATTTGTTTTTCAACACCTATCTCCTCCAGCTCATGCCAAGGATATTGAATTTGGTTGCCGCAATTTTTTAGTTAAGGACGCCGGTATCGAAAATATATTGAAACAATACGTCAGAGCAACGGAGGCGTCCACAAAAGAGGAAGAAAACATTAGGCATGACGAAAGGAGATAAAACACATTTTAAAAATGTATGGCGCCCGGGAGAAATCTATATGTAGTCATTGCCCCTCTTATAGATAAGGCGCTCCTTGTTTGGATCTAGCCGGGGAGTTCGGAAATTGATAAAACTTGATTTATTTATGCACATGCGGCAGTTTTGTGGCGGAATTGACGCCTACCGTCGGGGCTAAAGCCGTGTTTTCCACCACGGTCGCAAATAGCCTACGATTACGACTAAATTGGCATTCAGACCAAAGTTGCATGCTACGTAAAACTTGCTACTTGGAAGCAGGAAGCACTTCCCATCATGCATCTTTCCGTGGTATTTTCACACCAAAGTCGCGTAGCATGCTGCTACACCTACACTTTAGCAATAGTTCGAGTTCAATTAAACAATTGTATTCTTAAGGCTGGCGTTTCAAGGACAAATAATCATATCTAAATATGCACACAAAAAATATACACAGTAGGTGGAGGTCCTTCTTAATGTAGTACTAAAATATAATGCTAAAATTGAATCATTTTCTTTAACTTTTGAAGAAAAAATGTGCTAGAGAACATAAAAAACTGTGAATTAGTACCTTATTAATGTGTTCTATACACCGTAAAAAATACTTGATAATTTACATAAATTCAAGTCTTACTAGTTTTTTAAAAGAATTCTGCGGGATGTGATAATGTTTATAATGTTGTATACAATTTTCTCAATGTGCAGCTGACTTGTAATATTCAGTAGATTTTATGATAAAACGTATTAGGTGAAAATGATGCTCTTTTTTTCTTATTCTAAATGACCTGTCAGCCTGAAAATTGTTTTATATCCCGGAGAAAACTTGTATAATTGACATAGTGAAGAGATATTCTTTCTAACTTACTCAGATTTTGTTTAGACTGTCTCAACAAACAGCTATGAAATTCGTTGAAAATTTGCCTATAAAACGGCGCCCTTAAGAACGTCGTTGGAAGAAGGCGTTAATGTTAATTGCTGCGACGATTACAAGAAGAAAAAAGAAAATAAGAATAATCGATTCATTGGGATCGGTCAGTGGTCGCTCGGTTTAAGGCGTCAGTACTTGAATCTAGGTGACTAAATCGCTGTGGGTTCGACCCCCGCAGCCAGTAGACCGTTTATAAGCTATATTAGAAATTGGCACCCTCTCTGCGGATATGGGAGGGATTTTTTTAGGTACCTTATAAAAAAATAAAATAGGAATAGTTTAATTTTTGCTAATAGGTATATATTAGGCAAATACTGAATTACAAGTACTTTAGCTAATGAACATTCCACTAGATGAATCCAGTATCTCTAGAATAAAGTCTTCAGTATTATTATTAGATAGTTATTGGAAATCCCTTTAATAGGTAATGCCAAACAGTATTTAATACGACTGTGTTTAAATACTGCTTACCTTTATTTTATCCGCAAAAAATGCAGTTATTGGTTAATAATTTGTAGGATGGAGTTCTGTTATTCTTTTTTTTATTTCAGTTTTTGCCAATTTAATGGTGAATCAGAAGAAGAGTACCTACTTAAGTCAATATTTTGAGAGGACTACACTACTACTAGTAATAGGCGCCAATAACAATATGTTTTTATTTAAATATTAGACAATGTGTCTCAAAAACCATGCGCATTTCAGAAACAAGCAATTTTTGGAAAAGTAGATCGAACAGATCAATTGTATCTTTATGGGGCATGAATATTGATGCATTTCAATTATCAAAAATGTAACCAGTGGCAGCAGGAGAGGGATAACGATGTTATTCATGAATAAAAACAACCACCTGCCATTAAAAAAAAACAATCCTTTCCCCTTCCCACCGGAATTGATTACATTTTTTAAAACTAAATTCCGCCAAAGTTCATGTCCCAAAAGACATAGTTAACCTGTACGAGCGATTTTTCCAAAAATTGTCAGTTTCCAAAATGCAATTGACCTTTGACACACACTGGTTTTTTAGATTTTTCTTAAACATTTTCTATATCAACGCACACCACATTAATTATACAGACAAAAAAAATCGTGGTTGCTATTAAAAAAAAAACAGAACCTTATCGCCTTCTCACCGACACTGGTTACATTTTTGAAAATTGAACTACACCAAAATTTATATTCAAACGACAATTTTGATTTCGTATTATCATTAACAAAAGGCCAAGTGTGAAATTATAAGTTCAAATTTACTTAATTTTACAAAGATAATAGCTGCAACAAAAAATATACTTAATAATTAGGCACCAGTTCTATTTTCTATAAGAAGAGTCAATTACGTGTCCAAATCTGCCCTCAGGAAATCGAAAACAAAAACAAACTTTTCAGAGGAAACGCAATAATTTCCTTTCTTATTGGCTAAATCGTTTATTTTCCTGTATCCCCTTGAATTGTTTAAGAAACTGATTGTATTGATTGATATACTAAGTCAAGTGACAACAAAGCGACTATAGAATTTCTTCGGTGACCTATTTCCTTTAAGAAATCGGTAAATTGCTTCCTAATCCAGTTTTGTTGTTGACATATGGTTGATCCTGAACCATTAAGTTGACGGAATCTTTAATCATTCCTCTAATATAATGGATGGGTAAATATGTGGTAACAATAGGAGCAGAGGCGTGCCCAACTCGTCGAGGAAACTTTCTTGGTGAAGTGAACGCTTTAGCACTAATGTCAAACGCCATTCGTATCGATTTAGCATAAACCATGTAGATATATCAACAAAAATAGGAAATGGTACTCATTTTATAAATAGCGACGAATGTCACATTATAAATCGGTGGTGGTTCTCGGTTTTTTTGAGGTAGAAGAAACCTTTTTTTAGAATCATTTTAAAAAATTGTTTGAATGTTAAAATATTTATTTCGCCGCGCTAGTGGAAAATCTCAAATATACGATAAATTTTATGAACTATTGGGCGACGGTAGCGATTTCTATCTAGTTCCGTCAGCGTTCAATGATACTTTAATGGATTGAGTTAATTTATTTAATTAATTAGTTATGCCGTCATTTTTTTGCTGGAAGTCATAAATCATCTCGAGTGGTGAGTTACAACGGTTATGAACCAGTTGTACACTAAGTTTTACTTATTAGAGCTTAGATTTACCAGGGATATTTAGTAATATACTGCTGGTTATTCGAATATCTAATTAAAAAAATATCATGTGCAATAATAGTCCTTATTAATTGTGATGTATCAACGTTATATTAATTAATAAATTTATATTAATTATAATATAATTTTGGAGTACTGGAATCTTTTGTAGGTAGTAGATAGGTAATAAATGCTTACTCTTGCATGGATGGAAAGGAAACAAGTATTTATCCTAATAACAATAATAATAATAGATATTTTATTTACAAAAATAAAAAAATAAAAATAAATGTGACATATATTTGACATTGTGACATTTTTACAATTAATTAGTTTGGGTGTTATAAAATCATGCAAGATGTTTAACAAATATTTTAATATGTACGCCCTGTTTTATACTCAAACCCTCTTTTGTATTCACAAGAAGAGTATTAGTAACCTTTAATTAAACATTTTACTGTGTTTTAAACTTGGAGCTTCCCGACCAGACAGGATAGAAGGGTACATTATGCCTATTTAATAAACAAATCATGAATAATCTGGTGCTACACCATTTATAACTTTATTTTGTGCGCGATGGAGAATAGAGAAAGATGCGCATGTATGTTATTCGATTTGACTAGAGTTTTCGATACCGTAGATCATACACATTTATTGAATAAGTTGCAAAGATATGGTATAAGAGGTCCAGCTTATAATTGGCTTGATAGCTACTTACAAGGTAGAACTCAAGTGGTCCTCTTAAATTTAAGTGGTTCTAAATATTTTTCACAGCCAAAACACCTTCAAACAGGAGTCGCTCAGGGGAGTATTATTCTGGGGCCATTTTTATTCTTACTTTTTATTAATGACATAGCAGTGATGGCTAATATAAATAAATGTATAACATTGTTCGCCGTTGATACTTCTGTGGCAGTTAAAGCAGAATCATCAGTTTCGCTCAGCCACATTGTATCGAATGTTGTGGTTAGTTTTGTAAAATCAATGGTTTAGCGTTGAACGGATTTAATCATGTTTGCCACTAAAGATCTGGATTACAGTCTTTTGGTTAAGTTTGATAACAAAACTATTGAACACAGCAATGTTGCCAAATTTTTAGGAGTCCAGATGGATTCCAAAGGATTTTAAATTTAGAAAAAAGCTGGTCGAGACAAAACGTCGCCTTCCAGTGATTCAAAACTGTTGTTGTTTATAGATTAAGAAAATATGATCATGTTTCTTCTAAAATTAACGAAATATCTTGGCTTAAACTTGAAAACTTGTATAGATATAATTTAGCTGTTTTTGTTCATAACATTTTAACTACTTCATCACCACCCTATCTTCGGGAGAAACTTTCTTTTAGGTTTAATTTTCATTCTGTTAATGTTAGATACTCAAATTTGCTAGCACTTCCCCGTTATCACTCAGCCATATTTCAGAGAGCATTTTCGTATAATGCAGTACATGTTTACAATAATCTAAGATCCCACCTTAAGCAGAAATTTGCATTTCGTAAAATTATTAAAATGTATATTTTATCATTACAAATGTAATTTTAGTATATGTGTAATTATATGTATGTATTTCTATGTATTTTCAGGTGTACTTATGTGAAGCATTTCCAGTTTATATTATTTATTTTTTTATCATATTATTTTTTTCATCATGAAAATGTTATTCCGCATCTTTACCTATTTGGGTTAGTTCTCATGAAAATGTTTGACTTCTGTTTGTATTTGTTTAATTTTTTCAAGAGGCCAATGAAAGGAAAGCGTTTGCCAGATTTGATGAGATAAAGTCAGAATCGAAGAACGAGTTGATGGCCATACCGAAAAGCGCATTTCAGAAGTGCTTCGAGGATTGGAAGAAGCGCTGGCATAAGCGAAATTAATACATTATTTTGTACATGTTGTTTTGAAGTAATTAGCTACAAAATTCTAGTCGCTGGGGAGCATCTCTAATATGTAACGCTTGTACATTTTAACGATGAAACGGATGTAACACATCTCTGCTCGATACACGCCATACAAAATTCGGTGATAAATGAAGATTACTTGCTATGCCAAACACTAATTGAAAAGTTGTCAATGACAGCATCTACTATATCTTTCCCATTTTGAATATTAAGTTCAGTATGACGAATAGTCTTTTTTGGAACGATGCTTGACATTAACCCAGCTACTATCTATCAAAATTTGTCATTGAGCTTGTAAAACACCATATATCCTTTTTTGCTTTAAAGCTAACCGATTATTAACAAAAATATGAAATTCATTATCATTCGCATTACAACTCTCTCTTATATGACTTTTGCAAATGCTTCCTTAGATTTGCTCATAAAAGATCTAATGGCAGAAATTGGCATGACAGATTTCTACAAATGAGTAGCTATACAAATTTTTTACATAAACGAATAATAATTGTAGTCCCAACCAACTACCTTGAGGTACTCCATACACATTTTCTGCTATTTGACAGGTTTCATCCTTAATTTTTGTGATCCGTCTACGGTTACTAAGAAAATTAACTTATTACTATACCTTTCACACCATATCTGAATAGTTTTTCAATGCAGTTTCAAAACTAATAATAATAAAAAATGCATACATTTTAAAAATTTGGTGTCAATAACAGCCAAAATACAATGTTTAATCCCTACATACGTGTACCATTGCAAATAACAAAGTAGTATAAAGTTATGTTATCTAAGTTTGTTAAAGTGTCTCAGCTTTAGCTTTTTCCATGGGAGCCATTTTTCAGCGCTTTCTTTATTTCAGAGATTTCACGGAATTATTTTACAACTTGGAGTGTAATTTTCAGCGATTCTCGGTGTGTACAAAATATTAGCGCGCTCGCAAAACTACAAACAAACTTTTAATATTTCCCAGACGCCTAATTTTGCAACTTTAGTCGGAAGGTTTGTACGTGGGACGTCTCTTCCACACCTCTAATCTAAATACTTTTATTTTGAAAGCGGCTTTATTTTTTGCAGAAAGCGAATCCTATTAAAATGTATTGTTCTTTTTAAACTTCCCGCATTGGGGTGCGGTTTGGTGTTATTAAATATTTGGCTTGGAAAGGACAGAACAGTTTAATAAAAATTAATTAGTTGTTAAATTATTTGGTTGAAATGACTTTAATTTTTTAAGTTTACAAGAAAATTAAAGCTCTTTTAGCCAAGTGACAGTGAATTCATAATTAGTTCTAGTTCAGCAGAACTGGACTAGACTGGACATGTGGTGTTCAAAATGCCTTCCCCGATGTCGGTCACACAGGTGAAGTCTTCGTAAAAAAATTAAATTTACACTACGCAGTACCTGGCGGGAATTTTTGATTTCGTTGGAAATATTGAAAATTCTTAATTGCAATAGAAATTAATAGAAAAGAATAACTAATTTGGTGGTAGACATAGACTAATATATCTTTGGTGGTAGATATCTGACATTAATTGTTAATGACAATCCAAACAATAAAACCATCAGTGACAGCAGCCTACTACATTTCATATGAATTATTTTACTTGCATATTCCACACCAGAGGATATGTATGTATGTGGATTTTATTTTTTTAAAAGAAAACGCGTGTCTGCATAAAAATACAAAGAGGGGGAAAATTTTGTAAACTGATTATTCTATTTACTGTAATTTTTTCATATCGAGAAACGCATAGAATAAATTCTAATTATAAAAACCAACAGAGGTTGGTGGTTGCCACCCTTGTAGATATTTGGTAAAAATAAAAATCGTATTCGACAATGTCACTTATTAACTAAATGTATTCATCGATTTTCAGAAACCCGTTTTTGAGAAAAAAAATAAAAATCGAAATTTTATCAATTTTTTAGAAACCCTTATCTCGTAAGGGAGGGCTCAAATCGAAAAATGTTATAGAAAATACCCCCAATGACCCAAGGAACACACCATCCAAAGGAGTGCACATCATTATGGGACACCCTGTATAACTGTGTAAAAACGAACTTGATTAAATAAATCAATGTTGTTGTTAATCGGTTTAGAATACAAAAAAGTGTAAAGAAAGAAAAAGTGAAGATAATATAATAGCGCATGTGATGACCTATTTTATATGTAATCGATTATCACCCACATCTCCGCCACTGGTAAATTTCTAGAGCTGAATATTTTTTGTTTCACACCTACCGTCATACAAAATATGCACAATAATTTTTGTAGTTTTCTGACCTCTGATGCTTATGAAACGCCCTGTATGAGATTATTAATTTTATGTGCATACTTTCTTACATGCATACCCCATATTTTCCAAGGACATTTTCCTCCTGTGATGGAATTTTTTTACACCACAATATACATTTATTGCGCACACCTTCCAGCCATAAAGGACAAGTATCCGACATCCTTTAGAATTATCAAGCCCTTTATAAGGTGCCTCGACACATAAATTATGTAAGACTATATAAGGAAATAAAGTGGTAGTTTTGTAAATTAACGGATAGGCCCGCGACGCTGAGGAACCCTACTCGTTTAGTTGGAAGGCCTCATATTTCGCAAAAAGACGTTACATTAATGTAAAGCCTGACATGTGATGATGCTCCTACTATACATCTTAACTAGGCTCGGTATCTCAGTGCAGCCATAAACTTATATTAAGTGTGCAACTACGTATTGCGCAGACGAAGGCGGCTTAGGATGGAATAGGGCGGAAAATGAGGGTTTCATATAAATATTTTCTGAAATTGGGCGGAAAGAAAAATGATTTCATTCAAATTATTTGCATAAGTCGGTGCACTGAGAAAACATTCTATCCAAGTATGTATTCCATTACGATCATAATAACATTTACGTTATTTCAAGATTAAATGTTATACTTCATCAGTCACTTTCAATTTTTGTAGTATGTATCCCCTGTAATTAAGAAATAATGGCGATGTTATTTCTTACACGTTATGTAGAATTATAACAGTTTCTTAAAGACAAGGAATGAGGTGTAGTTATTAGGCTTTCATGGACAGTGCTATCATTTGTTACATAGCGGGTTGTTATGCCTTGATAGAGAAACCAATAGCGGGTCTGTCTCCACAGAGCCTAGCGCGAGAACATCCAGGACAGGTCATAGGATCCCGACTAATTCTAGGGATGTGCACTTTAATTCTGTTTCTGGCAGCGACCAGTTACTGAGGTCACGGCAATGACAACCCGGAAAATCACTATGGATAAAAAAAGATGTCGCTCTAGTTTAAGGTACCTATGTGTTATTTGAATAAAAAAAAGTAGACGAATTATTAAATTTACTTTTAATTCTTGGTTTTATAATAATAATAATATCTCTACCCCTCATTCTAATCACGAGAATTAGCCTAGAAGTCGAAGACTTGTACGGGAGAGGGGGCGGCATATTATTATTAAGCAGGCCGCATTTGCGCCCAGGAACGACTTACGTTGGGCCTACTAACCACCATTCAGTGCAGGAATGAGGGAAACCTGGAAAACCTCATTAATTAGGGGGGTAGTCAAATGTTAACCGGTATCAATCTGTCACATTGACCCAAGCCAACATTCTTTCACCCTACCATACCCGCAGAGAGGGTGAAAATCTCTCCATGAATATAGCTTATATACGGTCTACCGGCTGCGTGGGTCAAGTACTGACGCCTTAAACCGCGCGACCACTGACCGATATAAAACAAAATACAAATGCACATCGAAGGTAAGTTGTAATATTTAAATCCAATGAAAAAGGATACAATATGTAAGTAATCCATTTGATTTGCCTGATGAAAACCTAAAAAAATTATTTAGATTTAGTAAAACTAATTTGGCAATTTATTAACGATTTAAGACTATTTTTGGCAATTCTACAGACAAGAATTTTTCCGGTAGAGCTAAAGGTAATACTGCTTCCTAATTTTATAGATTCATAGGTGGATTGGTTCTAGTATTTGCAACATTTTTATTTGTAACATAAGATGGTTACCAAACATCTATTGGTGACAATTTTAATTTAGTACTGTCAAAAATCAGTTAGTAACTGTATTACACAGGTAATCAATGCTGTTACCCGACATTTGTTAGACACATATGATGTTTTCAAAAACTTAGCAAACAAGGAACTACATAAAAACTGAGTAAATTGTATCAAGAACAGTTTAGTTTGTATCAGGTTTAGTGGCCTTGATTTAGCTCCTAGTATGCATGTAACCCATCTTTCAACTGAGTTAAGAAAACAAGGATTAGTATACTGCGATAATTTTTTTCGTTTGTTTTAGACAAGTAGTGTAAAGTTTAAAAAATCAGAAGAGTTTCCCAAAGTGTAATATTTAAATAAATATTACTAAATGCAGTTGTAGATTTTATGCAGACCTCAGACTTTTATTCAAATTAATAATTGATTGCCCAGAACTTTTGTCCTTGCTAAATTTTCACGTTCCGCCTATTAACACAGTAGAAGAAATTATATGTTTAACATACATTTTTACATAACCAATTCAGGCATGCCTAGCTCTATTTGTCGAATTACTTCGTTCTACAATAATTATATTTCAATTGATGATGGTAGGTAGGCATCATATGGCATCAATATCGTTAAACTCTTTTAAATATTTTGTTAAGCGCATGCAAGTGTAAATTTCATTTTAAATCGTACCTTTTTCGTCGCTTGTTCTTTTTCTTAACGTTTAGTTCTTCCCGTTGTTTAAGTAGGTTTTTGTTTCTTTTTGTCTTTTTATATATTTGATAGTTTTTAATATAATTTTATATACCATGATTTTTCATTTCGTTACTAAATTAGTGGAAAATATTGTGGATCTTTGACTGCTGTATTCCAAAATTGTAAAATAAATAAATAAATAGATATTATACTATCAAATTATATTTATATTAAGCTTATATTTTCATATCAAATATTTATTATTCGACGTGATTTCAAGATATGCTCCTGCTTTATGGGGGATTTCCCACAGCCTCCTATAAAGTCTCCTATAAAATTTTTACGAGCCTATGGATGCGCTCCATGGAGGTCTGTCCGCCATTTAAAAAACGGTTTAGGTAAGTAATTTCTTCAGCTCGTGAATTATTTTTTTATTGACCCATAAAACTGCCGTTTGCCGAACATAAAAAATATCAACGGTAGTAATTGGTTGGATATTGCGTTGTTAATGAATTAACTGCGAAAATATTACTCTTAGATGCACCTGATATACTTTTTATATAGGTATAGGATATACAGTGTCTTTAACAATGTCCTAAACTCATGGGGGTCAAGATACAAATTAATTTTATTGAGTTGAGGAATCTTTAAGAAAATTTTCCACGAAAAATCACTATCTCGAGTCTTATTAAAAGATACACTGTTAAAAAATAATTACACATTTTAACACATACTATATTAATCGAAGTCCACACGGGATTGTGTATATGTTTACACATTTCTCTGTATGCAGCAGTGTGTTAAAGGTTTAACATAAATCACTGTGTTAATATAATAAATATTATGAGTAAGTTTAACACATTTCAGTGTTATTTGTATCATTAAAGGTGTAAACTTTACACATATACCTTTATTTTAACGTTTTATGGAAGTTTTGCCAGTCGTCGATATAGTCGATATATAGTGGAATATAGTCTGGAATATACAAACAGAAACATAATTGACAAAATAAAAAGGTACGTGAACTTTCGTATCAATATATGGTATTTTCAGAATTATGGTATTACAGCCAATAATAAAATAAAAGATATTTTACTTTCTATGATTTTATTAAAAATATATAATTCAGTTCAAATGAACAACAATTAAATTTTGTAACAAATTTAGTACATTTTGTAATAAGGGACTTAAGCTAATAATGATCTGGTAAATCATAAACGAAACAACAAACACTAAACAAATATATATTTAGGAGTTTTCTAAAATTAACTGTGATCAAAACATATCATTTTATTTCCCTAAAGTTATAGGAAAATCAGAATACAGAGTAATCTAAAACATCAGAGTGAATTCCTAAAAAGAGTTATATAGTTCTCAATAGTTTTTGTTTTATCACAATTATCAGCAATGTTTGTTATAGTTAGGTAAGTACTTATCATTTCTTGGATCAAACCTCAATTCAAAATTTAAATATTCTCCATTTGACCACAACGAACGAAAGGTTACTCAACACAACAACGCACGACCAACATGGCGGCCTGTGTTGTAACAGCTGATATACTGCAGCTGCACAGTTGTGCTCAACCAATCTGGAGTAGGGATATAGAACACAGAGCTGTTAAGTTTACACAAAATTGTGTTTTAACACATCACTGGTAAATATTATATAAATTCAGTATATTTGATTATAATACTAGTAATTTTAACAGATTTTGTGTAAAACGTATAAAAAAGGCATAGTGTGTAAAACTATTAATTTGGAAATTTTACACGTCCTAAATACACACTGGAAAATCTTACTTACACATACATAACATAACTTTTTTGCAGTGTAAAAAACAGACATAATTGTAAGATACTAATATTGAGTCTTGTTTTATTGGCACAGGTTTATGAAAACTAGATTTTGTTTGTATTAAATAATCAATATTCAACTGAATCTTAAAATTGTAAATGTTTCAAGTAAGCAGGTTTATACAGATTTGGAAAGTGAGGATCTTGATGGTGAATTGTATTTTGTCGCTTGCGTGTATTTGTGTTATGCTACACGCATACTTCGACCACAGCGTGTTTGCATCAAGCAGTGTTGCCAGGTGGGAAAAATTCAGTGCATGAGAATAATTTCAAAGAAGCATGAGGTTTGGAGAAAAAGCATGAGATGGCTTAATTTATCAAAAAACACCCCTCGACACAGCTTAATTTTTAATTACTTTTGTAGTACCATTTTTATTTCATTAAAAAGCATTATGTTCTGCTATTTTGTCATAATATTACATTGTAAGTAGGTAGTTACAGGTACTTACTTCAAAGTTATTAACCACGTAACCTTTCTAATTTATTTTATTGTTAGGCCGGGCGACCGTTGAGGCGCAGTTGACGTGACGCAGGGTGACTCACGGGTCGTAAAATATGTTGTTTCCAGAAAATGTAGGTACCCTTACGGAATAGAGTTAAGAATCACATTGAGAGAGCAGTCTACAATAAAGGACATTTCAAGTACTCAAATATTGTAGATACCTATCTCTATCTATCCAATTTTGCCCTCGATTTTGCCTTTATTTCTCGTTAGGTCTTTGTTTTGGTAGATTTCAAAGAGTAATTTTAATAATTTTATTATTTCTTTTTGTGTCTATTAAAAAGCATGAGATTTTGTAATCAAAATATGAAAGCATGAGATTTCTTCGGAATGCATGAGATCTGACAACACTGGCATCAGTTGACCGGACAGTTAGATTTGTAATGGCGAATTAGCGTTGGCGATACGAAACCGATTACCGTAGTAGTGGGGAATGCTAGACCAACGCACGTCGCAGCCCCTCTTAAAGTTCGTACCTTCCCTGGAATGAAGCGGCAATTTCTACTTTCTCTGTAAAGATCTGCAATTTCCGAATCTGTATGTCCAGACACATAACAGAAATTTATAAGGTTATGAATAATTTAGGATACAATTCGGTTGACTATACATTGTAGTTCAGTGCAAAGTTTAACAAAGTCGTCCAAACTAAGTTTAAAACCTGCCAGTACGAAATATTCTTATCCTTATAATTTAATAATGCGAAGAACGTACATTTTTATTATATTATTTGTATGTTACATATTCAATATTACATTCCAGTTTGCTGGATACTTTGGAATGACGGTTAGGATTGAAAATAAAACAATTTCGATGTAAAGTAGAGCGTGATATTCAAGTACCCTTGGCGATGCCAGTTTCTTGTATGAAAATCTGGCGCACATTTTGTAAAATACGATTTGGTTTTTACTACATTCTAATACTCGTAAAAATCGATTTACCATACTTCCGATTCTGCCGTTTATTAAATATTGCTTAATATTGCATTTTCCTTCAATAAGTTTCTTGAATATTTGAATTGAATTTACTTCTCTAAACATTACATCATTTTATGTAAAATTAAAATATTGCCTATATTTTTAACTGTGCCTAGTCTATCGATCTGGCAGCATAAACCCTTCTGCCGTTATTATGAACCATTTTTAATTCATTACTCTTTATATTATTTCCTGAAATGCACTCTCGCTACACAACTCAATTTGTCAGTAGCTGAAGTGTTACATTGAACTTTTGAGTTTTCAATTGATCAGAAAGTAATAATTGTCGTACGTTTTATATGGATATCTACTGATTTTATTAATGATTATTTTTTGTGTCTCCCAGTTCGGCTTCCTGATACTAGAAATGGATAATAAATTTCAATTGCCTTTTTAAAAAAAATTATTGGTGATGAAACTCTCGGAAAGATAGTTATTTTTTTAATTTAATATACAGTATATTCAAATTCCTTTTATATTTTTTCCTAGAATATTAAAAATTTATTTTTTATACAGGGGGATCAAAAATCTCAAATACATTAATTAAACATTTATTTTGAGAACACAGCAGAATAGTTATACACGCACCAACATATTAAAACTAAGATTTCCAAAGCGCAAACGGTAGGAGGTGAATTTCTTAGTAGGGTGACAAATCAAATGTATGGTTATCAAAGACGAAAAGGGGAAAATCTGTAAAGACGACTTGGTGGAATGTTGTTGGTATAGTGCTTAGCGATTTTTGTGTGTAGGTGGTGGAAATACAGGCTGTAGTTGAATCGAACACGCTGAATAATTTCATGTTGAATTTGTATGGGACCGAAAGCTTCACAATCAATGGTAGTCACAGGCACAGTATATACCATTATTTTTTCGTCGCCCCAAACATACAAAATTTAATACAGCATTTAAATCCTGCGAACGAGGTGGTCATGGGAATGATTGATTTAAAAAATCCTGCACTTGCCGAGCTGCCGAGCATAATGTGGAGTTGCTCCATA
The DNA here is from genome assembly GCA_025584915.1 of Monochamus saltuarius. Taxonomy (NCBI): domain Eukaryota; kingdom Metazoa; phylum Arthropoda; class Insecta; order Coleoptera; family Cerambycidae; genus Monochamus; species Monochamus saltuarius. The sequence goes on along the minus strand of CM046726.1, from coordinate 45,484,350 downwards.
TTATAAAAAGACATGTATGTTCGTAATTCAAGAAGAATATCGTCCAGCAGATCTGGAAGATCATTTTTCAAAAAGCTTAGATATTCAACACCTCCCAATCGATTCGGCAGAAAGAATGGTCCCAGAAGATGATTGCAAACAATGCCGGTCCAAACATTCACTGAAAATTTACGTTGATGACAGTAGTATGGGGATTTTCATCACACCACTTATGAAGATGGTACAAATTCGTATAAAACAAGCCTCATTGGTAAATAAAATATTTGAAACGAATGTGTAATTATCTTGGCGACCAAGAATTGTGCGATAAAAACAAAGGCAGGCTGCATAATATTTTTGAAACACACCATATACCATTTGAAAATGGTAAAGGTATAATCAATTTTGCTTAAGCAACATAAGTATTGTTTGTTCTAAAGCGAGCAGATGCCCTTTTTATACTCGCAGCAGGATTACGTTAAACAAAATCTTAAAATTACTTCGTCTAAGTCCTACCTTGGATGGCCACAATCACGATTTCTTGGAGTTAGGGTTCCTGATTCCATCGCTATTGCAGTAATTTCCCTAAACAATATTGCAGAAGTTTGCCTTCTATCAGAAAAACATTGCCGATACTCTCTTTGAGCCGCTAGACTATTTCCATTACATAAACCATAAATGCATATCGGCATATTGAGGGTTAGTAAAAGCATGATGGTTCATGGTTGTAAAAAAGGCAAATGAAATACATAGTTAAGTACCAAGATCACAACTAAGAAAATAAGGAAACGTAAGAATTTAAATGGTAGCACACGAAAGGGACCATCATTACAATGAAACTAAAACCATGAGAGATGCCTACTATGTGAAATGTTTAAAAAATGTTACTGTTCTGAATCATACATTATTTAAAAACGATTTATTTCTGACTAAACTACGCAGAATTCGAAAAAAAGTACAGACATTTTGTGTTTGTGGCAAAAATCCAATTGATTTAAATAATAATATTATTTGCTTGATAATTTACAAGAATAAAAACAATCGAAATATTTCTATTGAGGATAGTTAGAGAACTACCCTAATTTATAAACGATTTTGATGAAACTGATGATAGTTAAAGACCCTTTTGGTATGATTACAACAATTTTCATTCTTTTATCTTAATGAGAAAGAAAGTTATTTTAAAAAATATAATAATAATAATATTTGTTATTTGTTATTTGTTCAACAGTGAAAACACCAATTACAAGACAAAGTATACATTAAATCGGTAAACAAATAAACGTACCGCTACTAATAAATTCATACACAAAAAATATACACATATACAAAAAAGAAACAAGATGAAATGGATATGAAGGTAGCTGAGCGAATCACAGATCACTGGCATTCCTCAAAACAGAATACAAACAATTCAAATTACAACTAAATATATCGTAAGAATTACATATATAATAGTATTGTAATTATTTGACATAAATGCAATATGGACCTTAACCCATATTAGTGATAGTAGCAGGACAATAAAACATAAAAGGAGCAACTAGCTGGTCTTACTGTCAAAAAATTTAATTGATTTAAAATTTTTCGACAGTCAACCGTGTTATGCAAAAAAGCGTGTAAAAATTTTAGGTTATGGAAGTGTCTTCTGAACTGAAAATAATCAACATGAAATCGGGACAACAAAAGTTTGTAGTTGCTTTCAGGTTCAAGGTATCTACTATCTATCTGTCAGAATATCAAACATTCAAATGATAAGCCCCCTTTGGAGGGCCATAACTAAGTAACCAATCGACCAATGTTTATACTTAGGAACTTTTTTACTTTTTTTGGGTTTACCTTCACTGCCTTTGGTTTTGTACCAATTTTTGCAAACATTTTCTATAGATTCCATCTACTAAGTTGTCAATTCTAGTGTTATATTACAGAAATACCTCATTGGAGATTGTAGTGAGTTGAGTTTATATGAAAACTACTTCTGCTATTGTTACATTTACTACATAAAGGTATAGGACAATAACGGTGAAATTAGTTGTAATAGCAATCCATTAAAAGGAGAACTGAGCAGAGCACTACTAGGAAAATAATTACATCGAGTTTTCTAAGCTGAAGCCTTTATCTCAGTGAATTAAGTTTCACTGAAGAACATTCGGATTACGAAAATTCGTTTTGAAAGAAAATTATTTCTAGAATTTCCGCGGAAAACTAATCCTTAGGTTCCTAATTGACTGTGCTATCGTATTTGCAAGGCTTTTAATAAGACCGACGATGCACCGAAGGGCTAAAGTCATTCAAGTACCATCCAGGATTATTCCAGGCATGAGATTTAGCTTTTTCCTTCAAGTTCTTTGCCGAGAGGAAATGTTCACTTTAACAAATTGGGTTGTTACAGCGGCATTATTCATTTATTTATTTTCCTTTGACAACATTTCCTTTTCTCTTTGACGGAGAGCGTTTATAAATATGCCGGCTAATTGTAAGAAAAGAGGGAAATAGGTTCATAAAAAAATAAACTCTTTTGTATTTTTAATAGAATGGCGAATGCGCCAGGATCGCAAAATTTTGACAATAAGCAATTGAGTGAAACTGCTATTTGGAAGGGCACGTGGCACGTTACTTTACAGAATATATAAAATATCCTGTATACAGGGTGTTCTGAAAGTCCGTCAGAAAACTCCGGGAGGCGATTCTATGGATTTAAATAATATAGAAATATGTCATGAACATTTTTTTCGAATTGTCAATTGTTTGCAAGTTACAGGTTGCCAGAATTCCTTTTTTTATTTTCTTTTTAAATAACTTAATTAATTCAAATTCGGTTGTTCTCTCATTTGAAACACCCACTAAGTAGATCAATCTCTATTGGACTATTCAAAGAAAAGTTTTATTATGCGCCGCTAGAGGGCACTTTACCTAAAACTCTGAAATAGTTTTATTCATAACTTCTTTTTATCGCTAGACATCACAGAAATGTAAACGTTAAAAAGAGAAACAATATTAGAATAAATTATGTACTTTTTATTCAAGCCGATAAATGTAACCGGTTAGCAGGACTTCGCTATTAAAGATTTATTAAACATCAAATTTTAATAATTCTTTCTGTAATTAATCAAGTTGCCATGCTTCGAATAAATGTCATTAGTAATTTTGGTGTTACAAATTGCAACGAAAATTGTTTGAAGCAGGTATAAGTTTGATTTCGGGCACTAACAGAGTATAATGAAGTGAACAAAAAAATGCTCAAGAAAGACGGTGCTACAGTTTGATTTCATCTGCGGTTTGTTCTGGTCGGTAGTATACTTCATAGGGTGTTTTGAATTTTCGAAAGAAAAACCAATAACGTTATTACATCCTGTATAAAACCGAAATCAGCTTTTTATAAAAAAAATAGTGAGAACAGTCAAATTCCCAAGGAATTCACCTACAATTCAAATCAAATCAGACCATCAGTTCAGAAATACAGCACCATGGAATTTGTTGCCAATTTATAGTGGTGCGTTAATTTTGTCCAAAAGTTTATATGTATTATCTACTATTATTAATAACAGATTAATAACAGTTCTATTTTAAAATTGAGCTACATATCATGGCTTTGTTGCCCTTGGCCTGTTTGTGCCTCGATTTCTTAAATAAAACGCTCCATTAAAAACGAATAAATGTTATTTTTATCTGTAAAATGAAAGGTAATTTTGGGACGAATTATATCCAGACAGGCAAGATATTTTACGTTTTAAAACATGATCCACTTAAGTTCAATAAATATTAAAATATTGAAATTGGTCTCGGTTAGAATTTTAATACAATATTTTTCTCCCACACGTTTCAATATATTCGGGGCAATATTTTTTCATAAAACCTATAAGAGGCAAATACGCAGACTCAGCAGCTGCGCGTTCCCAAGAAGCCCGACAGCCACGGACGCCGCTGAATTTACATATCACAAACGGTTTCCCTACTTCTTCATATTACAATAATACCATTTACATTCAGACAGTTCCATCTCCCGCAGAAAGAAGACAAATATTTGTATAATGAAGTAGTTTAGCAGCCCTCCTCCTTCTATCCGTGGTAGTTTCCGAGAACGAGTACCCGAGGATTTATCATTGCTTTATTTACTCCAAAAAGTAATTGAAATGAATAGACCGAGACACATTTACGAAATTAGTTCTATAAACTCGCTAAAGGAAAGAATTAACAAAGCGGATTTTGCCGTACAAATTCTAAAAATGTTTCTTCTCGCCCACGTATGGAATAAGTCAGATCTTGTTATATCAGATTAGATATCAGATAGCTGAAGTGGCATGAAAAAATTGCAAAATTAAAATATAAAAGTAGCCATTGTATTATCTTCACTTTTCACTTCCTTACACTTTTTTGTATTCCAAACAGATTAACAACAAAATTTGTTTATTTGATCAAGTGCATTTATACACAATTTCCATCTACAATCAAATCATATATTAAGTCAGTTCTGAAGCATCAACAGTTATACAGGGTGTTAAAAGAAATTGTAAAATATTTAAGGAGGTAATAATGTGAACCAAAATAAGCAGAAAAGTCTCAATAAACATGGGTCCGCAAAGTAACGGTTGCGGAGATATGGAATGTTTTATGTTTTTAGCTCCTTTTTTTATTTTGCCAAAACGTTGTGTATTTTCTTATAATAGTTGGTTGATGTTTAGTGAAATAAACAGTACGTATTTAACAGTTGTTCTCAGTGCACAAGTTTTCTTTCGCTATGGCTGGTTACTCTAACGCAGAATTAACAGACATGCATTTCATGTATGGTCGTGCTAATGGGAACACCATCGAAGCGCGACGTCTTTATGTTGACGCTTATCCAAATCGCCAGATTCCTTCACAACGCATGTTTGGAAGAATTCACCGAAGATTGCGTGATACCGGTTCCTTAAGCAAACAGTGCCATTTATCCGGAAGACCAAGGTCGGTATCCACTCCTAGAGCAGAAGAAGAAATTCTATCTAGCACTGGTAGAGCAGAATCCAGGTACGAATGTGCGGAGAATATCAGCCGAGGTAGGAATTAGTGGTCCTCTTGTTTGGAGAATCCTTCACGAGCAACTGCTTTATCCATACCATGTATAACGAGTACATGCCTTAAATCCAATAAATGATAATCAAGCACGTTTGGTTTTTTTGCCGCTGGTTTCTACGTCATGATGCTGAAGACCCTCGTTTTCTTGCAAACATTCTTTATACTGATGAGGCTGGGTTCACAAGAAATGTAGTGTTTAATTTTCACAATACGCATATTTGGGCCGACGAAAATCCTCATGCTCTAATAGAATCTAGACATCAGGCACGTTTTTCATTAAACATTTGGATGGGTATTATAGGTGACAGGTTTCTAGGTCCTGTTGTTTTACCAAACCGATTAACAGGCGCTGCTTACCTTAACTTTCTGCAGAACACACTGTATGAGTTTTTGGAAGACACTTCTTTGAATCAGAGGCAACAAATGCAGTTCCAGCATCATGGTGCTCCAGCTAATTTTTCCATGGCCGTTAGAGAGCATGTACACCAAACTTTTCCACATAGATGGGTAGGAAGGGCCGGACCTGTTTATGGACTCCAAGATCGCCTGATCTGAACCCTCTAGATTTCTTTGTTTGGGGATATTTAAAGACATTAGTGTATGGTCCTCCTGTAAATAGCCTGGAAGAGCTGCAGCTAGGGATTAATAAAAAGTGTCAAGAAATCCAAACCAAGAAGGGTGTTTTCGAAAGAGTTCGAATATCGTTGAGACGAAGATGTCGTGCCTGCTTGGAAATGGACGGAGGGCACTTTGAACATCTTCTGTAACTTTGCGTTTTGTTTGTTAAAAGCTTCCTTTGTCGGTTTATTCCTAATAAAATAAAATGTTTGAAAAACTAATAGTGGTCCATATCTCCGCAACCGTTACTTTAAGGACCCATGTTTATTAAGACTTTTCTGCTTATTTTCATACTATTATCTCCTGAAATATTTTACACTCGTTTTTTAACACCCTGTATTCGTATCACATATAAAGGGTTCAAGACTTACTGCCGCAAGACTATCCTGCTCGCCTAGAATTTTGCCAATGGATTTTGCAAAAAGTTTAACAAAATGTTGACCCTACCGGTGGCATATTGTTTACCGACGCAGCTAATTTTTCCAGAGATGATATAATGAACTTCCACAATAAACACGTTTGGTCTCATGAAAACCCTAATGCCATAATGGAATCTCGATTTGAACATCAATTTCCTTTAAATGTATTGGTGGGTACTATTAGAAGTTTTCGTGTTGGGTCTTACTTTTTACCAAGAACTAACCAGATATACTTGACGATATTCCTTATGCGTCAAGACAATTAATGTGGTTTATGCATGATGGGACTCCCCCATATTTTAGTTTGACTGCTTGTGAATTTTTAAATAAAAGATTCGATAATAACTTGATTGGACGAGTCACTCAGGAACCAGGTCAACCTTGGCCACCCAGATCGCCCTATATAAACCTTATTGATTATTTTATGTCGAGACACCTCAAGTTTGTTTTCTTTCAGAAGGTGGCCATTTCAATCATTTATTATAGTAAATCATAGTAAAGTAGTTCCACTGTTAATTAATTATTTAATTATTACTTTTAGTAATGTAACGAATATTTTAAAATTTTAAATCAATTTTGTTGTTAATCTGTTTAGAATACAAAAAAGTGTAAATAAACAAAATGTGAAAATAATACAGTGGCGTATATGATGACCTATTTTATTTGTAATATTATACAGGGTGAATATTTTTTTTTCAAATAAGCCGCTGGCAAGTTCTTAAAGCTGGTATTTTTTTGTTTTATACCTACTGTCATACTTTAGTATCGAAATCCAGAAGCGTATTCTAAAAATAAGGCACATCGATTTTCATTAAATTATCTTAAGCGGTTTGATTATTAAAAACTGATTGTATTCATTTTTGACACAATGTAACTGGACAATGGTCCAAAATTTTATAACAAAAAGACCTTATTTTTAGAATACGCTTCTGGATCTGTTATCTCTCCTTTAGAAACACCCTGTATAGAGGCTGTTGGCATCCAAATCTTTTTTGTGGAATACATTTTTTCGTTTCGCCTAACTGTTCCGAAAATACAGGGGGTTTTACTAGAATTGCAATTTTTACATTGTTTATCAAAATATTACAATATCGGTGATCTATGAGAAATATAATTTCTTTTTTGAAACATTTTGTCAGCCTTTAAGTTGAATTGTTATAGTTTTTCCTTTAATAATTACATTCAGTAGGTAATAATTTTATAAATAAATAATACAATTTAGACTATTACATTAAAATTCAGTAGAAAAACACAGTCTCTTGAAGCTTTTCTGTTTTCAAATTAGATGTTGCGAAGAAGAAGTATTTTAATAAACAATATAAAAATTGCATTTCTGAGAAATTTTAGTAAAAAAGAAAAAATATGTACCACAAAAAAGTTTAGAAACAGACTTTCTATAAATAGAAATGCAAGAGTTCTCGCCAACAATAAAGAAATTGAGTGCGTCGCGACGCTGACGTCTGGAACATCACGGTGTTGTCTGCATAGAAAATTGAACCCATTAACAATTCTTAAAACTCTAATCATATGTATTATACAGGGTGATTCATTAATAATGGAATGGAATACCATTACAAATTGGATGATGTTGTTGTTTCCAGATCATTTACATTTTGTAACCTTGGGGTAACATTTGATAGCAAATTATCCTTTACACCTCATATTCAAAATATCACTTGTGATGGATTTAGAAAGTTGGGTTTTGTAATTCGTAATATGAATGATTTTTCATCCACTCATGTTAAAAAACTATTATTTCAGTCTATTGTCAGATCAAAACCCGAATATTGTTCTTTAATTTGGTGTCCTTATTATAACATTCATATAGATCGTATAGAACGTATTCAAAGACGCTTCCTGAAGTTTTTATGTTACAAGGAGGACGGGGTTTATCCAGTTGTTGGATATCCTTACGAGAGTTTACGGCGCAGATTTGGTATCAGTAGTCTGGCTGCCCGCTGTGCAATGGCTCTGCAAATATTTTTTTATAAACTATTGCATAACTTAGTTGACTGCACTCATAACTTGATTAACTTCAGGATACCGAGACATGGCTCTAGGCTTAATATGTTGTTTTACACATCAACGCCGAGAATGAATACAACTAAATATTCACCTATTCACCGGAGTTGTGAAAATTATAATAGATTGCAAGGTGGCTTCGATATTTTCAACTGTACTATGGCCTCAATAAAATCTCAAAATTTTGATAGTTTTATTAATTTACTATAACATATTTACGTTGGTACATTTAAGTGTTAGTTTAATTTTTACTGCTTTTTTCACTGTATCTGATAATGTATGTATTTTGTGTACTGTATTTTGTTCTGTTTTCTGTTTTTGCCAAATTGTATTTTTCCTACCCTGTAATTGGTGGTGTACTGTAGGGTAGTGTATTTGTTAAATAAATAAATAAATAAATTGTATATACGTTAACTGGATAATTCTGGGCTGAAAATACGAAGAATTGACACATAACGCTTAGATAAAAAATGGCTCTTTACGGAGTTACAAGGTGTTTTATTTGAAAAATTTTAAATGATCCATTACTTTAACCCTGTTTGATATATCCATCCCTATCGTACTTGTCATAAAGTTTAAGTACTTTAGAATATATTAAAAAGTGCTACAAAATCGTTCATGGCTATTACCAGAGGCGTACGAGGGTGCGTAAAACTAATGCAATCCAGAATATCCAGACCTTCAGACAGAAAACATCGATTTGAATAATAATATTACAAATAAATTACACAATAAGATCAAAATGAACTGAACTTTAAAAATCTCAATCGCGTGCTAGTATAACTGTAGGAACTCATATTTGCTGTCAGCTTACTTTATTTAGGATATCTAAATGTTTAATATTAGTATACTGCCTTTCTTAATATCGGACTATTTATTTTTTTTAAAGAAAAATTAACGTGTGAAAAATGTCTAATAACTCCTTATTATTTCTATTTATTCTAACAGTGCAGTTACAGAAACAGCAAAAACTGTTGTATTATAAGCAAGCTAAAATTAATACTCCAACTTCCATAATTCCGCCTGTTAAGTGTTAATCCAAAATGGATTACGAAAGGCGATAATTCCGCTTTGCCAAAATTAATAACAAAAGTTTTACACAAACTTGAAACCGCTTCAGGAGGAAATTGTAATATCCAGACCTCCAAGTTTATTATACGGTTACCATTTCAGACTTACGATTATTGCGAAAGCCGCCAATTTCGGCAATGTGCCGTAATTTGGTGCGCGGCCAAGTGCGTCATATTTCTAACTTTTTAAGTTCGGACCGTTTGATGCAGCGTCGCGAACTCCATGAAAAATATTTAATGAACTGTGCGATAAGCTCCCTTTCACTCCTATGATAAATTAGTGACCTTTGAGAATAAGGCAATTGATATGATATATATTTAGCTGTAATATTACTAGAGTTTGTTTAGAAATGAAATATTAATAAAGTTTGTTGTACTCTATAATAAATAAAGTGCGAATAAAACGTTCAGAAGGTTTTGCTATTGACATAGCACTCAAGCAGGGAGACTTACTCTCAACGCTTTTTAATTTAGTATTAGAAAAGATTGTAAAAGATAGTCAGGATACATATTGTTTTGAAGGTCACCAAATAGTAAGCTCTACAGATGATATGACCGTAACTACAAAAGATAATATATATATATATATATGTATACAATTTGAGTATAACGGGAAAATTTGTGAAGGAAACAAGTAACGTGGAACTGCAGGTAAATCTAGAGAAAAGTAAGTTTTTGAGAATGGAAAAGCAAAGAGATATAAATTTCGAATTGAGGATATAATATACAGGGTTAACTATAACTAAGTACAAATATTTCAAGAGGGGATAGAGAAAATTAAGAATAAACGGAATCACTCTTCAAAAAAATTCCATACTTATTTATAAAGCGAAAAAAATTTTTCACGCATTTAAAGAATCAGAGTAGGTAAGGTAGGCAACTAGCAACACGACCGCAAAATTTCCAGTCAAGTCATAATTTAATTCCTGTGTTTACCATGTATCTACGTTGTAGATTTGCGTTCTTCTTCAGTTTTTAGTGCCTTTTTTAATTTTTAAACTATTTATAGTTATTAAATAAAGAGAGTTGTGTTGGGCGCAGATACTTTCCCACAATATGGTTCGCCGGTTTGGTTTTCTAGGTTATGGCACAAGACTGCCGCGGGTACATTTTAATGTTTTCTTCTTTCGTTCGATATAATAAATAGATATTTTATCTAGCTGTACCTACAGGAAATGTGTTTTTTCGATAGCGAGTGGTTATAATGAATGCAAATGTTGTAGTTTTACCAGTTTGTAAAGAAATAATGATAAACGAATGAGAAATACTGGAGCTAACGGATTAATTGCTATCGATATATCTATCAGGTATTATTACTAATAAGAATGTTAATTTTGTCGTTTCTGCATTTAGAAATGCTTCAAAAAACCGACCGCATGGTAGTAGATATTGTTGACAGATGTAAGTTTTATCTATGGATCTAAGCCATCTCAGTCGTACGTATCATAGGCGCCGACTTTCCGTAGGAAAAGAGGGTTTTGCCCCATTTTTTAAATATCGAGCTAAAATTCTGGAATAATTTTTTTATTGTCTTTTAGGTCTTCCTGAGCACGTGGTTAAAATTGTTGTACTTACCCATAGTTAACCCTGTATAGAGATGAAGTTCAAAGAAGTTGGGTACACATTCGCAGAAGAATAAATAAAAACAAATAAAAGTTAGGCAGCAATCAACCACTTAGTGAATTCAAAATTTTGGTCATGGAGTAAAATTTGGAATTTACAAAATAATCTTACGACGCGATATGGTAGTCAAAACTGAACTCTCAATAAGAAGTCGAGAAAAATCCTGTTGAGAACGGGAAATATATGGTAATAAAATTTAAAATTTGATGGCACAGCAAATTACCCAATCCAGGCACTATCTCAGAATGAAGATTTTGTCAGTTACAACTTCTATGTTTAACAGGACAGTACTGTAGTGTCTGGTCAGTTACGTATAGCAACTCGCAGTTGATGGGTATTGTTTTAATTGATGGTGAAGTGAAAATTATTTAACAGAACGATTTACAATGGTGTGCAGTGAGTGCAAACGTAGGCGTGACGCGGGAAATTTGAGACCAAATCGAGGAAGACATAGAGGTGCAGGGCGTCGACGGCGTATTGCAGTGTGGCGTATCATACACGAGGCTCAATTATATCCATACCATGTATAGCGTGTCGAAGCATTAATACCACGGGATTGGACGAGGACGATCGGTGCCGTGACCGCCACGATCTCTTGACTTTAAATCATTTGGACTTATTTTTTGTGGGATATTTAAAAAATGAAGTATATTGCACCGAAGTGGACACTATTGATGATTTACGCAAACGTAGAATAGCTGCTGTCAATAACTCATAAGTTCAAAATGGACAAGAAGCAGAAACATTTATGTAAGTTTGTAGAAACTGGGTAAAATGGGTACGGTATGTCAAACTATTTCACTAAGTAAAACCACAAATTAATTCTATTAATTATTAATAACAATAGCGGCAATTGCATTTGAATTTTTTGCATTAAAATAGGTGTAAAAAGTAATTGATTTTTTTAGTTGGGAATTTCTTTCAATTTTTTGTCCGGTCGGTGATTATACGCTTTATCAGGTTTTATAGTCGACCAGTTTCCAGTGTTATTAAATCATTTTTGAACTGCCCTTTTTGATTTTATATTAACAAAATTTTATTGGTATGAATTCCCTGTATATTGAAAAACATTTTTTTAAGATAATTTCTGATTCACCCTGTATAATAAATGGTGTAGTGCAATTTCAAAGATTGGAAAAGTTATTTATTGCTATTATGGGCGCACTTGGACTGTCAAAACTATCAATATTTTGTTTACTATTTGACTGCGCATGCGTAACACATGACGTCAGAGAGAGAGGCCATCAAGCTGCATTGTTAATAAAGATAAATTTAAATATTTTCACTACTGACCAATAACATGAGTATTTTGTGAAATCAAAGATAATGACTGTATTGTAGTCCGTAAGTAAAAACATTTTCCATGAAACGAATATAGGTATTTATTTAAGTATTTAAAGTTGTGGTATGACGTTACATTATTGATTCCGTTCGAGATATACAAGTCAATTAAACCATTAAAAATAACAAAATTCGTTCTCACTTTCTATTTCCGCCTTGTCTTCTTCTTGGTATTGATTTTTATCCCACGAACCGCAAGTACGAGCCAGACTGAAAACATAGCGCGCTCTGCCGTTCCACGGCCTGTTATTTGTAAGGCTGTGTTTTGGCAGGATCGACTGTAATGGGGGCGTGCACCATCTTAAGAAGTAATCCCGTGGAAAAAGACACATTTTTCATAATTTCTGCTTTTTACCGGTAACAGCTGAACGGAGATATGGCTTATAGGTAAACCTCTTTTGAGATCATTTCCTTTCAAATCCTATTTGCCTCGAATTTTCCGCAATACACTTTTCTAAGAGGATATCGCATTATATTTTTTCACTTTAATGACGTATAGGGGTATTTTAAGCTCATTTCGCTCCGGCATTATACAAAAAATTAATTGTTTCAGATAACTTTCAGCGAGAGGGTTTTCCTAACTTTTTATTTTCAGGAAGGGTTCTCGTATTTTAGAATTTTCTGCGGATATAATAGTGAAATAAAGATTTTGAAAATATGAGAACAATATTTATGAAGTAAGCTCGTCCCACCAGAATCATTTAATAGGCGTAAAATATAGTAAAAACATATATTTTTAATATAAAAATATTTGTTATTCTTGAACCATATGTATATATATTAAGGTTTTGGATTTTTGGGAACAAGGTTCGTTTTTTTATACCACAAAAATTAAAATCTTCAATTACTAAGAATAACGTTACGTTTCGTTCCTGATAAAAAAAATTGTAGGGTTCTCAGTTCCTAATCAATAAAAATTATTGTAAATATTGCTGAATAACCTTTTATAAATTTAAACTTGTCACTAAAGTATCGACTTTACTTTTGTTGCTAAGATGCCATTTATTTTTCTCAGTAAAGAAAATGTCATTCTTAGAGACTCCTAACAGTCAAAAATTGTCGTAGTTTTGTGACGGTTGGAGAAAAATATTTTTTATTCAGTGTACAAATAAGAGCTGTCCGGTTTTTAGGCAAATGGGTTTGGGCCTTTTTTATACAATGTTTTTTAAAGAAGAGTTTTTAATAATTCGTAATACCACTATGGGTATTCTCGCAACATCATTCTTGTCATCCAACTAAGTAGCTAAATTTAATAGTTATTTTTGGGACACCCTGTATAATTACAATGAATGGAACAAATTTGAACATTTCTATTCTAAATAAGAAGTTAGCGGTCCCCAAATTTCAATTTTCATGCGTATTATTCGTCGAGATCACTTTGGATTCATATGTGGGAAACAGGTGGTTACAGATTGCGATATATAACATTCATAAAGTATATATAAAAGTTTGAGAACAGATGTATATATTGTAAGGCGTTCGCCAAGAGAAAAATATCAATCAGTTTCGAACAAGGTGTTCGCAGCGTTGACACAGCTAACAGCCGCTTGTTCGAAAACGAAAGGGGGATCCAATAGTGCAAATATTTTGATATGTATGTAAAGGCACGAGTTCTTTAATAGGAAAAGTTGGGAGGATTGGACTATCTGTATTCCGGTGGGAGAGGAACCAAGGATTAGGGTAATCAGAAAAGTCGCCATTTTTGTTCCACTTCAGCGCTCGCAAATATAATTTTTGGGCAATCTATATGCTTATAGAAAAAGTTTGGGACGCTGTCTGGTTACTAAGATATTATTCTCCAATGTACTACACTTTTATGGGGTGTTACATTCTCCTTCTTCTCGTTTTTCCTTCTGGAATCTGTTATTCAATCGGAACTGTTGACTTTATAACTTAGTAATATCTTTCTATCAAATGTAAGTACACCAGTTTTGACGAAATACTGCTATATTGTATATTTTAAGTCCATGTTAGAAATTAAAGGGAATATTCCTTCATCTACGATTTATAGTATATGAAAGACATCTTTAAGCTACAGAAAAACATTAAATTGTAATAAAAAGAAAACAAAGTTACATTAATTAAAAACCATAGTGATTTTTACTGTCCACCCGCATATTCAAAGAAAACTGATGTTGAAATCAGAGTTCCATTATGATATGAGGGTTTTCATCTGATCAAATCATTAACAAACTATAGAACGCAATTTCTAATATTGTTACTATTAGTTATGAGTTAACTATATCTTAATCAGAAAAAAACTAGAAAGTATGTTTATAGTGGTGAACGTCGGCAGTTGGCAATACCTTTTATTTTTCAAATTTGTGATATTTGGTTAACATCCTATTTTTGATTCAGAGAGCTGATTATGAATACAAAAAAGTAATCAACCCATAATTCACACTCACCGAGTCTTAATAATGATAACCTACTTGAATCCTGAATATTTATACTCAAGTATTCATATTATATGAATACAAAGATGAATATTTACAATGTGTAGATTGATATTAAATTGTAATTAAATATATTTAAAAGTATAAATCTGGGACTAGAGAATGCAAGAGACAGTACCAGTTGCGGCTAGTACAGGAAGGCTCTATGGTGCTGTATCCCTGCAAATATTCATAATAAAGGTTAAATGCGGCTATTTTAACTTATACATTTCGTGTACAAAAAAACCAATTATGGTTACCGTTGGACATCAGTGACAGACACAGTGCGGGTAACGCATATTTACTATGCTGTTTGAGCTCTGTTTAGTCCTCCCGTATCCGTATTCAAAGTGTGTATATAAAATAAATCCTAGTATTTTTTTTATCTTATTCAACCTATTGGTTTGTTTACTGTGGTGTAAGATTTTGTAACATACATATCGTTTTGTCTGTCTTTTAAGACTGTAAAGGTTTAAGTTAGATAACTATGAAACGGAGTGAAATAAAAAAACTGATATTTAGTAATTTCGGTTAAATATAATGCAAGACCAACCACATTTTTCAAGATCCATGAATAATCCAGTAATCATGAATACTCAGTATTGTATTGAATAGTACTCATTAATACAATTCATTCGAGTATTACCTAGCTCTCATGATTTGTTCTTATATCTGCTTCATTTTCTGTTTCATAAACAGTGGATTCGAGTAGGCCCATAAATAGAAATTAAGTAGATTTAAGTCAGGAGGTCGAGCAGGCCAAAAGCAAGGTGTATTTCGCCCTATTCATCATATCGGTTGAAACAATTGCCATTCACTTACTGACAACTCTCTGAAATGAGCTGATGCTCCGTCGTGCATGAAAAACATTTTCTGTCTAACTGTAATTGAAACATCTTATACGTTGTACGTCATTCATTTGATTTTGTAAGAATTCTCTATAAGTTTTGGTATCAATGACAGAAAAGGAGAACTAATAAAAATAAATGCTTAGACATTTACTGAAAATTGAAATATTGGTCCTTACTTTGCATGAAGGTGATTATTATGATAATTTAAAATAGAATATCTGGATCATCTGTAAGCAATACCTACACATCCAATATAATACCTACCTAGCTAGAGAAGTAAGAATTTTGTAATATATACTCATTGTTTGTCATAGGGATATAGTAAACAATCATTTAAAATTTTCCAGATTGCTCTATGATTCACTTGAAGATCACGTTCAATGTTTCTTGTGCTAGTCTGGGGATTATTTTTAATCTTTACTAATATATACTCTTCCAATTCCTGGCAATCTGATGGTAATGGGATGAGATTCTATTGTCAGTTTTACATGGTTTGTGACTACTGTATGCAGATATCAGACAATATAACATCTATCTACTAAATCTGCAGTGGAATTGAAACTTGCAGTTAATTTAAACCTTGCTTAAAATTTAGTTTCAATTTTAGCAATTTAAAAAAGCATCAAGATGGTGGTGTAAATGTACCGAAATTATTTTTCTTCTAAAATATGGGCTTCATGTTAATTCAAAACCAATTAAAACGAATTATGTTCCTTAGTTAACTTCATAGAAGTTACATTACCGCGATGACAAATTTCTGCTTGACTTAACAGGGATTTTAAGCTTTTCTGCTAATGCTTTAATGCGAAAGTAGGGAAGTTGGGATTAAAAGAACTTCTCTAATTTAAGTTTTTACGTTTCTTTATTTGTATTTCGCTAATACTTTGGAAACAATTTAATTTGTGGGATATTTTTAATTGCAACCTGGAAACTCGATACTATTTTTCATTAACAGAACATTAAGAATGTTTTTAGAAGTACGCTGTATTAATTTCTCCAATAATGGATTAAATACGTGTGGTATGAGTGACTAATAGTTGTAATTCTGGTAATAAGTATTGAATTTCGGCTCAAATAGTTACTACCTTTTGTTACACTTTCCTGCTGACCTGAATCTATTCAGTATATTTTAGTTTAAAGATAAATATTTAAGTTAAATTTACTATAGTGATAAACTCATTCAAATAATGCATTAATGAGTGCTAAATGGCCCCATTACAGCCACCCTATACAGGGCGTCTATTAAATAAAGTATCCAAAAATAAAGGTCATCATATGCGCCATTGTATTATATTTAGTTTCTATATACTTTTCTGTATTCTAAACCGATTAACAACAAAATTGATTTATTTGATCAACTCTATTTTTACGATACTTAAAATAACAACAAAATAATTAGTTAATAATACATACTTCAGATCTTCTTGAACTTGTATCTCGAACTCATGTAAAAATTCCAGGAGGAGCTCTTTTTACATCACAACCTGCTGCATTTGTTGACGTAAGAACGAAGGGTTCTGATTCAATGTGAACGAATGCCTTGAGATGTCCCAAATAAAAAAATCAATAGGATTCATATCGGCTGATGTGAGTGGCCAAGGTTGACCTGGTTCTTGAATGCCTCGTCCATACACATTATTATCAAATATTTCATTTAAAAATTCACGAGAAGTCAAACTTGGTAAAAAGTAAAACCCAACACGAAAATTTCTAATAATATCCACCCATACATTCAAAGAAACTTAATGTTCAAAATCAAGATTCCATTATGGCATAAGATTTGGTCGTCAGACCAAACGTGTTTATTGTGGTAGTTCATTATAGCATTTTTGGAAAAATCAGCAGTCGGTAAACAATATGCCAGCGGTAAAGTCAACATTTTGTTCAAATTTTTGCAAAATTCAATGGCCAAATATTAAACGAGCAGGATTGTCTTGCGGCAGTAAGACTTGAACCCTTTGCATGTGATACGGGTATAACTGTTAATTCTTCAGAACGCACCAACCACATTAAGATTTACAGCGATCTTTCTAGTAGAAAAGAATAGCTTCTTAAAATTCAGGTGTTCTTCCAGGAACTGGATCCTTCTGAAATGAACCTGACTCCGAAAGACGTTGAAAAACATTTCTGAACATTCTTGGATTTGGAGTTATGATTTGGAAATCGTTCCATATAAATTCGCCTAGCCTTAGTATCATTTCCATCTGCAAGGCCATATATGTAAACCATATTGGCCATTTCTGTTTATAACTGGCTTAATGGTAGTTTATTCTAAAGTCTAAATGTTGTTATGTAGGATATCACATACACAAAGATTTTTTTACATATTTCGGTCTGAAATTACTTTAAACTTAATCGATCGTTCAGTGGTCGCGCGGTTTAAGGCGCCAGTACTTGAATCGAGGTGAAAAGACCGCTGTGGATTCGACCCCCGCAGCCGATAGAACGTATATAAGCTATATTCCTGGAGAGGATGGACACTCTCTCTGCGGGTATGGTAGGGTGGAAGAATGATGGCTTGGGTCAATGTAAGAGATTGACACCAGTTGACATTTGAAGTAGTGTATGAGCAAATAATATATAAATATTACTTACCTTCAAAATTGACTCTCCTCCCCTTTCTCATCGTTGTTTTCTTTCATCATACTTGCTTATTATTTTTATTATTTTCTTTGTAATATTAATAATTAGTTATGTTAAACTGTATTTTGTTGAGATGAAGTACATAAAACAAGCTATGCTTAGATGGTTCATCTCAACACGATAAGTATTGATAGCCCTCAAATTATATTTATTTCATTTATTAACGTTGGATTTATTGTTAATATTATTATTATTATTATTATTATTATTATTATTATTATTATTATTATTATTATTATTATTATTATTATTATTATTATTATTATTATTATTATTATTATTATTATTATTATTATTATTATTATTATTATTATTATTATTATTATTATTATTATTATTATAAATAAGTACAATACGCGTAACAATTATGTAAATTTGTAAATTTGTTGTTGAATTGAATATATATCTATTTCAGCATTTGATCAAATAAATTTTTTTGTTAATCGGTTTGGATACAAAAAAGTGTAAATAAACAAATAGTAAAAATAAGACAAAGACAATACGGTTTAGAAATTAAAAACCGATTTTTGTTTTAATTTTTGACAGGCAATAACTGGATAATGGGTGTCCAAGGGATCCACATTTATATAATAAATAACCCTTATTTTAGCCACAGAATACATCCCTGGACTTTTGGCCTCTACTTAGGAAACGCCCTGTATATCTACAATTTCATTCTTCTCTGTGTTCTGTTATACGGTTCTAATCTTTGAATATTTTTTTTATAGTAAAATAGCTAACATTGTTTTCAAAATTCGGTAACTTGATATCTAAAACGTATATTTACTTACATACATAAACGTATTTCCATCCAAATGGGATATACGGAGGAAGTACGACGGGTCCAAAGTCGATGCGTGCACTTTTTAGGAAGGGCGATTTATCAATTGAATTTAGCAGGCAAAAAACACACCGACGGAGGATGAACCTCGCTGACTAAGATATTCGGAAGAAAAATGAGGGACCAGCATAGCGTCGACTTGAACACTATGTAGGTAAACATCAAAGGGAAGTGAAATATAAAGAGAATAATAAATTTGAAAACGTACTGGGAAGAGACAAGATAGAGGCGAAACAAACCATCATGGAATAACAATCAGTTTGCGAGAATCCCCAAATTGCCCACTGACGTAATAAAAATGACGGAAGACAAAATGTGTCGGACACAGGAATAAGGTTTGTCTGTATTATTAGATCAAGAGCCCGGATTTTTTCGACTTTTCCCTAAACTTAGGAACGAGAAAAGTTCCGAACAACTTTCTTAAAAACTATCCAAGTATTTTACAGTGCAATACAAATCTATGAGAGACGTCCAAAGAAAACAGCAAAAACTTCTTATTAAATTCGGGATCGTTCTTTATGATGAATGCTCTACATTTTAGAACTTCATGTAAGCTTCGAACTACTTTATGTATAACCGATATTGCATCTGATATCGCTATATATCAAGGCAGTAATACGTTTCTATCAATTGTAGGCAAGTCTACAATAGTTCTGCTTTGTTCAGGTAACTTTGCAGTTTTATCGTATCACGAAATCTAAGTTAAATGGAATAAATCTTTTGTAAGACTACAATATACGGCAACTAATTAATTTGAGACTTTTAATTTATTATTTTCAATTCAAAAAATTATAAATTTTTTTTTTATTATGATTAGCAATATTCTTTTTTTTTCGGTCGAGGAAGACAAAATAAATAATTTACCATGATTTTTTACATGTTACTTTAAAATCTCTATAAATATGTAATTAACATAAACATTTATGGAAAACGTAATGACAATGCGTAGTCACAGAGCAACGGCCTCTTTAAGAAAACGTGATATTTTGTCTTTTTCCCTTAATTTTCTCTCTATCCACGAATTTCGTTTAGATTCTTGATTCTTTATTTTAACATTTTTCTTTTGTATCTTTGTTTCAATTTAATTTTGTTCTTAATATAGCATTATAGTCACTCTGTATCTATCTATCTATATCACTCTGCTCGTTGACATTTTTTAAATTATGGCAAAAATAAACTAAAATGCTAAAAAAATAGCGGGAAAAATTATTTTAATTATGATTTAATAGTCAAGCATAAGGACATAGGGACGTGACGTACATATGTGAGACCCATGACCCATTTTCAAGTATTAATTAAATTACATGCACTTCTACGAAACTTGAAGCATCAAAATATTTTAATTCTTTAATCCGCAATTTAACAACCGGAAAGTTATATAGATAGCTCATATCTTCTATGATGTATCAATATCAGACACCAGCGCTAAGCTCGAATATGGTAAGGGTATCACAATTCCGAACATTGTGTGTAGTTTGCCTTAAACTTCAAAATATGAACATTTTATGATATCGCTTCTGACTAATTCTTATGTAACATTATACACATTTGAAATAAAACAACACTACTTTAGTATGCATTTTCTAAAAACCGTTCGACGACTAAAACCATATTTTCTCATAGCTCTCAAATTCGATTCAGAAAATTGATTGGTTTAACTTATTACAACCTACTGGTTCTGAGCTCATTTTCCTTTGCTGCCATTATGTAACTTACAAGTAAGATTTACTACAAAATATTGAACAAAGTTGTAGCGTTATGTTAAACTAGCAGTTAAGTTGTGACTACTACATATTGTCTGTTCAAAGTTCCTTCTGACAACACTTAGTAACATTCTTCCTGTCGTTCATGCTGAATGCAGTACGTCCGACTTTTACACTGAACATACTCCTTCTACTCGTCTTCAACTTATATATAAAGCTGTTTACAGGCCTTTTAGGCCCAGAGCTGTGTTATTCTCCTCCACTCCATTCTGTCCTTCGCCTTTCTTTTCCAATCCGTTACATTTTTCTCCCTTAGATCTATTGCCACTGCCTCTCTCCATCGCTTCCTCGGTCTACCTCTTTTTTCTTGTAGTTAGGTTTACTCCCTACTATTTTCTTAACTGCCCTTTCATCCTCCATACGTTCTAGATGCCCTAGCCACTGCACTCTCCTGGCTTTTACAACTTCGTCTATTGTTGGTGCCTGGTACATTCCATATATTTCCTCATTATTTCTCCTTACATAGCCTTCCTCTGTCCTCTTACCACCTAGAATTCTTCTTAAGATCTTCCTTTCCCACCTTAAAAGGTTTTCTCTTGACTTCTTATTGAGAACCCAGGTTTCACTACCATACAGCGCTGTCGGTCTCAAAATTGTTTTATACATTCTAAATTTTACTCGTCTGGACAAATTTTTGATTTCAATAAGTGGTTGACTGCTGCCGAACTTCTGTTTGCTTTTATTATTCTCCTATTTATTTCTTGTTCCTCATCACAGTTAGCTGTTATTAGCGCCCCAAATACACATATTCTTGAACTTCTTCAAACTCCATCTCTCCATGCTCTGTTCTCAATTTAAAATTTGTACTTTTTTGTTCTCTATTCTCAGCAGCTTACTTTTCTCTTGATTTATCTGCAATCCCACTTTACTTGCTTCCTCCACAAGTTTTCTCGTTACTTCTTCTAATTCCCTACTATCTCTAGCAATAATGGCCACATCATCTGCATAACTCACTATTTGGTGACTTTTAAACAATATGTGTCCTTCTCTGTTCAACTCACTATCTCTTATGACCTTTTCTAGTACTAAATTAAAAGAAGTGTTGAGAGTGGGTCTCCTTGTCTCAGTCCTGTATCAATAGTAAAGCCTTCCGAACATTCACCTTTTATTCGTACTTTGGCTTTAGTATTTTCTAAGGTCATTTTCAATAGCCTAATCAGTTTAGTTGGTATCCCAAATTGTTCCAGAATGTTGCTTAGTTTATTTCTTTTGATCGAATCATATGCTTTCCTGAAGTCCACAAATAAAACCATTGCTTTGATCCCATACTCATAGCATGTAGTCAGCATTTCCTTCACCATGAAGATTTGGTCCGTTGTTGACCTTCCCTTTCTAAAACCTGCTTGATACTCCCTATTTGCCGTTCTGCTATAGGTTCTATTCTCTGCTTTATTAACGTTGCCATAATTTTATACCCTATATCTAACAATGATATACCCCTGTAGTTTCTGCAGTCCGTTGCATCTCCCTTTTTAAGATTGGTATAATCATAGCATCTCTCCAATCTTCAGGCATACATTCTCTTCTCCAGATCATTCGTATCATTTCGTATATTCTTTGTCTTAAATCCTCTCCTGCGTACTTAATGTTCTCTGCTGTTATTCCGTTTTTCCCTGGACTTTTGTTATTCTTTAAAGCTTCTATAATTATATCTATTTCCTTTTTTGTAGGTTCTTCTACTTCCCCTTCCTCTTCTCTTCCCGGTATCATCTCCTCGTGCACCTCTTCTTCCCTTACATTCTCTTCATTCAACATATCTGCAAAGTATTGCCTCCATCTTTCTCTCACTTCTGTTTCCTCTCCAATTAGATTGCCATTTTCATCTCTCACATATATTACTTCCTTCTTTATCTTTTTTCCCCTTTTTATCTCTCTGTAGAAGTTACGTATTTCTTTCCTCTTGTAATGTTGCTCTATTTCCTCTATTTTCTTAACCTGCTCTGCTCTCTTCTTTTGTCTAAACACTTTCTTTGCCTTTTGTCTTTGTTCCCTGTATTTTTCCTTATCTTCCTCTTGTAGTGACTGAAGTGCTTTAATTCTTAGCTTATTTCTCTTCTCCACCTCTCTTATACACTCCTCATCCCACCATCTTTTCCTCCCTGCACACTCTTTTTTTGGTATTACTTTCTCACTTGCTGTTTGTATGACATTTTCGATCTTTATCCACTCTTCATTTATATTTGCTTCCAATATCCGTATGTTTTCTTGCAAACCTTTCCTTACCTCTTCTTCATACTTCTTTTGGGTTCTCTCATTTTGTAATGTCGCCATATCTAGTTGTCTTTTTTCCTTTGTAATCCTTTTCTTTTAATAGGTTTTTATCTTCAAATCTATCCTTACTAGATAGTGATCCAAGTCTATATCTGCCCCTCTGCATGACCTAACATTTTTTATTAAGCTTCTGTGATTCTCATCTATGCAAACATGATCAATTTGATTCGAATATGCTCCATCCGGAGAGGTCCAGGTCCCCTTATGTATGTCTTTTCTCTTAAAGAATGTGCTCATTATTTTCATTTTTGTTCTTCTGCAAATTCAATCAATCTACGCCCATTGTCATTGCTCTCTAGGTGTTTACTTTCTGTCCCTACTATACTTTCATACATCCTTTCTCTCCCTATTTTTGCGTTTGCATCCCCTACCACCATTCTTACTGTGTTTTTATTCAGCTTTCCGTAATTTTCTTCTAGCTTCTCATAAAACTCATCTTTTTCTTCTTCTGTTTTTTCTTCTGTTGGCGCATATATATTTAATATCTCTATGTTTATTTCTTCTCTGATTTTAATCATACATAACCTATCTGAAATTGCTTCAAATTTAGAAATTTTATTCCTCAAATTTTTATTTACTAAAAATGCTGTTCCGTATCGCCTTGTTTCGCCTCCGCTCGTAAAGAATAAATAATTTTCTAATTCCCATGTGTCCGTCTCCTTTATATGCGTCTCCTGTATCGCTACTATGTCCATTTTGAATCTATTTGCCTCTCTTTCTAGGATTTTTAATGATCCTTCCTCATTTAACCCTCTTACATTCCATGTTCCCATTCTCATTCCTCTTTCTTGATTTGTGTCTTCTTGCTTTCCGTCTTTTTCTGTCTTCCCCCTCTCCGTCCTTCTAGCTTCGTTCTGTATTTTTTGCTTTCTGTTCCTGGTTCTATTTATGTCGTTTCCTTTTCTCATAACCGTGTCCATTGCCAGCGATCTTTCTTTTATGCTGAGTGATATATCTAGTTTTTGCTTCCTTTTTCTAGCCTGCTTGCATCATTATTCCACTTCCAAACCTCATTATCAATTACGAGTTTTTGATATCCTACTTTTGCTACCTTTCCTTCCATCCTCACTTCTTTGGCTTTTATTCTTAGTTTCCTTTGAATTTCCCTTTCTTTTGCTCATATCATCGTTAATATAGACTTTGGCAGCTCCTATCTCCTTTAATTTACTTTTATTTTTCATTATCTTTATCTTGTCCTCGATGTTTTTTAATTCTACTAAAAATACATTAACTCCTATTTTCGTTACCCCTTCTGTACCAATCTCCATATGCATTGACTTTCTTATAAACTCTTCTATCTGTCCTTTTAGCTCATTTTGATCTAAATTTTCTCTAATTTGTAGGCCTTGCACCACTATATTTTTCTTCCTTTTCTCTTTATCTATACTCTCTACTCTTTCTTCTACCTCTCTCATCTTATCCCTAAGCGCCTTATTTTCCTGCCTCATGTCCTCAATCTCTCCTCTGAGTTGTCTTATCTCCTCTCTATATTCTTTCTCTTCTCTTCTCACCTCTTTTACTTCCTGTGTTAAGCATTCCAGCATTCGCAGCACCTTTTCCATGTTGTACTCCATATCCCCTTTCTTTACTGACGAACGTGCTAGTTTTTGCTGCAACTGAATACCTCCGCTACTTCTTCCATACTTCTCTTTTTCTTTCCCTCATCTGTTCCACTGGCATCACTTTCGGTTTCTATTTCAATTTCTTCCTTTCTTCGCTCGGGTGTCCTTGTTACCCTTTTACTGACCACCGGTTTTTCAGTTTTTCTTAACATTTCCGACACTACTGGTTGCCTATCTCACTTGACACCAGTTCGCTAAACTACCCCAGTTATTTCCTTCTGCAATACGTCTTTGCACTACTGGTTGCCTACCTAACGCGCGTGACAGAGCTGTCCTCGTCGACCGATCGGAGACTCTCTGTCAATCTTTGTAAGCAACACTGAACCTTATTGATGACCTACTTTCACTAACCTCCGAAAAATTTCTGTCTTTCTTTTACTTTTACTCTGTTATTTCCAATTTTTCTTATTCGACTGCTTGCCCCTTTCCTGCACCACCAAAACTCACACTATTTGTATCCCAAAAATAACTCGGCACGGTTCAAATTGGACTTTAATGCCGGAGCACTTTTGCGACACGTACATACACTAACGCGTTCGAGATGTAAAATTTACTTCTTAGTAAATTTAAGAGGTTATACGCACTTTATAATTGCTGTACGTGGTACTGCTAAATAGTTCTACAAGTAGCTATAACGTTGTTTGGACTAACAAATATTACTTACAAGTTCCACGACTGTAAACAAACAATTAAGGTTTTGTGAACGTCCCAGCAACTATCGAAACTACTTAGAAATAATTACAATTTTGAAGTCATATTTTAGTCGCCGCTACGATGATTTGCCACGTTTAAGTTCTGAGAACTTAAAGGTCATCCCGATGGTAACTGAGGCGTCTCCAAAATCAGGGAAGCTACTTAGAACTCATATAACTGTAAAATTACCAGACATATTTGAAAATACGTAACAATAACTGTAACTTTGTTGTATGAAGTTCTACAACAAAGCAACAAATTTGATGGCGGCTACGTAATAGTTACTGTTTCCAGTTAAGGTTAAGGTTCCAGTTTCAGTTAGTGTTACTTAGGTGCTGGTGGGGATGTTGGCTGGACTAACCTAAATAATATTGTATAAAATGCGTTTTAGGGAACGCTAAACTCAATACGCCAGTCATGTCCTACATATTTGATGAACAGGATTGATATTTTTTTGCGAATTGTGGTAGTCAGTTTAGGTACGCAAAGATGGGACTTTTCAAATGACTTTTTTATTTCAAATATTATAAAGAATTGTCCTACAATTTTCATACATTATAAATGCCACATCTTCTATCTATGTGTCACATGCTTAGGTTTCAAACAACGGAATATTCCGATTTTTTTTTCAGTATCTTGCAAAGACATATAGATTAACGCTCATTACACAGTATTAGGATCAACAGTGAAAGAACAGTAACAAGTTACACCCCATATGACAAGCAGAGGGCATTAAACTGTTAAACCATCACTTCAATTAAAACGGCACAACAACCGAGGAGCCAAAACCATTGAAACGAGCCAGTTTATTACTCCATAAATAGTACCAGCGCCCGACGCCGTTAAAAGAAGTTTCTCCCTAGAGGGCGCTAACTTGTGTGCATGGCGACGACGGGCATAGATAACTACATATACATCTAGAGTTAGGGGAGAGAAGGGCTGTTTTGGAGAGGTGTTATCAAAGTAAATTGATATAGTAAGATTTTGTACACAATATTATACGAATAGGCTTTAAATGGGGAATGACAAATTCATAAAACAGAAAAAGTTTTGAAACAGAAAAATTGCTTAACACTAAATTTAATATGTAGGTACCAAATTCACTAGGTGTAGAAAGTTATGCGTTTTAATGAAAGAAACGTGCTTTTTCCTTTATCGGAAAATAGTTTGAGACATTATGCAATTCAGGAGGTGCATAATTTTCATGTTAATTTAATAATAGTTAGTTCGACAGTTTATCAAATTTTTGCTTTTTATGTTTCCCTGTTAAGTGACACCTTTATGTTCCAATATCTTTTGACCGTATATACAAATTTCGCAGCTACGGCATCTTAGTTCAATATTGCAAAAATGAGATATATAGCAAACAGTTACCAAATTAAAAGAAAACGGGATAGTGCCCCGACCAGCATTAAATTGCACCTACAGCAAACAGCAACGGTTAGCCATCAGCGGTGTATTATGAGTGGAAATTTCCATGTTTTATTTTGCTCTTTTTACATAATATTTACTGGTTATTATTAATTATATTGCATATTATTATTATTATTATTATTATTATTATTATTATTATTATTATTATTATTATTATTATTATTATTATTATTATTATTATTATTATTATTATTATTATTATTATTATTATTATTATTATTATTATTATTATTATTATTATTATTATTATTTTTTTTCCAGTAAACACCTTCAGAGGCTCCGACACACTCGGAGATGTTCTGGAGAGTCAAGCAATGAACACTCTCAACACAGTGGAGTCAGTAATCATTGCGCCCGTAAATCGTGTGTTCTGAGCAGACGTAGCGAACCAAGGACGATTGCCTTCTGCATTCTGCCGGCTAAGATCTCTGCCGAATTTCGACAAGCCGGTATGATCTTTAACTCAGAAAGCAACGTATGTCTCATTATTATTATTATTATTATTATTATTATTATTATTATTATTATTATTATTATTATTATTATTATTATTATTATTATTATTATTATTATTATTATTATTATTATTATTATTAATTTAAATAAAAGGGCAGAGGCGCAATGCCTATAATGTCCAGAAGGTAACAATCATAGCAACAATATTTTAAAAATACATGAAAAACATAGTAGACAGCAAATTAAACAAATTACAAAAAATAAAATAACAATAGACAAAAATGTCCTTACAATAAACATTTGTTTCACAAAATCAACGAAACAGGCCATTACCCGCACTCGGTAAAGAAATATATATCGCGCACTTACACTAACTCCCGTGACATCCACTCATCCAGTCGATTTTTAAACACATTTATGGAAGGTGGACCATATATTAACACAGTATTCCAACAGAGGGCGAATATACGTCTTATATAGCTTTAGTGATACTTGTTTGCTCGGATGTTGGAAGGATTTTTATAATTACATACGAGGCACTGTTTGCTTTTTTTACAACGTGACTGATATGTTCTGACCATGAAAGAGTGCTGTTTATAGTAACTCCTAAATCATTTTGACTGTCAACAGATGTAACTGGCTTCCCGTCACTAAAGGTGTCTTGGATTATTCCTACCTATGTGTAAAACACTACATTTATTTTTGTTCAAAGGAATCAACCAGTTTTCACACCAGCGTTCTATGGCTACAATATCATCTTGAAGATGTTGTTTATTTCTTGTAGGATCACCAAATACTTTTGTATCATCCGCATAAGACGCTTGCATAGATTTAAGGTGTTGTGGAAGATCTGAAGTATAAATCAGAAACAAAATAGGTCCTAACACACCGAACCTTGAGGCACGCCCGATAGAACTGGTTGATGATCTGATCTACTATTGCCCACTCTGACATAAAACGATCGATTGGTTAAAAAAGAATTAATCCAGGCAAGTAAAGATCCTCGTATTCCAAAATGTTCTAGTTTATAGAGAAGCCGATTCTTTGGAACCCTATCAAATGCTTTCGCAAAATCAAAATAAAGCACATCAACTGAAAGACCTTTATCCATTTGTAATGTCCAGTAATTTACAGATGACAAAAGATTTGTAAAAGTAGATCGGCCTGGCAGAAAACCATGTTGAGTATCAGGGATTATGTTTTGATGCAGGAGGTAACTTTGTAGTTCTTGTTTTATAATCCTTTCCATTACTTTAACACAAACTGATGTCAAACTGATTGGGCGATAATTTGCAGGGTCTAATTTGTCGCCTTTCTTAAAGATTGGTGTAATAGATGCATCTAGCCATGATAATGGGAGTTGTGATGTTCTAAGAGAAGTCAACATAATATGTGATAATGGTTTAGCCAATGCACGCGCAGAAGTTTTTAAAACTTTAGCTGTTATACCATCCGGCCCAGGAGAAGTATCGACTGACTCGAAGCTGTTGTAAATATTTAAAAACCACCTCCTCAGAGATATATACATTTTGCATGGAATCTTGTATACGTTGACTTAATAAGTGAGGCAAAGCTCCAGGTGGTTCGAGAGAGAAAACAGTTTTAAAACTATTAGATAATATATCTGCAGATTCCAAATTATCAATAGAAATGGAGCCATCAGGTCTTCTCATTATAGGGGTTGATACCACAGTCTGCAATTGACTTCTCGTATATTTGTATAAGGCTGCCGGTCCTGTCAAGGAAAAAACAAGTGTGCGTATTTTTACCTAACAAAATTCGCGACTGTAGTTCAAATATTGCAAAAATGAGATACATAGCAAACAGTTGTTAAACAAAAACCGAACGGGCTAGTGTCCTGGCCAGCATTGAATTGCACCTATAGCAAATAGTAACGGTTAGTCGTCAGTGGCCTATACCGGT
This sequence comes from Monochamus saltuarius, assembly GCA_025584915.1. Taxonomy (NCBI): domain Eukaryota; kingdom Metazoa; phylum Arthropoda; class Insecta; order Coleoptera; family Cerambycidae; genus Monochamus; species Monochamus saltuarius. The sequence goes on along the minus strand of CM046726.1, from coordinate 45,455,291 downwards.
TTTACCCTAATTAGTTCTCTAAATATATATTGCAGGAAAATTTATTATTGAGCAATGTCTCAGTAAATCTACTTAGCTCGTTAGCTCTCATCAGTATACTATAAGCGAGGTCACCAATGAAAAACCCTAGCTGTTTGTTCTCTGTCATAACTGACAGAGGAACATGACATATTTTTTAATTACACACAATATTTAAAAATAATTTTACATTAGACCACAAATTATAATTAACTTTTAATTATTAAACACAATTTTATCATTTAGCCCCACTTTCCCCTATCAAGCGGAATGAATGCCGCGGGAATTCAAAAAGATCACGCGCCCCAATCTAATGCTTATGAGTAGATAAAAACGGCGCAAAATAGGAAGCCTAGCTATCTTAAAAGAAATTAAAAACTTTTTCCAGGGACCATATTATTTACCAGACTTTGATCTTCTTTGAGAGTCGACGTGGAACTCGGCTTTATGTTTGTCAACTAAAAGTAATGAATTTTTAAATGCACAAAAAGTAAACTTGCAGGCTGTCAAAAGAATATTTAATACGGTCCCACGAAATGAGGCCAATTTTCTACTCTTATGTGACTTGGCTTCGGCAGCTAATAAAGCCAAAAATTGTCTCCAACGTCTCGACATCAAACAGTGCATTTAATAAAGAATACAGGGTGTCCCATAATTCGTGTGCAATACTCTAGCAGTAAATTCTACGATCGAAATAAATATTTTTTTCTTTAAATAGGGGTCGAAAAATGATTGCTATGGAGGTTGTGCCTCCCTAAAAAGGGCCTCAATAGAACATGTTTTTCAGAATATTCCCAAAACGAGTTAATGCATAATTATGAATTTTGGTATGTTCAATGTTCTAACAAACTACATAAAAACTATTAAATAAAATTGATCAAAGACGTCTCCGGCAGGGGGGCTTACGGGTAAAATGCAGCCCCAGTTTTTTGCACGTCAATAATTTCAAATTTAAACATCAAACTATAATAGATATGACTATTTTACATAAAAATACTGTTGCCCACAGAGTCTAGCCTGAGAACCACCAGGGCAGGTTAAAGCATCCAGGCTAATGCTAGGAATGTGCATTTTAATTCTGTTTTTGGCAGCGACCAGTTACCGAGGTCACGGGATAACAACCCGGAAAGTCACTATGTATCAAAAATGCATCGGGCGTGAAAGTCTAAAAACTACTAAAATTATTTATTCATCAATTTGAAAAGTCGTTACAACACATTTCACACATTAGTATGCCATGCTATAAGTTAGATAAACGAGGAATTATCTAGTTATTTTAAGTTTAGATTACAGTTTGAGGGTTAATGAGATACCACACAGAATGCTACACCATTGCCCTACGAACAGTTTTTAAAAAATTTGTTTATATAAAAAGATGTCTCTTATTTCTATATAAAAAATTGCTCTTTTAAATACAAAATCAAAACTATCAAAAACGTTTCAATGCAAACAAAATTTATTATTTTTTTACTCAAAAGCTAGAGTAAATTTCAATAGGTACTTCTTGATAGACAAAATATATTTCGTAACAGATCATAATATTAAAAAATGTAATAAGATTATCACAAGTCTATATATACAGTGTGTCCCATTTTCAGGTTAATACCTCTAGAAATGTGGAATCTCCACAAGTCAATATTTTACAATAATTAGTTCCCTGAGGGGAAGTTATATTCTACTAACAAACATATTTAATTGCGGCCAAAGTAAAAATAATGAACGTACAAAAATGTAATTGTTACTGTGGCCGCAATTTAAAGTGTTAAATTTATAGTGTGTGTTTTTTGTTCAATTATTATTTGTTTTCAATTTCATGGCATCTTTGACCTGCTTGTTGTAATTTTTAGTTGTCTGATTTTTCAAGATTGGCACCCTTCAAAAAACACTCAATATACATTTGTCGATCAAATTTGGTATATGAGTATTTTGATGGGTGCTGAATAGCCTGGTAATGTTATATTTTTGAGAAAAATGCCTATTTCCAGTTTCTGGAAGAACGACCCTTTCAAAAAATCGTAGTAGGCCAGGATTTTGCCACATCATTAAAATGGGTAATAGACTATAACCCACCTTCAAGGTACTAATCGTAAAATAATTGGCTTGCCGAAATTCCACACCCTTCTTACATTTCGAGAGGTGTTAATATAAGAAACCGAGCACATTGTATATAGTTATGGGATGACTAAAAAAATAAAGCTCTCGATGTTATTTCTTTATTAACAATATATTACACTTTAATAAAACAAATGTATACTAAGTACGAAATGTCTATCTCAAAACGTGAGAAAATTATAAAAAATACTCTTTATTGACATCACATTGAAGGAGCTATATCCGGTAGGATTTATGTTACAATGTAAATTGGTCCAAATCTTCATCCAAAAAATGTCTGATCTTATATTGTCTATGTATTTTAAAAACACACTATGTAACAAATAATTATACAGTATTACTAAATTATTGTCTCCTGTTACAATTATTAAAACACAGACAATATTCTATAATATGGATAAAATTAGCAAAAAGGTTGATTTACTATGACAGTTATGAATCGGATCCAAGTCAGAAGTCAGTTTCCTAACAAACAATTTAATAAATTGTTGTCCTTGATACCCAGCTCACTTTGGAAGACAAACTGCTTCTTTTTAATAAATAACTACAATATCAATATAAGAAAAACATAAACAGATCTATATCTCAAGCGACCGGAGTCTGTTTTAAGAATATAATATATTTAATTTAGCGACAAAGAACTATTTTGTAGTGAATGTTTTACATAAATCTGTAAATGCTGTCCTGGAAAATACGATCGCTTTAAGGTATGGTAAAAGGAAAATAAGTAAATATGTTAACCTGCTTTTATAAAAAATTCCAGCAGCTTGGCTCTGGTCAAAGTACTCCATGCTGAAGGCAACTCTCTTAAAAGAAGATCTACATATTCTGACATTCGATGCAATGGTGATAGTATTTTTGAAACGTAATTCAGTGGAGCAAAAACTCAAGAAATGCGAGGTCAGTAGTATTCTGAAAAAGACTGACCACGAAACTTACCTACCTTATGCCGAAGGTAGCTCTTGTGTTTGCCAAATTTGTACAAGAGAAGAATTGTAATCCCTCAGGTGTCTGACATTGTCGCTTTCTAATACCAAAACTAATCGCAAGAGAACATTTTACAGCGTAGCGTAAAAAAATAAAATGGTTCGGATCTATAACTTCTTACGGAAGCAAGATAACTAAGGTAACTTGACTTAAATCACCATATCTTTGGCCCAGGAAGTTTACCTTAAAGTATGACCCATTCTTTAGTAAACACCCTGTAGAAGACCTGGTCAAAAAGAAAATGATATGTATTGATATTCCCTCAACTCTTTCTGCTTTACAGGTTTCAGGTTGTGGGGATACAAAAAATTTAAATAAAATTTGAGAGACGTGGTGTTAAATGGGATGAGGAACGCTCCATTTTCAATCGAAGGTATTATCTTTGGAATTTGACAGACACGATTGCTGACGTCGTCAGTTATATTTTTCGAGGCACATACCCAAATTTTTTTCCTGTTAAAAATCTCTCTTTTTCTATTAGAGAAACATTTCTATAATACTTTCCGTATAAAAATTATAAGCAATATCGTCCCAATGAGTCTCAAAACAAATGCTACCTAAAAATCACATTAGCGGTGGAAGGATCAGGCAGTCGTTGGAAAATAATTTAATATTCATTGTTTAAAGTGTATATATTATTAAGAATAAATAAAAGGATTAAACTCGATAATTTTTTAATACAGTTAAAATAAAAGGTGATAACAATAACTAAACTTAAAAAATGAGGCAAACTCCTTCATGCTACATATATATTACAATATATTCTGTATATCACCTCCTCCCATTTCAATATATCCAATCTTGGCCTGACTTCTTTGTGGGCTGCGTTTATTAACATTTCGCCGTTTAACTCTTACAAGCATTCGTGATTTTTTTCTCAAATGAATATTATCTCGCAGAGGTGTTTTGTCGACCTTATGACCTTATTTTCTTAAACTCCCCAAAAAAAAACGAAGGTTGTTAGATCTGGTGATTTTCCAGGCCACTGAATAGGTCGATTAATCCCAATCCATTTTTCTGGGAAAATGTTATCTAAATATTGCTGCACAATCCTGGCCTTGTGAGGTGGAGCTCCGTCGTGCTGAAACAATAGGTTTCTCCTTAGCTGCAAAGACACATTCTTCAGAAGTACAGAAAGTTCCTCTTATAGGAAATTTAGGTAACGCTGTTCATGTATGTTCATAAAAATAAGGCCCAATTAATTGCCTACCTATAATGCCGCACCACACATTTACTTTAGATTGGCCTTGGTTTTGGACTAGATTTACAATATGGGGATTTCCAATGGATCTAGTGTTTGTTTCGCCTGCTTGGTAAATCATTACTGACAAACCGACTTTCATCCGTCCAAATAACGTGCCGAAAAAGGTTCTGATCAATAGTTTCTACATTTACTACGATTTGAGCTATAAAATTACGTCTGTTTCTTCAATATGACGCTCAGGCAAATACTCCAAATTGTGAATTTTGTTGTCATAATACACATTGGTCTTAAATAAACGTAAAATTCGTTGAACGGTACATTTATCTAAATTCAACTTCCGGCTAACCTGATGTATAGTGGATTTTGTTCGAAATACTGTAACAGTTTAGCTGTATTAACATTGTTTGTTATCCTTTGGTCAATTATTTAATTCTTCCTAACAGAAAATGCATCTTCATTTCATCGCAAGGTCGCCTCCAATCTTCTAAAGGTTCTATGATCAGGAATATCTCGCTCTGGATACCTTTCTCAGTATAACTTTACAGCTCTTTTTTTGTGATTCATCGTAGATTAGCAACATATCAACTTTTTCTAAATGAGAAAACATTGTGTAAGCACCATAGACCTTATAAATCATGGACGCGCCCAAAACCGTTTTCTGCCTATACAAATCGTTGATGCTCAGATATGTGCGACAGAGATAGAGCCACTCCGGGCAAAAACCCACAGATCATTGGCCGAAAAAAACTAAAACCGTAAATGACAGACGTATGACATTTACGGTGACAGACCGACTCCACCATGGTTTATGAGTTTTTAAAAACTATTGCTAATAAACACACTAAACCCAACTAAATCACAAAAGGTACACAAATCATTAACAATATTAACAGGAAAGGTTTTGTCAGATTATGTTTATATATTTTTCTTTCATAGAACATCTGTTTTTTCCCGGACTAGCTTCATCCCTCTTGTACACATCAGGACACCGGACCTCTCTTTCTAGGGCCGGTCCATGATTTATAAGGTCTATGGTAAGCACAAAAGTTATACGTTTGACATTTGATTGAATGACAAGTGTTTTGTACATCTATGAACTTTCCCACTATTTCCTCGTTTACTTGATTCTTCCACCGCTAATGTGATATATAGGTGATATTTCTTTTGAGATTTTAGAACGATATTGCTTATAACTTTTAAACTGGAAGTAATTGAGAAAAATGTCTCTAATAAAAGTTTATTAGAGAAGATAGAGCTTTTTAACAGGAAAACTATTTGGGTATGTTTCTGAAAAAAATATAATTGATGACGTCATTAGTCGTTTCTGTCAAATCCCTAACATAATACTTTCAATTCAAAATGGAGCTTACTTCATCCCATTTAACACCATGTGTCCCAAATTTATTTTTTTTTGTATTCTCACAGTATCGACTTTGAGCCATCCTGTACGTTGACAAAATGCCAAAAAAAATGAAATTTACCAAAGTAATGAACAGTTACAGTGAATCGTGAACAACACATTACCTATGACTTTATTTAAAGGAAATTTAAAAAGACAGAGATACCACAATTTTTTGATCACTACATTCTTTGATCTTCTGGAAGATGTTACACTCAAGCAACTTACTTATGCTGCAGAAATATATAATAGAAATCAATTATCGCAGAGGATTCAAGATGTTGAAACTGGTATTAAAAACAATATGAATTTACCACTTGTGCAAGAGTGTTTAGTTCATCGTTGTCAGTTATGTATTCAGAATTATCTTAAAAACGCCGAACAATGAAAGCTAGGACCTATGTTTACATGAACATTTTTTCATAAGTCTTTTCATTGCTAAAGTTTGTAAATATGTTAATGAACCAAAAATCAAATTAATTCCAATCGGACTTTTCACGTTGAATGAAATGTAAGTCAGTAAAATGTTAAACGTTCTAATTAATGAATTCGACACTGAATATACAAAGTGCCTTATTGTCTGATGTACATGCAACTATCACAAATTATTGAGGTATTGAAGTATATTCCTATTCAATAATAATAATAATAATAATAATAATAATAATAATAATAATAATAATAATAATAATAATAATAATAATAATAATAATAATAATAATAATAATAATAATAATAATAATAATAATAATAATAATAATAATAATAATAATAATAATAATATTTATTGATCCCTTAAGACATGAAAGCATGTATGGGATAAGTCTGAGAAAAGTAAATGACATACAATATAAATACAATCTAGATGTACTTATATGGTAACTTACGCACTAATTCAACAATAGTTGATGTCAAACACGTCTAATACACAATCAAGTACAGCATAAAAGCCTACAATACTTAATCCTACATAATAAATACAACAAACAGACAGAATCTACAAACAAACAGAAATAGGCAACACAGCAGCACAAAATGTTTACATGTCTTTGTCGGAAAAATATTCATCTAAGCTATAGTAACATCTTTTCAAAAGAAGCTTTTGAGTCTGACTTTAAAATAATTGTTATCAAATTTTTTATCCAACCAGGAAGATGATTGTATAATTTGATTCCTACGTACAAAAAATTTTCAAATTTTGCTACAAGTAATTCCAGGGAGTCGCTGTGTCTTGTTACATATTTTGAACATGTTGATCTAGTTAAAAAAGAATTAATATTAGATTTGATATACAGCAAGCTACGATATATATAAATAGTAGGAAAACTCATAATCTTGTTATTAATAAATATAGGTCTACACGACTCACTGGGATCCACATTGAATAAACATCTTACAATTTTCTTCTGTACCGTAAACACCCTTGTACTATCACTAGAGTTACCCCACAACACAACATTATAGATTAATTGACTATAAACTAGAGCATAGTACACGTTAAGAAGTGCGTTCAATGGCATTGACTGCTTAATTTTAGAAATAGCGTAGTATGTTTGGTTTAAACGTTTTGAAACCATGCTGACATGTTCACACCATCTCAGATTGTTGTCAACTAGCAAACCTAGAAACTTAGTGCATTTAACTGAAGTTATAATAGTATCACCCACAGACAATTTTAAAGGTAGATCGCGAGCTGTATTCAAGCAATGGAAATAAAGACACTGGGTCTTACTAATATTGACCATTAAACCATTTTTCTCACACCAATTTACAAAACGCAGCACTAAATTTTTAGTTAGTAATTGCAACTCATCATGAGTTGCAGCTGATATCACCAAGGATGTGTCGTCCGCAAAGAGTGTTACTAAATTAGCTAATATATATATATACCTAACTAACAATAACAATATGTTTAAAATTGTTTTGTCAAAGTTGGCAAAAGATTTTAATATTTCCAGATAACCCAAGTTTCTCTATTATTACTCTATAGAGTTACTCAATAGAGTAATTACTCTAGTAATAGTCTAGTAGAGTAGAGTTATCTGTGAAACTTCATAGAGAACTCTGCATGCTTACTTAAATCACAGAATGGAGGAACCACTTAAAATAGCGGAAGAATCAAATGATGTTTCTCAATGGTCAGAATCAGAATCAGAATGTTCTTATTATTTTCCTGTATTTTGGGAAATTTAACTTCACTAGTCTGTCAATTCAAAATGGAGCTTACTTCATCCCATTTAACACCATGTGTCCCAAATTTCTTTTTTTTTTGTAGTTTTCTCACAGTACGCCCATACTATCGACTTTGAGCCATCCTGTACGTTGACAAAATGCCAAAAAAAAATTAAATTTACCAAAGTAATGAACAGTTACTTGTCAGCATTAAATCGATTACAATAATTTTCATGCGACGCAAGATGAAATCTCAAACTGATAAAACCGGGCATGCTCATCATCCGTATTCAATTTCAATCAAAAGTTGGATCCCGAATTATTCAAATGAGCCAAATTTCCGTCCATCGGGGTAATAAAACAACACTTAAAGAAAAGTTTCGCCAAATTAGGCTATGGCACCCAAATTATATCCAAATTGCCTGTTTGCGATGCGCAAGGTGGTTTTTAGATTGGTTATATAATTCGCTATAAACGGGCTGAAATATGTAAAATATCAAATGATTTCCCCACTGTTGAATATTCATGCGGAGAAATTTGCGATGCAAATTCCCCAACTCTGATCTGCTTAGACCCTAGCGCTAATTATTGGTTATTAAAATATAATTACTGAACGCGTTATAACTTGTGTGAAGTGATAATGAAATATCTAATTTCGCTTGCATAAATATACATTTTATTAATACATTCTCCTGCGAGACTCACATCATGACAGAATCCTTGTAAGGTGGTTGCAAATAATGTATAACCAAATATTCGAAATTTGATAACGTTTTGCGATTTCTTTATTTAAGATCTGATAAGGTGGTGTTAATCAGGACCCCCCAAAACTTTTATGTGTGAAACTTGAACAAAAACTATACACAGTGTTTTTTCTATACGTTCTTAAAGTTTCATTTTTGTAAAAATTCGTAAAAACTTTATTTTCTAAAATAACATAACAAATAGATTCTCTAGAGGATCTCTGAAATCAAATTTTGAAATAGGTTCTCTTTTAGGGATAATTTTTATGTTTATGATTAAATCATGAACACACACATTATAGTTGTCGTACGTTGGGATGATATTAGATTGACTAATAATTTACTGATTCGTCAAAATAATGCAAAAAAATCCTTAATTTGCTGGAAATGGCAGAAAGTAATACAATACAACTGTGCCACATTATGAAGTGAATTGAAAAAAGTATGACAGTTTAAAGCAACAATTTTATTTTACTCCTGAAATTAAATTTCCATTTAGCTCCTTTTAAGCTTCAAAACTACGCTGTCAGGTTATTTTCATGTCATGCTTAGAACAATAATTAGTCAATTTTGCAACGTTAATTACGAAATGATAATATTTCTAATAAATTTTAATTAAGGACATGTTTTAAATTGAACGATAAAACCTTTTCATACTACGTTTGAAATTGGCAGAGAAAAATATCAAGTAATAAGTCTTTTCCCATCATTATACTTATAGTATAATTCAAAAGAGTTTTTGACATAAAATGGGAAACGTTTCAGTTAATCCAAAAGCAATTTCTATGCAAAATGCCCAAATGAAATTCAACTAACTCTCAGACATAAGCAGAATTTCAGTAAACAATTACTCTATGGGCTAATTCCCCGACCAGCACTGAATTACACTTGAAACACCTATAGCAAATAGTCAAAATAATTTGTCAGTGACGCCACGAGACATATACTCATTTCGAACTTGTTACCTCTCATCAGTATACCATAGGCGAGGCAACCGACGACTCACCCTAGCTGTTCTGTCAAATGCGACAGAATAGGACCTAATTACGCGTGATGAAGTAGCTTCATACTACTGTACTTGACAGACACGAACAGCCATGAAAAATCTCGAAACCAGTGTATGCCTGGTGGCACTTCTGACGAATTATTTGGGCTGTTTGGTATAGGAATTTCAATTGTAATTCAATGCTGGTCGGAGCATTAGCCCTACTCAACTATATACAAAAATACATCCCTTAAAACATACGGGAAATTAAAATTGAACTTTTAAAATTACTTTTTCGCTATAATTTCTTAAGATTTTCATTTGCCACTTTGAAATTTTATAGAGATACATTTTGTTATTAACCAAATGCTCAAGGATATTGTTGTAAACGACGCTTAAATGACAAACGAAGAAATAGAGGCCAAGGGGTAATTTTATTCCCCCACTGTTTTCTGAAGTACACCTATATATGGACAATTTGTTACGTCATAGTGTAGAATTTTGTTTAGAAATATAATATAATAATATCTCTACCCCTCCTTATAATCACGCGGATGAGCCCAAAACTCGGAGACTTGTGCGGGAGAGGGGACGGCATATTATTATTATGCCGGCTGCATTGCGCCCAGGAGCGACTTCCGTTGGTAAGCCCTAACCACCATTGAGTGCAGGAATGGGTGAAACCTGGAATACCTCATTAATAAGAAGGTGGTCAAATGTCGACCGATATCAGTTACTCAAGCCATGGCAACATTATTGCAGCCTACGATACCCACAGGTAAGGTGCCAATCCTCTCCGCAAATATAGCAGGTATATGGTCTACCTGCAGCAGAATATTTTATTACTCTTCATAATTTTCCATAAATCTCTTCATTTTCGAGATAAATTCGATTTTTGTATATGCAACGTTAGAGATAGTCGCAGCAAAATAAGTTGCATTTAATAACATTTTTTAATTTAAAATTACAAATAAACAATTTGTAACAACTTTAATTTTTTAAAAACTGTAATAATGTTGTATTTTGCATCATTATTTACGGTTTTAGGGTAAGTGTGATTTGAGCTGCTGATAATCTGCCATGACAGTCAATGACAGTTTTATGATGAAAATGTTACATTTGTCGAAATTCGCAAAAAGTTGAAAATTTTCCTGCCATTAAATAATTCGCGCGAATATTAGCTTAGGTTTTGTAGCGAAGGTACCTTCTCATAACTCCAGAATCCGTCGCAGAATGGTAAACAGTTGATTTCTATTACTATTATTAATTAATATGTTTTCTAACGATGTGTTGGAACCTCTAAAAAAGTGTTTAATTAAATATTTCAATGATTAATCTTAAGAGACAACTGTTCTCCAGACTAGACAATTTATTTATCTCGGAAAAAGTCACATTCTAGATTACAGGTTTTTCATGAACTTCGTTTATTTTCACGTTCTCGGTTACCCCTTTGAAGCAACGCAGTTATTTCTAAATCATCCTGTATATTTTGCTCTAAATGATTAATTTTCAGTAGGTATATCTGATTGATATAACTCCTTCAGTGTTAACTCACTTATTGGCTTGTCCAAGCATGTCCAGTAATAAATCGTCAGTAGGTTAGTAGGAGGATATCGAGCCCCTATATTTGTAAACTCTGACAGAGTTATAAATTATTCGACAGAGTATCCCTTTTCGGTCAATGAGGTACAACTGTTTTCTGCTGAATCGTGGTAACGGGGGAAGCTCTACGGTCAGTTACTATTTTTCACGTTCCCTTATTTCTAAATTTGAAAATCCCATTTCAATAGGAAGGTAGCAGCAATATCTAGATATGTATAAGGATCACTCCTGCAACGTATATCTCATATTATTGAATTTTGTTGTGACAATATTGTGATAAGTTTGTCAATAACAATTTCAGGAATTTATATTTCCTTTGTTGGAAAGCCTTTTATTTCTCTTTAGAACTAAAATAATTGAAAATGAAAGTTTTTAAAGTATAGTTGAGTGATTGCAGCTGAATTTTTTGCTGATATATGGAAATATGATCTAAGGAAATAGTCATTTGAGACTGAAAATACACATATCCAATATTATTATTATACTTATTTTAATACCGATTTGAATTGAAACAATAATAGATAGATATATATGGTACTGCTATTTTTATGGTTCTACTTATACAGGGTGAACTCAAGAAAAATGTGTCAACTTTATGTAATATATTCTCGAAAAGTCAATATTAAGAGAAAGACGTACCTTTAACGTTATTTTCTTTAATTTGTTTTTTGGCCATAACTTTTTTAATACTGGAACAATTTATTTCAAGTTTGGCACACTTGTTATTTTAATATAGACGCAATTTTAGGTAAAATTTTCTAAAACCGCCCTCAATGGCAGAAAGGGCAAATACTAGGTGAAGAAGTGATCATAACTTTGTTGTCTTTAATTTTATTATAATTTTGATGGCATTCCTTTAAAGAATAAAAGATTAACTAAAAAATAAATATTCTTGTTTCAAGTCAAGTAAAAAAATCAACCGTTTTCGTGAAAATCGACAGTTAACTTCTTTGGACATTTCGATGAATCTCCTTTCTTTTACTATTAAGCAAAGTATACTTTGAAAACAATTGAATAATAATAATAATATAACAATATCTCTACCCCTCATTCTAATCACGAGGATTAACCCAGAAGGCAAAAACTTCAGCGGGACAGGGAGTGGCATATTATTTGTAAGCAGCCCGCATTAGCGCTCAGGAACGACTTACGTTGGTAGGCCCTCCACCATTCAGTGCAGGAATAAGGGAAATCTGGAAAACCACATTAATTAGGGGGGTAGTCAATTGTCAACCGGTATCAATCTCTCACATTGACCCAAGCTAACATTCTTACACCCTACCATATCTGCAGAGAGGGTGCCGATCTCTCCACGAATATAGTTTATATACGGTCTACCGGCTGCGGGGGTCGAACCCACAGCGATCTAGTCAACTCGATTCAAGTACTGACGCCTTAAACCGCGCAACCACTGACCGATAAATGGATGAATGATAGCTATCATATTGCTTTGACGGTAATTTTAAACCTTATATACTTTGTTCATACAATATAAAAGCAAAAATGCAACCTATTATAATAAAATAGACATTTGACTTATTTATTCTAACCTTAGTAGAGCAATTTCCAGACTGGTCGCTTCCTCCATGTTTGACATATCGTTGTCTTTCTCAAGGTACTTCCTTATCTATACGATTTTGTGTCTACATTTATCTTATTTGAATAAATAATTTGAAATTACATCGCCAACTGAAATCTCTGGTGACCACTCTTGTCTTATGGTGGCTTCCGACTCAGAAAGTCACTTACCAAGTATCTTAATTTATTCTTGTTTCATGGTGTTTTGGAGGTCCTGCCTACCTACTTGATAGAACGGTCCTCAGAGAGCAATTTCAAGATTTAGACTTCAGATTATGGCAAAAAGTTGCTAAAATGAATGAGCTAATGTAAAACTGTATACAGCACATGACACGAATTTATAATTTCTTAGAAGTTACGTTTATTTTTCTTCTACGACAGTTATCTTCAAATTCTTCTGCATGAAAATGCTTACTGCAAATTCTTTGGATATTTGGAAACACATTATTTTTTTCTCCATTACACCTTCCATTCCGTTATTTTATTATAAAACAAACATTAGAAGTTTAACATGAACCGTGTTTGAATCAATATTTTAGAACTACAAAATGCGGCCTGCTTAATAATAATTTACCGCCCCCACTCCCGCACAAGTCTTCGACTTCAGGGCTAATCCTCGTGATTAGAATGAGGGGTAGAGATATTATTATTATTATTTATTATTTCAAAGAGTACCAATAAAAAAAGCGTAAAGTACTCGTAGATAACTAGTCTTTAAAACATTTGCTCTATTTCGATTTGCTCAAAAAATCGCTCGTGTTTTGAAGACCTTACTTTAAGGTCGATTTTCTTCAGTGTAATATATTTTGATAATTTACCTGTTCCTCAAATGTTTTCAGTAACTATCCAAGCACTCTATAATTAGTTACTATAAAAAAATTAATAATTTGACGCATTTTTTCAAAAGCTGAGAAACCATGATCGACGTAAATTATTATCGTCTACTAGTTTGTTGGCGCATCCGACACAAAGAATGCTCTGTCGCCATGCAATGGGGTAATTATTTGCCGAAGGAGTTAACTAAAAACTTCAAGAACGGCAGTAGCTGGCAGACATCAGATATCTAAAGTTTTATTGAGGCGAACTTTAGTGCTCAGGCATAAAGAACATCGTTTCCAAGTTATTGATATGTTCATCAACCATATACTCTGTTCATTTTTCATTTGAGACAATTTCGTCCGAAACATTTTCAAAGTCTCGTAAATCATGCAGTCGTTAAAGGTTGAAATTGAAACGTAGGAACAGTACGGCGTCCTATTTATAATACTTGCGACGGATTTTTATCACAGCTAACTGAAAGTTTTCAAAACTGTCTGTTTGGCAGCAAATGTGAATATTCGATGGTAAATATAAGATCTTCTACAACTTTGGAAAGATTTTGCAACGTACTAATATTGGGAAAAATTATGGAATCTTATGGACGTAGTTACATAGAACACTTATAAATAAATAAATGTAAACTAACCGGCAAAAAAATCGGCCACTAAAACCAGCCCCAATTTTAAAATTGGCTTCCTCATGAACCGCTCATTTGATTTTGAAGATTTTTTTAAATTGTACATTGAATTTGTAACACCTTGTGGGGTGCAGCAGCTACAGTTGCTGTTGCTAACTGGAGTCAGACTGTAGCCTCAACTTTTGTGAACATTTTTTTTTTAATGACGACATTTCTGTTTTTATTGGAGATACACTGTCTTAAAACGAAAGTCTCGGGAAAAGGCTTCGCAGAAATTTCTACGTGTAAATAATCAAGGCGGCATAGACGCAAACGGATTGATTGTTTGCAATATGACAATTAAGAGTTTGTCAACGGATGTCTGCGAATTGCACTTTTGGAAGAATTTAATGCAATTTCACAAGGATTTGTTACAAACCTGATTGATTCAATGCCACGTCGCTTGAATTAAGGTCGCCGTATTTCTCGCTAAAAAATGATCAAATTTGTGGTGTTTTTAGGTACAGAAATCTCGAATAATAATAAATAATAAATCACGTAAAACAAAAGTAATATCAAAAATAAAATTCTTAATGTTTTGTTTATTCACTTCTACTATTTAAATTCTCCTAAAATAATATAATAACATTTAAAATGCATTTGTAAGACACATATCATTGTGCTATTCTAACCCCACATTTTAACAATTATTTTCACATACTTATAAACAAAAGTGAACAACCTTATATGCAGAACTATGTAAATTTATGTTATAACAATATTTACATCTATAGTTGAATTAAAAACACGTATTTTAAAACATTTCAGTACCTAAAGGTTTGTTGGATTGATCGCTTTCTGACGTTATATATTGATTTTACTTCGGTAACTTTGAAAATACACAGGTGGCATGAGATAACATTACAATTATCTGCTAAGTCTTATATTATTCAGTTACTAAATGTTTAAAATTATTTATTTTTGTTCAAAACACTATTTCAAGAATACGGCGCCCTTAAGCCATTTTGAAGCCAGATATTAGTTCCTTGAAATTTGTTTTTTTTTTTTAATTTCAATTGTTTTCACATTAATCTACGTTTTGATGTTTATTTGTTTATTTGATTTGTTTTCTGAGTTTTTTTTCCGAGGCGTTTGTTTTATTAAAACAATTTTAAAACAGTGTATCTCCATTAAAAACAGAGATAATGTCGTTATTGAAAAAAAAAAAAACAAAATGTTCACAAAAGATGAGTCTACAGTGTGACTCTAGTTAGCAACAGCGACTGTAGCTACTGCACCCCACAGGGTGTTATAAACTTCTTTGTTACACCCGTATATGCTCAAATTAAATTCTAAATAAAAATTTTCGACATAGCATCCGATCCTGAGAAATCAATGTACAATTTAAAAAAAAGATCGTCAAAATCAAATGAGCGATTCGCGAGGTAGCCAACTTTAAAATTGGGGTTAGTTTTTAGTTGCCGGTTTTTTTTGCCGGTGAGTGTATTTGTAATGTAAAAATATGAGCTGTTTAACGTTAATGTATTTTGCCGAAAGGTGTAGAGGCCTGTTCTTTGCAATAAGAGAGAGACAAGAGATAAAAAAGTTAGTAAAATAATGTTTTTTTAGACATATTTTTAAAAGGAGAAAAATATATATAAAAAAATGTTATAGGGGTTCATTATTTCAACCTCTTACAAAAGTATTTCAGGGTTGAATTTCAAAAAGTGTAGTTCTATTGGCAGATAATGTTCATCAAGTTTGGTTTCTTGAGCTTGACATACATGGAAGATAAATAAGAAAAACAATTTTTTATAGAATGTTTGGGGGGCGCAACTTTTTTGGCAAGGGTTTTTTCAAAATATCCAAAAACTCCTATTTATTTTCATCAGAGAAGAGGCCCTTACATTTTTTCGATGTTATTTAGAAACACTCTGTAAATCAATGCTACTATTCCAATTAATAAAGTCATACGTTCAATTACTATAAAATATTTGCAATTGAATCATATTGAAAATAAAAATAATTTAGTTTCGTTCATATTCGTGTTTATTTTATAGCTGCCTAAGCCAGAAATATTTTTCCATATTGTACTGAATTGAATGAAACAATAATTACTGTTCGAAACTTTTCGTATTTTGCAGACCGCAAGGCTCATATAGAATAAACACTGCAGTTTCTATTGACTTCTGCGTTATTGTGAGCACGTTGTTATTTTATGTAGTCGTTTAATGCAATCCTCAATATCAGCTGGAAATTGAAGCCACAGTAAACCACTGGTGGATTTACTATTTCCATTACAATGCATTTAAGTCAATAACATATAATTTTTGTTTAATAGTAATGAAAATACCGATATAATGGCGCCACTGTTAATTCTGTTATCTAAACCAAGTAAATAAAAAAATAATAATAACTATGTAATTGACTTACCAACACTTGTTGCATAGACGACGTTTCTTGAATTAGATGGTTTGAAACTGTTTGAACTCACTCAACATTATTCAAAATCTAATAAGTTATCAAAATTAAACACTAAAAATAGCTGTATTTTTACTAACTGCAATACACTTGCGATTTTAACTATAAACTATTCAATCTGCTCAAACTCAAGCAAATATTGAGGCGCAAGTTTCAGTATATGTGGAAATTGGATGGAATTTGTCTATTTTTTAAAAAGACAACAACACTTTTTGAAATCATTATCTTTTCTCTCACTTAAGGTCCTTTATATCTACTGTGCAGCACGGTTTCTTTCCAGGTCGATCAGCAGTTACCATAACAGTTACCCATATTTGTCTTTTTTGTACAATTTATAGACTATAAACAAGCCTGACAAAATAAAAAGAAAAGAACTATACAAGGTTTTAGAAGAATTAGAAGTCAACGAGAAGATAAGGAAGCTGATATTCTTTTTTGACGGATTTTAAAAATTGTTGTACCACAAAATTCAGAAAAAAAATCTTTCATTAAAAAATCAATAGGGCCCACCCTCTCTACATTAAAAAAAAATAAGTTTTTAAGAAAATACAATGACATTTTTAGTGGTAATAACTAAAAAAATTTACAAAAATATTGAAATTTAGAATTTTACCCATAATTACAAACAAAAAAGAAAACAGTTCCAGTCGCGGTCTTCTAGTTTTATTTTTAAAAATGTCAAAAAAATGCTGGGCGTCCCATTTGAAAATATAAATTTACAATCATAATACATCAATGTCGTGAAATCCGAAATGACCTCAAAAAATTCATGGCACTATGTGGTATAAACCCACCCAATTTAAAATTTTTATCAGCAGTCAAAAAAAAGTTACAGCGTGTTCCCACTTTTCGTTGTCACCCAGTATATTTTAACTTCTCTAAACAAAAATAGTGTTGTTAAGGAACATATACCCGCTATATTTGTTTACTATATTGGATTGTGTGTAGGTTAATTTTGTGGTATTGAAACAAAGAAAGCAAAGCAACATCTCTTTTTTAAAAATAAAATAATTTTATATTCGACACACGACGCCGTACAAATACTTACCTACGCTGTACGTGTTGTTGTGCATTATTGAACGCCGTTTGATGCAATTACTGCCGAGGAATAGTTCAGTAAAAGTGATTTTAAGACGATTAGCTGTCCCCTTCCTCGAACTCTAAGCAGTGGATAGCATCTAATTCACCTGCCCCATCCCACGGAGAGGGAGCGACTGCAGTCAGCAACGTAATGAACGTACCGAATGGAGATTATTGCCAAAGTTCTAAGGTGAACCCCCGGGTACAGAAACTGAGATTCTCAAAGAGAACTTTGACCCGACAGTGTCCATTAGATCTGCTGCTAACTTTACACACACTTGCTTTCCCCTTTCGAGCTTCGTCTATGGGAAACTGGTCAAATGTTGTTTGTACTTGTTCGGTTTTATATTTGTTCTACTTTTATCTCGGATTTTCACTCGGAAAGATTCTTCTTATTTTACTTTGCCAGTTCCGGAGCGAGGATCCTTTTACAAGCGAGTGCAAGCGCCATCTGATGGCAAAGTCCAACTACTTAAATGCACCAAGATTAATCATCCTACAATATGATACTTTTTCTTTGAAAACTATTTCGCAGTGTTGAAAAACTCTCTTTAAACTTACTGTACCTGTAATTGACTATACTTAATTTTTCTACATACAGAGTGCGAAGAAAATATATATATTTCTTCTTAAGTAAACACCCTCTTAAACTTATTATACTTATAACTTACTATACTTATATTTTCTATATTCACACTGAGAAACTGATTTATGTAAATGTTGACGTTATTGTCATTTACTTATGATTTGTAAACTTACTAATGTTCTGTAAAATTTCAATATAACTAAACAGTTAGTACATGTAGCAATTACATGTATTTTTACCAAATTACGTATACTCGTACATAATATGGAACTTTATTAACTATTTGTAAAATTAATGCATGAAGAAAATATATTTGTACATATATTTTTACCACGGAATTAAAGTACCTGCCTAACAATACCTGCTTATATAAAAATTATTACATAGTATTCCAAAATTAAACGACATTATCTTGATGAGAAATTTCTAAAAACATGAGACCACAAATATTTCTTTAAATAAATAAAAAGAGTTTTAAGATGTTAAGAAAATTACATCTAGAAGAACTTTTTTAAATTTTCTATTATATTAACAAAGCAAGTCTTACGTAAAATATGGTCAAAATCACCAGTAATCTAGGTATTGTAGAATTATTATTAATATAGTAAGCCACTTGAGGAAGCAATCCTAAAAATACAAAAATAGGTCAAATGTCATCTGACAGAACTTTACACGCTTTGCTGCTAAAAGTACAAAATGAAATAGAACTATAACTCGTGACATGAATTCAGACGACTTACGTCATACGAACAAATGAATAATTCATTATATTTTCATCAAAATATTTAAGAAACTGCAAGTGCTAGTAATAAAACTATATACTACACTAAAAGTGTGCATTATATATTGCACTAAATTGCAAAGAATGATTGTTGTTAAGGCGACTAAATATCGAAAATTACGTTGACAATAAAAACAAATGTGTAACGTCTGAATTCTTGACGCCAGTATATTTCAATACATTCTGTGAATTACAGGACTATTACACGCTTTAAGTATTATTTCAATTACAGTTTCCTTGATATTTGTAAAATTATATTAGATAACTATAAAATGACCATAGCTAATATAGTGAACATCTTTGAAATATTACAGAAATTCTTTAGAGCGTAGAATGCAAATAAAATAATTGTTTAAGTATTTATTTCTAAAAAACATACGAGGAAAACAGTTCTTCAAGTAAAAATAAATGTCAGATGAAAACAATGAACTATTTTTTTCATTCCTCTATATGTTACCAATTTTGCGAATTTTGTGAAATTGTTTTGTTCTGAATTAGACAGGTTTAGGTACATGTTAGTTTTTGTGGATTGATCGTATCTATATCGCTTCAATTGTATAATAACACCTCCACTATTGATCAATATAGTAGCCGATGGTCGGCGATAGCAATGCCCTGTGTATAAATGACACTCTGGTAGGTTAAGATAATTAGTAATATCGTTTGGTATTTTAGCAATAACCTCTTACCACTTGATTAAAACACTTGCCTCTATTAAATTTTAAAAATAATCGTGCAGGTGTGTTTTCGGTTCTAGTTCTCAAGGCTATATTCTTCCTATAGAATGACAAAAAGTTGATAGAATTATATTGAATGTTATTTGTGACAGCAAAAGTTCTCACAAAAATAGACGAGGAGTACGTTTTCTGAACATTTATATTTTATTCAACTTACACCATGTCACAAATAGGTTATATTGCTTGCCGTATACCTTCTTTGATTTTTTTGGCAGCAAACCTAAAGTGACAGTTTCTGCAGTATTTCTAATCACTCTACACTATATTCAATTTCTATCATTTTTTCAATTAAAATTATCTTTCTCTACGTTCATGCAAAAAACATAATTTTATTGAACTATATTTAGTGGAAAACGTGGTTCTCTATTACACTAGTGCAATAAAATGTTTATGCATTCATATGTAATTCTACTACAGCGTTTTGTCATCATGACAAACAGAAACGTTCAAATCGACGTCATATTTTCCTACACTAAGTGTCATCTAAATAAAACATTTTTTGGTTTTTGCATGAACGTAGAAAAAATATTGTATGTAACTCGTACAAAAATTACTTATTACACTCGACGTAACTGACTATTAAACTGCGCAAATTTGACAACAACTGTTAAATGTACTACTTAAAAAGAACGCTGTTTACTTGGTTGCTATTGACGACTAGCGTTTGCTGGATTTTATCACTCGGCAAGCAATAAAGTGACACTCATGTAACACTTCTCAATAAACGTTAACTTTTCGTTGTTACTATCCCCAATATGGAGATGCTTTCATTTAGCATCCTGATATGAAATTTATTACTTTCTAACACCCCACTTATGTTATAATTATCCGGAAAACTACCAGCAAAAATAATCCAAGCTTACATGAATGCTTAAATATTGCAATACATAAAACTTGGCTTATATTCTAGTGACTTTCCTGTAAACTAAAACGAATTTTACTAGCAAAGCGCAAACATTAAAATAAATGTAGTGTATATTTTCATGCTGGAATGAGACTGGCAGTAACGAATACGCCAAAAACGAAAACCTGAAATGCAGCCGTGGAAAAAATAATAGCGCCAAATAAAATTTCTCGGTATTTTAATTAAAAATTTCACTCAATTAAATTTACACGGCAAATTAGCTTTAACAGCTCGACTTGGTGTACGTAACTGGTTCCGTATAATACCTGGGAATACATTTCTGGTTAAATTGATTCTATGATGCGTACGTACGACACAAATTAGTGCCACACTTTGGAATTATTGATATTACAGAATTGGTATCTATATATAGAAGATCTCAGGAGCAATATTTCTCCAGCGTGTTCTGTGTCGAAAAAGATTACTTTTTCTTCATTAAACGTGGGTCAAAAATTCTTCTTAAGAAAGTTATATCCACTTAAAGGGACCACTCTATTGATGGTCTAGGATCTTATGCCTTCAAGAATGAATTATATACTGCTTTTTGAATTCCTCCTTCCTCGGAGGAAGGAAAGGGAGCTGTATGAAACTGACCTTTTGAAGACAGATAGTTGCTGGTACAAGGACTCCAAGAAGTGTGTAGTTGCATCCCAAAGACTAGGCTGTGAATAAATTTGGGCAAGTATGCAAGTATATTTCGGGCAGAAATTTGTGCCATTGAATTGTGTGTATGGAAACTGGAAAAGCTGAAACATACACGCAAGTCGATAAAAATCTCTTCCAGTAGCACTTCCCTATCGGTGTAATCCAAGAACGTTATGGAATTGTCAAAAACTCTTGAGCGGTTAGAAACCAGCAACAGAGTAACTTTGGTTTGGACACCTGGTCAAATATATTTTATTACTGAATTAATACATATACGAGTGCACTTGAGTGAAGAAATTGTAAGTATATTTATACAGGGTGTTCAGTATAAGAACCGTCACAGAGCAGGAGCATATCGGAGTTTCGAATATATTTCTGTTTAATGAAACATACTTACATACAAAGTTGCACACAGGCGGAGTTAGAGGCTATCAAAATGGGGTCAAGTATTTCGAGAAGAATTAATATCTCTGAACTACTTTAACTTAGAATAACCAAATTTAGTACATGATTTAGGTTTATTATAGGTATTCTTTGACTATGAGTTCAAGTAAATCGAAACACTGCAAGGCGTTCATTGAGGGTGAGTCACCCTTCAAATTATTCCAAACTTTTTTTTTTCATTGATGGAATTTAAAAAGAATGTTAACATCCCGCATAGAATTGAATATAAAACAACTTTTTGCTTTTGTTAAATTTTAAAAATTATAAAATTTTCAAGAAAACATGCATTAAATCTTGTTTTAGATTTTAATAGTGTTTTATTAGAAGAAGCCAACAAGTCAGAAGTTCAGTTTAAAATGTGTCAGTAAACTAAAAAAGAAATTCTTCAAAATCGGCACCAATTTCTCTCGAACATTGATTTACTGTTCGTTGGAAATTGAAATTTTTTTCTCGTATAAACGATGATCGTTTCTTATAACGTTACATTTATTGGTAATACGATTCAACAAATCTTCTCGGGATTCAATTGGTGAGGAATAAACAAATTCGTTCAATGATCAAAAAAAAATAATAATAATAATAACCACATTTGTTGGGTTCTGACGATCGTGGTGGTCAATTTTGAGGACAATTATTTCTTCGTCCTAGCCATTTATTTGGAAACTTAAAATTCAAGAAGTCTCTTACAACAGCACTAAAATGAGGGGGTGCCCCATCATGCATAAACCAAAACTCCGGTCTAAGTTGCGATGGTAAATCTTCGATTTAATCAGGGAGAGTATTTCGCAAAAAATATAAATAATGCAATAATAATGCGTTACAAACGCTTTTTAGAAGTTATTATTTTGTTTAAAAAGAATTTAAATAATAAAATTGTATAAACAGAACAGCAAGATTTTTATTTTTGGTATTACTTTTGTTTTGTTGTAAGTATCTAAAAACACCACATCATTTTACCACCAGAAATACGTCGACCTTAATCGATTTGGCAAAATAACTAGTCTAATCAAATAACGATCAATAATACCGGCTCGAAAATTTAGCTTAGATTCGCGTTAAAAATGTCTAGGAGTTATTGCATAGGGGTTTACATCGGAATATTCATGAAAGTTGTGAACATTTGTAAGTCCTCTACGAGTGAAACCATTTGAGGTCTAAATTTTGAGGCAATACCTCTTGCACTTTTTGAATGTGGTATGGATGTAGTGGATTACGTTTAAGAATTC
Organism: Monochamus saltuarius; assembly: GCA_025584915.1. Classification (NCBI taxonomy): domain Eukaryota; kingdom Metazoa; phylum Arthropoda; class Insecta; order Coleoptera; family Cerambycidae; genus Monochamus; species Monochamus saltuarius. Next base: position 45,432,172 of record CM046726.1, on the reverse strand, counting down.
GGTGTACAGAAGTTCTTGATAATCGTTTAGTACTTATTTGCAGTTCATTATCAACTGCTCGCAAAATATTTTCTCGCCTGTGTTCAACTTTGTATATAGGTATGATTGGTTAAATTGAAATATTTTTGGACTCTACATACACCTGCTCTGTGTCGGTTCTTATCCAGAACAACCTGTACACTTCAATACGGATTAGATTTTTTTCTGATACACATTCTAGGGTGATTTGAGCGGTCGAATATCAACGGTAACTGAGATATTAATTAAAATATTTTTTCTCGAGTTAGTTATTGTGGTGCATTAGTAGAGAAAAGTGTCCATTCTTAATTAAAAATGTAATAAACCGAAATTAATGAAGTAAATATTCAAATATACCACCTCGATGCATGATGATGCATGGACTGCACGGGTCACTGCTCATTGAAGTGCACAGTGATTTTATCTTATGAGTGCTGCACAATTGACAATCTGTTCGAATAGCGCCACTCTTGTGTTCACTTTTGTTGCATATTCTAATGATTTAAGCCATCCCCAAAGGCAGTAATAAAGGAGATTCAAATCTGATGACCTTGGTGGCCAGTTTTGGAAACCACCTCGGTTAATCCAGCGTTGTGGAAAACGATTGTTAAGATGACTAATCACAACACGATTAAAATGGGCAGCGCCACTACCATGCTGAAAGTACATGTTTTGCCTAAAATTAAATGAAACATCGTCCAGTAGATCTGTCAAATTATTGTTTTTTAATTCTACATATCTAGCTCCAGTAAGACATCCATCTAGTACAACTGGGCCAAGTAATTGATTATTAATCATATGACACGTTACTGCCGAACCGATGCTGAAATTTGCTTTCCTCCGTGGCGTGCGGATTTCCATCTGACCAACGATCTTTATTATGATAGTTATTTACTCCATCATGAGTAAATTGAGCCTCATCAGTGAACAAAATTTATTTGTAAAGTGTATGGTATTCGTTTATCCAATTGCGAACATGCAACCGCAAATCATTATCACCGTCCAGAAGATTCTGCACACACTGAATATAGAGGTTTACACCATTTTTGAGAATAACTTCCCATGCCGTAATTTGATTAATTTGGAGACGGGTTGTAATGCGCTTTGTACTTACACCCGAGCTACGTTCTACCATATTCAGATTTCTTCTTCCACTGCTAGACCAGGACCATCTTGCCTCTCAGATGTAATAATAATAATAATAATATCTCTACCTCTCATTCTAATCACGAGGATTAGCCCAGAAGTCGAAGACTTGTGCGGGAGAGGGGGCATATTATTATTAAGCAGGCCGCATTTGCGCCCAGGAACGACTTACGTTGGTAGGCCCTAACCACCATTCAGTGCAGGAATGAGGGAAACCTGGAAAACCTCATTAATTAGGGGGGTAGTCAAATGTCAACCGGTATCAATCTCTCACATTGACCCAAGCCAACATTCTTCCACCCTACCAGACCCGCAGAGAGGGTGCCAATCTCTCCACGAATATAGCTTATATACGGTCTACCGGCTGCTGGGATCGAACCCACAGCGATATAGTCACCTCGATTCAAGTACTGACGCCTTAAACCGCGCGACCACTGACCGATCCAATTCTCACACTGGGAAACATTCAAGTTTCACCTGCATTGTTGAAGCCTGTCTGAAATACATTTCTATCTCGCACTCTTCTGTTCGAGAAGCGACGTCGATATTTAGCAACCGTTGCAATGTCCATAAATAAACATAATATCAGCATATTCTCGACAACTAAATGTGGCAGGCATTACGAAATCTTGTGGACAATTCCGACTAAATGACATGACATGTAAAAATAAATGCGATACAACGCCAAAATAAATATGATAATTAGTAATCACTAATGTGAGTTTGATTTAGAATGCATGACCTACACAAAATAAAATATCCAATAATAATAGCTTTTGCAAAAATAGCAATAAAAATATTTTCATTGCTATTTCAGTTACCGTTGCTATTCGACCATATGTTTATTAGGCTTTTTGTTCACTTTTGCTCCCTAAACATCCATTTCGAATATTGGAGGTTCGCCCCCAATTACCCTGAATATAAATATGAGACACGTTGTGTGCAATCTAATTTATTATGTTTGAAATTGCTAATTAGGTTTTTCATAAAATATCCTTTGCATTCAAAAGCCCATGTCCGGAATGCATCAGAATTACGCGACTTAAAATTTTAAATTTCCCTTCACATTTGCGCTGTGTAAATAATATATTTGCTCGTGTTTTAATGCTGGAAAAGTTAGTTTCGCTTACACAAAGGAGCCCCATATAGGTTATTTGTTCGCGAGTTCGACTTTGATATACCTAAAAACATTAAAATGAGAAATGAATTCGCTGCAGTACTGCAACTGCAACGATTTTCAAACACAGACTACCTTTGACATATTGGAAGTCAACGCCCAAAGGCGGCAAATAAATTGACCCGACAGACAATTTAAATTTATAAATTACAACACTCGCGTAGAAGAAGCGACGACTTTAAGCACGTCTCTTGGAAATCGGTAGTTGCAAGAAGTTGATATCTTTGAAATATAAGTGGGAATGCTCTGTATGGCAGATAAATAGCAAACAATGTTTGTTCGATATTTTAAGATTATCGATATAAGCGTGAGGTTGGGACTTGTAGATAAAAGCCATCAATCTTTTGAAGATCTTCTTCTGAAACGGATTACGTTTCGGATTTGCCATTTATATTTCTATAAAAGATATTGAACAAGGAATCTCAGATTCGGTCTCACAACGTTTGCAATTACAGCACATGGAAAAATTTCTGAAAGTATTTATTTCTGTTAAGAGAACGGAATAAAATATATGACCTATTAGAGACTGGAATTTGGTAATCATGTGATGCATTGGTTATACCTACACAATATCCAGAAAATACGTGTACAGGGTGTCCCAATTTTGTTGCAATTGGAATTGAAACAGATAGAAGATGCGGTTCACACACTACTCTTTCGAGAAACTTAAAATGCCACAATAATAATTTTTATAGACTAATTCGATTATGAGATATCGGAATGATGAAAATTGCTTTCATAAACATTTTATGTAGAGTTCAGTGGCGTACTTGCATTTTTCCTACAGGGCGTCTCTTTTAAATTAAACCCAAATTTACAATTTGTTAAACGGAACATATCGTATATTTTTATGTAATTCAATTGCATTAATTTTTTCCTTCATAATGATTTATAACAGTTGCGACGTTATATTTTAAAATTGGTAAAAAAAAACGTTAAATTAGTAAAACTATTGTTGCCTGGTGCATAATTGGCCATGCATTTCTACATAATTATATAAAATTGATGTATACATTAAGTTACTTTAATAATTTAAAAAATATATTTATTAGTGTAATTAGACCTGTCGAAAATTATTTAATATTGAAGAAATATTTATTTTAATTTGTTGCTGATAGTGTGCAACTTTAATGGCGTGTGGGTTTTTATCCATATAAAACACTTAAACAAAAGATAATAGTTTTTTCTCTGTGCAAGTTCAAAAATACATTTTATTTACATATTAATTTGCGGTATAACAAAAAACCCAAAAACAACAAAACTATGTGAATTATTTTTTTAGTAGTTTTAGTACATTTTTGTTAATTATAATATTTAAAAAATAATTAATATTTTATTTTAGATAAAATTCATACTCTTGTAATTCATTTTTAAATTAAATTTAAAAGAATATCAGAATGCATTACTTTATTAAATTGAAAGTTGTAATTTAGTTAAGTGGTTCTATATTTTTCCTCTAAATTATTTATATATATATTATTATAAATATTTTCAAAAAATATCTGCGTTTATTCAACCTTCAAAAATGTTGGTTTTCTATTTTGAAAGTTACTAGTAGAAAAAAATTAAAACACTTAAATTAAATTATTGTTAGGATCGAAATTGACATTATGATTTTAGAGGATATCCGAAGAATGTTAGAAACAAATTTTGATAGTAAGGGCAGTGACGTACGGAATGAATCCACAAACTTGCATTTAGTTATATTATATGAATTTTTTATTAGGTATTAATAATATTGTGTGAAACTAACAACTCTTCGGACTAGTGTCCTGACCAGCGTTGAAATACACTCAAAATATTTACCCATATATTCTTTATTATTAGCTTTTCCAGATATTTTACTGTATTATAAACGTATTTAAGCTAATAGTTTAGTTTAGTTTAATTTATTGGTGTTACATATACATAAGTATTTACATAAAATTTTACATATAAATCAATTTCCACATATATATCCTTTGCTGCCAAATATTGTATGCTAGTGGACAATTTCACGTTCAAAAGTGAATTTGAATTTATAAATCGTATAATAATTGAATTACGCTAGGTATGGTTTTCTTTGGTAATAAATTTAGATAGATTAATTTTTTTTTAGATATGTATTGGCTGCACTGGCACCAAAACATACATATAACTGCACTGGAATTATAGGAAAAATGGTTTCCATTAGCTTAAATGCCTTTAGTTTTTCTTTAGTTTGATTGGGTTTTGCGACACTTCTGAAAAATAAAGATTAATTAAATAAGACCTTGCGCCAAACGGATCGGTCAAGAGTTATTTTGAAACTAAGTTTGCCTAACCAAAAATCTCACTGAAAAAGCAGATAAGTAAAAAATAACAAAAATTACATCACTATCACGCACTTCCGTATTCACGTTTCAAAAACTCTCTGTTTTTGTTCTGAAAATAGTAAATGAGAACGAATATTTGTTATTTTTACTTATCTGCTTTTTCAGTGTGAGATTTTTTGGTTAGGCAAACTTAGTTACGAAAATAACCCTTTACTGCAAAATCCCAATCAAACTAAAGAAAAACTATAATTATTATGTCAAAAATAAAAAGCTTCAGACAATAAATACCTTTACAATACAGTAAAAAATTAATTATATTTCTTGTTATAGACAAAAAGAATCCGAGTTGGAATATAATCTGTCGAATTTCAAAATAAAATAAATCATTTAGAAAAATGTAATGTCGATCACTAAAACCAACATGAGTGTAAAAAATTTTAGACTCTAGACTAATTTTGATGGTTTAAAGAAATAAAATCATTGCGAGTTTTATAAAATGCGTAGATAGAGAAATAATGATGAAAGATAGTTACTCAGTTCTATACTATTATGGACAAGTTATCCCTAACAACAAAGTGCTGCCTCCAGCATAAATCAAACGGTTTAAAATCATGTAGTCTTGTAAACCTGAATTAATTACTACAGCAAACAATACAATGTGAACTTGTTTCAATGATATGCAAAAATGTGATCAATATTGAGTTGTAAAATTAGGTACCTACACGTATAATATTTATCGCTCATATTTTGTAAAAAAAAAAACGAGACAAACGTAAGATTATTAGAGACAGGATATGAAAATTTAACAACAGTGATTTTAAAATGTAATCAGTGGTGTCACATTGTATTAGATATATCATAGTTCCGCAATAAATGTAACATTAGTTCATACTCTCGAAGAATTTTAACTCCCACGGTAACAGAAATTATTTAAGTTTTTTTATTGCTCCTTAAACCCGGATATGTATTTATTTGTTACATACATAAACTTAAAAAGCCGGAGATAAACTATAGACTATTGCGCATCCTACTCACCCATCAATCGCAGACATCAATAATTATAATTTTTTATTCCCTAATGACGAACAAGGAAAGGAGTTTTGAATAACTGCACTAAATTTAAGGAAAAAGTATATTTTTTAATATTTTTAGTCAAACGTGTACCACTTTCATATTGACGAAATAAACATTAAAATATTAAGGACAATCCTTCATCAAAATTTGTGTCAACTTAATATTCCTTTTAAAAAACAAACTGTATTTACTTTCAACTATTCAAATCTAATTATGTTTAAGAACAGTATACAATAAACTATTTTTATTTAAAGTTCACGGACTTTCTTGTTTTAAATGTATAATAAAAATGTTTTATAAGTAAGTACCTACTGTTTCGTTAATTATAATTTTATAGACAATACACATTGTTTCTGTGTATGTTAAAACAGTTACTTAGTTTTACGATAAAATATTAAGAGTAAAATAATAAAATTCTACAGAATAAAAATCGTCCATAGGCGTACATCAGAAAAAAGTAAGGGGATAAAATAACCCCTTCTCCTCCACTTCTGCTTGTATTTTTCAGATGTCGTTTACAATAATATCCTTGAGGATTTGGTTAATAACAAGAAGAATCTCTATAAAATTTCAAAGGGATACGTGAACATTTGAAGAAATTAAATCGAAAAAATAATTTTAAAAATTCAATTTAAACAACCTATATCTTTAAAGAAAGTAATTTTTGTATATAGAAGTTAAATCGTCATTTTTGCCGGCAAAAATACGCAATTCATGGGATGACTGCTTTTTTGTTACACCCTGTATCGAAATGGACATATTAATAACAGATAATGATCAAGAACTGTTAAATTTTGTATAGGTGACATGACAAATACAAAAAGTAGTTGTTATTGACAAAAAATAGTTTTATTATTAAATACGCATGTACATTATGTCTGTTTATACCGTTATAATGTTTCATGAAAATAAATAATCATAGGCCACTAAAATTAATAAATGCAACCCTGATGTTTCTCTCATCTAAGTCGCCCAGTCGCGTAAAGCAGGCACTCTTTGCGCAAGAAAAATGTATTCTTTGCTACTTCTATCTCTTCCAATATCTTTAGTTACATTCGATGGTGTAAAATTCTAGTATCTTTCATTATACCTCTAATTTTTCTAGTATCAAAATAGTGTGATGTTTAGCAAATATAAACTAAAATTTCGCTTCACTTTCGAATAAATCCTTGAAGGCATATTTGGTCTCCCTAGATAATGCATACTACTGTGAGTTTGATGCCGTTTTTAGAGTACAAACGAGAACACATAAATATTCACTATCTGCACAACACACCTGACAGAGCTTAGCGTTATTTATAATAAATACATCCACATAAAAGTAAGTGGTTCTGCAGTCTCAGGAAGACCATATCGTCGGTAATGCTTTTAGTATATCATATCTGCGGCTATAATGCAATGGGGGTAATAGTTATTATCATTGTTCATAGGAAGCATATAGAGATTTTCTAGGGGCTTTGTGTGCCGTAACTCCGGATATTGCAATTCCCTTTAACCTGGGACTTTTATATTCTGCCATACAGGGCAATTTGTATTTTCAGAGGATGGAGTTCAACTGGTATTGTGCGGCGTGTGATCAATGTTTATACGTCCAAAGGTAAATGCCACAAATTGACACAAAGCTGGTATTTTGTTCGATGTTTTTGTTGGGAATTAGATGGCAGATCACTTTGATAGCAGAATATAGGAAAATATGGATGATGTATCATTTCCGCTGTACAAAATTCCATTTTAGGTTAGTGAAAAATGTATTTTTAGCTTATACCTCAAAAATAAATGACAATAAAGGTAATATTTTGAAGCAGTTTTTTATATAATAGTTTTATATCAAGACTTGTATAACTAAAATTTTTCTGCAAACCTCAGTAAAAGTATAATTTTTAACGCATTTCTCTGAATCTATGTACTTTTTTATAATAGTTTCGTATCGAGGCCGACAAAAAAAGAAATTGAAGCTAAATGAACAACCTATTCAATCCATATAGTGGTTAGGTTGAAAACAATTTTTTCAAGTCCGTACACTAAAAATAAGAGTGCAACAAATTTCGACAAATTTTTTTTCCATGATATTCATTAGGTATTTGCGCTAATTGTTGCTTGGAAAATTGTTTTATCGCAAGATCCATACACTAGACACTTCAAGCTCCAAATTGATTTTTTTTCACTCACCTACGACCATTTTTACCAAAGATACAGCCATTTCAAAAATCGCAAAAAATTGAGATTTTTTCTTTGATCCCTTAATTTTTTCCGCTAGTGTATTTTGAAAAGCACAAGTTAGGATAAAAATATATTCCCAATCCCAATTTATAACAATAAGTTGGCGATGAGTAAACCCCATCAGCTCGATTATGCAACAAGATATAAAAGCTCATTTAGTTAAAAGGAACATAATCGTTCATGTCTTCACGATGTTAATGCCGCCACTTAATTTGCCTTAACACATTCGCTAGGAGAAGCTTTCGCATCGCTAACGTAATTGTCACTTGATGACGTGCATAGACAATTACACCCATACTTATCTCGTGGCTCGAATTCCAGATTTTCATTGTTTGAAGTTCGAGCTGAGTGACGGGGTGTCGCGCTGAAGTGTGGTATTTTCCGTTAAACGTAAATAGAGGGCTTTGGAAAATTAGGAAGCTGAGTACAAAGACATATCTTCCACTAAGTTTCCTCCAGAACTATGTATAATACTTATAAGTTAAATATAAAAGCCTATATTACAAATACATACTGTCTTCATATCAAGTATAATAGTACATATTCCTTTTCCTCTTAGTTATTGGACTAAAATCCATTGTTTTGATCTTTATAGAATGAGTAGGTAAAGGTACCGAAAAAATTTTGAAATCACTGTTGAAAAACATTGTGTATTTATATTTTTCATAGAGACTCTGTTAATAACACCAACGTTAACATATTCAAAGAAGAAAATGTTGTTACTGCATTGGTTGCATATCTACCCAGAATAGCTTTTCAATGAAAGAGTAAGCAAATTTACAGTTTCCTTGGTAAAAACGAATATCAAATTATTTGTAAAATTCATTCTGTAAAGTCCAGTAAATTTATTTTGGACATTTATTAACTTAACTGAACTAACATAAGTGAAAAACATTATTTACATTCTCTGAAATAACTGAATGTGCCGGATTTTTGCATCACTTCTTTGGTTGCACCAATAATTTTGAATAAAGATTACTATTTTAGCTATGGTTAAATCACTAATTTACTGATTGTCACATTTTCACAGTTATTTTACACCTTTTAATGTTCAATCTGTTTCACTCTGAGATTGAAACAAACCGTATGACTAATCTTTAAGTTTCCTGTATGTACCGATCCATAAACTCTAGAACTGATGCCTAGAAAAATTCCACGTATGTGGTCTACAAATCCTTATATGTTGTTGAACCAACACTTTAAGTTTCGAGTTATTGATGTACCTATGGTATCTTACATACTGACGTTGCTTCTTCAATTTGATCATCAAACTGATTTCTGTAAAAGAAAATATATCTGCTGCACAATTTTCTCAAGTTCATCAACATCTCTTCTTCATCTTCAACTTTTATGAATAATGATCCCACACGAAACTTCACTAAGGTTATTATCCAAGTTTCCTTGTATCACTATGACGATACCTGCAGCAGCTTTTATATGAACTGAATTTTTCTCTTGCTCTTAAATTGTGCGCGAAACATAGACAATTGGTTTCACACAAAATTTCAATTTGATTCAAATGCACATACTATTGTCCAGGTTAATAAATTGGATTTGTAGATTTTTGAAAGTCACTAAAATTCAGCTGCTATTGATTGCATTAGAACGAGGCCCCTGTGTAGTATTTGTAAGCATTTATTTGCAAGGAAATTTTTCTATTGATCACTTTTTGTGACGTCTTAATGAAGACACTATGGAAAATAATATTAAAGTGCCCTTAAAAATATTATTAAATATAAAATATGAAATAACAAAATAAATGTTATTAAAATGTATAGACTAAAAAGCTCCGGGCTCCGGTTGTTATTTTCTCTGGAATAGAGAAAAATAATTGTATTTTGTAAAATATCAAAATTATAGAAGTAAAAAAACCGGAGAGTATCAAATTCTTATTTCATTTCCAGCTCAAGGGTAATAAAAATATAAAGCTTCTAGCTCATCATTGCTCAACAAAATCATTTAGTCAATCGACCAACCTAGCACATTGTATCAAACCCATGTAGGAACATTGTACGTCTGTGGGTGCACTTTCCAAACAACTTCACATCGCAGACAATGAAGTCATCTGCTGATTAAAACCTTTTAACGGCAGCGATGCTATTGACTTGCCAGCTTATCGGGTGTATTGATATCGACTGAAAATTACGAAGAGTGCATCGTGCTGATGGATATCCGTTTTCATTGTCCTAAAAGTAGGAGTGTCGGATAACGCTCCAATTTAATTTATTAAGTTGCTCCTTCCTGATATTTTTAACGGTCTTAATCGTAAAACGGTTTTTGTTTCGATATTATCATGAGTAGTTGTTTTTTTTAGAGCTGTGACGAAGTTCTGCATCACAGCTTTAATCCAATTTAGGGAAGCTCCCTTTAAACTACTTTTCGTTTGATTATGACAGAGTTGTCCAACTTCAAGTCTAAATAAAATTGCGGTTGTGAGGACTGCATCATAAAATACTTCGTATGCAACTTAAGCAGTGATTTGTAATAGGTACAAAAATACGTGTTTGTTTATGTATGTAAAATTTATTCGAAAAAATAACAAAAAATAGTGGGAACTTTGAAGATATTGGTTATGTTATCACTAACCTGTGTATCAATATCAACATTAAGATTTGTTGTTAACAAACGAAGCAACTGACTAAAGACAGCGTCTATATTTTACCTTTCACACAATTCTTGTTGAAAGTCTGCTCTGCTTACGTTCTCAATAGAAATAATAAGTGGTTGAGTAAAAACTAAAATTTCTTCTTCGTATTTTATGAGTTAAATGTGGAACTTTCTCTAAATCCTCCATTTCATCAAAGTGTTCTTTACAGCACTTGGACAAAATCATGTTTCTATTGTGAAGACTTGAAAAACCTAATTTTATTTTTAAATCCTTTTATGTGGCCATATAAACAGGCAACATTATGTGGAAAGCGTCCTTGTAAATTCAAATATAATTGGTGAAGCTGCGATGCTAAGTCTGTGAAAGATCTGATTAAATTTTTCATCTACAATTATATTTTCCAGTCCCATAGTGATGGATTCATTTCATTTTTCAAGAGTTGATATTATTTTGTTTTAAGAGTACTGCAAATCCAATTTCAGTTCCTATCATAGCTTTGGCTCCATAAGTGACAATACAGGACAATTTATGGAATCCCCCATGCCACCTTCTTTACAGCTGCAAATATTTATTTATTTATTTGCTCTGCTACACTAAAGTCCTCCTGAATAGTTTGAACAAAAATTAAAAGTTTCGTCCAGACAGACCGAAATATTTACATTTTCATTTGTGTCGTGCAATTTTTTGAATAATTGATTAATGTACTCTACACGTCTTGCAATTGTTTGATGGAGCACTGAGACTGTTCCGAATTTTTCAGCAATTTTTTTAAATTTAATTATTCTGCTCTTTTCACTACACATTTATTAAAAAGCGCTCTATCTTTAAAAGGTTTTTCCCCTTTGACAATTTCCCGCGCTATTTCTAGACTCTAGTCCTGAATACTGCTAAAACTTTTTGTCGTGTAAAGAAATGTATCGCTTCATATTATATTCTTTAGAAACTGATAGTACTTGCATACAAACAATACACTGAAGTTTATTGTTTATGATTACATTGTCTGACTCCCTACGGTCATTACAGCTTCGACGTTCGTTCGTTATTTCTCTTTTCTGTGAATACGCATTTCATTTAAAAAACCTTATATTGATTTGCTGCATACCGCACAGCAGAACAAAATAAATAAACACTTGACTGTAACAATTAACTCGCGAACCGTATTAAACCTTTCTTTGTACATGAGTCTCTATTCCACACTATTAACTATTAACTGTATTCGTCTCGCTTAACTCAACCTTCTTAAAAACGCGCGTATAGCCATTCGAGTGTTCGACAGCGGTCCAGCTAAATCTCCAATGTTCGAATAACTTCGTGGCGGTGTTCTATCCAGTGCCAGTGGTGTCACGTAGCCTATATATGTGTTATTTTAATTCATAATTTAATTGTTGGTGCAGGAATGACTCGCTTGTGTATATTTTCGTTTTTAAAGCATATTTTTATCCCTGTATATATTACATAAAAATACCAACACTTCACTTTGACACCATATTTATCGAGTAGCTTGTTTTTAAATAATGGGTATGGTAGTGACAACTCGAGATACGTTGTATTCAGCAGTACTACTGCCTGTAGGCATCCCCTTTATCTTCTTATGCTTTGCACTCGCTGACCTGGACAAGATATACTCATCTCTTCTTTGAACATTTCATAAAGTTTAATCTGCTCGCGAAGGATGTATTTAACTGCCCAAACCGTCCAAACTAAGACAGACGTGGCTTGAGGGTCTAGTCAGCAAATTTTGTTGAAATTATGACCGTCCAGTTAAACTCAAATCTAAAGCTGAAATGAAAATATATAAATGCAAATAGAGAAACCTCTCACAAAAAAATAAATTATGAAGTAGAATATATTGCAACAATAATGGCACCCCGTCAAAATAATTTAGTGGTGAATTAAATGTTTGACAAATTTTTTGTTAGATCTCTATTATAGCTATGTGAGTCGAACAAGTAATCCCTAATGTTAAAACGTGACAGTAGATTTCAATATGAATACGTCAACATTTCAAAATAAGTCAGCAAATTCGTTTTAAAGATTGTCATTATTATTGCAATAGATAGTACATACCTTTATGTACTACAGTAAGTTATTTCGGTATAAAATAATGGGAGATTTTCATTATAATTTCTGTAATAGTTTAGATATTTGAATTACAATTAATACACCAAACAATGAATTTAATTTAGTCAAATAATATAAATAGAAATAAACAGTATAAGATAAGCTGGACTACTCAGCTAACAATTTCTTGTTCTGTAAAAATTGTAAGAACGTTTCCAGAGCAAATTTTATAGAGCAATGTTTGTTCTAAGAACATTTTCAAAACGTTCTTACAACACTTATACCATAAAAATGGGCACCGTTCTATAAAACCTTTTAGTTCTTTAAGCGGTTCTGTAAAGCTTGCAGGATATACTCTTATATATCTCATAAAAATTCTATAGCACTTCGCTATACAATTTTTGTGTTGCATGGTGTTATATTTAAAGAACTTTAAAATCGTTTAATTGTATCTTTTAAAAACAAAATGTTTCTGTATCGCACATGTTAGAAATAATATGGACGGGCCAATAAGAACCAATAAGATGGGCCTAATCAGCCTGCATAGGAGTACTTACTTACATTATTACGAATTGCTTAGTTTGTTTGTCCATCAGGAGCAGAACATTTTAATGCGGAAAAAGTTTTATCGTGAAATATGTGGTACATAATGGTAACTTTTGACGCGCCCTCAGTTGCCCTTATATTCCCTATGATGCTGGAAATTTTATAAAATTTTTTTTTTTCTGAATTGATGAATGTAACAACCAACTGTACATAAAATAGTCAGAAAGTAAGTATATCCATATTATTGATATCATTTCACCTATTTATATTGTACATATTTTTAATTAATTTTTTTTTCCTTCTTCACCATATGACGACAGAAAGAAAGGCTTCATCTTGTACTTCCAATGGATTCTCACTAATATGACATTTTTGTGTCGATTGCAATGATTATAGAGCAAATATGCTTCGTAAGCAACTACTTAATATTCACAGTGTTGTCATATTTTATTGTGGTAATTTCACTTATTTCAATCTTATTTAATAAATCTATAAATATTCTTTAACTTCAACATCTAAAAGTGAAAATGAAGTTTGGAATGGTCTAAATTAAATATGTTACTAAGAACTACTGTTCTATAAGAAACTCAATTTCTCTTAGCAATCAAATAAATCTCATCTATCGTAATGAAATTTTCTTTCTGCAAGCAGATAATAATTTTTACAAGTCATGACTATGTTGTACAAATTTCCCCATTATACTTTGATCAAAATATTTCGTACTATTACAGGCAGGTCTCGTCAGATGGGGCTATGGGAAACCTACATATATAAAAAATTATAGTTCTATAGCGTTTCTTTATAGAACAAATAGGCTTTTGTTACTTATTTACTCTATAATGATTTTATAACAACTGTATTATTATTCTCTACAACTGCTTTAGAGAGCTTTTTCTCTTAAGTTTGATAGCAGCTTCCATATTTGTAATTTGTTTTCCGCAGCAGAATTGTAACTTAACAACGCCTTATACAATAGTTCTATAATTAAACTATAAGCGACATTACGGAATAATTTTATAAGAGTGTCACAGGAGATGGTATAATTCTATAAAGTAGTATTTTGCATCGGTTTTAAAGTAATTTGATTCTATAAGCACCGTTGCTGTAAAATTGTGTTATTGTACACACTTATAGGGCTACATTAGCAGTTATCTTATAAGTGCTCTATAAATTATGCTCTAAGAACGTTCTTGCAACAAATTTAAAAAACAATTCAGTTTCTGAAGGCAAACACACACATTAATGCAACAATTTAGTATTCTAAATACAACTATAAAATATTAACAGAATATAAAACTCCTATTACTCTAAATTTATAGAACTACTTTGCTGGCTGGGTAGAAGAAGAGTATGTTCAGTTTATTGGTGCTATATATACAAAACTATTTACACAAGTCAAAAAGATGAAAGAAGAGACATTTAAAAGATACAAAGTTAAAAATGTAAAAAACACATACATACTTACATATAGTCACATACATACATATAATGTCCTTACTATTTTGAAATCTAGGTTACTTAGACCTAGCTTCATTATCATTAATATTCTATGCAATTCTTGTAGACTATCTGGAAAGGATTTTTTTTAAATAATCATTTTTCCTAAAACTTTTGCTTGTTAAAATAAAAGCACTACCATAGATGTATTTAAATTTTGATATACAGGGTAAGGAAAGGAAAAGGTTTGTAGGAAATAATTGAAGGGTGACTTCAATTTTACCAAAAAATGTCACATTAAACATTAAAAAGTTTAGTACGACCTTCATATTACTAATTTTTGAATTCCTATTAAATAAGTATTAGGTTTGTTCCAAGAGTCAGTTTGAGACTGTTTCAAACTATCACCGATATGCGACCAATTATGTTTCTACTATACTTTCAGCGATATCAAAGCAATATTCGCCTGGTCAAACAATCCTGACAGTTTTAAACCAATTTTTGCGCTCTAAGAACAAAGTATTGTAAATTTGAAAATTATACAGATGTCATCCTAATTTGCACACTTTTAAAATTTTTTTGTGACATTTCCAAAATACTTTCATTTTGTAATAATTAAACCACTTTCTTAGGATTGTTTCAAGTACCTACACAAATTATCTATAATGATCAACGATACGTGGCCAAATGTTAGTTTTATCTAATGTTATAAATATTGAATTATCTATTGAAAAATACATATTATAGGCAGGCTTAACAGACTAGAATCGATAGTATGGCCTGAAATTGGAAAAAAGTGTAATTACAGTGTTGGTGGATTGACGTTTCAATATTTATTTTTCAGTTTTTACTTTAATATTTATCATTTAAAAATTAATAATGAATCAAACTAAAAAATTGCTTGCAATGCATAGAAAAAATCAAAAATTAAAAAGCAGCAGTGAAAGCACGATAATATAGAATTCTGTTTTGTAGCGTAATGAGCATGAGTAAAACATATTTCTACGATTTGTTATCATTTGTTTTTCAACTTTTTCTGTTTCTGAATGTGATGCTTTTCCAAACATTTAGAAGACCTCTAGGGTATCTCTTGTTTTCAATAAAGGCAGTAATAAGGATGTCAGTAACTATAGGCCCATCACTATTAATGTAATTTCTATAAAATATTTGAATGTGTATTGCACAAAGAAATATCCTTCAATGTTCGTGGCACGATTAGTCAGTACCAACATGGTTACATACAGGGGTGTTCTACTGCTACGAACCTGTTTTGCCTGACTCAATATATCTCTGAGACGCTTGATACAGGAGAACAAGTGGATGATAAACTTGACCGTGAATTTTTTTCCTGAAACTTAAAATAGACGGCTGTTTCAACCAACTAATTAAATTCTTTAGTTTGTAATTACATTCTCAAAGTTGTATACTGTGGTTTTAGATCTATTGAATATATTGCCACCTCTCGTGTACCCCAAGGCTCAGTATTGGGACTTGTATTTTTTAATATGTTTATTAATGATATTCTTGACAAAATTGATGTTGATTGTCATATTTATGCTGATGATTTAAAAATCTTTTGCAATATTCTTTCCAAAGAAGCCTCGTTGAAACTTCAAGCAAATCTTGATGAAGTTTATGGGTGCTGTGTGAGTAACAAGTTACCGTTGAACATACAAAAATGCAACGTGATCACTTTCAGCAGAAAGCAACTTCCCTACCACCATGGTTACAAAATCAATAACGTCAAGATAAATAGAGCCACTGAGTTCAAGAATTTAGGCGCACATTTTGATACAAGCCTTTGGTTCGTCAACATAATGACAATATTACACTGTCCCATATAAGCGCTTAAGATTTGTTATTTGCAATTCTAATGGTTTTAATGGTGGAAAAACTTTATTGTTCAATGTGTTTGTTCTACCTAAGTTAGAGTATGCACGTGTTGTTTGGAGTCCTGGGTATCAAGCCCGTATTAACAGTGTTGAATTTATTCATAATATTTTTTTAAAATTTGTATAGATGAGTTCTATCCACATATTGGTACACCTCAAAATGACATGTTGTTGAGACACAATACAAGTAGTAGAAGAGAATAGGTAGTATCTTATGTTTCTCTTCAAAATCGTTAACAGTTTGATGGATTGCTTTTCTGTATTGTCCCAAATTAACGTTAATGTTCCTTCGTTTCAACTCGAAATGTCAAGAGCTTCTATTTGTCAACCCCAAGGACCAACTTGCTTTAGTTTTCACCTTTATTAACTGTGTGATAATTATCATTCTATTCAGGCTGATCTAGATATTTTTAATTACAGTATTAAGCCTATCAGAAGATTGTACCACAGTAGTTAGATTTGCTTGGTAAATGTTTCCCATCCTGTAATTGGTTTTTTAGTGTAGGATAGCATAACTAACTAAATAAATATTAAAATCGTTTTGTGTATTCAGAGGAGATCGTGTACTGCTAAATATTCTGAAAACAAGGCGTACTAACTCAAATTCACAAAGGATGTTATTTATTAGGTATGAAATTTTCCAACTGGCGTTTTCTTTATTTTTAAATAAAAACGAGGAGATTACTCCACCCTTATTTATATAAATGGGTGTCAATTATTGTGTCTTACTTGGGAAGCAGTGTTTTCTCTCCTAAGCACTTCGTCGGTAAAAAAGCCGTCTAGACCAATTTGGCAGTTCCTCCTCGTCCTCTTTCGCGACCATTTTTTCTGCGCACCGTCCTCCGATAAATAAAGTTTAAGCCTCGATTCATTTGCCGAACAAAAATTCGACAGAATGCTAATATATTTCCTAATAAAAAGGGATACGTCCAGTTCAAACCACTTTCTACCCCGGTGCGTCAGCTGCGATGGCGGCCCATTCGTCTTTTTTGACGTTGTTAACTCATCAATAGCGCTGGCTCATTAATCAGAGGCCTGATCTAGTGCTAAATTGATGCAGTTCATTGTTACTTTTTGCGTTATATTGGATAAAAAACGGGCTTTATGTAAATTTCAGGTTCGCATCAAGTAATGGCAGAATTTTTGCTCATATATTTTCAGGTATTAACAATATTGTGTGAAACTAACTACTCAGTGGACAAAAGCCCCAACCTGCGTTGAATTACACCCACAATATCTACCCATATATTCCTTATTATTAGCTTTTGTAACATTTTTTACTGTTTAAGAAAGGTATTTTAAGCTAATATGTATCAAATCTCCTACAATTCCTATCAATGAAGTCATATGTATGTTCTCTGATACCAAACATCTAGGTATGCTAATGAACATCCACAGACAAAACTCTATTCAATAATTATCTAAAAAATTTAATATATTTACTAACCTCTGGAGTGGGAACTCGAAATTCAACCACAATAATTGAGATCTCACTTATTTCTGCGTTTTATTTTGGATCGCTTCATCAGGTGGCCTCCTTGAACTTGAGTCAAATATCTAACTATAAAGATGATTATACCAATAAATTAAAATTATTTGAAATTGAATGTCAAAATGAAATATCGACAACGTTAAACTGATTAACTGTCAATGAATATCATAACAACCTACTAAAATAAATAAAAATTAATAAAAAAATTTACCTTTTATTTATAGTTTTTTTTCTCATATATTTTCAGGTATTAACAATATTGTGGGAAACTAACTACTCAGTGGACAAAAGCCCCACCCTGCGTTGAATTACACCCACAATATCTACCCATATACTCCTTATTATTAGCTTTTGTAACATTTTTACTGTTTAAGAAAGGTATTTTAAGCTAATATGTATCAAATCTCCTACAATTCCTATCAATGAAGTCATATGTATGTTCTCTGATACCAAACATCTAGGTATGCTAATGAACATCCACAGACAAAACTCTATTCAATAATTATCTAAAAAATTTAATATATTTACTAACCTCTGGAGTGGGAACTCGAAATTCAACCACAATAATTGAGATCTCACTTATTTCTGCGTTTTATTTTGGATCGCTTCATCAGGTGGCCTCCTTGAACTTGAGTCAAATATCTAACTATAAAGATGATTATACCAATAAATTAAAATTATTTGAAATTGAATGTCAAAATGAAATATCGACAACGTCAAACTGATTAACTGTCAATGAATATCATAACAACCTACTAAAATAAATAAAAATTAATAAAAAATTTACCTTTTATGTATAGTTTTTCTCATATATTTTCAGGTATTAACAATATTGTGTGAAACTAACTACTCAGTGGACAAAAGCCCCAACCTGCGTTGAATTACACCCACAATATCTACCCATATATTCCTTATTATTAGCTTTTGTAACATTTTTACTGTTTAAGAAAGGTATTTTAAGCTAATATGTATCAAATCTCCTACAATTCCTATCAATGAAGTCATATGTATGTTCTCTGATACCAAACATCTAGGTATGCTAATGAACATCCACAGACAAAACTCTATTCAATAATTATCTAAAATATTTAATATATTTACTAACCTCTGGAGTGGGAACTCGAAATTCAACCACAATAATTGAGATCTCACTTATTTCTGCGTTTTATTTTGGATCGCTTCATCAGGTGGCCTCCTTGAACTTGAGTCAAATATCTAACTATAAAGATGATTATACCAATAAATTAAAATTATTTGAAATTGAATGTCAAAATGAAATATCGACAACGTTAAACTGATTAACTGTCAATGAATATCATAACAACCTACTAAAATAAATAAAAATTAATAAAAATTTACCTTTTATGTATAGTTTTTTCTCATATATTTTCAGGTATTAACAATATTGTGTGAAACTAACTACTCAGTGGACAAAAGCCCCAACCTGCGTTGAATTACACCCACAATATCTACCCATATATTCCTTATTATTAGCTTTTGTAACATTTTTACTGTTTAAGAAAGGTATTTTAAGCTAATATGTATCAAATCTCCTACAATTCCTATCAATGAAGTCATATGTATGTTCTCTGATACCAAACATCTAGGTATGCTAATGAACATCCACAGACAAAACTCTATTCAATAATTATCTAAAAAATTTAATATATTTACTAACGTCTGGAGTGGGAACTCGTAATTCAACCACAATAATTGAGATCTCACTTATTTCTGCGTTTTATTTTGGATCGCTTCATCAGGTGGCCTCCTTTAACTTGAGTCAAATATCTAACTATAAAGATGATTATACCAATAAATTAAAATTATTTGAAATTGAATGTCAAAATGAAATATCGACAACGTTAAACTGATTAACTGTCAATGAATATCATAACAACCTACTAAAATAAATAAAATCAATAAAAAAATTTACCTTTTATGTATAGTATTTTTTTCTCATATATTTTCAGGTATTAACAATATTGTGTGAAACTAACTACTCAGTGGACAAAAGCCCCAACCTGCGTTGAATTACACCCACAATATCTACCCATATATTCCTTATTATTAGCTTTTGTAACATTTTTTACTGTTTAAGAAAGGTATTTTAAGCTAATATGTATCAAATCTCCTACAATTCCTATCAATGAAGTCATATGTATGTTCTCTGATACCAAACATCTAGGTATGCTAATGAACATCCACAGACAAAACTCTATTCAATAATTATCTAAAAAATTTAATATATTTACTAACCTCTGGAGTGGGAACTCGAAATTCAACCACAATAATTGAGATCTCACTTATTTCTGCGTTTTATTTTGGATCGCTTCATCAGGTGGCCTCCTTTAACTTGAGTCAAATATCTAACTATAAAGATGATTATACCAATAAATTAAAATTATTTGAATATGGGTAGATATTGTGGGTGTAATTCAACGCAGGTTGGGGCTTTTGTCCACTGAGTAGTTAGTTTCACACAATATTGTTAATACCTGAAAATATATGAGAAAAAAAACTATACATAAAAGGTAAATTTTTTTATTAATTTTTATTTATTTTAGTAGGTTGTTATGATATTCATTGACAGTTAATCAGTTTGACGTTGTCGATATTTCATTTTGACATTCAATTTCAAATAATTTTAATTTATTGGTATAATCATCTTTATAGTTAGATATTTGACTCAAGTTCAAGGAGGCCACCTGATGAAGCGATCCAAAATAAAACGCAGAAATAAGTGAGATCTCAATTATTGTGGTTGAATTTCGAGTTCCCACTCCAGAGGTTAGTAAATATATTAAATTTTTTAGATAATTATTGAATAGAGTTTTGTCTGTGGATGTTCATTAGCATACCTAGATGTTTGGTATCAGAGAACATACATATGACTTCATTGATAGGAATTGTAGGAGATTTGATACATATTAGCTTAAAATACCTTTCTTAAACAGTAAAAATGTTACAAAAGCTAATAATAAGGAATATATGGGTAGATATTGTGGGTGTAATTCAACGCAGGTTGGGGCTTTTGTCCACTGAGTAGTTAGTTTCACACAATATTGTTAATACCTGAAAATATATGAGAAAAAAAAACTATACATAAAAGGTAAATTTTTTTATTAATTTTTATTTATTTTAGTAGGTTGTTATGATATTCATTGACAGTTAATCAGTTTAACGTTGTCGATATTTCATTTTGACATTCAATTTCAAATAATTTTAATTTATTGGTATAATCATCTTTATAGTTAGATATTTGACTCAAGTTCAAGGAGGCCACCTGATGAAGCGATCCAAAATAAAACGCAGAAATAAGTGAGATCTCAATTATTGTGGTTGAATTTCGAGTTCCCACTCCAGAGGTTAGTAAATATATTAAATTTTTTAGATAATTATTGAATAGAGTTTTGTCTGTGGATGTTCATTAGCATACCTAGATGTTTGGTATCAGAGAACATACATATGACTTCATTGATAGGAATTGTAGGAGATTTGATACATATTAGCTTAAAATACCTTTCTTAAACAGTAAAAATGTTACAAAAGCTAATAATAAGGAATATATGGGTAGATATTGTGGGTGTAATTCAACGCAGGTTGGGGCTTTTGTCCACTGAGTAGTTAGTTTCACACAATATTGTTAATACCTGAAAATATATGAGAAAAACTATACATAAAAGGTAAATTATTAATTTTTATTTATTTTAGTAGGTTGTTATGATATTCATTGACAGTTAATCAGTTTAACGTTGTCGATATTTCATTTTGACATTCAATTTCAAATAATTTTAATTTATTGGTATAATCATCTTTATAGTTAGATATTTGACTCAAGTTCAAGGAGGCCACCTGATGAAGCGATCCAAAATAAAACGCAGAAATAAGTGAGATCTCAATTATTGTGGTTGAATTTCGAGTTCCCACTCCAGAGGTTAGTAAATATATTAAATTTTTTAGATAATTATTGAATAGAGTTTTGTCTGTGGATGTTCATTAGCATACCTAGATGTTTGGTATCAGAGAACATACATATGACTTCATTGATAGGAATTGTAGGAGATTTGATACATATTAGCTTAAAATACCTTTCTTAAACAGTAAATAATGGCAGAATATTGGGCCAAATACAGGATACCTAATACTAGATACGTAATATTAAAACTTTAGCTGTGTATACTCTATCTAAAAATTATAGATAGTTGAATGACCTGCAAATATAACGTATGTATTCTAAAGCATAGGCGTACGTGTCACTTTTCTGAAAAATTTACAAATTTACAAACGGTAAATATAGGTAAAAATAATTATGAATGGAGACATTTTATTTTAATACTGTCTAATTAGCATTAATATACAGTGTGATTCAGAACTTATGTAAAAAATTTCGGAAGAGATGCCTCAAGAAAAATGGAGTCAATATTGTAAAACAATTTTTTGTAATACCCTTATAGTCCGCGTAAAAAAGTATTGAAGTTGTATTATGTTCAACCTTTAAATCACTGGGCTACTATAGTCCCTAGTCAGGCGATTCCGATTACCTTTTGTAGGTATTAAACTTTTCTGTGATGCGTCTTTACATTAGTTTTTGAAGTGTCAAAAATGGCTTACGTGTATAGTAGCAACTCGGAGTTAATGGATATCGTTGTAATTTATGGCAATGGCAAAATGCTTTAGCAAAACTATTTCCTGGTAAAAATGTGCTAAATGCAGCTACTTTTACCGCGGTGTGCAGTGAGTGCAAGTGTAGTGCAACGTGAGGAAAATTTTAAAGTGCAGCAGTGTGGCGCATCATACTCGAGGCTCAATTATATCCGTACCATGTACAGCGTGTCCAAGCATTAATACAAAGGGATTGGACAAGGAGGACCGTTACCATGGCCGCCACAATCTCCTGACTAAATCATTTGCTTGCTTTGCCGCCTTATCAGGTTTTGCAGTGAACCAGTTGCCGCGCAGAAATGTATTTTTAAATCATTTTGGAACTGCCCATTTTGATTTTTTTACAACATTGCATTTGTAAGAAACCAATGTACATTAATTTTATTTTAGATAAGTTCTGAATCCCCTGTATATGTTTAGATTTTGAAAATAAAAGTAAAACATAATTAATTAGATAAATACACACAAAAATGTATTCAACATCTAAATACTTATGGTATAACCTTCATTAGCAGTCACTGTCACGACTATCACTATCACTATCACTGTCACTGTCACTCACTATTTCCAATATGGATTATAATTGGATCGATATTATTGATTTCAAGATTTAAACCCTGCATTTCTTGCTTTTCGATTTGGTTGCGACATAAATTTTCAATCTTCTGCACTTACTTTTGCAATTGCTCTGTTAAGTATTGCTTCTGCATAGACCATTTTTTTTAAATTTACTTGCACCCATATCAATTCTCTTTAGTTCACAGTGATGGTTTAGTTTTCTCCAATAGCTTGATATACTTTTTCTAACGTTAATAATTCAGTTCAGTTCAAAAAAATGGGAACGGTTTGTCGTATGGCATATTTGGCATTTTCATTTATTTCTATTTTTTTTTCAAAAGCTGCTTGATTCTGGTTTTTGTACTTCTCCATAGGCTTTTGCCTTGATGATTTATTTTCAAATTTTTAAAATCAGAACACATATCTATGAACTCATTCTTTGAACGTGGGTGATCTCTTAAAATGTACTTGAAAACTTTTAATATGATTTTCGTTCTCCAATTAAAATATAAAACTTCTTTTGCTTTGAAAGAAAGGGTTCCGGAATATTTTCCGTCATTCAATATCAAAACACAATCAGAATAATGTTATAATTGATACTGTATTAAATAAATTAAGCACTTCAAATAGTTCGCTTTACAGTTCACAATTCAAATGCGAAAAAAAATATATCTAGATCACTACCACAAAAAAATACACTCACGAGAAGGTTATACGCTGTAATAAAACAGATTAGGTATAAAATTATTACAATGTGTTGCGTCTTCACTTATTCACAAATTATCTTTTCACGATTAAAGACACATTTATGTCATATATATTTAAACACTCACCTATTTACATTACCTATAAAATAATAAAAACTAATGAATTATCGAAGGGAAAAAGCAAGCACGAAAATTCTGTACTGGCGTTAATGGTATGGAATGTCAGGATGTACTTCGCTAAGGCGAATCCACGTAACAGAGACTGATACATATTATGTATTTGTAAAACAAGGATACTAATGTGTCTTCGCATTCCATCTGTACGTCTATTTCATTAGTTGTTACTTTTCCTTTAACAGTAAAAATATCTCCATTAGTTAATTCTAATGCTATTTAATAAAACAACAAAACTGAATAAAACGTGAACTAGACATGAAACTTTTATTTGGCAATATTAACCTGCATAGGTAAACATAAATATATATGATAAAAAGTACACATTTTCCAATTATTGGGAAATTTCTGAACTAGATGTGACAACACTGTTTGCCTGGTTTACCGGGTCATTCAACTGTCTATAATATTTAAATAAAGTATAGTGATTTTCTCTATAAATTCATGAAATGTAAAATAAAAATTAAATAACTCTATATAACTAACGCAAACTGTGGAAAAGATTACAGCTGGTGACAAAAATTCGAGGCATCGGTATTCCTGCGCTGCCGTCCGATATCTCAACAACGGATAGAATCCATATAACAAATTGACAGATTTAGCTTAACACATTTAGCGCATTTTTCCCACCGAACCAATATTTGTAGCCGCTCGCCAATAAAGTATAGTAGTAATTTAGCAACATTTTTTGCAATACCATTTCGTCCAATTAACTGATCAAAGTGATCTATATCTACCAAAATTTATTTCAGACACGAACATTAATAGGACAAGGTTATTTATGAGCCGTTTTATCTTTGTCGTTCATTTTTTTCAACTAACGTTATTTGAATCGGGTGCAGTACAGTCGAAATTAATTTATACACTGACAATTTATGTATGTGACGGATGACACAGAAAAAAACTTAAAAGGTGCACTAAAAATTAATCACAAAGGGAAGGGAATGGGGAAGTTGTATGAATTTGATATTGCCTTGAAATGTATTACATAAAGTAATCGTTTATATATTGAAAGGTCAGAACATGTGTCGTGTGTGGCGGCAATATTCACATAGTAATAAAAATATTAATAAATTGCCATGAAATGTAAACAAAACCACGTGTCCGAAAACGCGATATCATTGGTAGACGTCACACAACGTTCAGCGCATTTTATGTTTCCGTAGATACAGGTGCAGTGTCACGGTGTTGATGATGTAAACAGGCGTTTGTTTCTTGTAACATTTTTGGGTCGTAGATAATGTAAATACTAATAACTTATGGTATTGTTACATGTAACTTATTTCTTTGTTTGCAATATAGATCCGCTCGTGAAAATTACGACGACAATGCTGTTGGTTATCCATATAGAGAGTTTTTACTTGAGGAGGTATTCATAAAATTATCTCATCTGATTCACATTTTTTTTAAATCCTTATTACCAACTTTTGTTTATTATGTTTTCAGAATAAAACAGGTAGTGAAGTGCGATTGCAAAATTGTATGAATGCCTCAAAGAACATGTTATTTGAAAACGGAATGAAGAGCTGAAAATAATAAATAAAAAAATGGTCTTCACAATGTTGCAATGCTGGAGAGCTTTCGTTGCGTTTCGTCGAAATATTTTTTATCAGGCGTTCTATTCGTACAAATGACAATACTTCTTCTATTTGCCCGGTCGGATGCACTCTCTCTGCTCATTTTGCGAGTATATTTTACCACTTTATTCAATAGGAATGTCTATTTAACACAGTAACACATATAATATCTCAAATTACAAATTAGCTTTTCTAAACGTATGTACTGCCTTTTCTGAAAGTGGAACTCGTATGCAGATATAAAGCACAATGCTGTATAGGTCGTCACCTTGGCAGCGACCGTTTTCTAGGGGTGTGGCCCGACATTAATTTTAAACATAATATTCACTTCCCAATTCTTATTCCTGTTGTTGGTATTACGGCTCCTACGGTTGGAATTGCTCCTCAGATAACGGTGGCTTCCTGGGACGTGCCCTAACAGCCTTTGTAACTGGTTACATCCCATGGTTCCTAACATTTCTCCTACTTGGAGTACTGAACACTGCCCAACTTAATGCGAACTATGTAAACAAAAATGCTAATAACTTATTTACATCATCAAATTTATTATTACGCATGCACACAAAAATAGTTGTTTGCATCATGGACAAGACCATGAAAATTTTGCTCTGGCTGAAACCGGATCTGTAGTCAGTTTAACCACCACATGTTAAGATTTTGCTCTACAGTCGAAAAGCAAGTTGAAAAATCGATTAAGCCATAAAATTGATTAACAAACATCGAACTTATGCGTTCAGACAGTTAAACTCCCAACAACTTCTGACGCGTTATTTATGTGGTTAAATAATACCATAGCACAAAATTAAAACAAGTTGAGATGATTCGGATAGGGAAATCCATTTTGCTCCGGCAAAACCTCATGATAAAATATCACAACACCAAATATATAGACAGGTAAATGAATGAATGATGAGTTATAATGGTTTAAGTTGCCGCACATTCTTATCTTTGAGTGACTTATAAAGTGAGTTTCGTTAAGCTTCTTTCTTCAACGTCTAACAGATGTCAGCCATCATATACCATCTCCATGACAACACAGTTCCATTTCCTTGATATCTGATGCTCCTTGCTTTTCACTGTAACCAAAAGTTTATAACAATGTCTGATGTCAAACTGAAAGAAGAAATTTGTGCCGGTGCTAAAAAATCATACAATGTTTAATCTCCGCATCACCTCAGCTCATCTTTTCTTTAACCTTCCAGGTAATGACAAGACTAAGAGTTATTAGGATGTAGTTGTTGATATGTTTAAATACTACCAGCAATTAAGCTGCTTTATCAATTTACAAGCTAAAATTTCTGTATTCGCTTTTAGGTTAGGTACTTCCCACAAACAATTAGAGATTACAGGCAGAGCAAGGAAAACCATGAAGATATTAAAGAAGTGGACCAATATTATCAGGGTAGATAGGATACAAATATAATGACTGACTTCTGTTGGATATTGAAGAGAGAAAGTACAGTGAAGGGAAAGAAGCATTAACTCCACAGATTATTCAGAAACAAGAAAGTACGAAAACACAGACTATCGTAAGCCATGCTACTCGTTTTAATGCTGTGTTTTGGTGTTATAATTATTTGATAAAATAGCCAATCATAAAATATTTAGGGATTATACTGTTACCAAATAAGTCATAGAATATAGACATAAGTACAAATTGAAATTCTATAGCTATATTGAGATATCAAGGGGTTTTTCGACTATAGAGAAAAATACTGACGTGTGGTTATAGTGACTTCAGATTCACTTTAGTGAGCAAAAACATATGGGATATCACGATTTCATCCATGATACAGTCAACTTTTTTCTGTGACGTTGTGTTATTTAAAACCCACGTGTCTCGAGGAATTACGATATGAGGATTTAGTTCTTTTTCCTATGAATAGATAGCACAATTATAGAATCATCATGTCAGAGGTGATAACTACCTAAATTTTGTTTAAGTTTTTTTTAATTGTAAGTTAAATAAATTATATAGGTTAAATTTTCTTTCACGTCATTTTGTTTAATGACAGTACCTGAATAAGTGGCATCTTTTTACAAAATGTTTTAAGAAATAGTTGTTGAACACCGGTTAATATTAGGTATAATAATTGTACATCTCATCAATCTATCTAGGTCGTGTGCAATAATCATGTACTTTGTTATCTAGTGCATTCTATTTTATATAAGTTTCTTTGGAACAGGAAGATATTAATTTATATCTTGGAAAACTTTCCCAATTCGCGTGATTAATACCCATAGATTTTTTTGTTTATGCCGCTGTCAAGAAATTTATGGAAAGGAAAACATAAATTTTATAGACACGAACTAACAAAGTCAAACTCCAAAAACAGGCTTTTGAATTATTAATGACTTTTATAATATTTTAATTTTAGATGAGAGCAGACGTCAAATAAATCGAATGGAAGGAAAATAAAAAAATGTATGTAAAAAAATATTTTTGCAAAGCTCTAACACAACACTGACTCCCTGACGGACATTAAAATTCATAATTTAAAAGCAGTTTTTATATATTTATTCTGTAGTAATAAGAGGAATGTGGGACATCGCGGTTTTTTTTCCAGAAGCAAAAAACTTGTAAAAATGTGTGCGCTTTATTCTCTTTTTTTGTTTAGCACCTTATGTGATCTGATAAGGTATTTTTAGAAATTCTGTTCTTAAAGAAATCTGTTACTTTAATAAGTCCTTAAACAAAATATATTTGAGACAAATTTTAAAACATGAGAAAAATTAATCATATTGGGGCTTCTTTAATTGGTGATAACTGCGATAGCTTTTTCATCACCAACAAGTCTAAGACATTACTAACACTAACACTATTCTCTTCAATAAATTCTACTTCAGATTGTGATCGTCTCCAACTTTGTATTGATCGTATGTTGTCATGGTGTGAGTTAAATTGTTTGTCCCTTAATACTTCTAAATGTAAAACAATGTCCTTCACTCGTAGAACCAACTTTATTATTTATAATTATAACATTGATGGATATGTCATAGGTCGGGTTTCTTTATTCAAGGATTTAGGTATTACATTTGACAGCAAACTTACTTTCATCGAGCATATTAATAATGTTGTGTCCTGTGCATTTCGAACTTATGGTTTTATATACCGTAACTGTAAAGATTTTACAAATATACGCACATTTAAAATTTTATTTTGCTCTCTAGTCAGATCACAAATGGAATACGGATCTATAATATGGTATCCAATTTATAATATACATCGTCAAAGGATGGAGTCCGTTCAAAGACGTTTTTTGAAGTTTTTAGCTTTTTTGCAAGATGGTGTTTATCCCCCGCAAGGTTTCGAACATAATGATCTTCTGAATCGTTTTGATATGGATTCACTGGAGATTCGCCGTAATGTCTCTTTAATTCGTTATTTGTTTAATATTCTGAATAATAAAATTGACTGTTCGGTTTTGTTGAGTAAAATCTCATTTCGTGTATCACGTGGTAACTCAAGACAGCAAACTTTGTTCTACTCTGGTGTTTCTAGGACCAATATGTTGGCTAAATCACCAATATATTTGATGTGCGATGTGTTTAACAAAATTGGAAAGGACTGTGATATTTTTAATGATACTTTAAGTGAAATCTGTAAACATGTGTCTCGCTTAGGATAATATGTATTTTAATTTATATATATATATTTTTTAAGTCTTTTTATTGCCTACTTATTACTGTGTAGTTCTTATTCCTGTAATTGGGTTTAATCCTGTTGGAATAATAAAGCATTATTATTATTATTATTATTATTATTACTAGCTTTATCAACAGAACAGTTTTCGATAATGGTATATGAATGCATCCGGAAATGCCAATTATTTATCGACCATTCTACCGAATCAACTTTTGAAAGAAGTAGGTTAGTAAATTTGCATAATTTAATAGTTTATTAAAATCCGCACGAAATATCTAAAACAATGTTTCAACATAACTTTAATTTAAATGTTTGGACAGAAGTAACCGTTGTGGGTGTTCAGGTATCTTTAGATATACGATTATCTATAATAGCGGAGAGGTAGATATATTTATATATGGATGATGTAGCTGCTGCAAATCGTTCGTTGCTGGTCATGGAAATACGACGACAGTAAATTGGCCTGTACGTTTACCAGATCTAATATTCCTCGATGTATGAGGATACTTAAAAAATAAAGTAGATTATACTACTGTGCATCAACTATGCCATGAAATGTTCAGAAGGCAATTACATCAGGAATAATTACGACAGCTTTTCAAATAAGAAAATTCTGCATGTTGCTGACGATTCTCCAGGTAATATTATTTGTAAAATATTAATACATTATAAGAAAAAAACAGTATTGTTTAATTGAGATAGTAATACTGTATGATTTATTCTATGAAAAGCTTTGTTGACATCAGTATAAATTACATCTACCTGCGATTTCTAGTCAAATGCATCAACTATAAACTCCGTTGAACACAATAAACTCATATTAATTTAATCTATTCTATATATGCAAACGTGGGGTCAAAGCATTTCAAAAACTTTTGCAAAATTATTTACAATAGTAATGGATCTGTAATTTTCAACAACGCTATTAGAACCCTTTTTATGGAATGAAATAACCTTACACAGTTTTAATATGTTAGGAAATGTATTAGATGATGGAGAAGCGAAAACACTAGTACAATTATGCAATAAAAAAGCTGCAATTCTATCAGGTCCATAGTATATTTAGGTATCAACTTACGTAAGCAATTTAAGACTTCACTTTCAGTGAAGTGATTAATGTGAAATAATTCACTAGTGTTATCCACCATACATCAGCTTCAGATATCGCATACGAATCTCTATAAACTCAGCAAATGGGGTTACTATATGCTGATTTCTTTCATGAGCACTATTTTTGTACGTCATTAAAAGAGGTGAAGTGTTACTATACTTTTTAAATTTAGCAAATTGCCAAAACTTGTTGGGATCAGTTTTTATGACATTTTCTGCATTAATGCAGTAACTCTTATAAGCAATATCAATATTATTTTCAAGGCTGATCTTAACTTAATATTAAATTAATAATTACTATTCTAGAGGAAAACGAGCAGTATGGATATGAAGCAGATGCATAGCTTAGCTGCAAAGGGACATTCTCCAGAAATGCAGGAAGTTCTTCTTGTAGGAAATTTAGGTAACTCGCTGTTCAATGTATATTCACAAAAATAAGGCCCAGTTAAATACTTACTGATGATGCTGCACCATACATTTACTCTAAAACGGCCTTGGTTTTGGACTGGATTTAGAATGCGGGGCTTTTCAATGGACCAATAGTGTTTGTTGTGCTAGTTTGGCAACATTTACTACAATTTGAGTTATAAAATTAAGTCTGTTTTCAATGTGATGTTCAGGCAAATGCTCCAAATTGTGAATTTAGTAGTCATGATACCCATTGGTTTTTAAAATTCGTTGAAGAACGGTTCTGTTCGACATGCTGTAACAGTCTAGCTGCATTAACATTGTTCTTACCCTTCGGTCAATTATTTGATTCTTGCTAACAGAAAATGTATCTTCATTTCGTCACAAGGTCGCCTTCAATCTTGTAAATGTTTTATTATCAGGAATGAGGCGCTCTAGATACCTCTGCCGTGCAATTCAAGAACCTAGTAACTAGAAAAAGTCGATTCTTGACGACAAGGGTTAGTTACTTTTTTTATTGTTTTCATTGCAGTTTTCTTAATTTAAGAGATATATTAATGAAATTTTGCATACGTTTATAAACATCAAACTGTATAAAACTGTTATAATAGATTTTAAATATTTTAAACAAAAACCAATATATGCACGTCTTTGTAGTTACTACTTTTATAAAATTCCTATTTTTACAAAGCTAAAAATCCAGCCCAAAAACCTAATAAGTTCAGTTACAGTAAATTATTGTTAAAACACACACACACAAAAACCTAGCAAGTCCATTTACAGTCACCTACTGTTAAAATATCCCGCTCAAAATCCTAGTAATCAAACATAAATTTGTTTTAAGGTACAGCAATTTTAGTTGTAAGTTTATGAAAACAGATTTTCTTAGTAAAAATTTCTAGTAGGTAAATAAAAAACAGTTATTATATTTTTAATTTTTTATTAAAATGTTCTAAACAACTTAAAAAACACTTCATCTTTCAATGAAATAAATAAAAATTACTCTAAATGTAATCTGACGACACATTTATGATACTAAAACAGACTTATACCAAAACTAGGCCTTTAATATAAAATAAAATAAAATTTAACATCTTTAGTTTCTTGTCTTAAAAAATAGATAATAAACCCGAAAAATTTATAAAATAAAAGGAAATAGTAATAAAAAATTTCAAAGCTGAACAGTTGTTTTCCTAAATCTAGATCATTCGAGCTTGACAAACTTTTCCAAAGAGTTGTTTACGAGGTGCATATGTGGTAATAACTCTTTAGTTATGATGTTTTTCTTTTTTGTATTCAGTTCTCTAGGTAATGTATATGATTCGGGAATAGAAAATTTAAATTTTGGATGTAAACATGCTACTTCTGAGAATAATTCTTCTTCTAATGAGAGTTTATAGTATAACTTTTTAGATCCCTTTCTAAATTGAACTAATCTAATGTCATTTAATTTGGGCAGAACACCACCTTTTTTTCTCTGCATGCAACCATTTTCAAATTTTTGGAAATCATCAACATGTAGAGTAACAACTTTATTAAATTTATTTAACTCTATGAGTTTTTCTAAATCTTCGAAATCTAAAATTTCTTCTGTTTTATTTTGGAAATATGTCCATGAATGGAAGCGGCTTTCATGGTTGAGTGGCCCGGCTCAAAATATCTAAAAGTAATAGTTTCAGGTCCTTAGTTTTCATTTACAAATATGGCAAATGCGGTAGAGTCCAATTTTTTTTTTGAGCAGTACAATTGTCTGCCCATAATAATATGTGTTTTATATTATCTTCCAGCCTTATAAGTACATTATAGTATGCAGACACTACATCTGGTGCATTTCGACCCATAACAGCTTCATGCCACAAAATACATTTATTTTCACCTTTCGCCCTTAAATTTGCAAATGTCTTATGAAAAACAATACATTTGAAATTTTAATAAACACAAGCTTATAATTGCATGTAGAGTTGTTAGGTTATTAAATTGTTTTTTAACAAAAACAATTGTTAATAAAAACACTTAAATAGTATTGTCTAAAAAAGAACAACAATTTGAATAATGTAAGACAAGTTACTAGGTTTTTGATTGGTACTTTTGTATTTTGGAAAATAGTAAGTCTACTTAAAATATTTTTATTTAGTATTAAATTAAAAGCATATGTTACAACTCTTTTTGCTATATTTTATAATTGAGGAATGAGAAAAAAATTTTTAAAATTAAGACATAAGTTAGTAACCCAACTTATTGATTTATGATACCTCATAAAAGTCTAGTTACTAGAAAACGCACTGCTTGTTTCTTGGTAATAAATAGTCGTATTACAATTTTAAAAATAGCTATAGGTCGATTTTCTTGCCGTATTTTCAAAAATACGAACAAAGCAAAAACCTAGTAAGTCGATTTAATAGATTTTTTATTGCAGGGCAGATTTCTCGATATATTTCTACAGTTCTTCTTAAATTAGCAACATATCAACTTTTTCTGAATGAGGAAACATTTTATAAGCACAAAAGTTACGTTTGTATTGAGTAAAGACAAGTATTTTGTGACATTTATGAACTTTAAACTACATTCAATTATTTTCCAACGACTACTTGATCCTTCCACCGCTAATGTGATCTTTAGGTGGTATTTATTTTTGAGACTCGTTAGGACGATATTGCTTATAACTTTTAAACGGCAAGTAATACAAGATTTCTCTATTAAAAGTTTAGAAAAAGAGAACTTTTTAACACGAAACAAATTAGGTATGTTTCTGGGAAAAATATAATTGATGACGTCATTAGTTATTTGTCGAGGTGAAGTGTTGCTATTCTTTTTAAGTTTAACAAATTCCCGAAATTTGCTGGTATCGATTTTTATGACATTTTCTTCATTAATGCAATAATTCTTATAAGCTATATCAATATTATTTCTTAAGGCTGATCTTAACTTAATATTAAATTAATAATAACTATTCCAGACGGAAAACGAGCAGTAAGGATATGGATGCAGTTAGATGCAAAAGTTTGAATCCCAGCTGGTTGAATATAGGAATGGCGAAGTAAATTTAAAAATGCACGGCTGTGGAAGTGCTCGACGATGTCGCCTGTGGGAGGCGAGCAGGCAATCTGGCCGGACGGCAACGGCAAAAGTACTCCGTGATATTTTATCCGCTTGTAGATGAAGTTCCCTAACGAGTAACTGCGGAGCGGTGATACACATCTGTTATTTTATGGAAAGGAAAATGGCATACCTTTTTCTTGTTGGGAGTATCGTCACTGCATAGATCCTGCATTATTGATGCGCTTTGATGCAACACAGGATGCATGAAAATTGTTCGATCCGGTAATAACTGTATAGTGGGTCATATAAAGTAAATAAACAGTAGCAAGTAATAAGTAGATGTAGCAAATTTCCCACCCATGCCTTTTTTACACTTAAGTATTTTTAAATTTGCCAAATTATCTTATTGTTTCATAAATTATATAAAATTGATTGATTGATTTGATTGCATTTTGTGTTTTCAATATTTGTTTTCTGTTTTTATTGGTGTTGTTGTAGGTTAACTATTTTGTTTAAAAATAATTGCATATGAATTTTGTGTATTTTAGGTGTAAATCTTAAATTTTATATTTAAATTTTTTAAAACTTTAACTCTTCGTATTAATACATTTTACCTGTATTATGTAACTGTATTTATTAACCAAATAAATAAAGACAATGCTCGGTCACACACAGCTTTGACCTAAGAAAAACTGAATAAATTATTTAGCATTCACTCGAACATTAGTCCCGTAGCCTAAATCCAGCATGTGACTACTTCATATTTGGACCATTATTTTTTTGTGGAGTAGAGATTACAACTGTCGTAATGAAAAAATTAGATACTGTGAGACAACGCATGCATAGTTATATATTTTTTTCAATCAATAAGTCTTACTATTACCTACGTAGCTGTATTTTAAGTTATAGAAGAAAGTTCAGCATTTTATATAAATAAATATTCCCTGTGGTGTTTTCTAAGCGTAACTGATCCGTTTATGACTTTTTATGCCACTTCGTTACCATCGAGTGGGTGGAGAATTTATTTCGTTCTTTATTTAGTTCCCTCTTGTCGAATTAAGTTGATTAAATGTTTAAGGCGGGCGTTCAGTGCCTTTCATCTGGTTTACCGCTGGGTATATTCTCTCTAAACCTTTCTTATTATGAGATTTTTCCAATTTAATAACGGCTTTAGCGAAATAAAATTGGCAGTTTCCCACAATGAGGTTATTTCTTTATTAATTACAGTATTTTTAATTTTTCTTTATATTTTCTATAGTTAATTTACATATTTCAGAATAAATACTATACTTAAATTTAACCACAACTACAGTTTTACAAAATTAAAAGTCAGTGGACACTATGATATTATATTTAATATTTTGTAAACTGAAAAAAATGTTATTTATGTCGAACAAAATAGAATCAAGTTTAGCTTATATCACAATATTTTTCTACAAACATCATCAAAGTACAAATCAACGGATTTCTTACTTTGAAATTAAATTGTCCATGAAATTTATTTTTGCTTAGGCACTAAAGGTTCGATCGTTTGTTGAGAAGTAACTCTCGTAACATGGAAAGTGATCAGGAAAATTAATTTTAGTCGCTAATAAAGCCACATTTGAGTTATTGCCTAGTAAGTCAAAGCAACACTTGTTTGATACCATTGTTTCTTGAAATGGTGTAATCTGAAAAATTATAGTGGAAAGTACAATGGCTTTGGCATATTTTGAAAAAACGTCCATAATATGGAAATCGTCAACGCTTTGGTCAAATTAATTATGTTGAAGGGGATGATGAATATAAACATTTAACACATAAGCAAGCATATTACTTTTTTGAAGCAAATGGATGAAAGATATCGACCGAAAAAGGCGATAGTTTGACCAAGGAACAAATCGACAAATTTCTCGCAGAAGCTATGAGACATATCTCATGCAGGTTGTCGTAATTTTCACTGTATTTGTAGCCTGTCATCTGTCATCATGAAAAGCTGTACAACTCAACATTCAGTAATATCGAAAATTTGGGAACTAGTCCTGCATATACCAGACACAAAAACTAGTGTGCAAGGCACTTTCGTTATTACATATAATGGATTATGCCTATGGGGGAAACCATATAAAAAACGCGCTTTGCATTCTACCTCGAAGGTGATGAGGAAACGAGTGCATTGTCATAATATAGTCGCTTTCTCAGCACTTTACTCTGAAAACGGTTAATTTTACAGAAAAATCCAAGAGGCATTTTTTGTAGATAATTTCACGACAAACAATTTTTATAATGGCCTCTATTGACCTCCGAGTAATAGGTGGCGATATATTTGCGAAAAACTTATTTTCGTGACCTTTTGACCTTTATAACTTTTTTAGCCGGCACGATATCAATGTCGATTTTTCACATTTTCATTACAACGACGTAATAAAGGTGTATACAAAAATTTAGTTCACTAGGAATTTTTTCGCAGATTGAGGTTTAAAATGCCTAAAATGACTGGACTATGGATGACTAGACTTTCAACGAATGACCCGTATGATAAATCCTAGTGGAAACAATACCTATTTTAAGTAAAGAAGGTTGTAAAAGGTCGCAATAGATTTGTAATAAGAAATTGACAGGACCTAATTTTTTGTATTACTTAGTAGTTATTTTTACTATCCTGATGGCCTTAAAATATATGTTTACAAATATTAAAATTTGAATTTTACCTCAAATTGGAAACATATTATATCGGCCACTTGATCTCACTCTTTATGTATGTGTGACAAATAAATCTGAAATTGAACAAACAGCATTTGCTGCTTCAGTAAGTTCTGATAGCAGAACTAGAAGTGCTTGCACACTTAGGCAGAGTTTATCTTCTAAACAACTTAGAATAACGATCCTCTTTAGAGATGTTTCCCGCAGTGCTAGTATTTGCGACTGGAGTCTCATTATATCGTACTTAATATATACATAGGTACCACAATTCTTCCAGAAATTTACACTGTAAGAATTTTTGTGAATATGTACACATATTGATGAGTTTCCACACTGATACTGAGATGTTACATAAGTTCGTGTAGGCTGTTTGGTTCATGTTTTAATATAATTGATGAACTGAATCATTTTTGAACTTCATGAAGATACTGTGCAATAGGAATCAGAATGCCAAGTAGAAAAAGCTTTTCTTCCAGGCTGTTATGGAAGGCTAAAAAATAATGGCATAGTCTTGTCAAAAAGGTATTTTAAGGGAACTCCCCAAGCAAAACTGGTACTCTTCCCATATAAACTGATGCTTTGCATTTGGAGGAACAAAAACAGACTACTTGAATTTCAGAAATGTAACCGTCACCACTACAGTTGTTACCCCATCCACTTTATTCTCATGATTTTTCGTTCCATCAGCAAAACGTTTTTAAAGACTGGAATAAAAAAACTACCAGATTGTTAAGAGGCAATGATATACAGGATGTCCGAAAATTCAACTGACAAACGAAGACAGTCAATTCTAGGGATGATTTTACATCAATTTGTCATAAATCGTCCAATCCTTTGAAGATGGCTTTAGTTCAGATCAATGTTTATTATAACATGAGATATTATTTGAACGAAACACTAAATTATTCATTTTAGTGGCTCTTTAGCGACAAACTCTTAAATTGACAACTTTTACTTTTATCCTTAAATTATAAATTATGGCTAGAAAGTCTGGTCCCCTTGTTCAACCGACAACCCGCTTTGGCTGTGTTACATTATCTAGAAGGATCACACTTAGGTTGTGCATGTGCATTTTAATGTAAAGATGATCTTTGAGTTGTAACCATAAGCATCACCTTTGGGACGGTCACTGATATTACTATTTATGTTTTTCTTCCCTTCCAGTGTTTGCTATTTTTAATAGCAAAATCGAAAACTCAGTGTTCTAGATGAAAATCTCATATTGAGTGGCAAGGATGTGGCTTATGGGAGAAGAATCTATTTGAAATGTTTTTCTGCACAATAATTATAAAATTACAAATTCTTTGCTAATATTTAGTAGTTGGCTTCGGGAAACGAATAAATGAAAGTCTATAAAAATGTTGGAAATTTGTATTAAATAATATCACAAAAAGGCACAAATTATAACAAAACGAATATTAACAAAAACAAACGTTAATTTGATAAAAAGATGCTCTATATCACTTTAACTGCGGCAATTAATTAGCATATTACTACTGAGTGCGGAGGTAGCAACATTGCTACTAATCACGAAAGTATTTGTTCACTAACTTCAATTATGACAGTTATAACCCAGATTGTCCATTATTGGTTACATTTTTTTAAGCGCGCATGTGCGTCGTCCGCATATTCATACGAATTATTAGCGTCATGCGGAAAGCGCGCTTGTGCGTCCTTATATATATTTTAAAGAAATAAGTTTTAACAACATTATCATACTATTTATTTGCATAAC
Organism: Monochamus saltuarius; assembly: GCA_025584915.1. Classification (NCBI taxonomy): domain Eukaryota; kingdom Metazoa; phylum Arthropoda; class Insecta; order Coleoptera; family Cerambycidae; genus Monochamus; species Monochamus saltuarius. The sequence goes on along the minus strand of CM046726.1, from coordinate 45,393,909 downwards.
ATATAAAATAAATACAAAAAAACATTCTAAAAATGAAGAAAAAACAAAAAAAATTGCCGTTTCTTTGGTAAGAATAAAACATTTTCAGTTCCTAATAATTATTCCTCATGATAATTTTGGAAACATGCGCCTAAGCGTGGCTGGCCTGGTTGACTAAAATCGTCCATCACGATGATAATTGAGAAAATAAACCAGTAATAATACACAGTAAACGTGAACGAACACTACTTATAAATAGGTTATGTAATAAGCAAAGTCACAATCACACTACACAATAAAATCACAAACGGCTACTACTTATAGTTTGAAATTATATTAAACTGTGTGCGGGTAAATATTCAATCACTTCCCGAAACTGCGAAATTTATACGGAGCATATAAAATCTCTTACTAGCAGGCCGCTCATGTGCGTCTTACGCGCTCCGTCAAGTACTGCCTGGGCGCGCATGTGCGCTTTCCGCAGCCAAAGTGATATGGTGGCCATTACTTTCAATAAAAGTAAATCACTTCTCTAATATTCTAATCTAATATTCTCTAAAAAATGGTCCTATCTCCCTTAGGAAGTATTTTTGGATAAGACAATTTATGACAAATCGATATGAGTGAGAGCCTTCCTAAAGTTTACTGCCTTCGTTTGTCGGTTTAGTTAGTATTCTTTATTAGTTTATGTATTTCGTTCAGCAAGAAAAAATGCATTCTGAATTATCCGACGATATGCGCCACCCACCCTATACATACTAAAAACGTGCTTTCCGTATTCCCACTACCATTTGTTTTAACGCTGGACCATTTACGTCACTTCGTTCGACCGACGTCGACCAGCAAACCTCCAATTTGAAAAATTTGTTAACCCTCTATTTGTCTTTATACCGAAGGAGTCTATACTCGAGCAAAGGAAACCATGCAATTCATTTAAGTGGACTCTCTCTTCGCAATAATCGCTCTGCCTTTAAATTCCGAGAAGGGTTGAAGTCGATGCATTTAAATTAACTGGATAGTCATAATGCCAACAGAATATTTGTGATAAAATTGTCTTAACCACGTGCTCAAGGAGATCTAAAAAACAATAAAAAAATATTTCGGAATTCTAACTCGATGTTTAAAAAATGGGACAAAACCCTCTTTTCCTTCATAAAATCGGTGCCTATGAAAATCAATTATCGTCCGAGATGGCTAGATATGTCAACTATCGTTCGGTTGTTTTTTGCAGCGTTGTCAAATGTAGGCACAACGAAAATAAACATTTTTATTAATAATAAAGCCAAGTCCTGATAGATAACAGTTAATCCGGTTGTATTCGTTCTTTAGCTACACACTGCCAAAACTACATTCACCAAAGCCCAAACCTCAAAGAACATAACGAAATTATATTCTAAGGGTGTAAGACTACTTACTAGTACTAATTGTGTTATGCAAACATCGTCGATTACTGTTAATATTGTTGCTATTATTAGTATTAACAGAATATAATTCCCCAACGTTCACCTTGTACTAGTGACCAACAGATGGTGTCTGCATCAGATGTCCAAAAATATTGCATACGGTACTCTCATTATACGTAACAGTCGTGATTTTGTTAGTGTAAATACTCTTAAACTTCTTTACTACTCCTTTGTTTGAAGTAAACTTGAGTATGCGTCGCTTGTTTGGTGTCCCAATTATAATATTCATATAAATACCTTAGAAAATATACAAAGCAGATTTTTTAAACTTTTGTATTTTAGGTCTCATGGTGTTTATCCACCTGTGGGATATTCACATTGCGATTTACTCAATGAATTTGCATTTTTGTCACTCAATGCTAGACGTGAATATTTTTTGCAGATTTTTCTTTACAAAATTGTACATAATAATCTAGATTGCCTACCTATTCTGACTAAATTGAATCTATCAGTCCCACGAGAGAATTCTAGATAAACTAGAACCTTTCACCTAGAGGTTGCACGGACGAATTTGCTACAAAATTCACCACTGCATTTTATGTGTAGAATCCATAATAGGATCTGCAGTAACATCGATATTTTTTTAACACCAGCCTTAATAATCTGAAGTCATATTTCAATGGATGTCAATAGTTTATATCAAATAATTTTATTTTTCTTTTTTTTTATCCTGTTACAACAGCTACAACATAATATTATTATTTATATTTTCTCATATGCTGTACCCACCTGTTCTGTAATTGGATGCAAACCTGTAGAACAGTGTATATAATAAATAAATAAATAAATAAATAAATAAATAAATAAATAAATAAATCAGTTTGAAATAACTTTTCAGTACTTGGTTTTCGCAAATTTAATTTTTTTCCTATTTTTTGTGCATTAACAAACATGTCGCATTCAAATGCCTAGATGATGGATAAAGTGCTGATTAATGGGAGTGTGACAAGTGCATATTATCGTGTGGCAGCGTAATACCAAAGACGTTTTCCGAGTATACAAAATAAGACGAATCCTCTTTGAACTACATTGAACAACTGTTCTAATGCCTTGGTGGTAAACGTGCTTCAGCGATTTTATATATTTGTGTACATTTGCGTGTATTTTTGTGTTATTTTCTGTGGTTTTTCTCGACGGAGATAATGCACCTGGTCATGACTGCCGGAACAATTAGGTACCTCACTTTAAACAGAAAGAACGGTCGAGGGAAGGGAGGTCGCCAGCAAGTACAAAAATCTTTGCAATGACAGGTTTTAATTTCAATAAGTAAGAAAACAGAAACCATTTTACTTCTCAGGCTACTTTGATTGAAATATGAAATAATATTTTCTAATATGCTTGTAACTTCTAAACAAAAAGGAAACCATCTGTCATAGTTTGTCAGAGTGCTTGTAGAACACTGTATAATACAACTTTAATTTTATATAAGACAAAACATGACCTGCGTCTTTGCTACACACTTTTCAATGATAATATTAAAACCGTTCACAACGTTCGACATATTTGAATAAAAAGTTGCGATTTTAAGCAATTTTATCCAAATATAACATTATTATTCATAGTACGTCACCCTTCCAGACATTCAATTTCGCCATAACACGCGATAGAGTTTGTCAAACTTACGCGTAATCGACACATGTCCTTTTAAGTTAGGTACACACATTTTACTATGATATATGATTCCGACATTCCGGCATATATTTTATGTTCAACCATCACGATCATCAATACTCCTGATACACGAGAACCGAACTCCGTCGCCTGGCACGTCTACGGTCTTCGGCGTAACATTGAAAGTAAATATTGGCATTTCTGAAAGCGATTTAAAGAAAAGTCTAAATAAATCTGTGATGATAAATCTGCTTCTTAGACAGGGGTTAGGTGAGATGTGGCTGAAATCCTTAAAAGTATTTTTTCACGCCGGAAAGTGTTTATATAAGGCACTGGAAATGGACAGACGTAGTGGCTAGTGCAGATGCTATCTGATTGCGAAATCAACGGTTTAATGTTTTATATTTATGAGTGGTAAATTTTCCGACAATACGAATATTATAATAATAAAACTGATGAAACTTCTTTCAAAAGGTTATTTACTTTTTTTAATATAATATCCAGGCTGTAACTTTAAATGGGGCCATGATTATAAAAAGCAGTCTTTGACTGTTGGATACACATGCTTTTAATTTCTCAAAATTGCGAGGCAAAAAAGATACTTTTAATTCGAATAAAGCATGCTGTTTTTTCTTCAACCGAAATCCCCCATTTAATTATTAATTTGTGCTTTCACATTATTCAAACCAAACTTGGATAACAAAATAAAGCATGTATGTAGAATATATCGATGTAGTTATAGCTACTTTGTCAAACACTAATCGTCATATTGCTATACAGGGTGTTTATTAATTGAATGCCGATACTTAAGGGTGTGAATCCTTGGATCATTTTAAGAAGAAAACTTAATATCAACATATGTTCTAAACCTCTTAATTTTTTAGCTACAAGGTGTTACAGTTTTAAGAAAAAAATTACTTTTTTATTATAATTTTCTTATCACTCCAAATGTTTTTCTGAAATTTGGTACACACCTATTAATCAATAAGGAGCATTGTTTGATGTAATAATGTTTTAAAATCTCTGCCAATGACGTCAGTACGAGGTTTTAACTAAACATTTTTGAAGAAAAAATGGCCACTGCTTTTTCTAAAAACGAAAACTATTTTTAAAATCTCCATTTATTTTACAGCAAATTCGGTCCCTAGCCTTACTCTCCCACTACGCACCATTTTCACGTAAAAATATTAAACCCAAAAAAATACTTGTAGGATTTTACGATTAGCATTACGTGCAGCTCGAGATACAATACAAATACAATATTGAATTCATTATAATATTTCCCACTAAACAAGAGACCTTACATAACATTTTAACAAAGTTGCATTCATTTTAAACATGTAATTTTACATTGTAAAGTAAATGCTCGCTTGCTAGAATATTTCATATGAATGTTTTAACTAGATAGTTTGTTATAAGTGAACCGCAAAAAGTTTCTGTGACGTTACATATTAATACTCGCATAATTTACAAAAGAAAAGTTGTGATGCAACGAAATTATCAAGATGTCGAAGCTTTTCTTTAAAAAGTCCTATAAAAATGAATGTTGATATAATTAGTTTTTTATAATTTGTTCAAACATTTAACACTTAAGTTATGGCAATCTTTTACAGTAATCACGGTGTAACATATGATGTTTCCAGTTTAGTTGTCTATGTGATGGTGCCTTATATCGGAATAGTATGCGTAAATTTCAAACAATCAATAGAGGCTGAACTCTATAAAAGAATGGTTGGTTTGAGTACAGTTGAAATGTAGTATGTACACAGATTTGTCTATATGATATGTATACAGATTCGGAAATTGTGGATCTTTACAGAGAAAGGAGAAATTGCCGCTTCATCCCAGGGAAGGTACGAAGTATAAGAGGCGCGGCGACGTGCATTGGTCTAGCATTCCCCACTACTACCGTAATCGGTTCTGTATCGCCAACGCCAATTCGCCATTGCAAATCTGACTGTCCGGTCAACTGATGCCAGTGTTGCCAGGTCTCATGCTTTTACATGAGATCTCATGCATTGCGAGGAAATCTCATGCTCTCTTATTTTGATTACAAAATCTCATGCTTTTTAATAGACACAAAGAGAAATAATATTAATTACTCTTTGAAATCTACCAAAACAAAGACCTAACGAGAAATAAAGGCAAAATCGAGGGCAAAATTGAATAGATATAGGTAGGTATCTACAATATTTGGGTACTTGAAATGTCCTTTATTGTAGACTGCTCTCTTAATAATTAGCAATGAATACATAAACGGGTATGACAGTCAACGGATATGCGGTGTGTGTGCTGTATTCACGCTGTATTGCAGTGATTCTTAACTCTATTCCGTGAAGGTACCTACATTTTCTGGACACAACAGATTTTACGACCGGTGAGTCACCCTGCGCCACGTCAACTGCGCCTCAACATTCGCCCGGCCTAACAATAAAATAAATTATAAAGGTTATGTGGTTAATAACTTTTAAGTAAGTACCTGTAAGTACCTACTTACAATGTAATATTGTGATAAAATAGCAGAACATAATGCTTTTCAATGAAATAAAAATGGCATTACAAAAGTAATTAAAAATTAAGCTGTGTCAAGAGGTGTTTTTTGATAAATTAAGCCATCTCATGCTTTTTTCTCCAAACCTCATGCTTGTTTGAAATTATTCTCATGCACTGATTTTTTCCCACCTGGCAACACTGCTGATGCGAACACGCTGTGGTGGAAGTATGCGTGTAGCATGACACAAATACACGTAAGCGGCAAAACACAATTCACCATCAAGATCCTCACTTTCCAAATCTGTATATTTTTCATATGGTATACAAACTAGTTTTATATAATGTATTAAATATAATTTAGTTTCTTTGAATCTATAGTTAGATAAATTATGTATCAGCTAAACGATCGGGTTAGTTTATAAATATTCTTTAAAATTGTGGAATATGCGTTTTTTATCAAAATAACGAAACGATTCAGTTAATTATATGTATATTAATAGTAGACAGGTGGCGCCACTTATATCTCACTGATACTGTGTAATCGAATTTTGCTAAGGTATCTACACGATTTGGGCCCTGACAATTGGCACCATGGGAATGGGAATAATATATCTCTAATTTATATTTGGCCACTGCCACACGGGCAGAGGAAAACCTCGTCAAATGAGTTTATCCTGGGAGATGTGGAGACAACTACTATTTATTTCGTAAATTAACTGGTCGAAATAATTCTAATAGTTTGAAACCACCAATCTGTGATTAGTGTGATTGTGTGAAAATAGACGTATTTTAAACTATTTAAAGCAAATGACAATATTTATTGGTAATTTCTTAATTGTCGTAGGTAAGGCAAAATGGTACAAGGCAAGCGCACATTTCAACATTACTGTAAACTTGTTGAGAAAAGTTGTAGCAAACTTTCTAAAATAATGTTTCCTTGCAAAGTTTTTGGGTGGATATTATAACTTTGTCACAAATCCCTTGCGAACTTCCTGTAAAAGCTTTTGCAACGTTAGAGCTTGGTTTGTAAATTTTGAGCAATTTTAGCAATTTTATCTTGCTTAGTGGGTTACTTTGTAGCATTTTAGCGATAGTGTTTCAACCGCTTCTTTGTAGTCTGTTCTATCTCATATTCGCATATTAAAAGCCCAATCTTGCAATATTACTTTCAATTTCTTGATGGAAGTATCTGATGCTCAAGTTATATCCTTTCGCATCGCAGTAGAAAATTGTCGCCAGATTGATGATTGAGTCGGAATTACATTAGCAGGCACATAGGTATTAACAATTTGACTCCGTTGTTCGCAAACTCACCGAATCGACTCATTGTTATTGTTTAATATATCAATGAGTTGTTGACAAAAATGTCAAACTATTTATTTTTGCAACGGAAATAATTGATTAAAAAATGAATGAGCAAAAAACCACTAGTGTATTTGTCTTTGTAATAGCTGCAGGTAACTTTTGCCGCTGTCAGAGTAACAATTACACTGTGGCACGTGGGTTTTTTCATATATAAATTAAATTGTCTTTATCAAATCGCACAAACACGTTGTATACAACATGACAAGTTTTCAGCATTAACAAGCAGACCACTGAACTATTTGGCAAAGAAATATATCGATGACTAAAGTGGTGCCTGAACCGGAAACGGTAGTTACCTCCAGGAGCTGAATCTGCACGAGGACGTGGCGAGACTGCCTACAGGAGCATGCTTGAAACAACTAGACGGTTATTTTACGCTACGTCGCCTCCCAATGGACCTTGGCTGTCGGACTTCAAACGTATTCAGATTATACGCTGCCTTTGTCGCGGAGTTTGCCGAAAACATTTTCTACAAATGGATTCCGTCGGAGTGTTTGGGTGTTTTTATAGATGCGATGAAATCGAGGGTTGTCTCCCGCGCCAAGATAAATGCGGCGCGAGCACTGATAAGCTTTTGTGTTTTTTGCTGTGTGCGGTGTTTGGGGTTTATATTACCCCTGTCCGGTGTCGTTCGCCCGTGTGTATCCGACTTTATAGCGGTGAATGCGAATGGATCTCTGCTAATAATCTTGTAATGTGCATATTTTGTAGAGCGGGTTATGAGAGGACTCGGATAAAACGTTTGAATTAGTCTTGTTAATGAAGTGGGTTTGATGTGACAGTTAATGAAGGCGAAGAAGTGTTAGGTTAATAAAACATTGCATTTCATGGAATAATGTATGAACTGATAACACACACTCATTGAACAGTAAAATAAAAAAGTTGAATACATCCACGACCCATGCTGTTATTTGATTTACAGTGGTTCTTCGAATTGTTGTACCTCGGTAACTAGTCGCTCCCAATCATAGAATATTAAATCCACATCTTTAGCCTTAGCTGAAATTCTTTCACCTGCCCTTGATGTTCTTGGACTAGAGGAGAAAACCATGGTATATGAAATAACGGAAGAAAATTTAGGAATATTGTTCTTGGTACTTTACAAGATCCCATGGGACCAGCTTTTCTCCATTACTTCTCCTCTAGTTTGTTCTACTGTCCAATCTCATTTGCGCTATAGTTTACTAGGTCTCTTTTCAATTCTGTGTTTAAAGTCTTCTTAACTGAAAATTTTTGTTTCTTCGGACGAAATCCAACACACTGTTTTTTTATAATGGAAATTAAACTTACCAATATCCAAATCTTGTTCAACTTTACAAATTATTTTTATCATTATCTAGTCCATAACTTGTTGGCTTTCCAGGATTTGGACATTTCCAATAAATATGCAAAAAGTACTTCCTCTTTTGTTGATTTTACCTTTTTAGTCTTACACCAATCAATAAAATGGGAATATTGTTTCTCATATTTTTCTTTTTACTTCGAGGGTAACAATTTTTTCGGGAAGTTCTCCATCTGATGAATTCATTGTCGATTTCATAAAATTGAAAACACAGACCGATATTTTTTACTGAAGATATATGTCAAGCAACGTCTGTCACATAAAAAAACAGAACCAAAGGTTATTTTTAATGTATACGAGGATTTTCCATAATAAAATATTTCTAACTTTAATCAGTGGATAATATCAAACAAATTTTCTAACTTCATGAAGAAACAACCTAAGACTTTCAGAGTTTGTCACCACCTACCTAAATTTTTCTTCCAAATTTTACTGTGACACTTTCTGAACTAAAATGCTTGTGATAAATACGTTAAATACGCAAAGGTGTACTGTATTGTATTATCGTGGAGCTTTTTGTGCTACAATTAATTGTGTGAATTTTCATTACTTCATGTTTTTTTCCGAGAGTCTATAAAGGAGATCCACAATAACTACATAACCTTGAAGACAATATAGCTAAGACACCCGATGTTCGAGTTCAAACCGCATTGCTTTGTTTTATTTATATCCCATCATCCAATGAGTAATCGGTGAACCTGTGTTGTTATTAGAGGTTTTCAGTAATATGTTAATAGACCTATTAAGTAAAACCAGTTTTTGAACTTACAGAAAAAAAAAACTAAGAAAGAAACACATTTATAGAGGAACTTCACCTTTAATATATACTGGTCATCATTACAATAAAAGTAAACTCTAAATTCAATACACAGCGCGATAACAATAATTCACCACATAACTCTCGTGTACTCAGATAATAAAATAAATACCTCCTTCCCAAACTCATTTAGAATTCAACATTGTTCAGGTAAATACAACTTCACGGCTCCATCTCTGAATGTAAATGCAACAATAAAATTTAATTTGTTTCTCACTTCAATGTATCATATAAACGAATTTATACAGCTCCAGGTTGAATACTTTAGAACAGGAATTGCTGAACACATTTGGAAAATTTAAGCTATGCCATAAAATTAAAGGTACATGAAACGTTCATTCCAAGCGGATAGATAATGTACCTTCAAAAATGGTTTTGTAGGAGGGTTGTTTTGCATTTTAATGTCACTGCTTAACAGCTGGAGTAAATGAAGATGATATTGAGAAGTGCTATACAATCTGCTACAAGTTACAGACACCAGCGATAAGAGAAGTATAAAATTAAATCTCTTTAGATGAAACTATACTATTTGCTACCTCAAACGTAACCTACTGATGTTTTTGAATATTTTATTTAGTATCCCAACAAACATTTAAAGTTAAAATTACGTTAATTTGACCTCTGCATTGGTCAAAAAATTGTCATGACATATTCCGTATAGGGAAAGTTTACATATACCGGGTGACAACGGAAAGTGGGAACACGCTGTAACTTTTTTATGACTGCTGCTTTATCTTTTGACATTTTTGGAATCAGCGGAACAATTTTCTGACACATTTTCTGGATGTAAGTAATTTTTTTTTAATTTCTAAAAATAAAACTAGAAGGCCTCGACTGGCAGAAATTGTTTTCTTTTTTGTTTGCAATTATGGGAAAAATTCTGCATTTGAATATTTTTGTACATTTTTTAGATATTGCCACTGAAAATTTCGATTTATTGTATTTCCTTAAAAACTCATTTTTGCAAATGTAAAGAAGGTGGGCCCTATTGATTTTTTAATAAAGGACTTTTTTCTGAATTTTGTGGTACATCAATTTTTAAAATCCGTCAAAAATGAAAACAATTTCTGCCAGTCGCCTTCTAGTTTTATTTTTAAAAATTAAAAAAAATTACATCCAGAAAATGTGTCAGAAAATTGGTCCTACCGTAAAATGATCCGCTGATTCCAAAATTCAAAATGAGTACAAAATCTATTTGAAATGATGTTGTTAATGCAGCGTGGTTATTTGCACCACTCAGGTCTTGTGACTCATTGTGCATGCCACTACTAATAAAGTAGTACGGCACAGTTTAAAACAAGCCCATAATACGTGAGCAAGTTAAAAAAGAACAATGTACCGTCAATGTTTATTGGCTTATAGCAATTTATATCATCGTCCGTTAATGTATTGCTTTTACTACTAGATACACAATGTACTATTGTTTATTCTTCATTTCTCTAAATATAACAAGCAGATATTTGTAAATAGCACTTGTATACTGTTGTATTTAATTATCTCTCTTCGTTCTGCGAATGTCTTTGTTAATTCCGGTGTGGAATAAAGCGATGCTATTTCTTTATTTCGAAATCCAGATTCAATTTCAGCCGAGCCGAAAGCATGGCTGGCAGGATAAACGTACATTTGAAAGCCTATTTGGTATCGGATTTCTCTTGTTCTAATGAAACACACTCGCCGTTTACACTGTCAAAACCTGGTTTTATTTAAAATTAATACCGTGGGGTCGAATAATAGTGCGTTTTATGTCCTTTGGGATTCGTATTTTGCCCGGTAACGCTTTCGTTGGTTCAGCAATGAATGTTTAAAACCGGTTCCTATTTACGTTTCGAAAAAGGAACAAAACAAGCTCCTTTAAACAACAGGGCACGGCATTGTATCTCCTGAAGTTGTTAACATTTTTTCATTAATGTGAACCATATTATAGGGTTATTTACCCTTCTGAGGATATGTTGGCTTTAGTTTATTTGCTACTTTAGAAATAAGATGATAAAATATAGGTAGTTTTCCTCCTCAGACTCCAAAGTGCTTCAGCGCGAAAAATTGGCATTGTCCTGATTGGAAAGATGCAATGGATATATGAAAATAATATCCACACCTTACTACTACTGTAAAATATTACTTGGAGTTTTGCCTAGTTCTACCGAATTGTCTATACTGCCTTTCTACCTCATAACTTATAGTAGAATACCTTAGTTGAAGAAAAATGTGTGATATATAGTTGTTATAAACAGTGCTAAACCGTATTTAGTTTTGTATGGATATCGTTGTTTTGTTAATTAATTATTACTTTAACATTCGTCATTAATTGGCTACAATTATGTTACTCAATGTGATTGGTCGGCGTTGAAGTTACATGACAGTGTTGAAGATGCTTGTTCATGTTTTTATGATGGTATTTTTTATTACTGTGTACGTTTAAACCCAAAAATAAAATTAAATATCCTCCCTGTGTCATAATGACATTAGATTGAATGCCAAATGTCTTAGGAGATACAAAGCAACCGAACGTATGACATATTTTGATGAATTTAAATGTTTAATAAACAGAATTAAGAATGATAATGAGGAGGCATAAATTATATAAAATATGCCTGACGCTATGGTATATAATACTACGGACATTTATTTTCGGTTCAAACGCATTTGTTGATTTCTTTAGTAAATCTTATATATATTTACCAAAAAATAGACAATAATATGGTTTCTCTTCTGTTAATTGGCGTCAGTCTAAGGTTGTTCATGTTTTTAAGAAGGGATAAAGATCAGAAAGTTAAAATTTTAGGCATATTTCTATAATATGTAATTGATCAAAGACCTTTGAAATTATAAGACATGAAATACTCATTAATGAAGTTAAATATGCATTGAGTTCTTATTAACTTCGTTTCTTTGAAAGGACACTCAGCAACAACAAATTTAATATGTATCACACAATACATTTCAAAAACTATGGATGACCACTTCCGAAACTGATGTCATATATACTGATTTTAGTAAAACGTTCGACATACTTGATCACCGCCGTTGCAGAAAATTTAATTGAATGTTCTGTCTTACAAATAAAATTCAGTATGTGGTTTACAGGGCGATCAAGTTTGACGATTTGCTGCCACTTCAGGAGTACCACAGAGATCCGTCCTTGGTCCATTGGTGTTTGTTACATTTATAAGAAAGTGGATGGTGTTAGTGATTTATTATATGCAAAGGATCTGTAACTTTCTTGATGATTGTATTCTAGGAGAATTTGAATAGGATATGTACTTGGCGTAACATTTTTAAACTTCCTTTATATATTAAATTTGATGTTATGTACCAAAAAGTTATCTACAATAATAATCATTATATTAATAATATTATCACTAAAGCACTTACTTTTAATACCCACATCATTATCTCTGAGTCCAGTAGGTTATATGGATTTATTTTCATGATTTTACCTTTGCGATACTCAAACAATCTTGTAACTTTACCTCTGCTGATAATCTCAAAATGTTATATTATTGCTAGGTTAGATTCAAGTTGGAATGCGCTTCCATTGTTCGGATGAAGTTACAACGTACATATAAATAACCTAGAATATGTGTAGACTTCTAAAATGTTTGTATTTTAAAGTTGAAGGTATTTTTTCTCAAATAGGGTTTCTATATCCAAGTCTGATGAATAAATTCTCACTACACAGTTTGAGTGATTGAAGAGTACGCGTTTCTCAATTGTTTATGTATAAAATTCTTAATTCCATTGTTAACATTCCTGACCTCTTGTTAAAGTTTACTTTAAGTAAAGTATACCTAAACGTGCTACTCGATTGAATGAATTTATTTACGAAAACCTCGCACAAATGTTTTGCATTTTTCACTAATTTTTTATGTAATGTTTGCGCCATTTGTGGTACTATTGATTTTAATAATTGTAGCATTTTAAGTATTTAACCACATTTCAAATGTTCTTATAAGGATGTACATTTTAATGAGTATCTACTTATTTTAGTTTTATTTTTTTTCTCTAGTTTCTACCTTCGTAGGTGTTTTATTTGCATTTATATACAGATTTGGAAAGTGAGGATCTTGATGGTGAATTGTGTTTTGCCGCTTGCGTGTATTTGTGTCATGCTACACGCATACTTACACCACAGCGTGTTTGCATCAGGCAGTGTTGCCAGGTGGGAAAAATTCAGTGCATGAGAATAATTTCAAAGAAGTATGAGGTTTGGAGAAAAAAGCATGAGATGGCTTAATTTATCAAAAAACACCTCTTGACACAGCTTAATTTTTAATTACTTTTGTAATGCCATTTTTATTTCATTAAAAAGCATTATGTTCTGCTATTTTATCATAATATTACATTGTAAGTAGGTACTTACAGGTACTTACTTAAAAGTTATTAACCACGTAACCTTTCTAATTTATTTTATTATTAGACCGGGCGAACGTTGAGTCGCAGTTGACGTGACTCACGGGTCGTAAAATCTGTTGTTTCCAGAAAATGTAGATAAACTTACAGAATAGAGTTAAGAATCACTGTAATATAGCGTGAATACAGCACACACACCGCATATCCGTAAACTGTCATACCCGTTTATGTATTCATTGCTAATTATTAAGAGAGCAGTCTACAATAAAGGACATTTCAAGTACCCAAATATTGTAGATACCTACCTATATCTATTCAATTTTGCCCTCGATTTTGCCTTTATTTCTCGTTAGGTCTTTGTTTTGGTAGATTTCAAAGAGTAATTAATATTATTTCTCTTTGTGTCTATTAAAAAGCATGAGATTTTGTAATCAAAATATGAGAGCATGAGATTTCCTTGGAATGCATGAGTTCTCATGCAAAAACATGAGACCTGGCAACACTGGCATCAGTTGACCGGACAGTTAGATTTGCAATGGCGAATTGACGTTGGCGATACGGAACCGATTACCGTAGTAGTGGGGAATGCTAGACCAATGCACGTCGCCGCGCCTCTTATACTTCGTACCTCCCTGGGATGAATCGGAAATTTCTACTTTCTCTGTAAAGATCCGCAATTTCCGAATCTGTATAGTTTTATCTTATTGATTCTGTGTCTCCTCTCTCGCAGGTATTTATCTTGTGGGATAGTGTAACTTCAAATAAATAAATAAGTGTTATTAAAATGCATATATAAGGCTATGATTGATTGACGAGTTTAAATCACGCTTATTTTTCCGATTTTAGTATAGTTGCCTCTATTTTGGTTCTAGTTTCATGTAATGTATTTGAGTGCTAAGTATGTTTGTATCTATATATATATAATATGTATTTAATCAATCTTCTAAGTATTCAATTTTATTTAGAAATTGAAATATTTTGATTCATAAAGAATAATTGTAACAATGAAATCAGTGCCGTGCCATCTATTTTCTGCTATCCCTAAAAAAGAAATTTATATATTCGAGTCTCTTGTAGTACTTGAAGTTAGCCATCAGCATAACAAGTATAAGTTAATTTTAAATAATCTGTTGAGTAACCTACCAAAAAATGGAATTCTCTTCCATGATTGAAGAATGTTTGTACCAAAGTGATATTTCAGTAGCAATTTGGACAGAGGCTTGCTCGAAAACTTGACATATCGCAGGGTCTTTTCAATGTAAATTCCCAGCTAAGCTTTAATTCGATCGGAAAACTGCAAACCCTCATCATCTTAATACGTCCATCAGTTTCCCGGTGAAAACAAGCCCGCTTTTGTACGGTTCACTCCGCGCCGTATCTACTTGTCGTGTTTGCTAATTTAACAGATTTACATTCGGGCCCGTATCAATCCCGTCTAGACCGAGTTTGCTCTTGCAAAACCAGCACCAAGTCAACAAAGAACTCATTCCGAATAAATTTTACACCGACTTTAATATAGGCAAATATATAACTTCCATTTTTGTTTCGTTTCGACTGTGGTAAGACAAAGTATTGTTTCAAAGTAGATCACAATAGAGGAGACATATACGATAGGTGATTGCCATTTGCTTCGCTTGTGGGATGGAATTAGGTAGTTTGAAGTTATATCATTGTGAAGTTACTGAAACAGCTTAAATGTTTCTTAGGAGGCAGATTACTATGTGTAACAAAAGACATAATAGTTGTTTATGTAATAAGAATCATGAATATAATCATTACGGTATCAGTTTGATTATTTTCAGACGAGGAGTTAGCTTTAGATTATTTATAATCTAAATTACATACTAGTATATTATGAAATTAGTTTATAATGCAACAGATTTCATACGATATTTTATAGTCAAACTGTGGTTTTAATAGACAATTTAAGTTTTAAAAACTTAACAATTAGTTTTAATTATGATTTTATTATTTGAACAATCGTAGAATCTTCGCATGTGGTTTCATTGTGTACTCAAAGCAATTTTTCTTCTAAAAATAAGTATTCATGTGAAAAATTTTTCAAAAAGCCGAGGAAATTGAATTAAGCCTTATTCCAAAAAATTGTTCGTCGCTATTAATTATTATTAATGGAATTAATTTGTACTTTTAATTAATAAAATAGTTTGACATACCTGGTGTTACAACAAAATTTTGGGCCCATCTTAACCAAATTCTACAAACTAACACAAATGTTTCTGCCGTTGTGAACTCGTAAGTTATTGGCAGCAACTATGATACGTTTCCGTAAATCATCAATAGTATGTATGCACATCGGTGCGATACATTTTTTAATTATCAGCCGAAAAAGACGTCCAAATGATTCAAAGTCATGAGGTGGCGGCCGTAGTTAATATTTGGACATGCTATGCGTGGTACGGATATAATTAAACCTATAGTCTGTTTGGAAATAAAAGAGGGTAATAAAACCCTGAGATAAGAACCGGCCATGAGCGTGGTAATATTTCGTTTCAGGTAATTATCGGGTAACACTAATGCTAACAGGTAATGGGTGTACATTAGTATATTTTACTGGATACATCATAGGGCAAGAGCCAGTGTATTGTGACATATCAATCCAGTCTTAGAGCTGAATATACGAAGACGTCCTAGTGCAGTAGAGTAAAATTCGACTTGTTTAGTGACTATTGTGCCAGTGGATATAATATTGTTTTGCGTAAAATGTCGAGCTTATCAGATTACGTACCTGCTAAACGCGTGAAAAGATGTGCGCTGTCTAAGAATGAGAAGATTATTATATTAAATGTATTTAATGCATTGAAACACCAAAATCCTACCAACAGTGTTGACGACATTGTGGAAAAGTGTTCCAAAATGACAGGGATTGGAAAATTGACTATCTACAGACTTTTAAAGGAAAAAAAAAAAGAACAAGATACTGTGAATAAACAAAAATAATCTACAAGGATGTCAAAAGTCGTTATAGAAGATTTCCTCAAAAATGTCATTCGCAGGAAAGTACACTCCTTTTGTTTTAAAAAAGAAATACCAACGCTAAAGAAAATTTTAAGTGACCTTTCAGAGGACGATTTGCCAAAAATCAGTAGAAGCAAATTATGGGCCGTCTTACGAGAGTTGAAGTTTTGCTGGGAAAAGTAGAACAGGAAGTCAGTTCTTATCGATAAAGATGAAATTATTTGTTGGCGACTTAAGATCAATTAGAAAATTCCGTGACGAAGGTAACAAAAGTATGGCAAGATTAAAATGAAAAAAGTTTTCGACAAGCATTTTTTGATGACTTTCAACAGGGTTCAAGGCACCTTCAGGTAAAGGACGAAGATTAATAGTGACACATATAGGTAGTGTCAGTGGTTTTGTAGATGGCGGTTTACTTTTATTTGAATCTAAAAATACAGGTGACTATCACGAAGACATGAACGGAGATGTTTTCGAAGAGTATTTTACACATATGTTGGATCTTATTCCTCCGGGGTCTGTAATTGTCAAGGATAATGCCAGTTAGCCGATATAATTCAATGGTTATCCGGAAAAAAACATTTCTTTTGAAACAAATATGGTGACACTTGTCAATCTTAATAAAGATCAGAAAAAATATGTTATCGATGAAATGGCAACAAATCGCCAAATAACGGTTCTACGGTTACCACTGTGAACTTAACCCAATCGAATTAGTCTGGGCGCAGGTAAAAGGAGATGTAGCGCGAAATAATACGACGTTTAAATTAAGTGATGTGAAAATTTTGTTAACAAATTCCTTGGAACGAGTAACTGCAGATAACTGGCAAAGCGTTTGGAAAAATAATGACAGATTCCCTCACTCCTTAATAGACGTTTCAGAAGTATGCCGTTTCATCGCTTAGAAATTTTCAGCTTGTTTCAGGAGCTCTTCGGCTGTACACACTCACTGAAGGATACGTAACGTGCCCGTTTGCAATACATTACGCCCGAGAGTAGTTTTAAAACAGTTTCATCATTAATTTTGCCGGCTTTCACTTTTTGCCACGGGCCGTGATGTAAACTGATAAAATCAACTTTTTGTTCCGAAAGTTCATAAGTTTCACCTAACTTTACGTATATAGCGCCGATATTTAGTCTAGACCGTGGCTTTTAAAGCCATATTTCACATTAATGTGTATAGGTAATAAATCTTTCGGTTCAAGTTATAATCAAAAACAATAAATTAACACGGCAAATGTATCATAATATGTTTTCCGTAACTGTCGTTTTACGGATCACAATTATAACGGCGAATTTAATTTAATTTTAATTTTATTAGTGGTCAAATACGCAGAGGCAATAAAAAAGGTGTAATGTACCCCATCTATGTAGTAATGTATATGTAATTAATTTTGAGTGGTGATAGTACAGAGTGTCTCAAACTAGATAGTATGGGCCTACTGTGAGGGAAAAAAATTTAATAAACTTTGGGACACGTGGTGTTAAATGAGATGTGGTAAACTCAATTTTCAATTAAAAGCATTATCTTTGGGAATTAACAGAAACGACTAATGACGTTATCAATTATTATATTTTTTCCAGAGTCATACCCAAATTTGTGTTTCTGTCAAAAAACTCTCTTTTTTCTAATAAACTTTTATTAGAAAATTTTATTTTGTGCGCGATGGAGAATACAGAAAGATGCGATTTGACTAGAGCTTTCGATACCGTACATCATACACATTTATTGAATAAGTTGCAAAGATATGATATAAGAGGTCCAGCTTATAATTGGCTTGATAGCTACTTACAAGGCAGAACCCAAGAAATCCTCTTAAATTTAAATGGCTCTAAATATATTTCGCAGCCAAAACACCTTCAAACAGGAGTCCCTCAGGGGAGTATTCTGGAGCCATTCCTATTATTACTTTTTATTAATGACATAGCAGTGATGGCTAATATAAATAAATATGTAACATTGTTTGCCGATGATACTTCTGTGACAGTTAAAGCAGAGTCATCAGTTTCGCTCAGCCACATTGCATCGAATGTTGTGTTTAGTACGCCAGATTTTTGTAAAGGCAGTGGTTTAGCGCTGAACGGTTCTAAAACGGATTTAATCATGTTTACGACTAAAGATCTGGATTATAGCCTTTTGGTTAAGTTTGATAATAAAACCATTGAACAAAGCAATGTTGCTAAATTTTTAAGAGTCCAGATGGATTCAAGGTTATCCTGGTCACCTATTGACGACTTATTAAATAAACTCTCAAAACATTGCTTTGTTCTTTGGCGTCTTAGGAAATTCGTAGATATATACATCTTAAAAATGTATTATTATGGTTACGTTCAATCTAGCCTGAATTATTGTATCATGCGTTGGGGTAATTCTTCTCATATGAACGAATTATTTATTCTGCAGAAGATCATGAGAACAATGACTAAATCAAGTGCGCAGGATTCTTGTAGAGAGTTATTTGTTAATTTGAGAATTTTTACAGTCTACTCGCTGTATATACTAAGTTTTGTGCTCGTACTGATAATACGCAATCTTCTGGCTACCATTTTAGAGACTTACATTGTTTTAATATTCCTCAACATCGACTGGCTTTGTCGGCTAAGGGTCCTTTTATTATGTCCATTAAATTGTATAATAAGTTACCGATACGCATTAAGCAATTGAACACTTATATTACTTTTCGTAATCAAGTTAAGAGCATACTAGTAGAAAATGCCTTTTATAGTATTGAGGAGTATATTATTATGAACTTTGATTTTAATGTGTCTGGTTTATAAATAAAGTTTCTGTGTTACATATGTTTGTCTTCTATGAGTTGTTTGTACTTATACTTTATTCATTTTATTTTACCCTACTTTTTTTTTGCTGTGAATGTTTAAGACAGCATATTATTATAAGGGTAAGTTAATGATTTGACAATTTCTATACTTTGTATAACAAGGTCTTATGAAATAAAGTTATTATTATTATTAGGGAATTGTTTGTGTATTACTTAATAATAATAATAATAATGATTTATTTGCAGTTACGAGCATTAACAAATGAACTAATTACTTATCCTATAGCCTGCAAAAAGGACTGAAAACAACATGGTAAACAAAATTTACCTGCTGAACAAGTTTCAGCCTTCACATCAATAACCACTGTATAAATCGTTCTATAGAGGAAATACAGAAATATGAAAAAAAAATTACATTACATAAAAAAAGATAACAAAAATTTTAGGCAATAAATTTTAGACAATATGAGGGGATAAAATAAAACGAAATATGAAATTGTGTCTAATTTGTAGGAGGATTTAAAAGAATTTCTTTGAGTTTAACCTTAAATAGAGAAACCGGCAATGATTTTAAATGATCTGATAAGCCATTATATAAGCGGTAAATGTTATATGAAAAAGATCTACGAAAAATGGCTGTTTTGTGAGGCGGTGGTGAAATCAATCCTTTAAATCTGAGGTTTAAGGTGTGAACATCAGTACGAAATTTTATTTTATTATGAAGATATGGAGGGCATTTTGTTATTATAATTTTATGAAAAAGTACTAACGAGTGAAGTTTACGTCTTGTTTCCATATTTAACCAGCCTGCTTCTTTTAACTTGTATGAAATGCGATCATACTTCCGAACACCATAACAAAATCTTAAACATGATCTCTGAACTTTTTCAATGCGAGTTTTGTCCATGTTATCTAAACATGAATTATATAATACGTCACAGTAATTCAAATGACTCAAAACTAACAAATCAGTTAACATCAATTTTAAAGAAGTAGACAGTAAATGACGATGAGGGTACAGCATTTTTAAATTTATATAAGCTTTTGTAGGCATTTTGAAATATGATTTTTAAAACGTAAATTTGTGTCAATATAAACTCCAAGACTCTTTGCAACACTAGAACAAGGTAATTTCGTAGTACCTATGGTTATATTAATACTGTCTTCTATAACAGTACAACACTTACCAAATACCAAAACCGACGACTTGTCTGAATTTAACTTTAAGTTATGTTTTTCAGATAATTCAATAAGATTTTTCATTTCACTATTTATGACTGAAGTAATATCGTTCAATTCCGAAGCAATGAAAGATACGTATACTTGGGTATCATCAGCATATAAATGGTATTTAACCCGCTCTAAACAAGAAACAATGTGACACGTATATATGCTAAAAAGCAATGGGCCCAATATGGAACCCTGGGGTACCCCACAGGTTATAAATGCTGTATCAGACTTACCACTCGATGTTTCTACAAATTGAGACCTAAGATTTAAATAACTATTTAATAATTTTAATGCATTGTGTTGAAATCCAATAAAATGTAAGATAGATAATAAAATTTCATGACTAATTGTATCGAAGGCCTTGGAATAATCTAAGAGTATAAGAACTGTAGTTTTTCCTTTATCTATATCTTTAAAAATATCATCTGTTATATTAAGTAATGCTGTTGCGCAACTGTATCCTTTACGAAAACCTGACTGATACATTGGTAATATATCATATTTTGCCAGATGCGAACATATTTGCGAATGCATAATCTTTTCCAAGACCTTTGACAAAACTGGAAGGATGCTTATTGGTCGCAAATCATTGTAGCTACTTGCATCAGTTTTTTTAGGTATAGGAACCACTCGAGAAATTTTCCAAGACTCTGGAAAAATGTTATCTATTAAACAAGAATTGAAAATATGTGTCAAATATGGTAGAATAAATGGACAACATAATAACAACATTTCTATATTTATATCATCTGACCCAGTAGCTTTAGATTTTATTTCTAATATAAACTTATAAACCGTGTTTTCAGATATAGTGCTAAAAGCAAACAGAGAATTAAAGGGGCATTTAAAATTGTTAGAATAAAATTGTAGAATTTCATTATTCGGTATAAAAGTAGAACCTGAGTATTGCAGAAATTGTTTATTAATATCATTCGGTTTATTTAGATTTTCAGGAATTTTAAAACTGGAAGGTCTATGGATTTCTAAATTTTTAATTTTTTCCATAACAATTTACTAGATTTTACATTTTCAAAACTATGAAGGTAAGCCTTTTTTCATTTCTTATTGATATATTGGTCTGATTTCTCAAACTTTTATAATACTCCCAATGGGCAATACTTCCTGACAGTTTAAATTTATTATATGCTTTATTTCGTAAAGTTCTTAAAAGTTTTACATTATCGGTTAACCATGGAGGATTTTGTTTTTAATTGAAATTGCTTTTACTGGAGCAATAGTGTCAAAAATGTTTATTATTATGCTATTAAAATAAGAAACTTTTTTATTGATGTCATGTATAGTAAATATATCATGAAATGGTGTTAGTAACAATAATTCATGCAATAATTATCGATCAATGCGCTTAAAATTTCTAAATTTTACAATAATGTTATCATAACATGGTTTTTCATTGACAAAAGAGCAGAAAACTAAAAAGTGATCAGATTGTTCTTGTGGGATATGCATAACACCAGATTTATTAAAATATAAATCATTTGATATTAAAATAACATCCAAAAGAGTAGCTGTATTATTAGTAACTCGTGTTGGTGAGCTAATTATTTGTTTTACACCAAAAGATTCAATGCAGTAATTAAACAATACTGTTTTACGATCATGTATATCTAGCATATCAATATTAATGTCACCTCCACATATTAAATTATATTATTATTATAAAATTATTATAAAATAAACTTCCCGTTTAAATGTTATAAGAAATATCATCAAAAAGTCTCAAAGAAAATACCACCTATAAATCATATTAGCGACGCGCTGCTGCCTTAAACGATATCGAAATTTACTAATTAACGAAAAAAATATTTTTGTTAAAACTTAACATAAATAAATTGAAAGAAGGTGTATATATATAAAGCTGTTTAGGCTCAGAGCTGTGTTATTCTCCCCCACTCCATTCTGTCATTCGCCTTTATTTTCCAATCCGTTATATTTTTCTCCCTTAGATCTATTGCCACTGCGTCACTTCATCGCTTCCTCGGTCTGCCTCTTTTTGTTGTTGTAGTTAAGTTTACTCCCTACTATTTTCTTAACTGCCCTTTCATCTTCCATACGTTCTAGATGCCCTTGCTACAAATTCGTCTATTGTTGGTGCCTGGTACATTGCATATGTTTTCTCATTATTTCTTCTTATATAGCCTTCCTCCGTTATCTTACCACCTTGAATTCTTATTAAGATCTTCCTTTTTAACTGAATTTTTACACATAAAATTGGAGATTTGTTAATTTTTCTCTCGAAAAAGGTTGTTCATTAGTTAGTTAAACCAGTAACACCCTGTACATTTGTAAAATTAGCTAAAAGTTCGCTGACAACAATGGTAACTGAAGATGTATTAGTTTCCAAGTCATTGTCTGCTTCATTATCGATGGCCAACACCCAAACTGTAAAGGATAACACATTGCAATACATGTTTATATGAATGCAACTAGGAAAAAGGGGAAAATCCAAAAATGTAATAATATACAGCGTGTTTCGTAGGAAAGAACCAAGTTAATATCAATATCTCTGTAGAGCAATGCTCTATTTTTTTTATTGAAATCCTTGTGAAAAGTTAGTGAGCGTTTCAATTTTCTAATATCTCCTAAAATAACAAAGTTACAGTCGAATATAACGTTAACCCGTGATAATCAAGCCCGTACTTTGTTCTCATAGCAATATAATTACTATTCTAATCAATCTGAACTTATTGGATTTTATAACATAATCGATATAATTAATAAAACTAAATCATATTGATTTCCCTTGATGTTGAATTGAAGAGGCTGTAATTAGATGGAAGAATAAAAACTGCCAGGATATTTATTTACACTCATGAATATAAGTAATTATATATGTATACAGAGCTGTTTACAGGCCTTATAGACCCAGAACTGCTTTATTCTCCTCCATTCCATTTTGCTCTTTGCGTTTCTTTTCCAATCCGTTACATTTTTCTCTTTCAGATATATTGCCACTGCCTCTCTCCATTGCTTCCTCAGACTCTCTCTTCTTTTTTTGTAGTTTGGTTTACTCATACATACGTTCTTGATGCCCCAGCCACTGCACTGTTCTGGCTTTTACAACTTCGTCTATTTTTAGTGCCTGGTACATTGCATATATTTCCTCATTGTTTCTGCTTACATAGCTTTCCTCCGTCTTCTTTCCCCCTGCAATTGTTCTTAAGGTCTTCCTTTCCCATCTTAAAAGGTTTTCTCTTGATTCCTCATACCACTATCCTTTCCATTTTCGATCTTTATCCATTCCTCACTTATATTTAATACTGATTGATTAAAAATTAAATTTTTCTTTATTCGGTATTCTAATTATATCATTTGTAATACTTAGAAGCGATTGTTATAATTTAAAATATTCATATAATCATAATTTGGTTAAACCTATATGTAGTTAAGTAGGGCTTTGGTATTAATAACAAGTTTAAAATAATAGACAGATATTTTGGGTGACTTAGATAACAAAGGAGCTGTAATAAATTATAAATCAAAGCTTATGAATCACAGAGTTATGCTAAACCCTTGCTGTTAACCGTTTATCCCTTGCTGCCAGATCATACAACCCAAATGCATTAACCTAGTGAAATTAATATTAATATATTACAAGCTTAATAAATTAAACAAGTTCTAAATCCAGCTATATTACCAGGTCGGTTGTCTAGTACTCGTACAGTATGATACAAACAAATGTATGACATAGTAAAATGTGAAACCCAAAATTTTAAACTTATTGAGTAAATTGAATAACTAAAACTTAGACGTAAAATAAATAATTCAAATATTCATTCATAACATGAGTGACACATTTTTTAACACCCATAAGTGTATTATTAAGCAGTGGTTTCCCAAGTAGCACAAAACAATGGTTCTAGATTATCCAAATCGTGGCTTTAATATTGGTTGTATATTGTGTAGCTATATTGGTGAGATATAGATATGTCAACAATTGCGTTTTACGTTACGAGTATAATCTTTTACACACATACTGGGCCTATATATTTTTGTAGAGTAAATTATTGCCTGGTGATTGGTTTGCAGGCTTGTAAAGAAAAACCATTTCCCAACGTTTCGGCTTTCTTCAAGTTACAATTATGTGTTATACAACTTATATAAAATTACTGTAAAATAATTAATATAAAGAAATTAATAAACACATTGCACACATTATTATAATTTTTACCTTGGTTATTAAATGAAATTGGTTAAAAGAGTAATGGATGGGCAAAAATTAATCAATAACAGACCTAGGGACAAAAATTACAATGATCAAACAATCTAACCATTACCTGTAGTGTAATGTTTTTCTTTGTCCAAAAAGAATACAAAGATTTTAATCAAAATTCTCCAAATTTGAGTAGAAAACTAACAATAACAGCAGAGGGTTCATCAATTTTGAACGAGAACATTCGTTGAAATATGTCTGTTAGACAGGTTGGTTCCTAAATTAGAACTTTGTAAAGGGAGAAAACAGATGAGAGGAAGAATTTTGAAATATGGATATTTGCTAATATGATTTAGAACATTCTAAACATACGAGTATATACAGTATGTCTGCTTTTATTTATGTGCAAATTCGTAAAAACAGTATCCAAACGATAACAGCAAATGTGTAAATATTTTGAATGGCATCGAAATCCGCTTCTTCTGATCCTACGATGGCTTTTAAGAGGCGAGCCAAGGCCTGCTATGATTTTTTATATCCCCCGATTTTCCATAATTAATAGGAACGTTTAGTTTTGAAAATTAACAAAGAGCCACCCACAGTGGCAGAAAAACATCTAAGGCAGTGCCCTACATAAGTTTCCGGATGAGGCAAATTGAGAAGTTGCTATTTGTTTTACATTCCTTATTTTGTCAAGGCCAACCACTTGGTTAACACATTCTTCCCTGACATACTTCACAAAAAATGTTCGACTTGTAGTATCTGGCGGAGCTAAGGAACATTATTTGCGGTATATCATCATTTGGTCTGGACTTGAAATCACAAAATATCTCGGTGTATAAGTTTTGGATCGGGAATTCTTATAATAATAACTGAATCTTTGTCTTCTATATCATCGATCGTTATTTTTAGTAACACATCTCTTCTCAAAGCTGCAGAAATAATAATTGTTAAGATGACCTGAAAAGTTGTCCAAAATTAGTTAAATCGATCGATTTATATTAATTTGAATTATCTTTTCTAGAAATCTATTATCGGGTGCTTCTTGCAAAAATCAAAAAATTTCCTCTTTCGTTAGGATTCTGGCCTTTTTTTAACACGGAATATACTGACTATAACGTCGAAGGTTTAATTTTATGTTCAAAATATGCTAGTAATAGCGCTTAAGACACATTTTGAATTCGTTGTAGACAATATCGTACAGTCTCAACGAACTTTTGGGGATTAATTGTGAAACAGCACATTGTGCACTTCCAATACTTTCCCTGGTAAATTTGTCTTCATTTTCCGAGCTCATTTTGACACAAGCGATTTCAAATATAAATTAACATAAATTGTACATAAAACAATTGTCATATTTCCTTGCAGTTTTCGAAAACGTATTGTTCGTGTCTCGAAGGTGAAATACTTTTGCGTTTTGTGACTGTTCAGTCTCTCAGGGCAGGAAGTTAAGAGCATATGCATTCTAAATAGTATATCTTATCTGCCGGATTCTGGTCTGTATACACCATATTGTAAAGTTACAGAACCTACAGAGATTACGTTCTCTCTTCACATCAAACGGAGTCGCCTAAAGTCTCATGATGGAGACGCTCATGGGGTTATATATACTAAGAGCGTATGCTCCAGTTATTTATTTTATAATAATTTAATTTAGATGGGGAGAGGGTAACTGGAGTGTATTTGGGGAATTCTGTCGCATGATATCAAACTTAAGTGGTGCGCTCGACATGCTACTAATGGAATTAAAGTTAGAAGCAAAGCTTATCTCTAAAAAGTGTAGTAAAATATTTTGTGTGGTGGTGCAGACCTATATTTAGAAGATAGTCTTGATTTTAAAAATTGTTGTATTTTTCAATACAGTTGATGAGTGGTCAAAAGTCAAGATATAATTAATATTTGGTCATACTATAGCATAGATAAGTCGCTTCTCTTTTATTTTATTCTATTTCTTTAAAAAATCGATGACAAGTTATTTTTTATCATGAGACAAATTCATTTTGAATTATTAGCAATTTTAAGTTAACGTATACTTCACTTAAAATGTTCCACATATTTAGCCAGCTTAAAAATAATTCTATTATTTCATGGAAGAAAGTGGATAGTCGTAAGGGGGCGTAAAATCCCGTCAAATTTTACGGCTGTACAGTATTACTTAAAACTCCCAAGTCTGTGACGGGCATAAGAATTTTTTTAAGTTACCGAGAATCAGTGGAAAGTAAGAGTCATGTACTCGACCCCGAACAAGCATCAATTAGACGAACATTCATGCGAGCCGTAATCTGAATGAAGAAAAACGCGTTGTTTAAGTGTTTTAATTGTGTTGTGTTTTATTTACAAAGGTATCTGGGATTATGGAACAAACTGTATACTAAGTATTTGTCGGAATCCATTGATTGGATCATTGATTTTGTAGAGGACTTGCTAGAACTGTAGCAATAAAATTATTTCACTTCTTGATCCATTATTTAGATAAAAATATACTAACATTTAATATTTGGGATAAGAATTAATTGGATTATTATCTAAGTTATATAAAAAAATAATTGTACTTAGATGATATCTTTAGATAAAATAATTTAAATAAAGCTCAACAGTAGGTAGAATGTACAGCGTCCTACCGGCAGGATATACATGGAGTATCTTGGAAAATGTTACATTTAAGGTTTTGCATACGCAGAAACAATTTTACAACAGAATACATCTTGATATTATGAGCTTGCAACGCATTCCTTAACCGTGACTGTATCTCTATTAATTTAGAATTTATAACTTGCTGAAAGGTTACATTTTAGTCGCAGAAATGATGCGCATAAGACAGCGTGTGTCAGTCTTAGCTACTGCATTTGACAGTGAAAACGACAACTCTCGAAGTGTTCTTCAGTTGGAAATATTATATAATTGATTTATGTTTTTATTAAAGAAATATGTAGGTTTTTCCAATAAAAAATAATATGATTTTGAAACGATAGGGTAACCATGGTAATAATGTGTATACCTGTCATTAGTTGTCATTTGTTCAGTATACTCTATGGCTAAATACGCGCTTCAAGAACGTTTGGTTACTACCCAAAGATTTTATGAAAATAGACGTTCTTTTATGAACACAAGTAAGTAAGTCGAAATGCCAGAACTGTTGAAAATATTGCTGCTGTAAGAGTTAGTGTTGCAGAGGATCCAAATTTATCAATTATTCCTCGTCGCGCTCAACAGGAAAGGCTTAAAAAGACGATAACTTGACGGATATTGCAAAGAGACTTGAATTTACACCTGTATAAGATTGTCTTGACACATGAACTTAAACCACTGAAACATCGACGGCGCCAATAATTTGCTGCTTGGAGTTTAGAATACGTCTAATTTTGCGGAAAAAAGTATTTGTTCAGCTGAAGCTCATTTTTGGTTAAGGATATTAAGAAGCTAAATTGTCCTTTTTGGTGCGAAAACAATCCATAACAAATTCACGAGAAACCTTTGTATCCGCGCTAAAGTTAATTGTATGGTTTGGTGTATGGCCCGATGGCATCATAAGATCATGTTTTCCCAAAATGGAGTAGAATATACAGTTACAGTGAATGGTGAGAGATACCGACAGATGTTAAGAAATTTTTTGTGACCAAATTTAGATGCACTTGATTTGGAGCAAGACGGTGCCACATGTCACACTGCTCGTGGAACTATTGACGTATTGCAAGAAAAGTTTGACGAAAGGATAATTTCAAGGAATGCAACTATTCAGTGACCTCCAAGAAACTGTGATTTAACTCCTTCAGATTATTTCTTTTGAGGCTATTTGAAATCTAGTCTAAGCAAACAGACCACAAAAACTCGATGTATTAAGATTGAACATTGAACGCTGCGTCAGATTACCCTGACTTATTGCATAGTCATCATAGAAAAGAGTTCGTCGAATTTAAACGATGTGTTATTCAAAACATAAATGTTATTGACTGTACTTTAAGACAATATAATGGCTGTATATGAAATAATTTTTATTTTCATATCATTTTAACACTTTAGAACCAAAGAAAAAAAAGCGAATGCAAACTACTGCACATTACTGGATTAACTGTTACCTATCAGGTACCTACTATTAATAAAAATGTTTACCTTGAAACAGTGTTAAAATGTCAATATTATAATAAATATTTATTTTCAAATTTTAGTGTAATACTTCAAAATATCTATATATTTTAAACTAAATAAGGATTACGTATAGGTATTACTTACTGTATGGTAGCAGTCAGTGTTAATAATAATATCCATTAAGTTCAAATAAATGTTAGTTCTAAATAATGCCTATTTAAATTACTTAGATACCTATTATTATGCGTATATTTGGTGGTCTGCAGGAAGAAAACATGGGTATCTCTGAAAGTGCTTCCAGCAGGATTAGTATACGATCAGTATATCATTAGAACAGTAAGAATATATGAGTCACGTAATTTAAAGAAAAGCAAATGCTCCAACCTGAATTAAACGCAGGTTGAGGCTTTTGTCGACTGAGTAGTTAGTTTCACACAATATTATCTAAACATTATTCAAGTAGGTACTGTCATATTTAATTCATTGACAGGCTGTCACTTTTGTCATTGTCGATATTTAGCTTCAAATAATTTTAATTTTTATAATAATTTTTATAGTTAGATTTTTGACTCAACTTAAAGGAGGCCACCTGAAGAAGCAATCCTAAAAATGCAGAAATAGGTCAGATCTCATCTATTGGGGTTGAATTGTCGTGTTCCCACTGCCAAAAGTGAAAGATAGATATTTATAGAGTGTTTCATTAAAGCAGGTTAGTAAATTTAGATAGACTAATTTCTTTAGATAATTATTGAATAGAGCTTTGTCTGTGGAATTGTTCATTAGCATACCTAGATGTTTGGTATCAGAGAACATACATATGACATCAATGATAGGAATTGTAGGAGGTTTGATTTATATTAGCTTAAAATACCTTTCTAATACAGTCAAAATTTTACAAAAGCTAATAATAAGGAATATATGGGTAGATATTGTGGGTGTAATTCGCAACGCAGGTTGGGGCTGTTGTCCACTGAGTAGTTAGTTTCACACAATATTATTAATGGCAAAAAATATATAAAAAGTTTTCTTAATATGATACTTTCTTTGCGTTTGAGTTGTATAACATATTATCACTGTTTTAAACTGGATCAATTTTCAAAATAAATAGCAAACATTTAACAAAAATATTTGACAGAAAGCACTCATATGATCATCCCAAAATCCTCTTTGAATAACCTTTGACATAGTTACCTACATCTCCCACTGAAACTCAACCAGTGTGCTGATGACGCGCCTCATTTAGCTGCAAATTGGTACCAAACATGTGAAAGACATCCCGAATTCTTGCCTAAAGGTTTTACGCACAGATTAGTTTAGCAACAGGCCGAACTTCTCGATGGAGCGCACA
The DNA here is from genome assembly GCA_025584915.1 of Monochamus saltuarius. NCBI lineage: Eukaryota > Metazoa > Arthropoda > Insecta > Coleoptera > Cerambycidae > Monochamus > Monochamus saltuarius. Next base: position 45,363,898 of record CM046726.1, on the reverse strand, counting down.
CTTAGTTTACGTTTACTGCTGCTGTAGTCAGGTAAATACGGCGCGGGCGGAGTAAATAGACTAAAACTTTAATGAGGTGTAGAGCATTCGAAAGCAAACTGGAACGCCTGCAGTCCCCGAAGTTGACTTAAGAGAAACTTCACAGACTTCGAAAATATGCGACAAATTAATTTCTCTGGGGCTGCAATTAGTACACAGCGGTACAGCTTCACAGGCAACGTGAAATATTAGTTTCTGTTCCAGTTTTTAGCTCAGAAATTTTAAATATACAGGGTTAACTATGACCTAGTACAAATATTTTAAGAGGGGATAGGGAAAAATAAGAATTAACGGATTCACCATTCAAAATTTTTCAATTTGCAGTATCGACAGGCACCATAACCCCCATTATTAGTGGAATCTAAAATAATTCAATGTTCACTATATACCTAACAACATGTAAGAGGTAAAGAGATATTTTCTTAATCATTAAATTTTTATCGGAAGCCCCAGTCAAAAATTCTTCAATATGTGCGCTTTCCAATGCTGCAGCATTTTTTGCTTTCTATCCTCTCGATTCACTATTCAGCAGCAAGCGTGTTATATTTTCTAATATCTATATTTTTGTAGACATTTAGAGCAGCGTTCAACATCGAGTACTCGACCAGACAGATGAAATTGCATATTTTTTCTTCAAATTTAAAAAATACGATAGCCTGAGTTCTTCATTTATTATTTCCGTTCCCTGTCCATTCACTAAATTCAGCGAGCAATTGTTCGTAACGTTTCCTGGATTTCGCGGGCAATAAATGGAAAATTGGTTCTTAATCTTCTTCGAAAACAGTCAGAGGAACACAATTACTTTCTTGCATCTTCAAAATTCAGATAGAACTGTTTATTAAATAATTGATAAACAACATACCATAGCAACGAGTAGGTATAACAAAACCTACCATGTTTCATTGGGTACTAAGACATATCAAGTCGTGGGAATATTTTTTATTAAATTTCATTAATTCTGACTCCACAAATATGATGGTGATGTGATTATGGATAAAACGTTGTATTGCATTAGTGTTTTAATTACCTTTTATCCACTTAAGAATATTAAACGCTTGAAGTACGTTCTCGCATTTAAACATTCTTGTGTAGATAAAATGCTCCTTTTAACACTTATACAATAAATAACTATTATTCACGATCACCCTATACTCTTGATACCCACACGCATTGACTTAACAAATTATTCAGTTAAATAAGTAAGAAGCAACAGGTATTGGGGATCAATCGGCATACGATAAAGACATCGCGTTCAATCTGATCACAGAATTAATGGCAGCTCGCATTTTGTTTATTAAAGATGGATATCCCGAAAGTGAGATTAACCGCAACTTGGTTACTGAGAACACGAAAATGCTCTCTTGCTCGTTGAAGTATCTTGCTGAATTATCAATTACTTTGCCTTCCCTTTCCCGCCTCCTTTGCATTTAAATGAGATAAATATTAAGCTTATTCGAAATTTGTACTTGAAACTTTGGGTATTGGAAGCTGGGCAAGGAAGGATGTTGATTCAATTTAAAAACTCTTCTTAAATAAATCCTACAAAAATTCAATTTAAGGCAAATATATCCCGGCCTGGTAATTTTCCAAAGATTATTAAATTTGTATTGGCTGAAGGAATTAATCCTTTACATTCAGCATGAAAGTTGATAAAAAGTAAATTAACCGGTATTTTTAAAGTAGCTTTAGTTAAGGAGTCAGGACAAGTACAAGTACAACCAATAGTTTTTGATATGTGTTAGGCTATTTTCTCAATCACATAGCCCCATATCTAAAATCATTTGAAAATTTGAATGATTTTTCCCATTTCGTACATGTCATTTATGATTTTCAAACTAGTCTTTTAATTGCATTAAAACTAATATTATGCAATTTATCAAAATATATGCTCTGGGGTAAGTATCTACAAGAATTAAAGCCTTCATTGGTAGTCTCTTGTGAAAACCTCCAAATAACGTCATAGTGGATATGGTTTGTGGTATTTCCTAAGACATAGGTCTCAAAATTTTCAAAGGACTAAACTTGAATTCTATTACCGATGTAAACTATATGAAGACAACTGAAGCAATCATCTCCAATACATTAGCTGTTGTGAATTTGTCACTTGGCAATGTATTATTTAAGAACGAAATTTGATGTAGGTAGTGTACAGCTGTTCACATGTACCATCTTTGCAAAAATAATGCCACTCTTTAAAATGAATTTTACAATCTCTTTTGAACTGCTGATGTATTTGTAATGATATCTACTTTCAACTTTTAACATTACTGCTTAGTTGTTTCAGTCACCAATAGAGGTTCAATGACATTTTTACTCAGAACTTCCATAAGTTCAAAAATTGTTTTGAGAGAGTGTCATTATTATTGCAAATGCATGTAGGTATCTCTAACAGCACGATTAATGGCAGAGAATAAAGAATGGCACAAAATGTTGGCAATGATGATATGAAAGATGATTAATTATTCTTCCCTTTCTTGGATTAGGTATGACTGACCTCTTGAGGGAATATAACACTTAATATACATAAAGAAAATTTTTTAAGCGTATTGGGGCAGGAGTATACATATACTCGTATTAGCAATCCGAGGACAAGGTTGGTAATTATGTATTATAAGTATCTACGCCTATCTATATATCTTTACTGGCGTCAAATCAGGTTTCAAAGTTCTTCAATATCTAGGATAACTTACTCAACGACGTATGGGACTATCTAAAAGTTCTGATGGAATTTGAAAATAATAACAAAGATTAAGGTTGAAGAAATTAAACCACAGAATCTTTAAACAAATAGGGTGCTGCCTCGAATTTCAGTCAGCCAAAACCAGCTCTTGGTACAGAATAGACATGTATAACTTCAGTAAAAGAAAAACCATATAAACATTGGCAAGTATTACCAAGATGGGAAAGGGATAGTAGCAAAAGTAAGTTAGATAAATATAAATAAAATAAACATCTGTAAGTTTTAGTTGGCCTAGTTAACTTTAAATAGAACACTCAGAGCCCATACAGTTGTTTCGATAGTGTTTTGTTTTAATGTGATCCCATTTTGAAAGCCAAACATCATTTGATAATTTATAACAAAACTACAATAACAAAAGGTATCGTTCCATATACCAAATTAAAGCTCTTTTTATGGCCTACTCGACGTCATAATAGTTTTTATACAGCGTGTTAAAGAAAAAATCCTCCCGGGAAAATAATTTTTCAAAGACAGCCATTTTGTAAAAATAAATTGTTTTTTAAAACTCAATGACTGGCTTAAAAGGCCTTAAATAAAATTGTCACTAAGTATCTTAAAGAATAACGGAGATAAAGGTCAGGGGAGTTTTAATTGACAGATCCTCTTGGAATATGGCTATTAAGATGTCACCCAGGTACATGAATTTGCCTCATAGGGGAACAGACCACGATAAAGTTGAAAGGATTTGGGCATAATTTCTACCAATACTTTGTAATGAACCTGTTTTATTTTGCTCACACTGTACTTTAATTCTTTGGCGCATGCTGTACTTGAAATTGCTTAGCGCACCGCGATTTTTGTACACGACACTACCCACCGTTCTGTATAAAAGTCGGCGAAATCGCCTCCTCCGGCAGTGCTTAGCAGGCTCTCTCCGCGGCATTCAACCTTCCTCTACCCCAGGGTGCTTAGCAGGTAACATCTGCGACACTCTACCTTCCTCTGGGTGTCCTGAGCGTTTAGCAGGTAATCTCGGCGGCGCTCGTGGTCTTGCCCGTATTCTGTCGACTTCAAGCGTTTAGCAGGTAATTTCCGCGGCGCTCGAGGTCTTGCCCGTATTCCGTCGACTCCGAGTGCTTAGCAGGCTCTCTCCGCGGCACTTAACCTTCCTCTACCTCAGGGTGCATAGCAGGTAACTTCCGCGGCACTCTACCTACCTCTGGGTGTCCCAAGCGTTTAGCAGGTAATCTCGGCGGCGCTCGTGGTCTTGCCCGTATTCCGTCGACTCCGAGCGTTTAGCAGGTAATCTCTGCGGCGCTCGAGGTCTTACCCGTATTCCGTCGACTCCGAGTACTTAGCAGGTGTTACTCCGCGATACTCGACGTCGTCCTCGTGGTCTTCGACACTGTGTGTTTAGCAGGCTATTTCCGCGACACTCAGCGTCTGCACCGTATATTGCTTACCGCCTATTATTATTTCAAGATTTATTTTATTTATGTTGGGGAATTATTATTAGTTTTATTTGTTTACAGGGTGACATTTTATTTTATAAAATAAATATTTTATTTTGGATACTGAGGATACAGTATAAAACTAAGCTTACTAGCTAAGCCTACTTACCTATGAATCTAACCTAAATTAGTTGATTTGTACAAAAGATGGTATGAAAGACTTGTTTCATATGACTGTATCGTTAATAATAGCAAACTGTGACAATGACAATTTATACGAAAACAAAATTTGAATGTACGTTTGTTGTTTTGATTGATAAAATAATTTGATCTACCTGACAACAATTATTGTTCAACTCATTTCTTCATGATGCATCTATTCCCAAATTTTTTCGGATAATTTGTAAATCATCCTGTAACTTTAACAACCTTTAACAAATATATCGATTTATTTGTATTTACAGAAATGTAAATTTTCAAATTCCTTGGCTTGATATTTTAATCCAAATAATATTAATTTCTATTTTTGTCATTGTTACACTACACAAAATGGACAAGTATTGGCAGACAAAAATATACATCTCCATATTTTGAATGCATCTAAATTACTTCTTCCCTTTCAAGTCGAAATAAGAACGTTTCACTGTATAGAAAATTTAAATTCTCCAAATAAAGTTAAACCACGCGTTTATGGCAGCTTTGATACGGAAACAGTATAGTGTTTTGCATTTTCACAATAAGAATTCAAAGAAAGCCTTAAAATTGTACATCGGAGACACATTTGGAGTTCGTCTTTCTCCTGTATCTGAATAAATGATTAAGCACTCGCGAACTGAGTGAGAACTTTGAATAATTGATCAAAGGCAGCGGCGAAAAGAGATGAGGATGAATTATTAAGAATAAACCCTTTTAGCGATTGTTTATTCTGGATTGTATAGCCGATTGTTCGGAGATTTGAATGTAAATTATTTTCTTAACTTATTTAGGGGTCGACTGACATTTTTAAGTCCCGTTTGCAAATTATTTACGACGGAAATTTTATTCGAACAAACACAAAGCGACGGATGGCAGAGTTATAATTTTAGAATTTTCAGTAAAACATATTTTAAATTTAATGGTACTATCTGAAATATACAATTACCATTTTGAAATTAACGGTGACAAAAAAGCATTTTTCTTTAGTTTTATTGGGATTTTTGCCACACTTCTGAAAAAATAAAAATTAATTAAATAAGCGCTTGCGCCAAACGGATCAGTCAAGGGTTATTTTTGAAACTAAGTTTGCCTAATCAAAAAATCTCACACTGAAAAAGCAGGTAAGTAAGAAATAACAAAAATCACATCACTATCGTGCACTTCAGTATTTTTGACGTTTCGAAAAACTCTCTGTTTTCAGTGTTATGTGCTGTTTTCGGTCTAAAAATAGTAGTAAAAATATTAAACGTATGTCAAGCATATCATCAGGTGAAATCTTTAACGTCGCAATGAAGAACGTGTTTAACTTTTTGAATACATATCCTATATTTTGTTGCTTCAGAAATGCCAATAACTTCGAAAATTTGGAGATATTCACTTTTTATTCAATATGTAAAGTAAGTAGTAAACAACAGCTTTCTGAACACCTATGTGTGAGCACCAACTCTTGAAAACATCATAAACTTTATCGTACCTTGCACGACTCTTCTTAAGTAACAAATCTTTTTCCAAACTTTCAGCGGCTTCTCTCAGTTGAGGAGGAGTACAAATAATTTCTTCTGAATCGCTCATTGTCTTCGAAAACACTTTTTTGATGACAATCTATCAAAAATGCAACTAATTTAAGTTTGTATGTTTGACTTTTTTAGTACCATAGTAACCATTGTCAAAATGCCAACTAGACGTTTTTTTTATCTGTAATCTGGTTATAGAGGGATCGTAAGTCTGTTAATTTCTCACGTAATTATTTTTTATACAAAAACATGCATACATGGTTGTAAACAAAATAGTATAGAGAGAAGTACGGAATAAAATTCATATCTTTTGAATGAGTAAATTTTTCTTAAAACGCCGAAACACGTTAACTGATCTTGATTTTTTCCCATCTTTTGGTTATATAATTATTCATTTCAGCTACCCCTACTTTTTTTTCAAATGAAAACATAAGGCATGAGGGGGTTTGAAGAAAACCGAATCCCGCCATACCAAATATACAAGTTTTATGTTTTCAATAGCAAGGTTTTTAGGGTTGTTAATAAGTGAAATAATATTTAATTATCTTCAGTGTTATCCTCATTGCTAACGCAAAAAAATATTTCTTTTTTATGTTGCGCTAATTTGGTACCACTTACTTGCAAGGCTTTCTGGTTAATTTTTCTCTTTAATAGCAAATTGGAGTTCGAAACGTTACTATTATGTCAAAATCAAGTTATTTACTGAATCGCAATGGTATTGTCAGAAAGGCAACGCATTAAAATCTTGATATTGCTTGGATGTGGAGACAAAATAAGAAGTCAGACTGAAGCGCGATTTATTTAATACGAAATATCCCGAAAACCAAATCTCGCAAGGGACAGTTAGTAAAATATTTCACTTTGAGGAACGCGGTACAGTACAGACTTTTCCCAAAACTGGAAGGGCACGTGCTTTGAATGAAGAAAATAAATTAGACATTGCATTAGAACTTGTTGACAATACTATTGACTGTATCATTGGCCTGCAATCACGATGCTTATTGGTATAATAATCTTTATAGTTAGATATTTGACTCAAGTTAAAGGAGGCCACCTGATGAAGCAATCCTAAAAATGCAGAAATAGGTCAGATCTCATCTATTGTGGTTGAATTTCGAGTTCCCACTCCAGAGGTTAGTAGAAATATATTAAATTCTTTAGATAATTATTTAATAGAGTTTTGTCTGTGGATGTTCATTAGCATACCTAGATGTTTGGTATCAGAGAACATACATATGACTTCATTGATAGGAATTGTAGGAGATTTGATAGATATTAGCTTAAAATACTTTTCTTAAACAGTAAAAAAATATGAATAGTTAGTTCAAGAATTATGATGTATTTTTGCATGCCTGAAACTTTTTTCCGTGCTTGTTAGAAAAAATTGAGCTTTTCCTAATTCAAATTAATTACTATATGTTGAACATTTGAAAACACTGTTTTTAAAAAAATATTGTTTGTATTTCATGCGCGATATGAGTGTTGTATGGCTCTTTCGATTGATTTTCTGTCTCGACCAAAAATTCACATTCTCACGCTTAATTAAAGAAACACTGATTTTGCGCTCTTAATATAAAAATAACTATTACGCATTTTGTACATTTACATTTTCGTATTAACTAAGCTGTAATAACATCCTTACTGTCGCCCATGTGAGTAGACAAATATTTCCTGTAATGAAAACCATATCATCTCGATGATGCTACGCATACGACTCCAATTTGTAGCGCCGAGGTAATAACTGAAACCGGCAAAATGAGCGAGATTCAGAGCAAATAAAAAAATGCCATCACAGTAAAACTCCCCAGGACATACCATAAAGTTTATTAGCAGCATTCTAGCCAACGATGGCTCATTATAAAATATTTATGTTTTTCATATCAGTACATGTAAGCGTTCTAACGGACTACTTTATTAGTCGGCTTGATGGGATCCTGCAAATGAAACCGCGCTGTAATTTCATATTAAAGTTATACGGTAATGGCTCCTGAAATATTTGTGGACTTTCGCACGAAGTAGTTTTTACTCATTGTTAAAAATGGCCAATAAAACGTGTCCTCCTGGACGCTTATTTCATTTTTAGGAGCTCTTAATGAAAGGCTGATGCCATTAAGATGGAGAGAAATGCCAACGTGCGTTATATATAATCATTTTAATTAAATAGAATTCTTGTGGCATCACGTATTCCCTGAAGCTTAATGGAAGTCGGGCATAAAAAAGATATATGTATTTCATTACGCAAAGAAACATATACTAGTGGAGGATATGTTGGATGAATAAAAAGGAAAAGATCCTGTCGATTTTGGGACTGTCATAAGTACAGGTATACCTACATTAATAAGGAGAAGTCCAGGCAATAGTGTATTTATTAAAATATACATAAAAATTACAAAGTCTACAAATATTATCAGATGAAAGAAAGGTGGCGTGTTTTAATGAATAAATAGAAAAAGAAGAGTTAAATATATTATTACAGACAAATGGTTACTACTATGAAAAATCATGTCAAAGCGAGTTTACTTGAAAAAAAATGAGAAAGGGAAAAGTAGATAGAGGATAGTACTGGAAAAATTATAAATAATTAAATAGTATAATAAACTCATAAATCACGTATGCTCGGTTTCTCAACATTCAGGGTTATACATTCGATAGCTATCAAACAGATACATTTATGAAAGCTATGTCTATCCGGGTTTCCAAGTATTATCTATTCAACAGTTATTGAACTGATAACTATTGAACAAATAAGAAGCGTCACTGTACCAAGTCATAGGCAACCAGCATTCCCTACTGGAGGGGATGCCGTCAACGTACGCTGTGGCCAGAGCCAGGACTGAGGAAACGACGAAACATATTATTCATTCAGCCATCGTTCGAACGACACGCCACAAGACAAGCATATTACACACAGTATTGTTACTACACATTTAATATAATTTGTAATTAATATACAGTCCGCTAATAAAACACATTTTAAAAACCAACAAAAATACATTGGTCACTTCAGCCAAGCCGGATCAGCGAGAGAAGTAAGAATTATCAAGCAAATCAAAGGATAAGGAAGCTGGGAAGCACGTGGGCGATTCAACAGGTTGAAATCGAAAGCCGAGTAACCTGCCTGGACACAAAATTACATCCAAAGGAAGTCTTCAGAGATAACTGCAGCTACATCAAGAAAAATAATTTGAAATTTGGTGAGTCTGTTCCTATATATTTCCTTTACTTTCCATTTTTTTCCACTAAATAATTTCATTTCTATTTGTGTGAGTATAGTAAGAATAGTTATAATTCAATTTAAATAAATTAATTACACATCACAAATCAAATTCTTTATTTAAATTTAAATATACAGGTAAATTCAACTTAAAGGAAATAGTTATTTTTTTTATCATAAAAAACAAAAAAAGGGGAGACAAAAAACACATTCCATTCATTCAGTTTAGCAAAATGGCCAAGGTCAGAAATCTAATAAAAACCAGGGAGGGAATAAAAAATAAAATATTCAGATTTGATGAATATGTTAAAAATTTTGAAAATGATAAAGATCTACACCAATTGTCTGTACGTTTACAGAAGGCAGAAGGTTGGTGGGACGACTTTGACAATATACAAGGACAGATAGAGGAGCTGGAGGAGGAAGGAGATCATGTAGCAGAAAGAAAATCATTTGAAGACTTGTATTTTAAGACAATATCATTGGCAAATAGGTATCTGGCAAATGAAAATAAGTCACAAGGAAATCCAGACGTAAGTCATGCTAACATAGATTCTAATATTTATCGCAATGTAAAATTGCCAACAATAAATTTACCTCAATTCAATGGTTCTTTTGATCAATGGCTTTTGTTCTATGACACATTTAATGCAGTTATTGATACCAATCCTAACTTGTCAAACGTACAAAAATTTCATTACTTAAGATCTTCATTAATCGGTCCAGCAGCCCAAACTATAGAATCACTAGAAATTTCTGATGCAAATTATACAGTAGCATGGACTTTGCTTACAGAAAGGTATAAAAATAAAAAAATGATGATAAATAATCACTTAAAGGCAATATTTGATTATCAAATTTTGAGTAAGGAGTCACATGGTCAATTAAGAAATTTAATTGACACAATAACAAAGCATGTAAGGTCATTAGAAGTACTAGGTGAATCTGTCAAAGAGTGGGACACCATTCTTGTATACATAGTATCAAATAAATTAGATTCTATTACAAAAAGAGAATGGGAAGAAAAATGTATTTCATTAGAAAAACCAAAAATGTCAGATTTAGAATCATTCATTAATGCAAGATGTCAATTGTTAGAAAAATTAAACGTAGATAAAATAGATAAATCAAAAGAAAACAAGGTATATTCACGTAATGCCAAATTCGATAAACAAACATTGTCTTATATTTCCAATTCAGTTATTTGTCAACTTTGTAAAAATAATCATTATATTTACAATTGTGAAACTTTTCGAAATATGTCGGTGCAAGAAAGAATAGCTGAAATAAAACGTTTAAAATTATGTTTAAATTGTTTAAAGGGTAATCATGTAAGTATAAATTGTAATATGACAAGTAAATGTAAAAAATGTGGCAAACATCACAGTACATTCTTACATCTAGATAATTTTACACGTAAAACTATTCACCCAAACACAAAAAATGGTCCAGGTAACTATAATATTAATGAATCACAACCAAATTTAGTAAATCAACAATCACACAACCAAATACAATCACACAATCAACTACAATCACACAACCAAATACAATCACACAATCAACTACAATCACACAACCAAATACAATCACACAATAATGTAACACACACACAACCAAGTACGTCACAGTCTCAGAATTCTTCCATAGTACTTTCAAACATACACCAGGTAACGGAAGTAATATTGTCAACAGCTAACATGTATTTATATGATTCAAGGGGAAATGCTCATAAATGTAGAGCATTATTAGATTCAGGATCGCAGAGTAACTTTATTACAGATGAATTTGCAAATAAGTTAAAATTACCAATAACAAAAATTAATTTACCTATTTTTGGTATTAGTCAGGGAGTAAATACGGTTACAAAACAAACAAGGGCAAAAATAAAATCAAAAATAAATGCATTTACAGCAGATTTGTCATTTTTAGTCTTACCTCGTATAACACAAAACATTCCATTAACAAAAATTAACATTTCTTCAATAACTATGCCACAAAATGTCACACTTGCAGATGAATCTTTTCACATACCAGGAAAAATAGATGTATTATTGGGAGCAAACATTTTCTGGAATTTGTTATGTATAGGACAAATCAAATTACCTAACACTCAAATTGTATTGCAAAAAACCACCTTAGGATGGATCGTTTCTGGAAGTTTATCATTACCGCAGGGATCAGCAATTGTATGCAACACATCACAAATTCAACTGCAACATCAAATGGCAAGGTTTTGGGAACTGGAAGAAGTAGCGAGGAGGCCAAGCTTCACAGAAGAAGAAATAGCTTGCGAACAGCACTACAAGGAACATGTTAAGCGAGACGAGTCGGGAAGATTTATGGTAAAAATACCTATCAAGGAATCTTTGTCAGAATTAGGAGATTCTTGGTTCACAGCTACTAAGCGATTCGATGCTATTGAAAAACGGCTAAAGAATAATGAAGAACTAAGGAAAAATACTGCAATGTTATGCAAGAATACATTCAGTTGGAACATATGATTTTGGATGAAGCTCAAGTACAAGATTCTGGTTATTTTATGCCACACCACTGTGTAATCAAGGAAAGGAATGTAACAACTCAAGTCAGAGTAGTATTTGATGCATCGGCAAGAACTACAACTGGAAAATCGCTGAATGATATGATGATGGTAGGTCCAAAAATACAGACAGATGTTTTTTCATTGTTAATCAATTCAAGATTTTATAAATATTGCATGATGGCAGATATTGAAAAAATGTATCGACAAATTCAAATATATCCTGAAGATTATAAATTACAGAAGGTACTCTGGAGAACAAACCATGACGATGACATAAGGGTATATAATATGACTCGTGTAACATTTGGGACAGCAGCAGCACCATTTTTGGCTGTACGTACTCTGCACCAATTAGCACAGGAAGAAATGAAGAATTTTCCAAACGCAGCAAACATATTACTTCAAGATTTCTATGTAGACGATTTGGTCACTGGGGTAGATACCACCGAAGAAGGTATACGATTACGAGACGACTTAATTGCAATGTTACGAAAGGGAGGATTTACATTACGTAAGTGGATATCAAATAATGCTAACCTTGTAGAATCATTAGAAAATAATATCACAGCAGAATACATTAGGTTAGATTATGAAAATGTAGTTAAAACGTTAGGTATGTTATGGAATCCAAAAACAGATTTAATTCAATACACAGTAATAAATACAATTTCAGAAAGAATTACAAAACGTTCAATTTTATCAGATATTTCTAAAATATTTGATCCAATCGGATTACTAGGACCCATAATAATAACAGCAAAAATTTTAATTCAACAATTATGGAGTTTAAAAATAGATTGGGACACGACAGTACCTCAACATATTCAAACAACTTGGAGACAGTACAGGAAACAACTATACGTTATATCACACATAGAAATACCAAGATATGTGATAACATCATCACCAGAAATAGAACTGCATGGTTTCTGCGATGCATCTCAACAAGCATATGGAGCTTGTATATATGTTAGGTCTTGGAACAAGAATGGTCAGATTAAGGTAGAACTTTTGTGTGCAAAATCAAGAGTGGCACCGCTACAACAAATTTCACTGCCTAGGTTAGAATTGTGTGGCGCTGTTGTATTAAGTAGACTATACCAACAAGTTATAAGGGCGATTAGAAAACCTGTTACAAGGACCTATTTATGGAGTGATTCCTTAATAACGTTATGTTGGATTGATGCACATCCAACACGATGGAAAACATTCATCGCAAACAGGGTGAGCGAAATACAAGAAATTACAAAGGAATCAACATGGAGGTACGTAAAATCTATAGATAATCCAGCAGACATCATTTCAAGAGGAAAAGCCCAGAAGAATTAAAACGTTCACGTATGTGGTGGCATGGACCAACATGGTTACAATTTGAAGAGTCACAATGGCCCAAATCGCAGCCCCAAGAGGTACAAGTTTTGGAGGAAAAATCACAGAAGAAAATAAACTTACTTACAACAAATTCAACAAGTATTATTGACAAATTTTCATCATTCACATTTTTACAAAGAGTAGTAGCACAATGCCTTCGTTTCAAGCACAATTGTTTAGTTAATAATAATAAACAAACAGGTCCAATTACCGTGAAGGAAATGGAAAATTCATTAAGATGCATTATAAGAATGGTTCAGCAAGAAGAATATTCAGAAGAAATAACAAATTTATTACAAAGGAAACCAATATCAAAAAAAAGTAAATTATTGTCTCTTTGCCCATTTATCGACAATCAGAATGTATTACGTGTAGGTGGTAGGTTAACTCATGCTGTATCCGTACCCTATAATCAAAAACATCCCATTATTATTCCAAATAAACATTCATTCACTACATTATTAATTAAATACACTCATCACACACTCTTACACGCAGGCACACAAACTACATTGTTCGCATTACGTTCTCGTTACTGGATTGTATCAGGAAAGGTAGCAGTCAAACGAGTATTACATAGTTGTATAATATGTTATAGAACAAAACCAAAAGCATGTACTCAACTGATGGGTGACTTACCTGAATTTCGAGTGACACCAGCACGTCCATTTTTAACACAGGGGTTGATTATGCAGGCCCACTTAATTATAAAATATCTAGAAACGTTACTGGTAAGGCATATATTTGTATATTTGTTTGTCTTAGCACAAAGGCAACTCATTTAGAATTAGTCACTGACCTTTCATCTTCAGCCTTTCTAAACTGTTTGAAAAGGTTTATTTCTCGTAGAGGAATTTGTAAAAACATTTATTCAGATAATGCTACAAATTACAAGGGTTCGTCCAATCAACTTAATGCTTTTTATAAATGGTTACAACAGTCTGACATTCAAACAAACATTAAAACTTACTTGACAAATAACATGATAAATTGGCATTTTATTCCACCCAGAGCACCACACCATGGGGGGATATGGGAGGCTGCTGTTAAATCTGCAAAAACACATCTAATCAAGGTAGTAGGTAATGCTAAATTAAATTTTGAAGAATTAACCACTATACTTACCCAAATAGAAGCTTGCCTAAATTCCAGACCTCTCTTTTCCTTATCCTCCGATCCCACAGACGCTCCACCAATTACTCCAGGACATTTTCTAATTGGAGAATCACTGACGGCAGTACCTGAAGACGACGTCTTCAATATTTCTCAAAATAGACTAACACGTTATCAATATTTAAGACAATTAATACAACATTTTTGGTCCAGGTGGTCTCGTGAATATTTATCAACACTTCAGACTCGTCAAAAATGGCGAACCAACACTACACATAGCTTCAACCCGGGAACACTGGTAATCGTCAAGGACGACCAACTACCACCCTTAATGTGGCTATGGGGCCACATCGTAGACGAACATCCCGGCAAGGATGGCGTAACACGAGTAGTAGACATCCGGACGAACAACGGCATCATCAGAATGCCAGTAACAAAAATTTGTATTGTCCCCCAAGAGGATTTTGAACCAGAAGTTCAAGGCGGGGAGAATGTACCAACTCATAGGCAACCAGCATTCCCTACTGGAGGGGATGCCGTCAACGTACGCTGTGGCCAGAGCCAGGACTGAGGAAACGACGAAACATATTATTCATTCAGCCATCGTTCGAACGACACGCCACAAGACAAGCATATTACACACAGTATTGTTACTACACATTTAATATAATTTGTAATTAATATACAGTCCGCTAATAAAACACATTTTAAAAACCAACAAAAATACAGTCACAGTGACACTGACAGTTATTAAATAATTTTTAAATTATTAATTAACGGTTTGATCATTAGAATTGCATCTTTTGTGTGATAGAAAAAAAAAAAGAAAATAAACGTGGTCGTAATTTATATATTTGTTTAAAATATATCTTCAATATGTTGTTCAGGATGTTTTTCAAAATCTCCAGTATCATTTTTTATTACGACCATATTGTGTAAAACAGCTGTTGCTACTATTACTTCTAATGATGTTTAATTTAGTTCTATGACCCAATGAGAGATAATATCATGATAATATAAATTAAGTCTATTATTTTCTCTTCTGTCCCTATTTTACGTTTTCAATACTATTCTCTTTCATACTTTCTCCTTCCCGTAATTATTTTTAAGTACTTACTACTTCAGTATACATGGGGATATAAACTCTATAAAAAATATTAAATGTACACAAAAACGATAGAATGAAACATAAATCAAAATGGGCACACCAAAAATTATTTTAAATCCTTGATTCAGCAACTTTTCTGTAGTAACTAATTCGTAATATTCTTAAACGCAATCAATATGTACTCACAATTATGTTAATAATAAAAAATGTTACTTATTGATGTTGACTGGCAACAGGTTTGGGAATGTTTTGACACAAATTGTCCTCCTTTAGACTTAATTTTTGAAAATTTCTCATAAGAAAGTTGAGAGAGTTTAATGACAATGAACAAGTAGACCGTCAGCGTTTAGATTGCTCCGTCATCATTTGTTAAGTTGCTTGAAAAATTTCCGTTTCTTTAGGTTTACAATTAGTATTGTAGTAGGTATACTGACCGTCAGTGTTTATACCGTTCCAAACGGACGCGGATGTTCAGCGCGCTGACAAAGTTAGTCGCACGTAAATTCCACGTGCCACGTGTAGGTATACTTGTGGTGATATGAGTCAGTACACTGACCGTTAGCGTTTATATAGTTTCAAACGGATGCGGATGATCAGCGCGCTAACAACATTCTGTTTACAAACAGCAGTACTTTGTTGGTTAAAACAATTCTGTTACCATTGGCACACTTACAAACACAAGAAATTACATACATAGTCGTGCACTGACCGTCAGCGTTTATATCGTTTTGGACGGACGATGATGATCACCGCGATAACAACATTACCAAGGTGAGATTCAAGTGTCAATATCTCTCAAAAAACTTTACTTATCAGCTTTGCTCATTCAATGTGTTGTTGTCACGCGGTCGAGCTATGGACATGCGTACTACCCACATGTTGATCAAAGTCTGGTGTTTTTAGCAAGTATAGACACTGTCATAAAAGTAGTAGATATTGCATGAACTATCAATAATTTTTCGTTAGAATATATTTTGTTAGTGGTTCATGTGAAATGAGACACACAGGTTGACCGTCAGCGCATATTTTCTATAACTTTAGATCTTGTGTTGTTATATCGTGAAACGTGCTGTATATATTTGAATAATTTTTTCACAAATCATATACGACCTCGTATTTAGGTTTATGTACTCATAAACCATTTTATGACTGCGCTTTGACAATTGAACATGAAAACACCAAATTTGCGAATAAGAGAAAGCTCATAAATCAGCGGTATTTGCCTATCTCATCTGCGAATTTAAGATGAAACATTTATGTGATTTCGCAGTGCCCTCGGGGAAGACATTTAATTTCACTCTCCGATAAGTAAAACGCCGAAACAATGACGTAACTTCAAAGAGATAAGGGTTTTTCATTCCGTTACGTATAACTTTGTTTATAGTTAGTTACAATAATAATTTAAACATAAATTACGTTGTTTGTATGCAGATAACAAAAGGCATGGTTGTTTATCTCTTGGGTCTGGAGTCCGGGTTCGACAGAGGGAATAATAATAAATTTGACAAGGTAAAAAGGAAACAAGAATGGCAGCGAAGCATGTTTCGTGAATATAATAACAACTGAACTTTTTATCTGATGACATTTTAAATAAACTGCGCTAATTACGAGTATATTCAGATCCTATATTAGTTATTCTCTTAAAAGTCTATACAGGATAAATACACACGCATACATTTTTGATTTTGTTAAAAAATTGTATTTCTAAATGGTCCAAATCAAATTTGTACTTCTTTGTCACTATTACACTATTATTACTATAAGCATGTTATTGCAATAACAATTATTACACACAAAAATAATCATTTAAGTGATTCATATTGAGAACTGAAACTATTTTGCAGCACACATATGAATCCAACTTTCTTTTATTTACTAATGGCTTAAAAATATATCGTGATACCAATAAGGCTATCTGTTTCTAATAATAATAATAATATTTGTTTTCTTTGTTGGCAATAAACATACATTTTTACTCATTACAGGTTCGTCAGAATAATGATTTACTAACAGAATACAGGGAGATCCTTCATTAATGGGGAATTATAGACAAGTTGCAGTATTGAATACATTCTCAAAAATTTTTGAGTATGCTTTTCCCGATCGGTTGGTAATTTTTTTTAGTAAATTTCAAATATTATCGAATAAACAACATGGTTTTCGACATAGCTGATCGACTATGACAGCTGTTCAATCATTTTATTCCGAAATAATTAAGTGCATTGAGGCGGGCGAATAACCTGCTGGCATTTTCTGTGATCTCAGCAGGGCATTTGACTGCGTCAATCATGATACTTTAATATCTAGACTGTACGAATATGGTGTGAGGGGTTTTGCACTGGATTGGATCTCGTCTTTCCTCGCTTTTCGTAAACAATACGTATCTCCTCAGGCTTTTGACAAAAACTGTATTCGAGAAATAAAATCAAATCTTATAGAGTTTGACATGGGTGTGCCTCAAGGCTCAGTTCTTAGCTCTGTGTTATTTATACTCTATGTAAACGAATTGGAGAAGGATATAGGCGATACATTTTTTACAATGTATGGATGACCTCTCTTTAATTGTATCAAACAAAAACGAGACGAGTTTGGTCGATAACTGTATTAATATTCTTCATAAATTGTCCGAGTTGTTTAGCCAGAATCAATAGTTTTTTAATGCTTCAATGACGCAAATTATTAGATTTCATCATTTCCAGAAAATTTATCCCCCTTTAGAGATAAACGTGAACGGTTCAACAATGAAAACTAGAACACACTGTTAACTTTTTGGGAACCAGAATGGATGAACACCTAAGTTGGAAGCCTTACTGTCAATATATTATCGGTAAATTAAATTCTGTTAACTTTGTATTAAGAAATTTAAAAAATGTTTTTGAAATGCAGCAGCTACTTTCCGTTTACTATGCGTTGGCAGAATCACACATGCGTTATGGTATTTGCTTTTAGGGTAGCTCCACCCTGTGTAAGTTTGTTTTTATTTCCCAGAAGCGTGTTTTGCGTAATCTAGCTAATGTATGTACTACACATTCATGTGATATTTTTAGACGATTAAAAATTTTAACTGTCACTGTGCATATTTGAGATATGTGTTTATATTTTTAGAAGCAAGCATAAGTTTATGTCGAATAAGGATTTATACATGACTAATACTAGACATAAAAATGATATTTATATACCTTTTGTTAAGTACTCACTTTCGTTAAAGTCTACAGATTCATTAGGTCTTTTAATTTATAGTAATTTGTCCAATAAAATCAAAATAAGCGAGTTAGTCACATTTCGACGAAATTAAAAAAAGTTTGAATTGAAAAATGTTTTAATAATTTATCTGAATATTTTACATTGTAAATAATTTTGTTGTGTATCGCAGATGTACGTGTTATATGTATATAAGTGTATGTACACATATTTGTATTTGTCAATTTATTTGTATGTTTATTTGTGACAATTGCCATATATTATTTGAAATATCTTTTGGTAAAATAAATGATTCTGATACACAAACCGTGTTAAATAAAATACCCTTTTATTCTAAGAAAATTGAAAATACAGAACAGACTTAATTTTTTTCATATTTTTTGTTGTTGTTGTTGTTGATTATGGGAAGTGTGACAAGGTCATATGTTCGTGTGGCAACGTAATAACAACGACATTTCCTGAGTGGATAAAATATTATGCCGAATCCTCTTTGAACCACAATGAATAACTGATGTTGCTGTATTCCTTTGGCAGTAAATGTGTGGCAGTGTTTTTATATATTTGAGTATGTACGGTACAGGGAAGTAAAGGTCCCCAAAAAACGAGATGAAGCAAGTACATAAATCTTTGCAGCTACCAGTTTCAATGTGAACAAGTAAGAAAATGATTCAATATTTGTGAAATCTCTCCAAATATCAATCCTGGCAATAAGTATCGGTGAGGTAGGTGCTACCTGCTTGTGCTACTATATTGTGTTTCTCATTAAATCATTAAATAATTGTCTACATTTGGCATATAAAATTATTACACTACTTTTGACAACTTTGACCCAACCTCGAGACTGACAAAAGGTCAGAGTCGGCGATAAATAAGAATTTAATATAGTTTTGAAGAATTTTTTTACGCGTTGTCTAACCCGACAGAAGGGACCATGAGTACGCGGTCCAGTACAGACTAAAACAGAGGATTATTCGTCAGATACTCCACCTCGGACATACTGATGAGAGCTAATAAGCTCGAAATAGGTATATGTCTGGTGGGCTACTGGTCGGGGCATTATTCTGCAGAGTAGTTGTTTCCTGGAATTCTTGATTTTTGATGGTGCATTCCGTTAATTCATATTTTTTCTATCCCCTTTTAAACTATTTGTACTTTGTTATAGTTCATTCTGTGTAGACAGTTCAAATATAAACAATAGCACAACAGTTAAAATACTACAATTTTTAAAAATTTGTCTACAGTTCGGTGACTTTTCCATTTCAGGCAATCGTCAATTCTAAAAAAATTGATTTCTTTTCAATAAGGTAGTCTATTGCAGTTATAGATAAGCTTGCTTTTTGCCTGTGAAACCTGATTACTTTTTTCAGTATTAAGATAGAGATGATTGGACTTATACCACATACTTATCCACTGAGTTTAAAAATCCATTAGTTTTACTTTCTAAATACTTATCAACGTTATCAGACACTAATAAAGAAGTATCATCCACATAGATAACAAAAGGAGCATCAGTAAGGACGTTACCTAATTCGTTAGTATACAGTAAAAAAATGAATTGTTCGTTGCGTTGAAATATGAGTTTGAGAGTTGGTAAACAGTAAAGAAATTGGAATTTATGTATCAACAATGTAAGGCAATTGCGTTAAAAAACAGAGTCAAATTTTACTATAAGGAAGGACTTTGGTGTAACTTTCCATTGAATACATATGTTTATGACACTGTATTTATCCCAGTTGAGAATGTTAGTATGTGTAATCAGGAACTACCGGAGTATTTAGAATAATCAAATATTAATGTCTATGCATTTTTCCTTTATCCGTTCAAAATTAGAATGCGCTTTAACGATTTGAACGTGCTGTGGAATCGTATAGATTTCCATGATAATTTAGTAAACTAATCGTAAACACCTGTCATATATGGTATCAATATCACTGCAAATATGGTCACTAGGCGCAGACGAAAATAGGACATGGTTATTGAAAACTCTGATAAAATATGTAAAAAATAAAATTGCAACTTTACATTTTTCGAAAACATTTGCAAAATTTCAATTATTATACGTAATTTTACAAAAAAGATTGATATATTCACCACTGGAATTAATATGCGATGATTTTTGGTGTCCTATTATTTGCTCTCAAATACCTTCGCTGCAACATGAGTTTTTTTTTTGTTAGCGGTTTATCCACTTATAATTGCACAAGAGGTTTGTAATTTACCGAGTAAATTTTAGTTGTTTAATGAGAAATTGTTACCTAGCAAATTCCTAAAGGAAACAGTTTAGAATTTAAACAACACAGATTTATCCGATACCAATATAAACATCGAGTGTAATTCTGCAGGACAATTTAATGAATAATTTTAGAAACATATCAATGCAAACTTTATTTATGAAACATTAAAAATTAATGTTTTTATTTATTAAACAAGCAGTTACTGAAATCCTTACGAGGAATACTAATACCGCTACGGGTGCCACAGCTAATCGCTTCTGTAGTAGATGTTGAAGTTTGTTCTTTTTCAAAATGAATCGATTGAATAATGCTCGATGATCCTCTTTGTTAACTAGTAAGTATGGTTTTATTGATGATGCATAGATGTGTCCTGGTATTTTTATTAGAGCTTGTTCTTCACTTCCGCTTTTACTTAATTCGCTAACTGCTGCCGCTCAATTTGAATGATTCTAGGCCAGGAGGGTTATAGATTGGCATGGCTCTAACGTGCCGTAACTTAGATAACTATTGGAGTCGCTCAGGAATGGTATGCTTATTGAAAATATCGAGGTGCGCCAGCTTGAAAAGGTGTGCTATTTGCATACAAACAATGAAAAAGTGAAAAAAATTGCGAAAACCGCGAGTCGACTCTTAGTGTTTAATAATTCAATAAGGTGCTGACAAAAATATGAAACGGTTTTGGCAACGGACACAGCAATAATTGATTAAAAATGAATAAGAGAAAATACCAGTAGTGCATTCGTCGTTGTAAAAGTTGCAGGCTTGCCGCTGTCAAAGTGACAATTACACTATAGCATGTAGGCTTTCTTATATATAAATTAACTTATTAAAAAAATATATATGTAAATAAAACTCTACGTCCTGTATCTCAGATACGAAGCGTTTTAGGAAACCTATTTATAGTAACTTTTAGCCTCATAATGATGTTCTCTAAATTCTGGTATATAAAAGTGAGACACCCTGTATAAAATTAATAAGAATTGTTGGAAAATTGATCAAAATTAGCTGAAATACAGTAAAATAAGTTGATGAATTACATACACCAATTTAAATACGTTAATTTCTTAATCATTTTTTCTATTATTATTATACCTTCTGCTTTGGTTTGTCAACGTGAGCTATAACACAATAAAGTTGTATAAACTCGAGTATCCGATACAAACAACTTCTATTTGTTCCTGAGACACTACTTATGTAGTCGCACATCTCAGGAAACTGGATAGTTTTATTCGCAAATATTTTATTTTGTACACGTCCCTACAACTATCCAGCGCTATCTATTTGACCCCTATTGATATATCTCTGGTGAATGCTGTATGTCCCTTGTCTGCACTTGGAAGATGATATTTGTTTTATAGATGAAAAGCATGCATTTTTCCGATAAAGTGTAGAAGATGGCATGGCATATTCCCGACATGATTTGAATTGTTTTTATAAAGTTTCCGTCTTACGTGCACCGATTTTGTACCGTGAATAATTGAAGTAACGGACATTTTTAGTTGTTTCTTCTGAATGGGGAAAGAAATGAAAATCAACGATTTGATATAATAAAACCTTTAATTGTTGTTAATAAAGTGTAAATAAATACAGGGGATTTTCTCAACAGCGGGCTACAAGAAGTGTGTAGTGCAGTATATTATAGACTGTCCGTTATAGACTGTCTCTTATAGATAGTCAAAATGTTTGCAAAATTTCAAAGAAATTGTTTATATTTGCATAATATTAGTTATGGTAATTTTATGGTTATCTTATGTAATTTTGTAATATTAAGAAAATATTACTTGAAATAATATCTAAACTGTGTAATAATGTTGCAAATATATTGTAATAGTTCTATTTTACTTTGTAATTTTACCAGCAAATCGTGTAGAATTCTGTAAATTTAATAAAAATTATCAATTTAATGTATTTTTTCAGAGATGAATTATGTTACACACATTCTAACGCATGCGTCTACAGTGTCCTGATCCAGTAATGGTCGGCTTGTCTATACTATCCAATCATGTGCGTTGTAGATATTGTAGTGCAATTGAAATTAAACTGGTACGAGACATTTAATTTTTTATTGGATTAGAAACGTATTTTAAACTAATATAAATCAAATCTCCTACAATTTCTATCAATGAAGTCATATGTATGTTCTCTTATACCAAACATCTAGGTATGCTAATGAACAATTCCACAGACAAATCTCTATTCAATAATTATCTAAAGAAACTAATCTATCTAAATTTACTAACGTGCTTTAATGAAAACACTATAAATATCTGACTTCACTTTTGGCAGTGGGAACACGAAAATTCAACCACCATAGATGAGATCTGACATATTTCTGCATTTTTAGGATTGCTTCTTCAGGTGACCTTTAAGTTGAATCAAATATCTAACTAACTACTCTGTGGACAAAAGCTCCAACCAACACAATTTTTTATGCAACTTTCTACATGTTAAATATTTATATTTCTTATGTTCAATAAATATTGTTTGTACAGGTAGCTACTCATTTGAAATTAAATCAACCGTTACTTAAAAATGGTAGTAGCTACGAAAAACTTACGAGGATATTTTTTGTCCCAAATTTAACGACGAATCCAAAAAATAGTGTTTTTTAAATTTAAAACCAGTGGCATACCTACTAATATTTTTTTACTAAAGCAATAGGGACCCCTATTTTCTCCGCCACTGGAAAAGTAAACCAAATTAAAAATTCTCCAAAGATCACACGTACAATTACATCATTTATAAAACTTTTACGAGTGAGACTTCATCATTTACAGAAAAATTCGAAAACCAATTTTTTTATGGGAAACTTCAACGTGCTGTATCTCAAAAAGTAAACATTTGTCGGACATAGTTTATTTAGAAAAATAGCATTATTCGACTGACTTTTTATGATGTAATGGTTTTTGAAGTTTGATGAAAAAAGTGGACCATTTAAAAATTAAAAATAATGGAGATAGGTCTGAACTTCGTAATATTACGGCCGGTCCAGACGCTACGTTTTGCACAACCTTTTGTCTGCACGTTACAGATACTACGTTGCGTGTAGATAAGAAAAGTACGTAGTTTTGAAAACGGCCCGAAGACGGTACAGTTGTAGCGATAACAGAGCTCGAGAGCATATAGTTATCCGTGAATTGCGAGGACAAGTCGGTACATGTAGACGGCAGTTCAGTTTTCCGATTCATGTTGTTCACTTTGAGCGACAATGGCAGACCTTCGACAATGTTCTCGAGAGTTTCTGACTGAGTTTATTGCGTTGTATGAAAGTTTTCCATGCATTTGGCCTGTCAAATCCAAGGAGTATACCTAGGGACAGGGACAAAAAGAGGCAGGCATATGACAGTTATAAGAGCTAATATGGGAAAAGTGTGTCTTTTTAGAATCCATTTCCGCAACCACTTTGAACGCTGGGTACTTGTAAGACGTTGAAATCTTTCATTACAAGACAGCATGCAAAAATTGACCAGAGTAGTACCTCCTCCATGACGATGCCACCAAAACTGTGCGAAATATACAGATATCTGCACCATGTGGACGCTCTTTAAATTACAACGTTTTCATTCCGTCTTAAGACTGTACAAACAAAAGGTTATGCAAAACGTAGCGTCTGGACCGACCTTTACATTTATCATCTTTTTTGTAGGTAGGACCTTTGACAATTTCCATATTTCAGGAATCGGCGTTATTACCAAAGATATTATATTAATTAAAACATTCAAGAGACATCAAACCTGTCGCTAATTCAGGTTTCATTTGTTTCAATGCATCCCGTACCTCAGTCTCACTGAAACTGCTGAAATATTATAAATTTTCAGAATAAGGTACGGATGACATGGACCCAGAAGGTACTAAAATTGTTCAGGATTATGAGAAATTAAAATAAAACTTCCTAATCCGTCTTCTTTTCTCCGCGAGTTCAAAGAGTGCGCCAATACATTTCGTTAATTAATTAAGTTTGCCATTGTCTTCACCGTAGTAATCTCTTACAGGATGTGCACAAGAGAAAACTTCAGCCCCACTTAGTTATAAGATCCAAACTTACTTCCGGCGATGCTTTGTTCCTTCCGTCATTAAGTAATGGATTCGGAGTATATCAAACACAACACAACGAAATTGGAGTTTAAGTAACTCCGCTGGTCCGAATTTTCCTGGGTAAAGTACAAAATTCGACTCGCACCGACGAAATACGCTACTCTCCCCTTGCTTTGTTAATTACGGATTAATTTCATGCATGTACCTTTCAGCGGTCGAAATCGGTTAAAGCAGTAAATATTTGCAACATTTTTGGCTTCAGAGAACAAACGGAGGAATCGAACATTGACTTAGTACAAAAATTTTAATCACGTGCTTAGGAAGACCTAAAAGACAATAAAATAATTATTCCAGAATTTTAGCTCGATATTTAAAAAATGAGGCAAAACCCTCTTTTCCTACAGAAAGCAGGCGCCTATGATAAGCATCGACTGAGATGGCTTAGATCCATAGATAAAGCTTGCATCTGTCAACAATATCTGTTACCATGCGGTCGTTTTTTGCAGTATTTCTGAATGCAGAAACGAAAAATTAACATTCTTATTAGTAATAATAGCTGGTAGATAGGTAACAGTTCATCCACTATTTTGCATTCGTTTTTCATTATTTCGTTACAAACTGACAAAACTACAACATTTCCATTCATTACAGCCACTCACTACTGATAAAACACACTCCCCGTAGATACAGCTAGATAAAATGCATATTTATTTTAACAAAATCAAACAAAAGGAATAGATAATAGAAAACTTTTAATGTGTTCTCCGCAGTTTTGTCCCATTACCTAGAAAAACAAACCGACGTACTATATCTGCACCAAACACAAATTTCTTCATTTAACAATTATAAAACGTTTAAAAATTAAAAAGGCACTATAAACTGAAGAAGAACACAATACTACAACGTAAACACATTAATTAAATTATGACATGAAGGGAAATTTTACCGTCGTGTTGTTAGTTGCCTACTCTGACTCTGTAAACGTGCGGCGGATGGGTCGCATAGGTGGCGTTAAATAAGGATGTAGTATAATATCGAAAAACAAATTCGTTTCGCTTTATTAATAACTTAGGAATTTTTTTGAAGAGTGATTCCCTTAATTTTTAATTTTCTCTGTCCCCTCTTAAAATATTTGTGTAAATATTACATGTCAACCTGTATTATAACAAGAAACAGTAGCAGAAATAAAATAATTTTATCCACACACACCTTATAATCGAATTTTTATCCACACATGTGAACCGCTTAAAATGATATTTTATTCACTAGTGAAATAAAGTAAAGTATTTCACTAGTAATCAAAATCAAATTTAATGTATTTACTTATTACTATTTCGTTTTTTGTTTTATCACATGTAAATTCCTTGCCATAATTTTCGGAACGCATAACGTCTGCCGAAGTTTGTGAAAAACTTGCGGTTGTCTCTTCTTTTATGAAACAGCTATATTTTCCTTGGTGGATCCTTGCAGTACCAAATTTGTTAGATATGACCTCCTCAACACAAATTTCTGCTACAGAGGGGCTCGTCCATCCACTATGCCGTTCAATAATAATTGTAAGATCAACACCTTTATTGGGTATAAAGTTGTTAAAATGCTCCTGGATTTGCTACATTCAGGAATGAAACAACTATTGAGCAACTTCGTCAATGTGTTGATTCCAACAGGCTGTGATACCCACTGCTCACTAGTTAATTGTTTTATTGGGTTCTCAGGGTAAGTCTTGTTGGGTCTGCCTGTACTGTGGGTGAGAGAAAAAAAACCAACACGGCTACTGAATCTACCTGTTTTAATCCTCGAACAAAATAACAAATATCCACAACGCTCTCGCAATACACAATGTATATGAATGTCAGTCGCCCCTGGTAGAAACGAACAAATGCTTACGGCTCCTCCAGCGGTGGACGTGTCGTTGGGTACCTTTCTGCTAACGGCTGGGCCCCTCTCTCTTCCTTACCATCCGGGTCTCGGACACTTACTATTATCAAGTGCACGTTTACACCTGACGTTCCAGACCTCGAATCGGCTTCACCAAACTGCATCTAATGCAATACTCCCCTCTTTGGGACTTTTCGCCAGACACAAAATGCTGATTTCTAGAATACACGGCCTGCAGCGACAACTCGCTCACTGCCCGCCGTACTCCCGGACTCCCAATGCTCAAATGTCTTTCCCCGCGCTCCCTCGCGACCAGACACTACACTCAACAGGTGTTTCTACGCCTGCGCACAGCCGCGCACTCTATGAAACTTAAATATAAAAATCCAAAAACATAACAAATGAAAATCGGGCATCACAAGGCTAAGAAGTACACTTTTGATTGAGGTATCTTAAGAAGAATTAGACGCAGAGAAATATATTTTCTGC
Organism: Monochamus saltuarius; assembly: GCA_025584915.1. Taxonomy (NCBI): domain Eukaryota; kingdom Metazoa; phylum Arthropoda; class Insecta; order Coleoptera; family Cerambycidae; genus Monochamus; species Monochamus saltuarius. The sequence continues at coordinate 45,336,831 of CM046726.1, read as the reverse complement.
ATATTTCAACAGGATTCACGCACAATCCTTGTTCTATAACAGTAAATTTTCTTGAAATGCCCATGTTGGTGTCAGATAAAACAAGTAGGTAACCAACATCGTCCTGTACGTCAGTAATTTTCAAATTCGTCAATTCGCAGCATCGACATTAACAATTCTTCTATATGTGTTTTCAATATTGCAGCTTTTTTTGCTTTGTATCCTCTCGATCTCAGTAAACTTGTTATATTTTCCAATATCTATATTTTAGAGATGTAACTGGTCTGCCACTTCCTGCTCGGCCTAAGCGACTCGACTTGCAGGAAGCGACCTACATTGTCGTAGGTACTTAACCCCAGACCTGTAATTCAATGCCGGTTGAGGCATTAGCCCGCGGAGTAAGTCTTTCCTGCAGTATCATTTATAGATTTAATGGCGCAGGAGAGGTCTGCGGTTAAGTATCTATGACAATATAGGTCGCTTCCTGCAAGTCGTGCAGCTTAGGCCGAGCAGGAAGTAGCAGACCAGTTACATTTCACCTGCACTTAATTTATATGTAAACCTACATATGAAGGAACAGCCAGTTCAATTGTCGATCATCTCACGTATGGCATACCGATGAGGGCTAACAAGCCCGAAACCGGTCTATATCTGGTGGAGTGGCCGACAAGGGTTGTTGGCTGTTTCACACAGATACTGCAGGTGTAATTCAATGCCGGTCGGGGCATTAGCCCGCGGAGTAGCTGTTTCCTGCAGTATTTCGGTATTTCATTTATAGATCTATATTTTTAGACCTTTATTGTAGCCTTCACCATCGAATACTTCGTCCACATAGACGAAATTGCATATTCTTTCGTCATTGTTCCTTCCATTCGCTAAATTTGGCGAATATTTTTTCGTAATGTTCCCTGGATTTCACTGGCAATAAATGGAAAATTGCTTCTTGAGCTTCTTCCAGAATAGACACAGGAACACAATTACTTTCTTGCATTTTTATCAAATTCAGATAGTTTATTAATTAATTTGTAATAAACAGCGTACTATTGCAACCAGCAGCTAGGTGTAACAAAACCTACCACGTTTCATAGAGTACTCAGAAATATCAACTAATGCAAATATTTTTTATTTAGTTCCAAAAATTTTGACCACAAATATGATTGTGATGTAAAACGTTGTATTACATTCGTGTTTTAATTGCCTTTCATCCACTTAAGAATGTTAACTACGTTCTACGTTTTCGTAGATAAATGCTACTTAAATCACTTATACAATAAATAACTACGATTTGAGCAAAATGAATCTAGTTGGTATGTTTTCGGCCTCCTATCCTGTATAAGTAATACCTTTCCAATTTCTCCGGTTACTGAAATTCAACTTCTATATCTAATTAGAAATTACGTGCCCTCCAAGCATGTGCAGGAACCGTAATGGGTTATAAATAATAATAGGAATTCAAGGAACGTTTGTACAGTACTAAATTTTATAAGGTGGCGCGCGGGGACCAGCAAAATTTAAATCGAATTTTCGTAGAGCTAATGTAGTCGTGTCATCCCTTATCTGTGCGGTTGTTCCCGTCCCCATCCCCCCTTCCAGCCGCATTATCGCGAAATCTGAACACCCCGCCCTCCAATTACTATTCTTATTTAGATAAGCTTTACGAGAATTCGCCGGAATGAATTAGATACACATTTTTAAGGGGGGCAGAAGTAATTTATATTTTCTGTTTGATATGAACGCGAAGATATTTTAAATTATTAAGACTGCGACTCTGTCGAAGGGGTTTTCGAAAGAGTCGATTTCGAATTTTAATTAGGTATTTTGGGACTTATGCAAATGCTTCTCGTCTCAGAATTGTAGCTTTAGAACCAACATCAGTTTATGGGCAGGTCTATGACCATTATCCCGGTTCCAACCAACAAAGAAGTTTTATAATTTTCAAGTTATATGTCAAATATGTTTGATTGCAGTATTATTATTGCTTTCGAAATGAATATTTGTTTTATTATATGAACATATATAACTATTTTATAAACATTTCTATTGTATGCCTATTAAACGTGTTTAATTTTTTACAGATTGTGAATTATTACATTATAAATATTTATAATAATTTAATTTTTAATATTTACTACTAACTACGCACTATTTGAAACAAAAGTTTGCTATAACGAATTGAATAAAATAAAGGTTGACATTATATTTGTAGATAATAACATGACGCAGTATATAAAGATGTTTTATTTTATTACATTATAAAATACATTATTTCTAAATTTAACAAAAATATACTTTGGTGTCACAAAATACAATGTTGTATGACTGATGAAGTTCAAATGGATCTTTATTGAATAAACTGTTTAAATCAATAATTTCCAACTTTGATCTATTTACAGCTAAGTAGCAGAGGATCAAATAAAATGGTAATGACACAAACACAAGATAGGTTTGCTGAAATAAGAAGCAAATCAAAATTTTTTTTTGGTATCAGATGAAGACGGCCATTGTTACTTACCTATTTCTACCACATCTTCCTGACAAATATTCTCACTTTCCAGTTTACACCATCCTTTTTTATGCAAATTACAATTTCAAAATGTACTTACAATTGCGGTTCATGGTCCGTGATCCACTTATGATTATCGTCCACACACAGCGTTGACTTCTATCATACATAGCAAAACTTCAATTACGCGTAGGTACCTGCTCCTACCCAACTTCCAACTTCCACTTACTAAACAATGTGTATTACCTACAATGGTTGAATTTATTTTTTACATAATATGGTTCTCACTTACACATATTTTGATTTCTGTAACCAAATATTGTGTAGATAAGCTCATTTCTTTGTTAAGATATTAAATTTACTCAAAATTCAACACCAAATCAATTCACTCATAAATGAGTTTTACTAATGTCCTTTTTGTGTTTTAGATACTATTTTCATATAAAAAGCATACATAAATTTAAACTAATATAGCGAATCTAATATCATATTGATATTTTGGCAAATTTCAGACAGATCGAAATCTTCACCTTTATTACACATATTGTAAGTTATCTTTTATGAAACAAATAATTTTCTTAGATTTTTTTGTGTATTCCTACGGTAAGTCATCAACAAAGTTGTACCGCATGTTATATAACAGTAAACCCATGAACAATATGACTTCAGGCAAGTTACGAATCTCTAATGAAGTTCCGTCTCAGGAGACCTACATGTCCATCCCGGTGTGAAAATTAATTAACGCCCTAAAGGAGTAATAATTTAATGAGGTAAATTAGTGTAGCGGTGTAAAATCTAATAAAAATAATGTATTGGGTAAATTTGGTACAGAATTATGAAGCACGATTCAAGCTTTAGTTTACATTATCTAATGCCAACATGTAAAATTATGTCAGAAGTGGTTTTACTTTAGTATTTAGCGGGGAAGGATAATAATTCTATAAAAAAAACTTACAATTATTAATGGAAATAAGCCCTGTTGACATTGGCGCATCCACCATTATTTAGAATGTTAGAGAATGTTTTCGTTGAATATTATTATTTCAAACATTAAACAATCATTTAGCAACTAGCTAGTAATATTTTATATTTACACGAATGACTAGACAGGAAAAATATTTTACGAGAGTTTAATTGCATTCATTTATCTTAAATTATCTTAAAAGGTTAGAGTGAGTGCCACAATAAATGTAAAATTACACATACGGTAAAGATAGAAAGGAAAAATTTATTGATGGTAAAGAACATTGAAAAAGGCAATTAGCATATCATAGATAATTTGCACTTGGTTTGCTTTTGGCTTTGATTGCAAGTTTCTTTCCTTTTATACATCTCTATGACATACTTCAGCAGATGATAGGTGGGTTAATGTCAAATGTTTTTCCTTATAGGTTTTTGCTTAAAAGTTACAAGCATTTTAAAAAATATAATTTTATATTTCAAAGTAGCCTGATATATAAAAGTAATGGTTGCCACAACAATAATTATTAAATCGGTTATGTGTATATTCATTTGACACTTAGTGTTTAAGTGCTTAATAAGATATGCATTTATTTACAGCTAAAGAGTATGTAGATATTGTCTTTGTATATGAGTAATCCAATCGCAACGCCAGAGAAATAGTTCTAGAATACCGACCAAGTTACCCAAATAGACATAAAACTGCCCACACAATATTCAGTGCATTATTTCGTAGACTTCGACAAGACACGTGGAATGAGATGCAATCGAATATATTATCTTTGGGATTTGACAGAAATGACTAATGACGTCGTCAATTATATTTCATCCAGGAATATACCCAAATTTTGTTTGAGGGGTGTTAGGTTTGAATTTCCGGGTCACTGAACAGGTCCATTAATCCCAATGCATCGCTTTAGGTAATTGTTGTCTAAATATTGCTGTAAAATCCTGGCCTTGTGGGGTGAACCTCCGCCGTGCTGAAGCCACAGGTTTCGCCTTAGCTGCAAAAGCACATTCTCCAGAAGTGTAGGAAGTTGTTCTTGTAAGAAATTTAGGTAAGTCTATCGGGCCTATGATCGAACACATCCAGTTAGCATTAACAGGCCTGTTAACGGTAACTGCTAGGTTAATCAGAAATTCGTATGATTGACACACCTGTCAAGTTAATTTTTCCCAGTTACTTAACTTGAGAATGATCACGTGACCCAGTTATGAAACTGCTTAAAATAACCTGCCGTTAAATGTAACTGGAGCTTTTTATTGGTCAGAAATTTTAATTTTATTTCTGGTAATTGACGTACGACATTTGGCATATTAATATAATGTATAATTTTATTATTACTTATTTGTCTATAGCACAATTTAGTCGTATCAATTTATTGCCATATCATAGTTTTACATAATTAGTAATATATGGTATTAATAGTTTCACAGTACATACAACTTAAAAAAATCTAAAGTTTGTTCTAAGTGGGATTACAATTTTAATTAAGATTGCTATTCTGAGATGATAGTGATACCTAAATGAATATTAACAAACAAAAAGAAATATATATTATTACCTAATGTTATTAATAATTAGTTTATAAATAGGAGAAAGGCACAATGACAAAAGTTAGGCACCTAGTTTTTAATTATTGGTAATAATTTAGATTCTATAAAGAGTAGGTATAAATAATACATTTTATCTTTTTTAAATATTATTTTTATTAGATGTGTTTTTGACAATAATTTCTACTGGATTACAGTAACACTGATATGCTGCATCCTATACTATCCTCCTATAATTATAATATATTGCAACATGGACTCCACCAAGGCGTAGTAAATTGTAATTAGCACAGTAGCACAGATCACATGCCTATAGGTACCTACATTTTTTATTACCCACGTAAACTGTGTATAAATATTGAATATGTGCATCCAGGTTTTACTAATTTTTGATCCTGATGAAGTTTTCTGCTCTTCCTTTTTACATTCTGCTTCCACTCTGCATGAATCTAAAATAATTTAAATAATTGTATCAATAAGTTATGAAATATTTCACTTACCTACCACCACTGTTGGGGATTTGTTTGCGGTCCATACACTAAAGAATTTATATGTAAATTTGCCAAAGTACCTATTTATATTAACATGCGTTGGGTTTACTTTGCTTCCCAACAATATTTTCTTACATTTAATGAAAATTAGCATTTTTTCATATTGGCGTTGAGTCGTGTGCCCTAATCTTCTTGCCACTTGTACCAATTGTTAAGTACCTATGATTTAAATTTTAATTGCGTTAATTGACAATTTATGACATATGAGTCATGACAGATGACGTATGTTAAATAATTAACTGCTATGACAGGGTTATCTGGCCATAATAACAGGCACAGATAACTGCTTGTTCGATCATAGCGATCTTTCTATTTCGGTTAAGAGCTCAGTTATGCCCACCCAGTTATCGTAACTTAACTGTCATCGGTTACGCTAACCTGAATGTTCAATCATAGGCCTGAATGTATGTTCATGAAAATAACAACCAATTAAATGCCTACTGATGATGCCGCACCACATGTTACTCCAAAATGGCCTCGGTTTTGAACTGGATTTACAATGTGGAGATTTTCAATGGACCAGTAGTGTTCGTTGCGGTTCTTTAGTAAACCATTACTGACAAACGGATTTTGCCCGTCCAAAAAACTTGCCGAAAGAGGTTCTGATCAACAGTTTCTACATCAACTACGATTTGAACAATGAAATTAAAGCCTGCCGTTAGAATTTCGTAGATTTTGTTTGAAATAATGTAACAGTCTAACTTTATTAACATTGTTTCTTACCTTTCGATCAATTATTTAATTAAGTATTCCGATAATAATTCGCATGGTCGCGTCCAATTTTGTAAAAGGTTCTAGAATCACGAATGAGGCGCTCTGGATAGCTTTATCAATGCAGCTCTTCTTGATTTCTTGTGGTTCGTCTTATATTAGCAACATATTAACTTTTTCTGAATGAGAAAACATTTTTTAAACGCAAAAGTTATACGTTTGACGCTCGTATTGAGCAGTGGCATTTTGTGACCTTTATGCACTTAACGACCACTCATTAGGACAATATTGCTTATAACTTTTAAAAGGGAAATAATACAAAAAAAATTCACTAGTTAAAGTTTATTAGAAAAAGAGAACTTTTTAACAGGAGAAAAAAAATGGGAATGTTTCAGAAAAAATATAATTGATAACGTCATTAGTCGTTTCTGTCAAAAATAATACTTTCGATTGAAAATAGAGCTTACTTCATTCCATTTAACACAAGGTGTCCCAAAAACCCCATGGGAACTATCAATTTAATAAGTTTTCTGAGGAGTTAAAGAATGTATTAGAATATCGGTCAATTTTAACTTGAAAAATATTGTGAGTAAAATATTCCCGGTTTGCTGGGCAAACACACCATGTACAACTCATTTATAGGTTCTTAAGATAAGTAATTTCAAATTTTAATACAATACGACTGTTAGTACGCGGTGTAGAACTAACTACATCTATCGGCCATTCGCTACTCCATCCCGGACCGAAAATGTCACAGACACGAAGCGTTCTACATGCAGTAGACACCATTGAAAGCTGTCGACCTTTATCGCGATCGGCGAGAAACGATATTTTGCAAACACGGAATTCCAGGAAACAACTACTCTGCGGGCTAATGCCCCGACCAGCATTGAATTACACCTGGAAAACCTATAGCAACAGCTAGAGTCATTCGTCAGAAGCCCACCAGACATATACCGGTTTCGAGCTTATTAGCTCTCATCAGTATGCATCCGACGAATAATCCTAGCTGTTTAGTCTGTCTAACCCGACAGAAGGGACCATGAGTACGCGGTGTAGAACTAACTACATCTATCGGCCATTCGCTACTCCATGCCGGACTGAAAATGTCACAGACACGAAGCGTTCTACATGCAGTAGACACCATTGAAAGGTCCCTTCTGTCGGGTTAGACAGACTAAACAGCTAGGATTATTCGTCGGATACCTTACCTATGGCATACTGATGAGAGCTAATAAGCTCGAAACCGGTATATGTCTGGTGGGCTTCTGACGAATGACTCTAGCTGTTGCTATAGGTTTTCCAGGTGTAATTCAATGCTGGTCGGGGCATTAGCCCGCAGAGTAGTTGTTTCCTGGAATTCCGTGTTTGCAATACGACTGTTAGTTATAGCTATATTTTCAAAATAGTAGAAATAGTTTTATTTATTAACTCTTTATTTTCCTAGAACTTACTATGCGTTATTCTGAAACACTCTTTTAATGTCTTGTCCTGTAAATACTTTTGTAATGCAGACTGTAATTTTTGTTTACGATCTAAATGGCATCTTGATTGTCACGTCAAATAAGACATCCTTTCCTTTTTATTGATGTTTCCTTCATTTATCGCCACTTTTCGCGGAATTTTGCAAACATCCCTTTTATCTCACGCCATTTTTCACCCGGCTGTATATAAAAATGTTCACCCTACATTTCTCCTTTTGTTCGTGTTGCAATCTCCCGGTGCGAAACAAAAGATAGCATTTAGCGACGCGGAGTGCCAAATATCCGGCGTTTAAGGGCCGTCATCGAGTTTTTACTCGGATCCTGAAGTATATTTTCATTAACAGCGCCCAAGGGCATTATGGCAGGGTAATTAGTATTACGGCACATCCACCAGGGCCGTCAACTCTCCACTTAATTAGGCATATTCGCCCGGCGTTGCCCTGCGTAGCTTAGGTGAAGCAGTTCGCTGCCGACCTGCCGCCCTATGAGTGTTTTGAATTAATTATATTAAGATGTGGACAAGATGTGATAAATTTGCTTGGAAACTGTGCCATCCGGGATCGGGTACGAAGCGTATTTAGTAGTAACTGGAACGCAGCTCACTGAAAATAAAAACGGACAATTTTTCTCGTAATTTGTTTCAAACTGAATTATTTCTTATCTCTTCAACAAAATCTGAATATTTTGTGGACTTAAAATATCTATACAATTACAAAATAATTAAAATAATTCGAAATATTAAATTTCTAAACGACAATGTCAAAAATGTTGTTAAAACGTGTCTAGATGAATATAAATTAAAAGCATTTACCTTCATTCAATCGCTTGACCTATACGCTATCGTTTTTCAAACATGTATCAAAATTATGTGTGAAACTAACTTCTTTGCCGAGTAATACTCCGATAAGCGTTGAGTTACACCGATAATATTTATTTATGTGCAGGAAAATTGAATCGGTCAGTAGTCGCGCGGTTTAAGGCGTCAGTACTTCAATCGAGGTGACTGGATCGCTGTGGGTTCGACCCCCGCAGCCGGTAGACCGTATATAAGCTATATTCGTGGAGAGATTGGCACCCTCTCAGCGGGTATGGTAGGGTGGAAGAATGTTGGCTTTGGTCAATGTGAGAGATTGATACCGGTTGACATTTGACTACCCCCCTAATTAATGAGGTTTTCCAGGTTTCCCTCATTCATGCACTGGTGGTTAGGGCCTACCAACGTAAGTCGTTCCTGGGCGCAAATGCGGCCTGCTTAATAATAATATGCCGCCCCCTCTCCCCCACAAGTCTTCGACTTCTGGACTAATCCTCGTGATTAAAATGAGGGGTAGAGATATTATTATTATTATTAATTGTTTTTGCATTTATACAGGGTTAACTATGACTAAGTACAAACAATTTAACGAGGTGCTCAGGGAGGCCTAAAAGACAATAAAAAAATTATTCCAGAATTTTAGCTCGATATTTAAAAAATGGGGCAAAACCTTTATTCCTACGGAAGGTCGGCGCCTATCATAAGAATCCACTGAGATGGCTTAGATTCATAGATAAGGCTTACATCTGTCAACAATGTCAATTACCATGCGGTCGTCTTTTTGTAGCGTTTATAAATGTAGAAGCGACAATAATTAATTTTCTTATTAGTAATAATACCTGACAGGTAGGTAACAGTTAATCCAGTTAACTCCACTATTTTGCATTCGTTTTTCATTATTTCGTTACAAACTGGCAAAACTACATGTTCATTCATTATAACCACTCTACCGATAGTACAAACTTCCTGTAGGTACAGCACAGCTAGATAAAATATCTATTTATTGTAACAAAATCGAAAGAAAGGAATAGATTCACCGCGGCAGTCTTGTCTCATAACCTAGAAAACCAAACCGGCGAACTATATTGTGGGAAAATATCTGTACCCGACACATATTTCTTTATTTAATAACTATAAAACGATTACAATTAAAATAAGGCACTAAAAACTGAAGGAGACCACAAAATTACAACGTAAACACAGGAATTGAATTATGACATGACAGCGATACCGACTGAGCGACTGTTGCATGACTTGCTTGTTGGTTGCATACTCCACATTGGCGGCGTTAAATAAGGATTTAAAATAATATTGTTTTTTGGCTTTATAAACAAGTTTGGAATTTATTTGAAGGGTTATTGCGTTAATTATTATTTTTCTCTATCCCCTCTTAAAATATTTGTACTAAGTCATAGTTAACCCTGTATAGTACAAGCGGGGATCCAAGCTTTCTTTATCGCCTGTCGTATTTCAATCTCCACGTGTATTTCTTTTCCTAATCTTCTTCTTCTTCTTCTATAACTCTATATAGCATAATACATTTTTCCTTCTATGGAAATGATTTTATCGGAGTATTTATAATTTACACATGATTTTACTAATTTCGTTTCTATCTGTTCGTTTTGTTGTTCATATCATACAAATACTGGTTTCTTCTTAATGTCATCTGCTATACCAGCATTGAGTAAAAATAACAATTTTTGCACACGTTCACCAAAATGGCAACATTATATACTGAAAACAACCCGCGAATGCTACTTTAGCGAACTGGTACTTAAAGTCTTAATAAAAGCATTTTAATGGAGTGTTTTTGTTTACCGAAAATATCATAAAAAAGAATATACTGCTACAACTACTGCTTGAACAAAACTTTATTAATGCGCAAAAATTTCAAACCACTTGAATGAATACATGAAAATCAGAATTACATTTCTGGCATACTTAAGGCTATTGACGGAAAATGGCAAGCCACTTTTAATTACTTTTCCTAAATGCATGATATCAAAAGATACACTGTAAAAATAATTACACATTTTAACACAAAAGAACGCAATACTGTGTTAATCGAGGTCCACACGGGATTGAGTATATTTTTACACATGTCTCTGTATGTAGTAGTGTGTTAAAGGTTTAACAGTGTTAATATAACAAATGTTATGTGTAACTTTTACACATTTTAGTGTTATTTGTATTTTTGAAGGTGTAGGATTATTGTATAATTGGTACTGATATTTTGTTTGATCAAACCTCAATTTAAATTTAAAGGTTCGGCATTTGAATACAGCGAACTAGAGCTAACTAAACACAATAACGCTACACCACCAACATGGCATAATGACTGCTCAACCAGTCGGGAGTAGTATAGAACACAGAGATGTGTTAAGTTTACACGAAATGGTGTACTTTTAACACATCACTGGTAAATGTTAGACAAATTCAATATATTTTAATGTAGTACTCTAGTAACTTTAACACACTTTTTGTGTAAAACGTATAAAAAGTCATAGTGTAAAACTATTAACACGGAAAATTTGCACACTCTAAATTACACACGGAAAAGCTCACTTACACATCAGCTTTTTTACAGTGTAGTAATGTACACGATGAACAACCATTTTCTATTTCTCGCACACTCTTAGCAACTGATGACGATGCCATCATGTGAAGTTTTAGAGAAAATAATTCAGCACCTGTATCGGGGTTTAGCAGGTTCGAACGTGTGTATGCCAAGTCCTTTATAACATACCAAAAAATGATCTTTTTCTGAGATTAGTCTAAAATAAATTGAGAATGATTCATTTAGCAAGCAAAGTTCTTAAGATTATTTTCCTATGAATACGATTTTAAATACCTGATAATCATAAGAGTTCTTAAAATACTAATTGGCGTAATTTTCCTTGCTGATAAATGGTGATAAATTTATAATTGAAAAATAACTTGATACTTACATTGCATTAAATTTGCTCAAAACTTGCGACAACTTTTCTGAAACCTAATTTTTTAAGACACACTACACCATTATTTTCATTAAAATTTAACTTTGTTAGAGATCAATATACTAAATGTGTGACGTCATAGTAGTATGCAACCCACGGTACTTTGTGTTGTATAAATTACATTTCAATCAAGTGCTATTATTATTATATTTACGGGTCAAATTATCTGACTGAAAACGAGACATTTGATTTATATCTCTGTTAATAGGTAGATATATTTAAGAAATTATACTTGAATTCATTAGAATAATGTTATTTGCTAGTTTTGGATCAACTATTTTAAAATATTTTACTCTAAATTGTTAACATCTGTTCTTTCTCCACCAATAGTAAAACAGAATTAAGGTCAATTCGAGGCTCAATTATATATGTTGTGTGTTTAGTGCGAATAAAGTTAACGGTATATTCACATTAAAATTAGTAGAACTGTGTGATTGCACAACTGTTGTACGCCAACCGCCTTGATTGGGTCGGCGAAATGAGGGACCCAACGATACTTATTGAGTGGACTGTAGTTGTGGTTTTATTGACTGGTTCCCTTTTCTTTTTAGTGTTGAAATAAACTGAACAAGCTTGAATATGTACAATTTATTTACACTATGTACATGAACGAATGAATTGAGTACAATGGCAATTACAAGAAAATAATGCGTGCTGTGCGCATCTAAGATCTTTACTGCACTCGTGTCTGTGTTGTACTGTCTTGTTGTTTGTAGGGGTACTTGTGAGACCCTCTTGTCCTTAAAAACGAACGCCCAAAGTCACGTGATAGGGCACTCACTAATAACCGCATGCAAACGCTCCAACAAGAACTGTTTAAGTTTTATTCGATTTAATTAAACTTATATTAAAATTCCGACTGAACAAAATGTAAGTAAATCTTTTATGAACATGATTTATCTACCAGGTAACATTTCTTAAATATGTGTAGTACTTGAATGCGAAAAGGAAACAGTACGTGTTATTTTATTGTTTTAATTTTGGCCCTTAAATCGCCTTTCCTTAAGATTGCATTTTAAAGGTAATCTTGTTATGACTCTTGTTATGCTGGTTGCCTAATCTGCGACATCACCACTAATACAGGCTGTTGGTTGCGCTTGTGAGAATTAAATGTGCCGACAGTACCCCACTCTCTCCTGACAAGTACCAATATTACAGAGAAAATTTTACTGGTGATATGCGCTTTCCTAGAGTGGAACTTAAAATAATTTAATTTAGGATTCGCATTGAACGAGTCCTTATCGAAATATCTAGACGGGCGGCGTTGACTGTGTCGGAAGCAAAAAGTAACCGAACCAGCGTAATATTATTTCACATAACCGTGATGCTATCAGTAGGAAATTGAATCGAACTTACTATCGCCTAAGAACTGCCGCAGTATTCGTGATTGCCATGTCAAAGGAAATTTAAGTTAATGGCGGCCCAGATAAAATAAAAGGATCCATAATAAAACTTTGTTTAAATTAGCTTTTGTGAAAGTTTGGGTAATGTTTTTTCTTTATTCCGAGTCGGACTCATGAATAACAATGGGCCGTTATGAAATGGCATCGTCAGAGACTATGTTAATTTAAAGGAAAATGGTTGCGATATCTCTAGATCTATTAACACAGCTCGACGTTTCCAAGAATCTATTGTTTTCTGGCCTATTCTGTATTCTAGCGGAAAACGCACCACGATGATATTAAAGAAATTGCCAATTTTAAAGCTGCTATATTACCAACGGAACTAGAAAACAAACCACTCGGCAAGTGTATCTAAATAGACATCCATATGTGTTTTTAACTGAATATAGGGCAATTCAGAACTTACCTAAAAAAATTTGGGAATAGAAGCGTCATCAAATTTTATAATTCATTATCTAAAACAGTTACTGACTTTAATCATACAACTTTAAAATACATAATAAAAAAGTTTTTACTGAATAATGCATTTTATAGCTCTGAGGAATTTCTAAGCAGTGCCTTGTCCATGTTATCGCTTTAACTTATGCTATTTTTAACATCCTGTTATATATATTTCACTTTTAACTTGAGTTTTAACTGTATGTGTTTTCGTGCTGTTATTACATTTTATCTACTCCTATTAATTTATATATTAATTATCAACTGTCAAACTATTTTAATAATTAAAACCACACATTATTTTTATTAATAATTAATAACATAATAATAGCTGCAAAAGCAGGTGAATTTGTTGTATAAATTAAGTGTTATAAAATGTTATTTGTTTATTTCCCTGCAAATTTCTTTCCATTTTTTTGTCCGGGTGCTGATCTATGTTGGCGTCTTGGAACGAGTACGGGCCCGCGTTTTGCGTGTGCGACCCGAACTCACCGAGAACGGCTGGATCTTGCACCACGACAACGCGCCAGCCCATTCCTCGTTTATTGTACAAGCGTTTTTCGCAAAAAAGGCATTTCAACGTTGCCGCACCCACCCTATAGCTCCGATATTGCCCCCTGCAATTTTCTTTTATTCTCCAAGATGAAGTCGCACCTCAGGGAAACTCATCATTGCGTCGTACAGGAGGTCAAAGAAGCTGTAACCGTGGCGCTGAACGGGTTAACTGCGGAGGATTCCCAAGGGTGCTTCCAATCGTGAGAACAACATTGGAATCGTTGTGTAAAGTTAGAGGGATACTATCGTGAAAGTTGATAATAAAATTTGCTTGTTTTTTCATTGACAAATTCCCGGAGCTTAATTGCCACACCTCGTAATATTATACTTAAACACAGATTAGATTTTTTCCGTACGACCAAGTCAATCTCAGCTAAAATAATGGTAAGCTGACAAACTGTAATGTAAACCAATGTAATATTTACTATACTTTTACGCACAACTCAGCTCCAACCTAATACGGTCTGGTCCCTTCGCTTATTCGTTTTGAACTTACCACATTTTATAGTTTTATCAATTTTATATCGATTTTTTATTGATTTTTATCGATTTATATTTATGTAACATGACAAGAACACATTATTTATTTATTAAATCTATTTATTATTTGATACACACTACAAGTGATATAAATCTTTTCCTATATTGATTTTACCGTATTTCAGAACAATCAATACATTTTTCATCAATGCATGTAGCATTTATTATGTGTCAAGGTTATTTCTTTCGGTGTATTATACCTACTTGCTATCTATTACAACTTAAATACAGAGTCTTCATAAATGATTACAAGCCACGTGACTAGGACTGTGTGATTCTGGAAGAGCAACTCGTATGCGAATAGATTTCTTGTCTCTCTCAATTGCCGTAGTGAGGAAAAGGATATTCGCATATGGGTTGCTCTGCGATTGATTGGAGAATCTCGGCCCTGACCACGTGGCTTGTAATAATTTATGAAGGCACTGTATAAGGTCACAAAGGACAGTTTTTGTCTCTCTCTAGTTTTTCTTTTCGGGTAATAGTTCCTGTATAAATATGGAGAAACAATGGAGATGTCATAAAAGTCATTATGAAAACAAAGCGGTTATGGAGAAATGATGTAATATCATTTTAGAGCACTGAAAGGAAGTTCACTGGTGTTCTGTAATTAATAGTAGCAGATGCTAGAAACGTTTCGGCAGGGAATGAGATGGTGCCGATATTAAACTATGACATACGAAACAGTAGAACGAAGTATTAGGTGAAACTAAATTTATGAACTCGTAAATTATGAGTAAATATGTACAACTGGCTATTTCTATTGAAATTAATTGTAACGTAGAGAGGGGAAAAAATGCAAATTGGAGGAGATCTAATTTGTGATATTCGATAAAATGTAAATTGAAATTTGTAGAAGTTAATTACTGTTGGCTGTTGGCAATTCGAAGAGTAAATAATGTGAAAATGCAATAATTTGTTTTGCCCACAATTTTCCTATAAAATGTTCATTATACACGTGTTTCCTAAATAATACTAATATCCATTATTCACTAGTGAGTAATGAAATCTTTCCCTAGTTTCAAAGATATGGAAACGAACTAACAAAACAAAAATCCTCCAGTATTAGCAATTGAACCTGAACCTTCTAAAAACTAAACGCTACTCATTATACCATTTACCGCAATATTAACATTTTTACGAATGATGGTAGAAATTTATTAAATAAAGTTTGAAAATTACAGCAACCTCCTGAATCAGACGTGCGCTTCTGCGAGAAATTTGTCGTTTTGTTTCTTGGTCAATATTTTTGCTTCTTCCGTCGATATCCTTCACCATTTCGCTTCAGAAGAGCAATAAGCTTGTAATTTTTACTTATGTCTTGATTCTTTATGTTCAACATCGCCTTCAACATTGAGTAGTTTGAAAAAAGTGTAGACGATTTCCATATTTTGGACTTTTCATCAAAGTGTGCCGAAAGCACCTTTTCATTAAACTTGCCTCTACCATTTTTCAGATCACATCATCTCGAGAAACGATTGTACGAAAACTCGTACCAGTGCTTTGACTTACTAGGCAATAACTTGAAAGTGGCTTTATTAACAGTTTCTTCGAATTCCGCTGGGAGAGTCATTTTCTTGATCAGGTTCCATGTCACGACATTTTAAGTTACTTGTCAATAAACAATGGCATTTTCATTACTTAGCACTAATAAATTGTATGGATAACTAGATTTCAAAGTGATGTTTTATAAATTTAATAACGTAAGAAATGTGTTGATTTGTAATTGAAGAGTATAACTTCTAAAGGGTCTAAGTGCCATATATTCAAAAATCTATATTTTGCTTGAAAACGGTCGTAAGTGCCAACCCCAATGCATCTGAAAAGGGTCTATATGCATTGGAAACTGCAAAGGCTTTTGCGATGCGTCGAAAGATGGCTCCACGTGTAAGTGCCACATCATGTTTAATCAAAAAAGGGTCTATGTGCCACGCCACACTTACTTATTTCAATGTCATTATTGCAAGACATGCTTGACTATATTCCTTTAAAACATCTGACATTTTACGAGAACCTTATTGAGAAGACCCAACGAGATTTAACCGGAAACATGGCTTCTACCAGTACCCAATGAAAAAACATAAGCACCAGACTATGACCATTTTTGTCTAAACTTACCATGGCACTTAGACACCTTTAAGAAAATTAATTTTTTTTTTGTTGATGTGAGAATGTTGTTATTTTAGGTATATTATTAATTTGGTAACATGTACTTTTCTATTTTGTCCGATAAAAAAATAAAACTTAATAAAAAATATATGTCAGTGGTTTTATTAATATTTCAAAGTGTTTTTGTTGATTTTCTCAACTTTAGGATTTTGGCACTTAGACCCTTTAGAAGTTATACTCGTCAATTGTAAAGGTGTATGTACAAAAAATAGTGTGTATGTGCTGAAAATGATCTTTATTTTGTTTAAGAGATGGGACACTTCAACATCTTCCCTTCTTACAAATTAAAATCATTATAGTGACCTAAAGTTTTATTAATAATTTTACAATATACCACTTCCTCTTTACCTAATATCTCATATATCTGAGAAAATGCATGAAACAACTTTTTCTGCTTATTCAAAGTAAGATATTATTTTTTGTATTAGCTACATACCTTCTTTCATATGCAAGAACGGAATTCATAGTCAGCACTTCACTTAAGTGTGACTTTTCATTTAAAGTATACTTAAATAAGATGTCCTTCAATATTTTGTTTCGTAAACTAATCTTAATGGAAACTTTAATTCCCATCATAATTCATAAAGAAAAACATATTTAACTTTTCCGACGAGTTTCCCTTACTGTTGCGAAAAAGTTAAAGTCTCATCGGAATATAATTATTGAATTAAAAAAGACTAAATTAATTTCACTTCTAGCTAAGTTAGGGCTCTGCTTCTAGTTTTCAATTAAAACTCCACTTATTCAAAAATGATTTATTAATTTATATCCCTTCCCTGATAACGCTGTTAGGGTGTAATTTTTAATCAAATAACACAATTTTTGCTGAACTTCAGGAGATTCCTCTGAGTGGCGCAAAATGATTTAAATGTTCTAACTTTAGTCTGTATTTTTTTTAAGCAGAATTATTAAAGCTATAAGTGATAAATCACTGCAGCGCTATGTTGAAAAATTAAATCAAATAAAAATGTTAAAATTTTGGTATTGTTTTCTGTATTATATAAGTTGTCGAGAAACTAGTAGTCAAAAATGGAAGGGCATAAAGAGAAATTTAAAATAATGTCACTATTTCATATACTTAGGGATATACAGGGCTTTCAAGAAGTTAAATACTAAATTTTAGACATGATTTGAAGTTAGCATTTCCAGGCAAAAAATAAAATAATAAATAATATTAAGGAACCTGTTCAATACATCACGAGTTTCTATATATTTTCTAAAATAGCCTAAATACCTCCTTTGCTCACGAAACAACATATTGAGGTCATTTCTGATGAAATTACAACTCGTGACAATTCAGTGTAGAAGTTCTTCTCAGGTGTCAACAGAAATGAAATACTTTCTTTTATGGAATAAGATAAGCAAGAATGTTGTTAGTATTTAAGGTGGTTTATTTACGTGCATTTTTTGTTAAACTGCTGTAAACTATACAGCAGCAACCTTGATCATTAAATAAACTTTATCAGGAGCATTATTTAAAAAATCATTAATACTAAAAATCGTAGATTTCTTAGGCATGTAGCCTTTCCTAAGTTGCTTAAAAACTGTAATTAGTTTTCAATTCTTTGAAATGTCTACGTTATTATTGGATTGTAATGTACTTTTAATCATTGAATAAGTCCACCAAACTGTTGGCTTTGCTGATGCGCCAATTATGAAAAATGAACCAATAATACCATCTTCGAGAAAGAACTGCATGCTTTTCCACCTTCCATTCCATAAATATTGAATACGCGGTTTCGTAAATTTTCCGCAATAATTTTAATGATGCTACTTTCGCTGCTTCTTCTAATTCTGGTGGTGTAAGAGAAAACTCTGAATTACTTTAAAGGTTTTCTTAGCAACGCAGGTTCAATGTCGCTATAAGTACAACAGCCTGCCATTTTAAACCTTCACATTTTTTCTGCCTAATATATTGTAATAATATGTTTTTTCGATATTAAATCGCCGTTTATCCTTTAACAGAAAAAAATAATTATTTATTGGTAGTGACCTTTAGTTTAATGTAGACGAAATTATGTCCTGGTGATCCACTAGATTTATAAAGAAAAACAATTTTTTACATACTGTCAACGTTTCGGCCTATATTGGGCCTTCTTCAGAGCACTACAAGTTACAATTACCTATATACCATACAACTTTTATAAAAATATTGTAAAATAATTAATATAAAAAAACAATAAAAATCACATTGCATGCATGAAAATTACTAAGAACAAAAAAAATTTATTATACATGGGTAAAAATATTAGATTTTAACCTTGTGCTAAAATCTAATACTTTTCCATTGTATAATAATTATATTTTTCAATTTTTAGTTCAAGTGTAGTGCAATGCGAGCGTGACAAGGGAAATTTTAAACCAAATCGCGGAAGAGATGGAGGTCCAGGACGTCCACAGCTTATTGCAGCAGTGTGGCGTATCATACACGTGGCTCAATTATATCCTTACCATGTACATCGTGTCCAAGTATTAATACCAAGGGATTGGACGATAAGGACCGGTACTATGGCCGCCATGATCTCCTATAAATCATTTGGAATGTATCGTACCGAATTGGACACTATTGGCGATTTATGTAAACGTATCATAGCTACTGCTAATAACTTATGAGTTCAAGACGGACAAAAAGCAGAAACATTGTTAAAAAAGCAGTGTTAGTTTGTAGAAACTAGGTAAGACTGGCCCAAAATTGTGTTGTTGTAACATTAGGTATGTCCAACTACTTTATTAATTAAAACCTGAAATTGATTCTATAAAAAATTAATCACAATAGCGGCAAAAGTTGAGTTTGATGTATAAAATAGGTGTTACAAAACATTATTTATTTCTTTCCTTGGGAATGTCTTTAAATTTTTTGTCCGGTCACCGAAAGCACCCTTTTTATTGTCAGGTTTTACAGTGAATCAGTTTCCAGTGCCGTGCAGAAGTGTATTTTAAATCATTTTTGAGTTGCTTTTTTAATTTTTTCTTCCGGTACATGAATTTTTATTGTAGATAATTTCTGATCACCCTGTATACTAGCCTCAGACTGCAGAGAATCGGAAACTCGGACGCATACAGCAAATAAGGTAAAAACTTTGACCGCAGAATAATTCGATTTGGTCCACGTCTGTGACAAACAACTGAATTTGTTCGGTAATGCTATCAAGTAGTCGCTGATTAAAGCCATCCATTATCGCCGTCTCTTGCCAATCCGCGCGTGTGTGCGGCCATCGCGCGAATCAGTCGAAGCCCCATTGTCGGCCGTTTAAAAAGGCAATATTAATTACCAGGTGATTATATATCGAACTGAATGGTCATTATGCGCCTGGAACAAAGCCGATGCGAGCCGATGCTGTAAATTAAACAAGTGGCGCAATTACCGCAGCACGATGAGATAAATTGAAAGGCTGGGCGCGTCCGGAGCTTGTAATTGGCACCGGACTCGCAGACGTCGCTAATTACCATGGATATTACATGTTGACACATGTACCCTCGGATTCCTCGGACTTTGTCCGGAATTGATGCGCGAAATTTCGGATATATATGCTTATTGGAGGTAATCTGTGGGCTGACTTCAGACGAGTAATTACGAGGCTGGACGTGAGCGTGACGAAGCAACAACCCCTTTTTCTCATTTCTAGCGGTGTTATGGAAAGGAATGTGACGTTATTTGTACGATGTATTTTGCTCTGCGTAGATATATACGCAGATAGATATACACAAGACGTGAACAATGCTCATTGGGAAAAACTTGTTTAATTTGTCAAAATAATATTCAGTTCCAACAAACAAAGTGTCACGTATTCACATTCAAATTTGTAGTTGGAACTACTAACTACGCGAAATAAGTATATCCTTTTATTACTAAACACAGTAAAAAAAACATCGAGTAACCTCAAACTCATTTATGAGTGAAATTATTTTGAGTAATTAAATATTTTAATGCAGAAATGAGTTTATCGACACAATTTTCCATCAGAAAGGTGGTTTGTGGAAAAAACAACGAAATATATTGATAATATCACTCAATTTTGGGTTTGTAGTAACAAATAGTTCAGTAAGCTAGCTCAAAAGTTATTCAAACTTATTCATAAAAGATTTACTTAGCTAACACATAACTGACTGAATATTACTCAATGAATTGTGTTATTATTTTAACACAATCAGGTGTAGACTGGTTTTAACAATCAATTGTGTTGATTTTGAGTCAAATTTTACTAAAAAATTTTTAGGGTGTCTATTTGCTTGTTTAATGTAACAAAATTATTGTTTTAGATAATAATAGCTATTTATGCCATCAGTTACGAAATGCCTAATTTTGTGTAACGCGTGAGATTTTTCTCACTCACAAGTTACACAAAATTTCATTTCGAAACGTATTGCATAAAAGATTTTTTCTAATTTTGAAGAAAGTAATAGAAAAATAAAATTTAATATAATTGACAAAAATTTGGAAAACATAAATTTAGTTTGTTGCTGTTACTTCATGTTAGTTGTCAGTTTGACATTTTGTAAAAAGTCTAGACGGAAGGTTTTTAGCGAGATTGATATATTTTTAGTTTTATTTTTAAAAATGAGTGATTCAAGTTCTGAGAGCTACCAAGCGATATTGAAGAGGCAGCAGGTAATGCTCTATTATCAGTAATTCCCAAAAGTCAAAGGCAGTTTATGATAAGGAATAAGAAAAATTTGTTAAGATGTGAGATGAGAAGAAAATTAAAAATGTTAATGAGAAAGTTTTACTTGCATATTTTGAGGGTAAGAAAGATCTAAAAGTTTCCACATTATGGACACTACTCAATGTTAAGGTCTGAACTAAATCTGAAAAGGAATATATATATACAAACAAAACTATACAAATTTGGTAGCATATATTAAAAGGCAAGCGGACGGGTACAGTGCTAAAAAGTCAAAAGTTTTTATTAAAGAAGATTTTGCCAAATTTTTAGTGGAAGCTGATGACAAAGAATACTTAATGGCTAAGGTTGCAATGATAATTGGAATGGCAGGAGCATGCAGAAAAGCAGAATTAACATTTCTTCCAGTTGAAAATGTTATAGACGAAGAAAGCCATTTTCGTGTTGATATCCCACCTTCAAAAACAAAAGTTATACGACAGTTTGCAATTACCACTGGAGGCATTGAAAATACGAATCTTGTTGAAATATTAAGAAAATATATTAAGTTGCGTCCCCAGGTTCTTAAACACAACAGATTTTTTGTAAAATATGCGAATGGAAAATGTACCAGAAATCCTGTGGGAATTCAGCAGTCTGCCAAAAGTTATTGCACAATTTCTTGGTCTTTCAAATCCTGTTCTATATACTGGCCACTGCTTCAGAAGAAGCTCTGCCACTTTCCTAGCAGACAGTGGCGCTGATATTTTAAAATTAAAGAGGCACGGAGGTTGGAAATCTAGCTCTGTTGCGGAGGAATATGTTGAAAATTCCATGAATAATAATAAACTTATAGCGCAAGAAATATTTGGTGAAACATCTTATGCAATGTGCGCCGCTTTCCAAATAACAGCAAGTTCGATCACTGAATATAATATGTCGTCGGGAATTAATTAGAATAATTGCAATAATTGTGTTATCAATATTTATAATAATTAATTAATTTATAATTTATGTATTAATAGAAGTTTAATAAATAGAATTATTATTTTTGTCACTAATTTTGAAATACATTTTTCGTCACCAATTGCATAAAATTTTACTTTATGCAACTAGTTACAAAAAGTAAGACGTTTCATAATGTCAATCAGTTTTAAAAAGTGTCACTTTATATGTCAAAATTAGAAAAATACTTTATTGTAACTTTATCGCAATGCGCCTGAAATAGGAGATATTTTTGTTGAATGAATTAAATATTTTATCAAATGTAACAGTAATATTTTGTTCAAAATGGGTTTAGTTTGAAATTTTTTTATACAGGGTTAACTACAAGTCAGTACAAAAATTTTAAACATGTGCTCAGGGAGGTCTAAAAGACAATAAAAAAAAATCCAGAATTTTAGCTCGATATTAAAAAATGGGTCAAAATCCTATTTTCCTGCGGCTCAGTCGGTGCCTATGATAAGCATCTACGGAGATGAGATCCATAGATAAGTCTTAAATCTGTCAACAATGTCAACTACCATGCCGTCGTTTTTAAGCGATTCTAAATGCAGAAACGAGAAAAATTAACATTCTTATTAGTAATAATACCTGAGAGATAGGTAACAGTTAATCCAGGTAACATCAGCTTTTTGCACTCGTTTTTCATTATTTCGTTACAAACTCGCAAAACTACATTTTCACTCATACAACCACTCACTACCGATAAAACACACTTCTCGTAGGTACAGTTTGATAAAGTACATATTTATTATAAGAAAATCGATCGAAAGGAGTAGGTAGGTACTAATAGACAAAGGAAAACATGTAATCGACCCGCTGCAGTCTTATTCCACAACCTAGAAAATCAAACTATCATGTGGGAAAATATCTGTACCCGACACAAATTCCTTTATTTAATACTCGTAACTATAATACGTTTAAAATTAAAATAAGGCACTAAAAACTGAAGAAGAACACACAACTATTACGTAAACACAGGAATTAAATTATGACATGATAGCAAATTTACCGTTGACTTGCTGGTTGCCTACTCTGACTTTTAAACCTGCGGTGGACTGGTTGCATATGCGGCGTTAAATAAGGATTTAATATAATTTTGAAAACATTTTTGTCTAACTTTATAAATAAGTTTGGAATATTTTGAAGGGTGATTTCGTTAATTCTTAATTTTCTCTATCCCCTCTTTTAATATTTGTACTTAGTCCTAGTTAACCCTGTATTTTTTTATTTAATTACATACAGGGTAGTCCATAAGTAATGGCCCATGAAGACATACTACTACTTTTCAAAATATTACGTTAAAACCAATATTCCTTAATAAAATTTTGATATGCACTGTGTCAAATTTGGAAAAAGATATTTTTTGCAATAATTACACTGTGCTTGACTGTATCAACAAAAATTTGAGAATAGAGGTATGGGATATGAGAAATCACAATCACAATCAATGTTGTGGAGTTTTATTGACAGTTCCATAGTTTTCAAATGCATATCAGCATGTTCCTGATTGCTAAAAACGTTCTGCATCTTCCTAACAACGGTAATTATTAGATTAGGCACAATTCGTTTAACAAGACCTGTGAAGCAGTTGAAAACTATGGAACCGTCAATAAGACTGCACAACAATTAAACAGTAAATTAACACACGCCTTCTATGTGTTTTTATTTATTATGATTTCCAGTTTGAAAGTGTGATAATTGATAAGAAATATTTTATTACTTCTGGTCAAAACATCAGGAAGTGTTGTTTGCTTCAACCACTTCGAAGTGAAGGGTGAAAATAAAAATTTATTGCTAAAACGTAGTTCCATCAGTAGAACACTCGTACCAAATTTCAAAATTTTAGGTTGAGCCTTTTTGAAAAAAAAAATAAAAGTGAATTTTAGGTTCACCCTCGGATTCACCCCACCGACGCGAATATCTCTGCAGGGAGGGCTCTAATCGAAATAAAATATATAGAAAAGGCCCCCCTAAGTTAGGCCATAGAATACCCCCCTCCAATATTTACGTGAAATTACGAGACACGCTGTATGTTTATTAGTAGTTTCTCTTGTTAACATTATGTTCCAAAAGTCGTATGGAAATACTATTCAATTATTTTTGCAGTATCTGCTCACACGTTCCATTCCAATTATGACTGGACGTAATGGACTGTCCTACGATTCCAATTTTCTTAAATACTTCCCGGCTAATGATTGTTTCCACCTAATCGGAATCAAATAACGATAAGGAGGAACACACCTTCAAGTTTAACGACCGCACGTTCGCTGACTGGAACGTATTTAAAAGCCTTTATCGAGTGACCAGGGAAATGTGGGAGATATCCATTGGACGGCCGGTGAACATGAACTGGCAGTTAAGGGTCTAATTTATTTGCATTATTAACGCTTATTAAAATGATATCGCCTGCCTGAAAATTATGCATATCACGTCGATAATTCATTCGTTTTAAGAGCCGTTTATGTTTTATTGAAACTATCACAAGTCCGTGGTTAATTGATGAAAATTAATTAATTGTGTGTAAGTATGCGGGCAATAGTATTTGAAGGAAAATCATTAAATTGCTTCTCAATTTAGTTCTGAAAGAAGAAATGAATTAAATTAAATACACGAAAAAAAGCTATGCTAATACTAAGATTAACACATTTATTTCAATGCTAGCTTAGTTTCACTGTTCCTCAAGTATAGTAATACTTTATTGAAAGATTTATTTATTATTCTTATATAAACAGATTATATATTCTTCATTTAAGAATAAAAATTATTTGAAATCAACTCAAAACTGCTATAGTTAATAGGAGATAAAGTTATGTTTGTTTAAAGAATAGTTTTGTTTTATTTAGATAATATGAATTACTTGAGTCAACAATTGTTATTCTCAAAATAAAGTTATGTTTCGTTGATTTGAAGTTTTAGGTGTCTTGAAAGAATTATTGTAAACGTTTGAAATAATATTGAATAAAGTAAATAAAAACATTGTTGCTATATTACTTTCCTTTCTAGAATAGTTACTACTCTACCCATCTTATATATAATTAAATAGTAGTCACTCAGTAGTATTTTATTATTCATATAAGGAAAGAAAGACTTATTGCAAACTATCAAAGTCATCCATTAGCGGTACACCAGACATACACCGCTTGTTAGCTCTGAGTATGCAATAAAAGGCGAGGCAATCGACAGAAGGCAACCTGAATAGACGTGATGCATCATGAACACATACACAACTTTAATACAAATTGTAGTAAATAATACTACTAGTGTGTCTAGTTATATGATTTTATTAATGATCACCACAGGTGTGTATTAATATCATCTATAAATATTATTTCGCACTATAGGCGCATTTTAAATTTTATACATTTATTACAAAATATTGTAACCTCTAAATTGGGTTAGCGTGGATACACGTCACGCAGACAAACTTTATTCTCACTCTTGATTATACAAGAAATATCCTTCAAACAAATTTCACAACTGCTGTCAACACTTTACTTTGACGTTTGTCAATCGCCTTCGACTGCTAAATATAAACTCTCTCCAGCGGCGATACCGACCCGCTTATATATCTTTTTAGAATTCTCGAAGTTTCTGTCAGATCGAGAACATAATTAACAAAGTAAAAGGTAGGTGAGCTTCCGTAACAATATTAATTCATGTAAATCTGTAAATCTGTAATTTAAGGAAGGATAACCTATTCTATAATTAAAATTTTATTCATATTTTAATAAAATATTATTCTTTAAGTAAATCTTAAATTTAGCGACATTTTATGAAAGAAAGTATATGAATATGAAATATTTATATCAAATATACTATTATTACTGAACATGTACACTTGAATGATACAAAATCCAAAAATAAGCACTAAAATAAAACTATCAATG
This sequence comes from Monochamus saltuarius, assembly GCA_025584915.1. Classification (NCBI taxonomy): domain Eukaryota; kingdom Metazoa; phylum Arthropoda; class Insecta; order Coleoptera; family Cerambycidae; genus Monochamus; species Monochamus saltuarius. Next base: position 45,310,684 of record CM046726.1, on the reverse strand, counting down.
TTCTGTTTAGATATTCATCGTCTCTATTTAAGTTTTGCTTAAATAAAATAATAATTTTGATACAGCATTTTTAAGACAGACATTAGTTTCTTTCCTATCTTCATACTTTAACAATGACATGATATGGATCGGTCAGTGGTCGCGCGGTTTAAGGCGTCAGTACTTGAATCGAGGTGACTGGATCGCTGTGGGTTCGACCCCTGCAGCCGGTTGACCGTATATAAGCTATATTCGTGGAGAGATTGGCACCCTCTCTGCGGGTGTGGTAGGGTGGAAGAATGTTGACTTGGGTCAATGTGAGAGATTGATACCGGTTGGCATTTAACTACCCATGAGGTTTTCCAGGTTTCCCTCATTCCTGCACTGAATGGTGGTTAGGGCCTACCAACGTAAGTCGTTCCTGGGCGCAAATGCGGCCTGTTTAATAATAATATACCGCCCCCTCTCCCGCACAAGTCTTCGACTTCTGGGCTAATCCTCGTGATTAGAATGAGGGGTAGATATTTACTGTATATTTCGTACCAGCGCATCCGCCAAAAGTTCAAAAATAGTAACGATTTTATTAGTTATTTCTTCTCATTTCATTATTATTTTCAATTGAATTATTCACAAATTATCTGAAAATTTATATCTTCTGGGTTCTTCAATTTTGTTTTGACTTTTCTTAGCGTAGGTAGATAATATGTACATTCAAAAACTTGAAAGCTGTTAAAGATAGTTTTTGGTACCTATACAAAAATAACATTAATTTTTGGAAAAACCAGGGACGTACCATTTTTTTGTTGGAAAATAGCCACTGACTATCTGCTACTCGCGCCACTGGTGACAGTAAAAGAAACTTTTGTATTGTAAAACATAAGTCTTCCATTTCTATCGACACCTGGCAAATTTCATTCAATTATCTCTATCGGTTTAAACAAAAAATGTATTTTTCTGTTTTTCAGAACAAACTTCAACACCCTGTATTTTCGTAACGAAGCAATTTTTGATTATTGTTTGTATAGCAAACTACGGTTATTTTTCGACGTAGAACATACCTTTAAAGTTTGGCACAAAAAAGCTGGTCCACCCTGTATACATTTTTCATCAACATGTGCAAATTGTTCATTATTTATATTTTTTACAAATTGATATTCAATCATATGTGAATAATGATATTAAAAAAAAAATTGTATGCATATTTTTCAATTGTAGTTATACAGGTAAAGTATATAAAAATAAAAGAAAATTAAACTTACTCAGTAAAATTACTTAGATATATTTTAAAATTCCAACCTAAAAATTTCCGACATTACTTAAAATAAATGTATGCAAGTACAAGTCTGTCCTGTACAGCCAGAAAAACTGTTAAAAGTGTTTCCTGAAATAAAAAGTTCAAACAACAATTACGAAACTGTTCTATATAAACATTATTTTGTTAATTTAACTTCGAAAATATTAAAGTTTGTGTTGTCTTTTTAAAGTAGTAATGTAGAATAAATGCCGATTATCTTTTTTCACCCACATAATTGCGCTGAAGAGCAGAACGACCGGACGGACGCCTTGTAAAGAAGTAGAGGTGGGCCTCCGGGCCCCTTTCTTCGCTCAGTTCCGACTGCGTTTGTGATCCATATCGGTGGCTCTACTTGCGGGCCTCCTCCTATCTCCTTTTCTGGCAAACCCTGTCGCTTAGGGTTTATTTTCTAGAGCTTTACACGGTACGCAAAATATTACAAGCTACATCTAACGGTCATTAGCTACTCCATGTCGAATGGAAAAATAGTTGAATTAAGAAATAAGTCGTCAACAATTTTATTTCGTTAATTTAAATAGTCAGCGTAATTTATTACAATAGTCTTTGTTTTATTTCAAGAACAATGTTCCTGCGGCATCAACCAAAAAGTTGACATCAAGAAAACTGTTGCTCCAAGAGTTTGTCTTTTATCAGTGTGGACATATATTCGATCTATCTGATTCTGGTAATACCCTTACCGCAAGTTACAGAATACTGTTACAGAGACTGGTTCAACGGCACTTGAAGTTGCAAGAGAAACGTCTTGTGCAGGATAAAATGGCGTATCTGAGCCAGACATCGCGTTAAGTAAAGCAACTGTAATGAGTGTTGATAGTGCTAAAACCTGAAACGTGTGCGCTATCAGCTGTAAATTAATTAACCAATAGTGGGTAAGCATGATGGTTAAGCGACATGCAACGCCTTGCCGTACCTACACTATTATTCATCAGAAACGCAGTTTAATTGTAGTGTTGTCAGAGATAATTACTAATTAAAACTATAGAGAATAAAATATGTGTCTGTAGATAAGAGTAGCGATAAAATATGCAGATGTTCAAGTATGCGTTTTAGTTTTTCTTTTGGTACCTTACACTGAGAAAAAAATATTACATCGAGGGATATTTGACATTTGAGTACACTAGCGCCGGTGTAGGTTATCCACGCTCGATTTTTATTTGCTACATCTGTATAGTAGTGTAATGATTTATACAAAATCAGATTCTAAGGTTGTTAAACGTGAGATATTGAATTCTATTAAAACTATACTACGCCAGAGTTAATATTAAATAAACGCAGTTTAATTACAGTGTTATCAACGATAATTACCTACTAATTAGAACTAAGTATACAGGAAAAAAATATGCGTTTGTAGTTAAGAGAATCGATAGAAACATACAGATGTTCAAGTATCGGTTTTATTTTTTCTTTTGGCACTTTACACTGAAAAAATATAACAATTATAATAATTATAACATTAATTAAATTAGAATAGGGTTAGAGTGGGAATATGCTCTCTAGGTGGTAAACGAACTAGGTGTATAGCAATGCTGAGTTAATGGATATGATTCCTATTTATGATGAAATTAGGCGAAATGCATTGGCAGTTTCGCGCTTGTATGCTATCGACACACGCCAAATCATGAAACTTTTGCGACAGTGGTGTATCGTAGACGTGATGCTGGTAATTTACGTGCAAATCATGAACGAGATGGTGGTCGCGGGCGATCATAACGTATTTTAGCAGCTGAAGAACAAATGTTGAGTGTGGTCCGTGATAATCCGCGAATAAGTGCAAGGCATATTGCTTGACAGGCTTAAAGTTAACGAATCAATGGCTAGTGCAAGCAAAATGTTGAAAATCCCCAATTTACTGCTGATGTACTAGTTACAGATGAAGCTTTATTTAGTCACAATGGAATACGTACAAAGGATTCACAATACACATTCGGGAACTCAAAAATCCCTTCGCAATTCAACGGAACCAATTCCAACACAATTTTTCACTGAATGTTTGGGCAGGAATTGCACGGATGGTTTACCATCTAGAATATATTAGCAATGAGCCAAGAAAAAGAACAACAAAAAACTAAATAACAGTGTAATTTATGTTATGGCATTTTAATTGATTTGATAAACTGAACTGATAAAAGTGTTACTGACACAAGATACTTAAACCTATTAAACGTATCAGACACGAAATACACTAGAGGTTTCTGAATTTGTTGCTTTTATCACGTCCTAGATAAAATATATTGCTATTGTTTGTCTTCTAGTAAATTAATTAATTAAGTTCCAAATAAAATATTCTCTTTAATTACGAAAATTGCTCTAATTAATTCTACACTCAGCTTTGAAATATTCAGGGTTTTCCAGTAAGGATGAGGCTCTTGGATTCAAAATAAGACTACATAGATCAACTTAAAATATTTCTACGATATCCTGTATGTTTATTTGACTTTAAGTATTGAATCTGACTATCAAAGTATCTATATTTTTAAATAAATGCAACAAATTATCATTCAAGAACCTTGTCATGGTATCGTATTACTTACTATATATTATGTATCTATTTCTCTGCCTTTATTGTTATTGGCGAAACTGTGTATGCAATGAATGTATTTCTTTTGGTATGGGTGTATTTGAAGTTATTGAACTAATATTTAAATTGTTATAGAATATACATAAAAATGTTTTTAATAATTAATTATTTTTCAGTATTGTATGCTACGCTTTTGTGTTCAAACTCATATGCTAATAACAATAATAATAATACCTTTACCTCTCATTCTAATCACCAGGATTAGCCCAGTAGTCGGAGACTGTGCGAGAGATGCATATTATTATTAAGCAGGACGCAGTTGCGCTCATGAACGACTTACGTTGGTAGACCCTAATTACCATTCAGTGCAGGACTGAGGAAAACTTGGAGCACCTCAATAATTAGGATGGTGGTCAAACGTCAACCGGTATCAGTGGCTCACATTAACCCAAGCCAATATTCTTTCACCTTACCATACCCGCAGAAAGGGTGTCAATCGTCTCCACGAATATAGCTCATTTAGGGTCTGTCGGCCGTGGAATTCGATCCCACAGCAGACAGGCAACAGTGACTCAAGTACTGACATATCGCTCGACTACTGACCAACTAACCGAATGGGTTACCACACTGTTGTCAACTTCTCAATTGTTGGGAATGTTGTTCTTCATAAAAAGTTTTGCTTAGGAACCCATGACCAGTTATGTAATTGTACTAAGCAAGGTACTTTTATATTTCTTTCTCTTAAAACCTTTTAACAATGTTGTTTGAAAACACAACAAATGCAAAACTAGATCAAGTAAGAACAACAATAACGTTTCACAATTAACACAGTATATACTTACCTTCTTTTTGGTTTAGGAGTATATTTTTATTAAAAGGAATACAATAAACTAATAATAAAAACATTGTTGTTAAAAGAACTTTAAATATGCATTATTAGTTAATGTTTTATAAACGCATACGTAGAGATATACTTTATACTAACCTCTTTGCGACGAATGTATGCTAGTCTAATAATTCGTACAAAATCAGTTTCTGAGGTTGCTCAACCTGAGATATCAATCCGTTTAATGTAGTATGCACTAATTGTTTGCAACTTTTTAAAATTATATTATGGACGCTCCTACCTAAGGATGAAGTGAATTTAACTTTAAACTATTATTGATGGACCACATACTACTCTAGAACTAATATTAAATACATTTTACACATGTCAATTCCAAATTGACGTTTAGAAAACTCAAGCTAAATAATGAAGTTTTGACTCGAGTGTTTTGTGACGATATGATCGCGTTGTCTTATTCTTGAATAAGCATTCCTCTATCTATCTATTTTTTAGATGGATTATTGCAGTTTCCAGTATTTTAATCTTGGAACTTCATTATGTGGTATTATTTATGACCATCACAGTTCTTATTTTCACAATCATTAATAAAAGCTGTTTTGAGGTAACTTCTAGTTCATATATCTGCCCCAACATTGAAAGTTTGACCCAAATTGCGGGACCGTTTCCCAGTAAATGAAGCTTATGACTCGTAAATTCAAGGTTTTAAATTTTTAGTTCTCAAGTATCTCCCAAAATAAAGTAATCGATCATATCGTAGGACAATGGCGTGTCCAGGCCTTTTGAAAGAGGGAAGTTGTTTCAAAAAATTTATCTTCACTTGTTTCATTCAGGTTTGGTCTACTTTACATAAAAAAATTTTTCGTCCTCGTCTTTTACTGTCTTTTAGTGACACAGGGTTTTTATATATTTCAATTAACTTGAAGCTGCATAATTTTGTTAGTATCTTGAGCTAAATAAAAGAAGTTTTATTACGATTACTGCATAGGCAGTAAGTTTAAGCAATAAATATGTACCAATATAATTCCATAACATAACAATGATCAGACATGCATGGTTTTTTTCGGCAAGAAATTTTTTCATGTGTACTTCATTTCAAAAATAAGGTAAATATTTTCTTATGTGCACAATAAAAATACGTTTCAGCATTAGCGTAAAAGCTAGAGTTTAAATACCATAACTACGCCACTGTTTTCAATCGAAAATTTTATATGTACAAATTATTCGTAATAGTTTCCATATTCTTCAACTAAATTAAAACCACATATTGGTGGCCAAGATATGTGATATCTTGCAATTACAACAATATTTAGAAGCTTTTGTACACGGTAGACACGCCACTGCTCCGGCGTCCGCTTTTCCTTGTTTTGCCAACGTCGGGTCCGCAAGATGGCGTTGACAAAGGCCCGTTTTTAGCAACGGCGTTGGCAAATTCCTCGGACGGCAAGAAGTGGGTCCTTGCGTGCAATCTAACCCTCCAGCTATGATTAATAACCTAGACAAGATAATCACCCATATCTTGTTAGTATAAGTTGTATTCAGTTGTATTTACATGGATTAAGGAATGTTTTTTACGCGAGGCTAGATTCCCGTTTTTGCCTGTGGCTCTGGGCCAAGTCAGAATAAATTTACTGTTATTCGGCATACTCTCGATGTCAAAATAATTTAAATGTTAATATCGTAGTGACCACGGATAGGGCGGTTTGACCGCAAGAAAGCTGCTTTCAGTTTGGGGAGCTGAATTTATGGGGGTCCGTAGTTGGAACTATTGATTAGAAAATTTGATTGGATATTCATATAAGTTATTTAATTATTAAAACAATTTAGCATTTTTTCTTTAATTTAATTGGGTATTTTTCCACACTTCTGAAAAAATATAGATTAATTGACCCTAACCAAAAAATCTCACACTGAAATAGCAGATAAGTAAAACATAACAAAAATCACACTACCATTAGATAGTATCGCATATTTAACGTTTCCAAAACCACTGTTTTCGTTTTCAAATATTGCAAAATATTGATTTTTATTTTATTGTTACTTCTTCTTGATACAACTGTAGCCAATAATGATCAATGTTTACTAAACAGTTTGACACACACAACATTTTTTTATGTTTTATAATAATATATATAATTTCATTTAATTTTTAGTACATTTAAAATTTATAAATAATTTTGTGTAATGTTGGTATTCTTGCCCATCCTGTATCAATTTGAAGAAACTAGTTATACATTTTTGGAATCAGCAAGGGAAAACCAGAAATGAGGAAAAAATGGGGTGTTTCACTTAAAAGAACCGGTGATGGCGACATTATTAGATCATAGAGTATATTATATTATTATTTAAAAACAGTAAACTAAACTCAAAAATTGACCTGTTTAATATTGTTTATTTAGCTAATAATGAATTTATGCGTTACTTTATGAACAAATTACTTCTAAATTAAAATGAGTACATTTTACAACAAATAATACATTATTATATAAAATCAATGAACTACTAATATATTCAATTAACACACCAACTATAACGTTCTACTGCTTGCCCTAAAATGGCTAATACTTTGGGCCGCAAAGGTTTTCTCTAGGCTATAGGCTTTAAGTTACTTGAAAATGATTTGACTTAGGGCCGGTCGCAGTATAACTCAAGGTATAGTTATTTCAAGTATATCTTATACCTTCTATCCGATCCGAATCCCATAATACATGGGTTTTACAAGTAATTCTTATCTATGGAATAACTATACTTGGAATAAAGGTTTATAAAGTACCACTGAATATCGGCCGACAGACTAGGGTGTTTTATATTCTAAAGCTGATAGCATTATATTAAACAAAGACACACAAATATTTTGGTATAATTTCATTGTTTACTTGACACACTTATGTTGACATAATTATACATTCCTTTTCTTTTGACTTTCTGAGAGTGTTTAGTTGTGTTTTATACAGTGTACATTGCATTGAGTTATTAAAAATGGAAGGCAGGCGATACGATTAGTTTTTGAGGTTATGGAATTGTTTATCCTTTCCAACAAAGAATTACAAGAGACCTTTCTTAACCGAAAACGTGTACAAAATTCTGCTTCATTCTAATTTTCAAAATATTTAATTAAGCTACTGCAGTTTAATTACAGACCGTTTATTAAATGTTTTGAGATTTCTAAATCTCGGTAAATGTTCATCTTCAGAACCCGATTCACTATCGAATATTCTTAAATCTCGTGGATTTAACATTGTACTTATATTAATATCACAAGAATAAATAATAGTGAATATTGCAAATATAAAAAGTACAAAATTACATAATGGAGAAGCACACTTGACAGTTGAACATATGTTCGATGCAATTGCGCCATGTTGGAATTTTAACCAATCAGGGAAGAGTATAAAGTTGTACCTGGTATAACCACAGTCTATATACAGTCCGGCGTCTTCACGTCGGCTCCTTTGATGTCGAAGTCCCAGATTTCGTTTTTTTAGACGACCAAAAGACGACTGCGCATTTAGCCGCGCACATTCGCGCGCTCAAGGGGCACGGTGATTGGTCAAGAAATAGAATTTTTTCCACTTCGTCGTGTACATATGAATTTCATTGGTGTTCATTGTGCATTTAGCCGCGCTTTAACCACACCCTCTGGAACCTTCACTCGACGAACTGTATAATAAACTGTGATATAACAGCCTAATTTTGAAGGGATAAGTTATTCCTTGGGTATACTGAGAATATATCATTTTCCTCCGTTGTAAAACGCTCCCGAATGATATGGAATATATTCGAGGTATAAGCTTATTCTGAGTATATACTGCGATTGTAAAACCGGCTCTTAGGGATGCAAATTTTAATTTTGGAGGTGTTTAACACCCCCGAGCCCCTCTTGTAGCGCTTATGGACTACAGTTATTTATCCGAAAAACTATACAGTAAAAGCAAACAAGAATACATAACAACACTTTTGCCTCAAACAATCAAAAGCGACAGAAGAAACACTATTTAAAATACTATTAGTACCTAGCATAAAACATATAATTTTGAATTTTACCTAAAATTACCTTAATTTGTATTTATTTATTTGAATCAATAAAAAAACAGAGACTAGACTAATTAAGATTTAATGTCTTGACAGCACACGTACAATTATTGTAATATATTTTTTTCAGGAATATAAGATTCTGGAAATTATTATGCAGTTACGTTAGTAATATCAGCAAAATAGAATGTGAAATAAATGATTGTGTTATAAACGAATAAATGTGTATTTAAATAGTTGGCAGATACAAATACTTATTTTGCTGTTTAAATGCATTATCTAATATAAAAAAATTTAGTACCTACTCTTAAGAAATATTTTTTTATTATGTCCCTATATGTTAAGTAAAGGCTCTTTTTATATTCTTAAGTCTTATTTGAAACATACTACACAAAAAGCACAATTAAAATAAATTGTATTGAAATCGCCTGACTTATATCGATTTTATATAGTTTCATATTTAATGCCTTAAAACGAAATCCGAATAAAAATGTTAAAATACGAATTCACTCTAAATGTACTTTTGATGCGGCCTTCGGGTTTATTGTAAGAACTCCACTTCGAAAGAAGGGACTATAGAAAATGCCGCTGCGGGCTATGAAATGGAATTTTGAAAGACACAGATTAGGATCTAAGTAATCTAGAAATGGCTTTGACTGCGGAGCAACCTTTATCATTAGCTCTTTTCAGGAGGTTTAATAATACGAAGTTTTGTTTGGGAATAATGCAGTGACACCTGCAGGACATTTGACAGGCATTAAATGGTTTTGTTCGGAATCTGAGACTTTATACAACATATGTATAACATATAAATTAGTATTCTCTTTTATATAATATTATATTAGTTTAGTTATAATATCCTAACGCTCTAATATAATATTTAATTTAATATGACATATTTTAAGTCTTCAGAACCTGAATTTAAAAACCAGTAACTTTACACGCTTCATCAAAGTGTCTAAACAACCCAAGTAATATCCCATAAATCACCCTAACCCTATATAGTTATTATTACGATATAACTACCTAATTTGAATGTTTGTGACAATACATAAGTATTAAGACATCTCATGGTCTTTATACAGAGTTAACTATGACTTATCATTTGTATCATTTTCTGCTTTCTTACTTATTTAAATTAAAACCTGCCAGTGCATAGATGTTTCTACTTGCTGTGGTGTGGAACTCTCCTTCCCGCGACCATTATTTTTGTTTAAAGCGAGGTCACAGTCTATTATACAGTCCGGCGTCTTCACGTCGGCTCCTTTGATGCCGAGGTCCCAGATTTCGTTTTTTTTTTTAGACGACCAAAAGACGACTGCGCATTTAGCCGCGCACATTCGCGCGCTCAAGAAGCACGGTGGTTTGTCAAGGAATAGAATTTGTCCCACTTCGTCGTGTACATATGAATTTCATTGGTGTTCATTGCACATCTAGCCGCGATTTAGCCACACCCTCTGGAACCTTCACTCGACGAACTGTATAAAAAACTGTGGCGAGGTACCTACTTGGTTCGGCGGTCATGACCGTCGTTTACTTACGCCGGGAAAAACCACAAAGAATAACAAAAAAATACAGTCAAATGTACAAACATACATAAAAACAATGCCATACGTTTACCGCCAAGGCGTTATAGCAGTTGTTCAATGTGGCTCAAAAAGTATTCAGCATAATATTTTGTGTACTCGGAAAACGTCTTTGGTATTACTCTGCCACACGATAATATGCACTTGTCACACTCCCATACATCAGCATCTTATCCGTCATCTAGGCATTTTAATACGACTTGTTTGTAAATACAATAAAAAATACGCAAACAATTAAATTTGCAAAAACCAAATACTGAAAAATTATTTCAAACTATTTTTTGACATCTGCAGACGCCATCTGCCATCTGTAGGCTACTCATGCAAGGTGCACTTCACGGCGATAAATTTTTAAACTTCATGTGTTGTTGGGGATTTAAATTCTGTTGCTACTAATAATAGCAACAATATTAACAATAATCGACGATGCTTGCATAAAATAATCAGTATTATTTTAAACTATTACTTCCTAAGATGTTTACAGTAATCTGTAAAAATGTTTCTTAGACCCTTAGATATAACTAACCTCTGTTCTTTGAGGTTTGGAGAGTATGCAACTAGCAATGCAGTATTTTATATGTATATGTATTGTATTTTATTTAAATGATAATGTATTAAGTGTAATTTTAAACGTTTTATAGTAATTAAATAAAGTATTTTATGTCGGATGTGTTACTGGATAATTATTGACTTTAAAAATGTCGTATTATTTTAATAAGAATTACACTGCAAAAATATTCTTCATGCTCCTAGATTTATTAAATTCTAGGGTTTAATCAAATCCAGTTTTTAAGTGAAGTTTAATTAGATACTTTTATAAAAGACCGGCAGCCAGTTTTTACGTCATATTTTACTAAAATTCCAAAAATTCTTGGGGACGACTCAACACGTCTTAATATCGACCTCGAACTAATGAAAAATCAGAGTCACACGTAGTCTAGGATTAATTAAATATTTCACTTTGCCCGGGACATTCCGGTTCTATTACTTGGTGAGCTTCATTTTAAAAATACTTCGGATCTAATTGAAGGCAATCGCCGAGAGAATCTCATAGGAACAAGCTTGTTGGCAGCACACAAAGACATATCTAACATACCGCCGACGGCTCGACCTGGGTTTGAAGCGGACAGCCCTACCTCGAGACGCAGTCGGTCTTTTTCTCAAGGGTGCACTTATAAAACCATTTTCTAGCTTTGCACGGAAATCTAAGGATATAATTTGTTGTCTTTATGTACTGGGCGTATATCACTGTCAGGAAATAATAAATGAAACTTTCGCATACGTAAGCAAATTGTACGAAAATTTGTTACATCTGTCAAGATGTCTTGCTGTATTCAAGATTTGCATCTGTAACGTTACTTATTGCCAAATATTAAGAGAAATGGTAAAAAATATATATAATTAGAATTAAAATAATATAAAGTAACATATTCTGTCAAAACATTTTACTTTATGTAACTAGTTATATAATAAAAACCATTATCAACTGGTTACGAAAAGTTCGTTATGTCACTAATTGCAAAAAAGAATTAAACAAATCATACCAGGAAAATAATAAAGTAACTTTTATATTCACAACGCAGTAAGTACAGTTAGTGAAACTATTTCCAGAAGAAATCTTATTTGTTGAACTTGCAATAATATTCTGTGATATGTTAACGGTATTACTCGGTTCTCGAAGAATACCACCGGAAATTGTTTTTTATTTTCTATAGAATTTTAAACACATCCATCTGCAACAGAATTTGACTTCCAGCCGCCGTGTTGTTTTATTTTTAAAATTAACCCCAGAATCTGCAAGTATCTAAAACAATGCCCCGTGAATAATGCACAATTCGGCAAACCAATCATTTGAGCGATCATTTTTGGTAACTTACCAATAATATTAATTCCTACTGATTGTACACCACATTTACCATATCTATATCTAACAAAAAATCTGTTATATTTAATATTTTGCGGTTTCTATACTTCCTGATAATGTCAACGAAGTTTAGTCCTTCTAAATCTCCCGGGGTGATAGTTTTTGTATTTGGAATATTTACTCGAAAGTACGTCTCCTCATGTGTCACATCTTCAATATGTAAAAATGTTAATTTTTACTTCCGACATGCACCGGCTATTCCCACAACCAACACAACCTAAAGCAACTGACAACTAAATGAAGCAATTATTAGTTACCTTAGCCATTAAAAAATTATTGTCATCCACCTCCGTTAAAAACTTCGCAATATTTACTTTTGAAAAAACATATGATTTCTTAGCGTGGTATCCATCGGACTGTATTTTCAAAAATGGTATCAAATTAATGTATGCTTTAATGTCTATACCTTTTTTTAAAGACAGCTAAGTTCTCAACATGGAGTACTGTGTACATATCCTAAAAGCCTTCAAATTCTTCTTACCTTCAAAATATGCCAACAGTAGGTACTTTCTCACTGATGTGTTTTACTTTCTTCTGCCATTTCTCAAATTTTTCATAAGCCAAGCCATATACCGCTTTGGATTTTTCAGGAATCAGCGAACTCTCTCTTATTTCTATAATATATGATTAGCTGTGCTCATGTAAATGTGGGATCATTGTTACATGACTTTTCTACTTTTAAAGATCTTTTCAGTACTACTAGCTATGATATAATGGGTGTAACGGAAACCTGGTTACATGATGGGATTGCTGATGATCGGGTACATGTTGATGAATATTCATTTATACGACAAGATAGAGTAGGACATGCAGGGGGAGTTGGTATGTATATAAAAAATGGATTAAAATTTACTGTTATTATAAGTGAATGCAGGGAATATATTGAACATATTTGGATTAAGTTGAATTTAGATGGTAAAACTATTATTGTAGGTACAATTTATAGGGCACCTAAAACTGACTTTAATCAATTTCTTAATTATTTTGAAGACATTTTGGCTAATTTTTATGCTCAAGAGGATTTAATACTCTGTTTTGGAGATTTTAATGTTAATTTGTTACAGTTGGATTCACGTAGTGCGATTAATTTGATAAATATTACAAAAATGTTTAATTTGGAACAGTTAATTTCGGAGCCTACTCATAGGTACTCAGATACCTCATTTTCTTTGATAGATTTAATTTTTTATAATTCGGACAATGTCATTGAGTCAGGTGTAAAAGACGTACACGTTTCTAATCATTTTTTAATATATTGTAATTTAAGTTTTTATCATGTGGCGCCTACGATGAGAAACATTACATATAGGTCTCTATGTAGAATAAATATGGATGCATTTCAATTTGATTTAGAAAATCTTCCTCTATATAGAATTTTTGATATAGATAGTATTGATGATAAAGTCGACTTTCTTACCACAAACATGATTAATTTGTTTGATACACATGCTCCCTTGCAAACTGCTAAACGTAAAAAAAAGCTTATTGTCCGTGGATTACTGATAATATTAAATTGATGCAAAAGTTACGTAACAATGCCTTTAAAAAGTTTCGTCTAACTAATTCTGCAGTAGATTGGTCGTCTTATAAGCAGTATAGAAATTTAACAACCTCTGCTATCAGAGCTGAGAAAAAAGCGTATCTTACTTTCAAATTTCGATATTCTAGTGATAGAGATAAATGGCGCGAATTAAGGAAATTGAACGTAAGCAAGAGAAATGACATAGTTATCCCAGAGCACTTAAAAAATGTTAATAATTTAAATAATATTTTACTGAATCTTCTAATATTGTAGCTCCAGACCCAGAATTATTACAATTTTATGCAAATAATAATTTAGTTAATACTCGTTTCAATTTTGAAGTGGTGTCTGATAATTTAATTATGCACATAATAAAAAACATAAAGTCTAAAGCATTTGGATGTGATAATTTAAATATAACACTTATATGTTTATGTTGTCCATATGTTGTGCCTTTTATTACACACATTGTCAACGTATGTATAGAGCAATCCTACTTTCCTGAGTCGTGGAAATGTGCAAACGTCATTCCTCTCCCTAAGATTAATAATCCAACAGAGCCTAACCATCTTCGGTCGATATCAATTTTACCAACATTGAGCAAAATTCTAGAAAAAGTTATGGAAATGCAAATCACTGTATTCTTAAATAATAATAATATTCTTCTGGAAAATCAATCTGGCTTTAGGCGAGGGTACAGTTGTGCAACTGCACTCTCTGATGTAACTGATGATATTTTTACGGCAAGGGATAATAATGAAGCTATGATACTTATTTTATTGGACTACAGTAAAGATTTCGACACGCTTAATCACGATATACTAATTTCAATACTTTATTATATAGGTTTTACTAATTCTGCTTCTTTGCTTGTAGCTTCTTTTCTTTCTCATAGGAAGCAGCATGTTGTAATTGGTAATTGTATTTCTCAGCCTCAGAATGTGTTAACTGGTGTACCTCAAGGTAGCATATTGGGGCCTCTATTATATTCCATTTATACCTTAAATGTTATTAAATCTTTGACTTTTTGTAATTATCGTATTATTATATGTACGCTGATGATACACAATTATACGTTTCTTTTAATCCTTCTGAAGTAATTCAAGCAAATATTAAAATTAATAATGATTTAAGTAATTTGGCATCTGCATCTAAAAATCACACTTTAAATATAAATCCAAATAAATCTGTTGCCTTACTATTCTGTAACAATAACGCTAGGGAAAAATTGCTTGAAAATCTTATAATAAAAATCAATGATAATACTATACAATTTAAAGATTCAGCAAAAAATTTAGGTCTCGTTATAGATTCTAATCTGAGATTCAAAGATCATGTAACTAGTATTTTAAGGAAAGCTTATTCTGTTCTAAAAATGATTTATTCACACAGACACTATTTGAATAGAGATGTAAAGAAATTGTTATGCAATTCCCTTATTCTATCTATATGTAATTATTGTGATAATATATATGGCCCATGTCTGGATAATATTGATTCGAAACGTTTACAAAAATTGCAAAATTCATGTCTTAGATTTATATTTGGAATCAGGCGTAGAGAGAGAATTACCTACAAATTAAATGAGTTGTCTTGGCTAAATATGAGTAATCGCAGATATTTGCATTTAACATGTTTTGTTACAAGATTTTAAAATTCAGGTCACCTCCGTATTTACATAGGAAAATCACATACAGAACAGACATTCACAATTTAAATGTTCGTAGAAAACATATCTTAAATGTGCCCCGTCATCGCAAAGAAATTTTTAAACGATCTTATAGTTATAACATAGCCTCATGCATTAATGGTCAAAATATTACTGATTTTTCCTTGTCCTATGTGTTATTTAAGCAACAGCTACATGCAAAACTTCTATCTGCACAATGATCCCATATCGTTTTTTTTTTAATATTTTAAAATTGTATTACTATTATCATATCTCTTTCCTTTTTCTTCCTTTCTTTTCTTCGCTTTATGTCTATTAAACTAATTATTTACTTGGTATAAAATTAGCATTTTTTTTTCTTTATTTTTTCTGTATATTGTTACATATTTAGTTATTGTTAATGTCATATGTAATTATTATTAAGAGATGTCTGTATTGTGTAAGTAAAGGTTAAGCAGCTCCTGATTTGCCAAAATCAGTAAGCTGAAAAAAAACCTTTTATTTTCCATTTGTTATCACGTGTAAGTTTGTATTGTATTGAGGTATATATGTAATGGGAAATAATAAAATATTTATTATTATTATTATTATTATTATTATTATTATTATTATTATACGGCATTTCTTGCCGCTTCTTCGATATCACTCGGTATATCATCAGAATCTGAATGTAATAACAATATACTAACTAAATTTTATTTTATACTAATACATTGTAAACAAATAAAGCCTTAGTTACCGTAACTATAATGTCCATAACTCCCTTGGGAGTTATGCTAAGTTTAGCATAACTTAACATAACGTTAAAGCTAAACCTTTAACTCCCATTAATGTATATAAACAATTGTAGAATTATCCACTGAAATTATTACTTGCATTACAAGAATTTTCCGTTGAACTGTTGTCACTGCCTATGATTGTAGTCAAACATGAAGCTGATGTTCCACTTCTTTCATGTGACATACCAGCCTAAATTCTTGTAGTTTTATTTTTAAATTCCATGCTGTCGGCCAAATACTCTTCTGTTACCTTCTGTTACCGTTGAACTTCGCCATTCATCATGTCTCTTCAATGTCGTCATTACTCCTGCATTGACCAAGGAAGTCCCGTGAAAGCTTCTGGATCTGGCAAACCCAAAAACTAGCAATTTTGATTGGCATTTTTCCAAATGTACCTATTTATCCGGGCTGAACTGTGCAACGTTTTGCGCTATACCTACGTTAGAAAAAATCTTTCTGAACCCGACGGACGCAGATATATACTTCCTCACTAGACCCAATGAAGAAAACTCGTTTCCTTACAATTGTAAATTACTTACGGATGTGTTTTACTTTCCGAAATGTCAACCACCATAACCGAGCCACTATCTTCAATACGATTAATCTTCATATTCAAACGTTCTTGACCTCTATAACCCCCGAAGTAACCATAATCAGAACCAGTTGCATAATAGAACAATAACTGTGTAATTCTTATAGTCTCATGCGAGGTCTAATGCATTACCTTATGTAGTAAATGTTATTCATCGGAAGCATTCTTAAAAAATTTGAAAAAGTCATCCCGACTAAACACTTTGGACTCTTTTGGCTCATAGCCTTTACTTTTTCGTTAGAGAAACGTTTCCAGTTCATAAAACTTTCTCCCATCTGTATTATTATAAATTGTCATCATTGATTTTAACATTGACCACTTTGTCCACAGAGAATTAGGACTGTACGATTCAGAATGTTAAAAAAAAATAAATCAATATCACTTATACTAGAACGTCGAAGTATAAATACATATCACGCCTTAAAAGTAAACCAACATTATAGTTTCACTTTTATTTTTGTTCCCAATAGTTAACTTTCAGCCAAACTCAGACATTTGTCATATTCTTCTTTATACTTTGGTTCCGACTTTGTTTGTAGTAGTGCGGCACGAGCTTCCTCAGCCTTTTAGAACAAATCGCCTGAAACCTCACTTCACTCCAGGTTTTCATTGATTTTCACAAATTGATAAATTTGATAAACTTTTATTTACAAACTTGTCAGTTGATATATCCAGGGTAATCACGCCTACTTAATTATTAAACGTTCGTTTAATTTTGAAAACCAACTAAACATATTTCTGTAGTATGAAATAAAAATCTGTATCTATCACGCGAGTTATTGGATGATAGCAATCTCGGGCAAATTAACAATCCAATCTGTTACTCTCGATAGTTAATATCCTCACAACTCTCTTGATACATAAACAACTATTATTACAAATTATACACAAAGAAATTTAGTCTAGAATATTGATCATTCACTTCCAACTTTTCGTAAAAGAAATGGAATATAGTGTTTTAATAATTTTAAAGTAGGAAATGGACAGTTAAAAATAACTAGAACTAGAAACATTAAACAAATAATGAAACTTTACATTTGTTATTGCAAAAAGACAACACGAAAATACTATGTTTTTATTCGGTAACTAATATCTCCTAATATATAATTTCACTAATAAACCATTGACCTGACTCATCAATTCAGTCAAAAATGGTTATGATCGTCACCATGAGTTGTTCTCTGCAATGGAATTCATAGAAATAAATGTCAATGTTATTTATTGTTACTGGTTCTTACTCTTTTATAAATTTTATGATTTTGTGTAGAAAGAGAACAGGCCACTAGATCTTTCGGCAAAATACCAAAATACACTGGCATTAAACAGCTTTTTTTTAAAAAAAATGCATTGCATTACATTTATTTTTTTTCCTTATAAATTCTTAACTTTTCGAAAAAAACTTGAAGATATCTAAAAGTTACTAAATTAATGTTACTTTTTAGACATATTTTTTAATAGCAAAAAATTCTTATTGAAAAAAAAATATAAGAAAAAATGTCATAGGGGTTGATTATTTTAACCCCTTATGAAAATACATACATAAAAAAATTAAAAAAGTGTAGTTTTATTGGCAGACAATGTTCGCTCAGTGTGGTTTCTTTAGCTTGATATGCATGGAGTATAAAAAAAACAATTTTATTTAGTTTTTGGAGGGGCGTAAGTTTTCAGGGAAGGGATTTTTTTAAAAAAATATAGCGGACACCCCTATTAATTTTCATCATTATATTTTTTCGATGTTATTTAGATATACCCTGTATACATTGCATAATACTGTCACATAATTTGCCCCACTCACACCCAGTTCGACGACTGTGGTACCGCGAAATGCTAAGATTGCTCCGATCGCCCCTACGCGATTCTGGTAAACAAACAAAATGCCGTGTATCGAGGCGGGACTGAAAAAGTGGGGAATCGACGAGAAGCGTTCGAGTCGTTTGAGAAAATGGATCTCGAGATAATAGAAAATACCTGGAATATTCGTATGGTCTATAAAAGAAGAATAAACGGCAGAGTCAGTCAGTCTTGTATTACAGTCTTGAATTGGAGTGTTTAGAGCGATTTAGATAGTGATTGAAAGTGAAATAGTGTTTAATTGAGCTGCAATTGGTGTTCAGTAGTGTACAGAGTAGTTAATAAAGATAAGTGATTAATTAACGGATTGTTTTTCTGACAGAAGAAAAAGACGGGATAGGAAATCCGTGACAATACTTTTTAGCATTGTGGCCTAATTGTCGTTCCTGTCAAATGAGCATGACTTTAAGGTAAGTACAAAATTTGTACCTCTATTACCTACAATATAGTTAACTTACAACGTAAATAGTACTACTGCATAGCATGTTCAATTATTACTGCATTACAGTCAACTAACTTTTAATGTACAGTCTACTACTTGTCCTTGATATATCAGAAATACCTTTAATTAAAAATTTTAATAACTATAACTACACAGTTCAGGTACGCCTGCAAGAAATTTAGTCATTGCTGGTAGCCACAGTTAGAAGACACGTTCACTTGTGACTAGTGACCGCTTTTCAGAAAAATGTATTTAGCTGCTACAATATAATTGTTTATCTGTGCTCTGTTTTATATAAGGTTTTTGCTGGGGCAAGTTTATTTTTAACTACCACTAGTTAATTTTTTTCTCAGTGTACCATATCATGTATTAAATAATAAACTACATTACATTATAAATGATGTTTTTTAAATGCGCGGTAAATCGATACACGTGGCAACGCGGCGCTGTGTTACTTCCTTTGACTTATGCAAAATATAACATCGTGACTGACGGGCGGCCATAGTCGTCGATTTGGTTTGGAAAGTTTGGAAATTTTTGAAGGCCAGTTCCATTAATTCTTATTTGTATCTATCCTCTCTTAAAATATTGGTCCTTAGACATAGTTAACCCTGTAGACTGGCGGACTGTATGTAATATATACATACTTTTTCTATAATTTAAGTTCTGACATGACTCAGTTCTAAGCTATGAAAGTTTAAATTTCAATTTAAGTTTTATTCGAATGCAACCCATGAATCATTAAGAAGTACAATTCATTTGTTGTACACGCGTACGCGACAGCTGCCAGCTTGTTGAGAAATCCGTATTTTATTTAGTAATTTGACCTTCTTTAATAAATGACTCGTCAGCGACGTCAACTGCAAAGGGTGTACTTGTTCTTTAAATGTAAGATTTATTTTAAAATTAATTTTGCTAGCAAGCCATCTCGGCTTGTCATAATAACGAGTGTAGAAGCGAACAGGGTTAGAAAATGTGATTTATTCTCACAGCTGGACATGTCTTTTTTGATTTAATTTAAACGTGTTCAATTGCAAAATTAATGGATGCTTGTCACACTACATATTTTAGCCTTGGCAATGAATTAGACCCATTTAAAATTTCATTAAATCATAAGATATTTGATGATCTTGCTTACCTACACAATGAAATCATTAATATGCAGTAATAATTTATTTACGTACTTAAATTTATAAAAAAATCGCTAATATTACCTTTTCTTCAATTTTTTATTACCCCCTCCCTCCAATAATCAGTTGGTCCTTATTCTTTTATCGTTATATTGTAGAATGTAACTTCAGCGCATTGACTAAATCTCACTTCCAATACTACGAAGTTTAAAATTGAAACGTTGAAATCGTCTCGAATTTTCTACACAGTTCCAGCGTGAAGATTTAATTCATCCAGTTGCATCTGGAAGGACATATCATAGAGTCAATGGACCTCGCATTGGAGGCCATTGACGCAAAAAGCGATCATAAGTCTGTTTACTTGAAAGTATCATATACGTAAATGTACTCCTCACCTCACTCTTACGTTACCACGTGATATGATGCAAACAGTTTTTACACCCTATTTGCAAATTCAAAATACGATATGTAAATATACATCATGCCTTTGTGAAAATGATTGTTTCGGATTTTAGTGTGATTTAATATAAAAGATGTAATTCTCCTGTATTTACTTGGAGTTTCTTGTAGTACATTATGCATTTGGTGTTTCTTACACAAATACATGGTGTGAACAACTTGTAAATTTACTATTATTTTTATCACTGTACATTAAAATATCAATTTTTATTTCATTAATGCGTGATATTTGATTTGATTAAAAGAGACTACAACAAAAGGGTTTTGTGTAGTTATTAATCATTGATGTAAATATAATTCAGTTGCCAACTAACAAATTTTTTATGTAAATTTGGTTGTAACATAATACCTTTTTACAACTCTTTCAAATGGAAATATTTATAATTTTCCACACATAATTTAACAAATACCATACGAATTCTGATGATTAAAATTTCACCATAAACAAAATTATACACAGAAAACAAGTTTATTAAAACTCTTTATTCACGTTTTGGGTTTCCGCGTAAAATAATTTATTTTATCACTCGTATCATGAAATTAATTCAGTGGGGAATAGCTAAATTTTACGGGCGGTGTATTTACCTTCATATTGAAATATAACGTTGGAAATATTTGGTTATGGCAAAATCAGGCTGTTATTACGTGCAAATGCAAAATGTAATATATAATTATACCCTTATGGACAAAAATAAAGGAAATTAACTACATACGATGTGCTGAAAATTGATTTGAATTTGCGTAAATGGCGAACAAATGGGTGTGTGAATTTGTGAGAATGTTTATTTAATACATACAAGACCACATGCATTGTAACAGAAAATATGAAATGAAAATTAAACAATGGAAAGTAATGTTTGACCATACAGTTTTGGTCACAAAATATACGTTTTTGAATTATATAGACAAAATATCAATTAGTAAAATAACTTATAAATGAGGGTCCGCAATACTATTGAAATTATTTTGCTTTCATCTACACGAAAAGAAAATTATTGTTCATTCACCTAAACATACTTTTGTTAGTAGACGTACTTAATATTTAAGATGAATAATCTAAATTATTTTTATAAATATATCTCTATCGGTTAAAACAAATATGTGGTTTAACTAAATAAAAATAGTAATATAATCAAAAACATTTGAGTATATCATGTTGTTATCTCTCTTATATTCAATGCAATCTGTAATAACAAATATTACATGGAAAATAGGCTATACATATTTTGTAACATACGTTATGGAATCATTTTTGTGCATAAAATTCTCACAATTATGTAATATTATTTAATAGGTATATTTATTAACTTTGCCGTGAAATCTTATGTCACTTATTGACGTTTATTGAAAGCTTATTTTTAATATTGTTACGGAAGCTCACCTACCTGTTCAGTTTGTTAATTATGTTCTTGTTTACGTTAGAATTTATAATTGAAGCTCACATACCACTTTAGTTTGTTAATTATGTTTCTGTTTATGTTAGAATTTATACTTTTTGTGATGCCTTTATTTTGACGTTTTCTGGAATATTCTCGGTCACATTCTATTTGATTCTCGAGACCGCCGAGTCAGTTGAGCAGTCAAACGCGAATGACTGAAACGTCAAAGTAAAGAATCTGACTGTTGTAAATTTGTTGAAAGATATTTCTTGCGTAATCAATAGTGAAAATAAAGTTTGTTTTTCTATATGACGTGTTTCAACGCTAACCCAATATAGAGGTTACAATATACACAAATTCGTGTAATCTTGAAAAAATAAAATAGTTACATACTATGATTTTTTATTTATATGCACAAATAAATTGCTTTAAAGGCACAATTACTCAATTTTTACATCTATTATTTATCTGTCTGTTCAAACAAGGAATCCAAACTGGTTCCAAACTGTCAAAAACATTCGTTCGACTACTTCCTGCACGATGTTTACTGAAAACAAATTCATAACTTTACTAGACGAGTATTTCTGACAGTTTGACCGTTCTGGATTCCTTGCTTCAACAAACCTATTCTTTTATTGAGTAACTAGTGACCACTAGACGTAGACACTTACATCTCATTCATTCTTATCCATCCGTTGATTATTATAACACAGGTGAATACATCAAAAAGCTCGAAGCCGTTGGTGACAACTAACCAAGGCAGTTTGCTATAGGTATTTCAGGATAAGTTAATGTTAAAATTGATTATTCGAACAAAATAATCTGCTATTTTTTTAATAACAAAATATTATCTTGCTGCGAGTAACGAACAATTTTGATTTGAACTATTTATATGTCTTAACTGAATAAAATGGTCAGCTTGACTAATAATTCTAAAATAGAACCAAATATTTTGTTAGGTTGAATAAATACCCTAAAGGAACTCATATATAACTATCTTAACTTATGTATTAGATTATGTATTTAGAAATCAACAGAAATAATCAATTGGCTGAACTATACTCGCAACAAGAATTCAGACGATTTACGTCATACGAACAAATGAATAATTCATTATAATTTCATCAAAATATTTAAGAAACTGCAACTGATAGTAATAAAACTATATACCACACTAAAAGTTTGCATTATATACTGCACTAAATTGCAAGAAATCATTGTTTTTAACGCGACCAAATATCGAAAATTACGTTGACAATAGAAACAAATGTGTAACGTCAGCTGTGACGTAAGACGTCTGAATTCTTGACGCGAGTATATATATTGTGTTGTGCATATATTACCAAATAATTTGGTTAATGGAATTAATCTTTCATTGGCTTGATCAATTAGTTTTCTCTGTGTACTCGCTGCTACCTCTGCTTGAATTGGTTATTTTCTTCTCATACTTTTTCTCCTCTCTTTCTACTTTGTTGTTAATATTACTTTGTTTTCCATTATCGATTTGTCATTTAACAATTTTAGGTATCCCATCTCAATAAGGGTATGTCTCGTTAATATTTCTTGTCTTCTATCTGAATTTTCTTCTTTGCTCTTCTTCTTTTAATGCAGAAAGAGACCTAATTATTTCAGGTTTTACAGAACAACTCGTGTAAAATTCTTGCATTGATAACATTGGATCCACCTTTCTCTTATCGAATTTACCTACTATCTTTACTTGAATTGGTTATTTTCTCTTCGTTTTTTTTTCTTTTTTCCTTCTGCTTTGTTTTTAATATTGCTTCTTTCTCCATGATCAGTTTTTCGTTAAACAATTTTATTCATGGTTTGAAGTTGAAAATTCTTTATAAGTACCTGCAACTTATTTGTCTCGTTAATATTTCTGAATTTTGACTGTATTTTATTCAGTGCTGTTCACTCTTTTAATGCAAGACAAGTCTTAATTATTGAGAGTTTTACATAACTTAATTTATTTTACAATTTTCTTAACAGATCAACATTGACATTGTCGATATATAATTTTCAAAAAGAACCTGAAGAAGTAATTCTGAAAATGCAGAAATAGGTCTTATCTATTGTGGATGAATTTTCGAGTTTCCACAGTTTCAAAAGTGAACTTAAGTAGGTACTGAATGTTATACTATGTTTTTATTAAACCAGGTATGACGTGGTTGTAGTAAATTTAGCTAGATTAATTATTTTAGATATATATTCAATGTAAAGGTACATGTAAATTTTAAATTACATGCTTCTAAATAAGGAACTGACATTAACTTTAAAATAATTACTATAATAATCAACTCTGCTTGTTAAGTGATATTGTCGTTATCAAACTTTAAGTTTTGGAACTATTTGAAAACTTCTCCAATTCTACTCGTATAGCAGTTACACAGGTACTGTACAACGAATTCAAATTGTATCACTGTAGCTTGACTTGTGCATGAATTGGAAGCAACAGTGCGGTTACATAATTCAGAGAAAATAAGCCTGAAGGCGACGCGGAAGAGTTATTAAGATTGGACACTGATCTCTAAATATATGGGGTACCACAATACATTTGGGATCTCGTAGTGGGATACAGCTTTATATATGGCCGCTCATATTTTCTAATGTATTTCAAGATCTGCCGTAATAATTAAGAAAATGATTTATTTTGGCCTAAGAGATTTTTCTATATAAAAAGCCACTTATACCGCGGAGAACTCTACAGAGTATAAAATATGATAATGATAAAAGAGAGATTCCTATCTATATAAATCAACTTTTCTACAACTCGTAACATATTATTTCATGAAATATCAAGGTAAACCGAGGAAACAACAAGGTTGAAATCAATAATAATCTAAAACAATAGCTAGTAAAAAATTGTTATGAAAAAGATGAAATTAGCGAGCGATGAAATGGCGAGTGAATTCTTAGCATATTTTTCTGAATAATCAATTAAAATGCTCCCTTTAAGTTTATGGTCATATTACTCAATGCTGGTTAATCAAAATATCACAAAATGTTTAACTCGGAAAATATGATAAAATTTCTACAAACTACTGCAGATAATGAATATGTTCTTCTCAAGGTAAAACTGAGAATAACATATACTTAAAATGAATGTATATTATTTGTTTGACTTAACAGGTTGTAGCTATAATGAGCTTAAATAGAGCGTTCCGTTCGGATGAGTTGGTACATATTAAAAATCGACACCAAAACCAAGAAAAAGCGGTCTTTCTGTATAACGGATAAGAATTATGGAGACAGCATTGTACTGGATTCGTTGATAAATTTATAGATTTCATAATTTAAATACGTCACAATAAGTTTGAACTTTAAAACACGATATGAAACAGTCCAGCACAGCTTTTTACGATTAATTATAAGTAATTAGTATGCAGGTTATAAATATTGTTTAGTAAGTAGTTTTCAGTAAAGGCAATTTAAGTTCACTATTAAAAATGTGTAGTTGTCATATAAACTTACTAGTAGAATGTTAAAATAGATATTAGTTAGGAAAATGTTAGTTTGTTTTGCTTCCTGCCTCATCTAACCGCAGAACCTAAGTCCTGGTAGGAGAAATATTACATACCACCACTCTGCGCCATCACAACGTACCTCATAAAAATTTTTTCTTCAACTATTGACAGAAAAAATGCACTGTTCAACCTGTGGAAATAAATACCATTTATAAAATCTACAGACGATGTCTGCTGCCAAATCCAGAAATGTATACTGGACATTGCTTCCACTGTTCCACTTTTATATGGATGCATAATAAATGAATGAATGAATGAATGTTCTGCAGCTACGATGGCTGCAAATTCTGGCGACGACTTGGTAACAATAAAGGGGTAGGATGGTCGGCAGTCTTCTTCCGTAGCAGAAGCATACATTGAGGAATCAGTCAGTCGCCAACAAGATTGCTATATCAGAATTCATAGATATCCTGGTCGAAGTAGAAAAATAATTCTTCCCTTCACATGAATATTTCTAGAAATGTTAATTGTAATTTACATTATATTTGCAAATAATAGATAATGATTTAAATTAGTGGTTATAAATACTTACTTAAAAAATAAATATCGTTATCTATCCTTGGTGTTATTATTTTATCTACATTTGCGGTTGAAGTACTACGGTGCCTTCATAAATGACTAAAAGCCACGTGATCAGGGTCGAGATTCTCAAAATCAATCGCAGAGCAATTCATATGCGAATATCCTTTTCGTCACTACGGCAATTGAGAGAGATAAGAAATCTATTTGGATACGAGTTGTTCTTCGAGAATCACAGTTTTGGTCACGTGGCTTGTAATCATCTATGAAGGCACTGTAATTTATCTACGATTTTTAGTAGATGAAAGACAACTTGACCATTAGCTATGCAAAAAACATAATTTAATAAAATAGGTACTACTAATGAAACATACATACTTGCCACATTGTAGTTCCTACATAGCATTCAAATCTCACTAACTGAAGAAACTGAAGAAGAAACATTATTTTTGATAAACTGTATGTAGATAATGAAAATAACAGTTTAAAAAAAAGTCATTGGCGTAGAAGTTTTGTTTGACAAGGGGTTGAGCACCCCCTCCACTCCACCACTGTGCATGTTTTTGAATATTCTTATCAGCTTGTTTTATGCTCCTTAACTAATAGGCATTATTCCCCAAATATGAAAAAAATCTAAGCATTCCTTTATAAGTTATAATGAAAATTCGAGAACAAAAAATTATATTCAACATCCTGTGGTCACGGAAACAATGCCTTCTACGACGTATGTTTATAGGAACTTTTCTTCTTAAAAACATGTATCTCAAACATGAACATCAAAGATTTTGGTCATTTATACATTCTAAGAATAAATCATCTAGAATTCCCGGTGTTGTACATTACGATAATAATTCATATGAGAACCCAAAGGATATTGTAAATGCATTCAGTCATTTTAGTAGCATATATACATCTAGCGAACATCAAGATATATTTACAACTACGTCACCATTATGTAACATCAATATAACATCAATATCAGAAAATGAAATATTAACTGCTGCAAAATTGAAAAATAAAATGACCTCTGGTCCAGACAGCATACCATCATTCTTAGTAAAAGACTGTATTGGTGCACTGGTTAAACCTTTATTTGAATTGTATAATTTAGCTCTGAAAGCCAAAACATTTCCAACTAGATGGAAGGAAGCCAAAGTAGTTCCTGTGTTTAAAAGCGGTGATAAAGCTGAAGTAACTAATTACAGATCAATTTCCATCTTATCAAATTTTGCTAAACTCTTTGAAATAATTTTATATAATAGAATTTATCCTTTGGTACGTCATCACATTTCAGAATATCAACATGGCTTTGTGAATAAACGATCTACCATTACAAATTTAGCAGTTTTTTCACAGTTCACATCAAATATATTAGATTGTCGTGGGCAAGTAGACGTAGTCTATACCGACTTTTCCAAAGCATTCGATCGTATTGATCATTCAATTTTGCTTGGTAAACTGCGATGCTTTGGTTTTAACTCAGAATTAATACAATTTTTTAAATCTTATTTGTTTGAAAGATCGCAGTATGTGTTTTATAATGGATTTTTTTCATCAAAGTATTTAGTTACGTCAGGGTCCCGCAGGGATCTAATCTGGGCCTTACTATTTCTTTTGTTCATCGATGATTTAAGTTACATTATACAGTCACATAATTAATTTTTTCCGATGAGATAAAAATATATTCCAAAATCGTGTCATTAAACGACTGCTACCTTCTGCAAATTGATCTGGATACCTACAACACAAGAATGGTGTATTAATAATAAACTTTACTTAAATGCTTCTAAATGTAAAGTAGTTAGTTTCACGAAAAAACAGTTTTCTCATAAATATGACTATATAATTAATAACTTTATACTTCCTCGCTGCACATCGGTCAAAGATTTGGGAATAACTTTCGATCAACAACTGTCATATAATGATCATATAACCCAAAAAATTTCAGAAGCTATGAAATGTTTTGGATTCATTGTTAGGAATTGTAAAACATTTAATGATACCAATACGTTAAAAAAACTATACTGTTTTATTATGCGTACTAAGTTAGAATATGGTTGTTTAATCTGGTACCCTTTTACTCATATTCGTACAAAGGAGATTTCTTAAGTATTTAGCTTTGAAAATTGACGGTCAGTATCCAGTAAGAGGAGTAGATTATAATTATTTGATAAATAGGTTTAATATTGAATCTTTAGAAGTGAGGAGAAAATGTAATTCTTTAAAATTTTTATACAATATTCTGCATAATCAAATTGATTGTTCTCAACTTTTATCACAAATTTCTTTCAACGTACCTAGATTACAGACTAGACAAAATATTTTATTTAAAACTTTTGGGGCAAGAACTAACATTCTCTTAAGATCACCAGTTTATACTATGTGTAAGAACTTTAACAGCATTGCTCATTTATGTGATATTCACAATTGTAAGCTGAATGACATTATCAAATTAGTTATCTAAGTGTTCTGTATTGTAATTAATTTTGAATACTTTGTTATTATTTTCTTGTTGGTTTCTATTTATATTGTATAAAAGGAATTATGTATTTTGTTTACACTATTATTTCAAATTGAATGTATTAAGTATTGCTCTGTAAATGGTGCTTGTACACTGTTGGACAAATAAAGCTATTATTATTATTATTAGTATTATTATTATTATTATTATTATTATTATTATTATTATCTTCTTTTAAAGTTTATCTACAAAAAACTGATTCAGCCTGTATAAACATGCATCGTGTGAAAGATTAGTTCCTGATATCGGATTTTAACTAGTATTTTCCAAACGCGGAGAGATAAATGAATGGAATTGGGCATAATTCCATAACTCTTTTTGAAAATTTAATAGAAGAGAGTTTGTCAAGGGGTGGGGGTAGGTGTTTAAAAATACCTAAGCTATATTGTGTACATATATTTTTTTGGTAATTCCACAGTAAAAATGACAACTCTAAAGATTTTTACATAAAAATGTACTCTTGTTGAAATTCAACGTTGGCAACAATTTTCGAGAGAAATGGATTCTAATATCTTGGTGCGTGGTAAGTCCCATTAAAAACTATCGAGCTTGAAACAGTTGACTTTTATATGAAAGAAAAGAAAAATCTCAACATAATATACTCTTATAGTATTTACAGAAATGTGCTACAGAAAGAAACAAGTTATAATATATCTTACTTTTTACGATTTTAATAATATTATAATTTGGTCCAAATGAAAACCAAGATTTCTAACAAAGTACGTTTTTGGTTTTACCAACTAAATGAATGAATAGTAATATAAATACCTATTCAGAGAAAATTTTCGTAATATTAGGATACTTATAAATAAGCAATTTTTTAATCAGAAGTATTTATTACAGTACATACTATTTTCTTTGATGAAACTTAATTTAAGTTTAAATATTTTCTATTTGGACATCACGAGTGAGAGATAACTGATTATAATATATTATGTTATTAGTAATTTCAGAACAGTGTATATAACGCGTATCTATAAGAAACAAGAATGTGTTAAGGCCGCCGTATTCCTCGGCGTAAAATGACCAAATTTGTAGTGTTTTTTAGGTACTGAATTCTCGAAAAATAAAACACGTACAGCAAAAGTAATATCAGAAATAAAATTATTGATGATTTGTTTATACACTTTTACTATTTAAACTCTCCTCAAATAATATAATATCTTTTAAAATGCATTTGTATGACACACATTATTTCGCTATTCATTTTAACAATTATTTTCACATACTTATAAACAAAAGTGAACAATATCATATGCAGAACTATGTAAGTTTATGTTATAACAATGTTTACATATATAGTTGAATTAAAAAAAACACGTATTTTGAAAGATTTCAGTACCTTAAAGTTTGTTGGATATATTGCTTTCTGACGTTATATATTGATTTTACTTCGGTACCTTTGAGTATTCGCAGGTGGCATGAGATAACATTCTTGTTATTTACTAAACTCTATATTATTCAGTTCTTAAATGTCTAAAATTACTTGTATATGTAAAAAACATTATTTCAAGAATACGGCGCCCTTAACATGGAATTTTTTACATCCTGAATTACACATTGGAAAATTTAATTTACACAACTGCTTTGCAGCGTAGCCGTTTTTCAATCGTGATACAAGATAGGTTTGTCGTTCTTATTCGTAACAGTATCAAGAAAATCACTCATTCCAAACGTTAAATTATCTAACGTGGATCTAACTGCCACACTGACCCCTTCACCTTATCGCCAGCCGGGCTGGAGACATCATTCTTTCATCTGCATAAAGGTGCACGCGGACAAAGAAAAACGTGATCGCTCAAATGACGGCCGGAAGTTAAAGCCGATATCATTCATCCGATCACATTCAGCTTCCTGTCTTTGGATTGGCCGGCCTGCAGTCGGTCTGAACACCGGTAACCTAATTGGTGCCTCGTACTTAAGGAAATGGTGGGAATTGGTTTAAAAGGCGGGAAGTGTTATTCCCTAATGGCTCCCTACAAAAAAACATAATGGGTTAACGCACCATAAATTTATGCTCTTTTGTCGCGCGTACCTGAAGGTCCCATTCAAGGAGTGAATGAGCACCTCTCGTCCGAACATTTTGGCGATAAACAAAGGGCGGGTGCAAAAATCAAAGGAGGCTTAGCTCGCTTTCTTGGGCTCACAAAGGTATCTCAGTGTCTGATCAAGTAGATAAGCGTCAGAAACGAGTAAGAGGTGCTATTTTTTATACGGTGTAAATCACTGCAGCGCTAATGGAAAATGTATTATGTTTCGATGCATTAAGTCTATTTACGTTCGACATAAATAAAAGAACGGATAAATATCAACTTTTTGTAATGCAATAATTTTATAATAGGAAGAGTGCAATAAAAATTGATATAGGTAGCCTAGAAGCGTTAGGGCGATTACACATACGATATTATCGGTATCGAATACAGTGTCCATATAATCAGTCTGTTTGTAGTCGATTCTGCAGAATAGAGAAATTGCATGATTTTTCCAAATACGTGCTGAAGAAATAATAAATTATTTTAATCCAAATGGCGTTTGTCCTTGACAATTTCGTGGAAAAATAAGCCTAAAAACGATATTTAAAAACTTAGTCCGGCTACGCCCCACAAAACGGTCGCCGCCACAATGTAAACTTGTGACGTCAGCCGCCGTTCGCACTTGTATTCGTAATAGTCGCGTCAAATTAGCATGAAAAATGTGAAAATAGTCAACTTCTTGCGGAGGAGTCCGATTGAGATGCGGTTTTCTGCAAAATGTTCAGGGAATTATTTATAACAAAAGGTACACTAACCTCTGTACGCAACTTTTTAATTGTTTATTTAACAAATGACCTATTTTTGTTGAACATATGGAAAATGTCACACACGATTCAACAAAAATGTCTGGAAAATGTTCTCTCGGGCGTTGTCGAGGTCTCTCTTTATCACTTTGGTGTTATACTCGCGACAAGAATTCAGACGACTTACGTCATACGAACAAATGAATAATTCATTATATTTTCATCAAAATATTTAAGAAATTGCAACTGATAGTAATAAAACTATATACTACACTAAAAGTTTGCATTATATATTGCACTAAATTGCAAAAAATGATTGTTTTTTGACCAAATATCGAAAATTACGTTTACAATAAAAACAAATTTGTAACGTCAGCCGTGACGTAAGACGTCTGAATTCTTGACGCGAGTATAGCTTTATTATTTATTGTTAAATTGTTGTAACTGGGCTAACAAATTAAAAACTCCACCCCTGAAATCACTACTAGAGACCCGAAATTTTTTCCGGGATTTCTCTCCTTTTAAGGCCAACCATCGGCACAAGATTTTTGCAAATATAATTGTTTATTGTTCAATTGATCCCAGAATTATTGCAAAAATTTAGATTTTCTAACGATTCCGGGAGAAGAGTTATTAATTTGTTAATTAGCGAGGTTGCAACAATCGAACAATAAACTGCAATATTTGCAAAACACTTGTGCCGATGGTTCGCCTTAAAAAGCCAGAAATCCCGGAAAAAATCCGGTTCTCTAGTGATTCCGGGAGTAGAGTTATTAATTTGTTAATTAGCCAGGTTGCAACAATTGGAAAATAAACAATGACGTGCAACAACCTTGTGCCGATGGTTCTCCCCATGATCCCAGAGTTATTGCAAAAAAATCTGGTTCTCTAACGACTCCGGGAGTAGAGTTATTCATTTGTTAATTAGCGAGGTTGCAACAATTGAACAATAAACAATTATATTTGCAAAAATCTTGTGTCGATGGTTTGCCTTAATAAGCCAGAAATCCTGGAAAAAATTCAGGTTCTCTAGTGATTTCGGGGGTGGGTGTTTTAATTTGTTAATTAGCCCAGTTACAACAATTTAGCAATAAATAATAAAGCTAACTCGTTGAATCGTGTGTGGCATTTGCCATATGTTCAACAAAAATGGGTCATTTGTTAAATAAACAATTAAAAAGTTGCGAGCGTACAGAGGTTAGATGTACCTTTTGTTATAAATAATTCCCTGAATATTTTGCAGAAAACCGCATCTCAATCGGACTTCTCCGTAAAAAGTTGTAAGAGAAATGCTAATTTGACGCGACTATAAATACAGCAGCGTCCATATCTGTATACGAATTCCATGCTTTTTGATAACGCAGTACATATTGTGATATTATTAGGTATTATTAATTTAAATAGACATTGGTATTGAATAAAGAAGTGCATTTCACTGAACAAATGGAAGAGCTATCATGGCGTCTAATAACAAATATTTCACCGTGCCAAAAATGGATAAGAAAAATGTGATGTAGAGAAATGAAATCCGACGAAAGGAAGCATTGCAACATTATTTGTTTGTGGAAACCATTTTAATGTAAGTATAATGGAAATGCAGGTAGGTTTAAGTTCATCGGAAAAATTAAAATGTAAATTTGTAACAAATCAATTAATGTTTTATAAGTTACAACAATGTATCCAGGGTCTTTAGAAAATTAATGGTAAAGCAAAATTAATTATTCAGCACTTTATTCCGATTCCAAATAACTTGTTCTGTATTTGGAATAGGAGGTATTTATAAAATTTTCCTATCTGATTTCACTACATTAATTTACCTGTTTTATTCTAAAAACATAATAAACAAAAGTAATAAAGAAGGATATTTCGAAAATTGTTAAGGAGAGACAAAATCAGTAGTAAATAGCAATAAAAATTTCTTAAATTAATTTTAAAAAATTATTATTTTTACTTAGGTAATTATTTTTCAAATTAATCTTCGTATCTTCTTCTTGCCACTTTTATTCTCATGTCATCCTAAAGTCATTCTAATTGTTATCTCTGCAGCTGTTGTTTCAGTTCATTTTTTTATTTCTGGTGCGACTGGTGTCTTTCGATATATTGGGAATATTCTTTATTGCTTCTGATCCTCTCATCATGTGTATCTAATATACCATAATACATATGTGAAAAATATTAGTTTACCCTGTATCGGTAGCACAAGACTCTTAGTTCTCATATCCATCAACTATAATGTAATTCCTGCCTTTCTTAGCAAATGACCATCAATCTCATAAATGCCAGAAAAAAATTAAACATAATGGCAACTGTAATTGTACCTAGACAGTTTCAGCTTCACACTTGCTGGGCATTACACATGCGCTTGGTAACACCTCTTTATAGAAACTGCGAGGAGGAAGATCGGATCATATTTTGTGCACTTTGTGGACGCACTGCTGTCTGGTCAGCAAGAGAATTCGTGCGGGGAGAACACTGGACTTTGTGGACTTCTGTGGTGTGGATATTAAAGATATCCCATTACCATTTTATCTCTAATAAGTTGCTTGACGGCCCAAGTTAGTTGATCTCCTAATAGAAGGAAATACGGAAGGCCCAATAGGGCTTAAGTGCTGTAGCTCTTCAAGTTACCCTGTCCACAACTGCAAACTCCATTTGTCTATATGAGTTGTCAAACAGGTCCCCAACTATGACACCTTTAATAATTGCTCCCACAACTCTTATTACCTACTTTATATCGATTTCGGTGATTAAGTCAGTTACATTATGTAAAAAGTTCTGTTTCCAGACAACATAGTTACCCACTTCCGTGGTAAATTTTAATACAGTGTTGTAAGTTTCCAAGCTGCGTCTCATTATCGTTACTTCTCAGGATGCAGCAGGTGGATCAACCGTATTAAATTAATAAAAATTTGTCGTTCTTCCAAAGGCGCCTTCAGAACTTTTATCTACCCCCATAAAAGTTACTGAGCAAATTTGATAATGGCCGTCTGGAACGTATACGTAAAGTTGCCGACTTTACTGTAAAGGCTCTCCGCCTAGTGGAAATTACTCTCCGAGGATGCACTCGCGAGAGACTTATCCGGCTAGTGTTAAGTTAAATTAAATTCATCGGCTACATATAATGCTCCCATCAATGCGGAGTACTTTGTTTGAACTGTAAACGCTAAGGTATTTATGCCTGTTTTAGGAACAGCAGACATGTAAAATAAAATGGCAGAATAACATGTGAGGAGAAGAGTTAGTATTGATCTTAAGACTATTTTGACAACAGATTCCATCGGTTTTAAATTACATCGATTCATCTTAGTGGTTTTTTTCTGTAGGATAATATATAATAAACCTTTTGATTCAACAAAAATAGAAAAAATAGAATAAACGATCATTTAGGTATAATTAAGTAGAAATTTTTGGAACTACTGTTTTCTTATTCTCTTTTTCTTTTTATGTTATATTCACAGTTTGTACCCTTCTGTACTATACTTGAATACTAAGCCTGGAGGGAAGGGAAAAGTCGATTGCTATTTTTATTTGTGATATGACCTTATATTTTTACCTGGTTTAGACAGTCCTTTGAGTTTGATACCCATATGACTTTAGTACAAAATGTTCAGAACTACCTATTCCCAGATTTGATCGATTCCCTTTTTAAATAATTAAACTTTATTCCTTTGACTTATACAACTCATCAATATAAGAAAATATATATTTTTTCGAAAAGACGCCGTAACTAAACTGTGAAATAGATTGGTGCAATATAATTTCAAGCAAGTAACATAATCATTAAAATATGTGCTTATACGCATAACATATGATAATTCTATAGATTATGCCTTTTTAGTCGTCTAATATTATTAAGAAAATATTTTATATCTAGTCGTCAAATCAGTATTATTTTATGCAATCGAACCCACTGCTCAAATATAAAAACTTATATCGGAAAATTATGGCTTTGAGCTGGTAATTGAATGCAACGTTGTAACAATCGCACAAAGTAACCACTTTCTGTACATCACGGAAATGGATCCTTGTCTTTCTAAAATTTAGTCTTTTAAGAGGTATCAAATATGTATATATGACATTTCGCATTATTAGCACTTCGCAAATTCGCTAGAACGTTTGTCGTTTAATTTTATGAATAGTAGGCAACAAACTTGGCAACTATACAGTCTCTTGTCTACCAACTCACCGACATACGTCGTTCTTGAACACCGTAAGGAAGACAAAGAGGGCTGTTAACGATACAACTTAGATTATTACTAGTTGATTTTTCTGGCAGTGCAGTACAGTACTTTTCAGTGACAGGCTGGAACATGTTATAATTTTTGATATCCTGATTTTTTAAGTTACTGTTATTGCTGACTCACTATAAATTAGTGTTGTGAATACATAATTTTTTAAACAGTATTGTGAATACTACATTAGTATTGCGAGTGCTCAGTGTTGTGTTGTTCTGTGTAAATGTTTTTTTTAATTTATCTAGTACTCAGTGCTCTAGAGTATCTATTCGTTTTTTCGACTTAAAAATATGATATTAGATACTGCATATCTAACAAGATACGTAGGTAAAACCTCAACCTCAACCTTAACAAGTAAAGATCAAACGAATAGGGATAGAGAAAATGCAGAGATTAGGAACAGACAACGAACAAACTCAGTTAATTAGATATAAAAATATAAAATATAATGAAGGAGAACAGAGGGCATTAGAAAAAACGTCTTATTTAATAATAGTATTAGCCAATGTTCCATAGCATTAAAGACTTTCAGAAATGATTCCAGATACTGGCACAAAAAAATAATATTCAAAAATTTCTTAAAATCTATAAAATTGCGTGCGATCCTAGTGTAAAAAAAGATGCGTTGTTGCATATAGTCAAGGGCAATAATTTTGCAAAGAAATATGTTATTGATGAGATGGCTATAACTCAGGGACATAGAGTTCTGCGATTGCATCCATACTATTGTATTTTTAATCCGATTGAATTAATATGGAGCCAATTAAAAATAGATATTCGAAAATATAATTCCAAAGTTTGACAAAACAGTTAGGTATAGATATTGTAAGAAGCGAAATGAATAAAATTACATCAGCTAATTGGAAAAAATACATCAAACATATCATAAAAATTGAAGGAGACTGAATAAAACTGTTGATAAAACTGGCATTAGTAGTGATTCTGACGAAAGTTAGTCCTACTGTGTTTTCCTATTATAATGTATAAGTATTTTTTTTCCTGTATTTATTTTAGTCTCGTTATTATGTCATAATGTCATTAATTTTAACCACGTATTCGGGAGACCTAATAAAGGCAGAAAATCGAAAAAAAAAATGTACTCGACAAACAAATCACCCTATAAAAATCAGTAACACGACGCTCCTGGTACGCTACGAACTTTCTGATGGCGCACCCGACGAAAATGTAATGCCACAGACTTGCCGTATTAACCATGGATGCCACATTTACATACATAATATCGTCTAACACATCAGCGTGTTATTCAAATTTACCTCCATTTAGCACTCTGCATTTCCCGCATTTCTTCCCTCAAATTTGTAGAGCATGCCACACATTTGGAGGGGGATGGAGATAATACAAGCAGTAAGCAGTAGTTATTTCAGTTATTTCGGTCTAACCTCACGTATTTGGCGTAAATTCACAACGCATAATTTTACAAATTCACTATGTCAATTATACAAGATTTCTCCAGTTTGTATAACAGTTTCCAAGCTGATAAGTCATTGAAGAAGAAAAAAGTGATCATTTTCAACTGTTAAGTTTTATCATAAAATATCTCAACTTTTAAAGGTCAATTGCACAATGAAAAAATTGTTTACGAAATTATAAACATTATCATATCCCGCACAATTCTTATGAAAAAGTAGCAGCTATTGAATTGACGTAAATTATTAAGTATTTTTCACGGTGTCTAGAACATAGTGACATAGTTACATGTTGCGGCTTTTCATATTCTCTAGCGTATTTTATCCCAAAATGTTAAAGGAAATGATTCAATCTCAACATTAAATTTTAGTACTAAGCCAATAAGAACATCCTCCTACTGGGTGAATTTTATTTGTGTATCTGCCAATACAATGCATTGTCCTTGAAACGCCAGCCTTAATCAAATTTAGCATTTATTTTATTCCCAAACAGTCACTTTTACATTCATTATTATATATTTCAGTTTATTTTAAATCATTATTGGCAAAAATGGGCGAATATTGGTATGTAACGTAAATACGGTCCCGTCTGCGGCTCACCGAGTAAGTGCGGAAGCTTTTAATATTTTTATAGCAGTTTCTTATGCCATTTTTATTATTCTTATAGATAGAAATTTTGTCAAGATATCGCATATTAATTCTGTTTAAATCGCAGACTGCAGGATTCTTTAACTGACGGAATGCGTTGTAACAAAGTCGGGTTTTGTTTACCGCAATAGCGGGGATATTCAAGTAGTTTAAAACTGACTCCTCTCTCACTTTTGTTCCAAAACTGTCAAAAACTTGGAGTTATAAAAGCCGCGTGGACAATACTGGGACAGAGAGCTTCCTCTTCATGTGATTAAATGCAAAACTTTATTATCCGCCGACGTTTGTTCATTTTGCATCTGGTTGGAACCGGAAGTCCGCGCCTTTGCTCTCTATTATCCGAGCGCAGCCATAAAGGTGACACACGCGTTAGAAAACGCGGTTGGCTGGACAAAAGGTAATCGACAAGTAATGGGATCCGTGGTAACTTGATACATACACGTCGCGTTATCACTTCTGCATCTGGAGGCGCTCCGTTTCTAGATTGTATCGGTTTGTTGCAGGAAATTGCGACAAATAATATTGTCTAGATATAATAGTTTAGAACAGTGGTGGTTGTAGAAAATTGAAAACATTACTCAGGACGTTATATGATCGAAATGAGAACTTTCGTGATAAGAAAATTGAAACATAATTTGCAGAATAAAAGTAAGAAATAGGGATAGCTATCGATGAGATTTTAAAATGAATTGCACATAGGTATATGTAAAAAATATCCATAATTGATTATGTGACATAAATTGTTATCAAAGACCTTTATTAAAGAAACTTTCTATACTTCTGTATATGATACTGCAGAAAACAACTACTTGGCGGACTAATGCCCCGACCGGCATTGAATTACTCCTGCAGTATCTGTGTGAACAGCCAAGAACCCTTGTCGGACACACCACCAGATATAAATCGGTTTCGGGCTTGTTAGCCCTCATCAGTATGCCATAGGTGAGATGATCGTCAATTGAACTGGCTATTCCTTCATATGTATGTTCACAGCCATTAAATCTGTAAATGAAATATATAATGATTTAATGGCTCGTAGCCCAGGGCGAGAGGTCTGCGTTAAGTACCTACTGCAATGTAGGTCGCTTCCTGTAAGTTGAGCAGCTTAGGCCAAGCAGGAAGTAAGCAGACCACTTATATTTCACATTCTATATATCTCTTGGGTACTATTCTGTCTTCTTGCAGTATGTGATGCTCTGTATGCAAGTTTTATTGCATTTACGTAGCTCTCTTTTAATAAATGTTTTAGCAAAATATGTTAAATAATCCTTTAGAAATAATCCTTGATGTGTTGTTCATGCACGTGGTTACTTATACTAGCAACCTGCGTTAGGTGTCTAAGTTTTTTTCATGGCAGATATGTTAATTATATTTAGATACATTAAAATATAAAATACATAAAACACAGTAATATTATTTGTATAGTTACCTTAAAAATATCACAAAAATTTTATCTTGATCATATCTGATGTTACAACAACAAAATTTCGGGCCCGTCTTACCCAGTTTCTACAAATTAACACAAATGTTATTGCTTCTTATTCGTTTGAACTCGTTATTGGTAGCAACTATGATACGTTAAATTATTAGTAGTCTTAATTTCGGTGCGATATACTTTACACTTTACATTTTTTAAATATCTTTACAAAAATAAGTTCAAAGAATTTAAAGTCAGCAGATTGTGGTGGCCATGGTACCGGTCATTCTCGTCCAATCCCTTGGTGTTAATGCTCCATCTCTTCTATGATTCGGTTGCAAATTTTCAGTGTCACATCCGCATTGCAATACACTTGCTTACTACTTTTCCACTATCCCTAGATATATTTTTAAGGTCTTGAAAGCATCCATATACATATTATTAGATATTTTAATATGGATTATTACATATATCAGTCAGAATTTAGTTTAAATAATGTAGGGTAGGAGAGATGGCGCAGAAAATTTTGAAAGTGAAATATTTTTTTTTGGCAAAAGATATAATAACTAATATTGGCTCACAAGAACTAAGAGACCCTCTTGTATCCTTTACATACTTTATTTTAAAATAATATGTTACAATTTATTCAAAAAATGAAAAATATATTTTTCTGTAAGTGGGTCATATCTCCCTTACCATAAAGGACAGATGGCTTGCTAGGTCAGGTGAGATTTATAACAAAACATTTACTTTTCTATTATTTTATAATGTTTTATGGTATATTAACATTACTTTTTGTTTTACGAATTACTTACCGCACTTCTGACAAAAATTTATAAATCTATTAGATACAATCTTCATGTACCCATTTCGAACAACGCATCTGATCTAATGTTAATCTCCTTTATTTATGTTCTTTCACTCCTCTCCACATCCAACACTTGTTTCACTTTAGTCACTGCATGCTATTGTATCAGACGAGTCATCATATACTTCACCTTCTTCGTCAGAAGACTCGAATTGTACTTTATATGTCTTGTTTAGTTTTTGAACGTGTTTTAACATTTATTTTTTATCTTTCAAAATGTTATCTATTTTCTTTTCCTTTTGAAATTGTTTTGCCTATTTTTCAGTACTGGTGCATCTCGGAAAAGTGTATAAAAATAGTAAATTAATATTAAACAATGGAACAGTGTAATATAAATATAACGAGCTGCTATAGGTGCGCCAACTCTCCTAGAGATAACATGCGCCGAAAGAAAGAAGGCGCACTCAACCTCTATTTTGCTAAAATTTGTGGAAACGCAAAATTAGGTTAGAATGATGTATACAAATCTGTTTTATATTATAGAAACAGAAAAATATAAAAAATGTTACTTGTATTTTCACGTTGCACTAAAATTATTTTAATAAACTGTAAAAGAATAGTTATAATTCTGCAACGACTTTCATAAAACAATGCACTGCTGTAAGGTGACGTATCATGTAGTGTCGCCAAAATTTGAATATTACTGATAATAGCTATAAAACAGCCAGTGAGTCTTCTCGCCTGATACGCTAACTCTCCTAGAATTACCCTATATCAATAAAATAAATTACGTTTTGGTTTTTAAAACGTTTATTATTTATTACACGTTAATTAAATATTGGGAATAAAATCGATATTATAAATATTCTAACTGAAATGAGAAAGTTCCAATATACTTTTATCCAATTTACGTCGGTCGTATTTAAAATTGACCCAATATCAATAATTCAGTTTTATAACAGACTGAAGGATATTGTAGTGAATATTTGATCGGAATTATGCCCATTTTATAAATATAGAAGAACAATTTCGTCCTAATTGTCCACTCAAAATGCAATATTGATACACTGAAATGTTTCCAGCTTACTAAGTTGGAATATTAATGGAAATTTTAAATCTAACCCAAATCTAGGATTATCTATAATGTATTTAAATTGTGCAAACGGACGTGGGGAATTGGAAAATATTTATTGCATTTTTGCACAACATGAAAGATAGTTAGTATATATTTACTGAGAGTTAATTTATTTCTTTTTTATGGAACAATGAGGCGTTATTGATGTAAATAAGTTAAATTGTAAAAGGCATTCTGGTTAAGGCTGGGATTTTGTATACATATTTTTACCGTCCAACAGGGCTTCAAGCGAGGACACAGAACTCCAAGAAAATTGAAATAATTG
The DNA here is from genome assembly GCA_025584915.1 of Monochamus saltuarius. Lineage (NCBI taxonomy): Eukaryota > Metazoa > Arthropoda > Insecta > Coleoptera > Cerambycidae > Monochamus > Monochamus saltuarius. The sequence continues at coordinate 45,269,385 of CM046726.1, read as the reverse complement.
GTTATTATTATATATTACCGTATTCACAAAGGTTCCAGCTAGTGCGTGAGATAATTTTCATTGCTCATAAAATCACAAGAATAATTAAAATAAATGTTAAAGTACCTCAATTTTACCCACACAGTTACTACGCCAATATGTCACAATTACGGCAAAATTATCACAGCCACAGCCGCCAAATTACTCCACTCACTAGCCAGGACATATAGGACAACTTGTGTTTCACTTTCAGATTAATATTTATTGCTAATTTTACATTTTGTGTCCTCGAGTAAAATCATAACATATATCACGGCTTCCATTTTTACGTACGTCAAAATGCACGATAAACTTCAGAGAACCGTGCGGTTCGGGCTATACGTGTTGTATACTGTCTCATAGGTCTGATTGATTCGTCGTTTCGCTCACTCAGGCTGTGCAATTTCTTTTCTACAAAATCCCGGCCTTAAGGATTAGTGGCATTTATAATTTCTGTATTTATTTAGTTATTTTTTTGAGAGACAGATTTTGTGAAATTGCATATATTGTTTACAAAGTGAACACAAATGAACAGCTCATCTAATCCTGGCTAACAACAATAATTAGTGTGTTGCTCAAGTTACCCCACAATTCCAAAAAGTAAGCAGTAGTTTTTAATACATTTTTTACTGAATAAGTAAATATGGTGAGTTATTCCTTTGAAGAATTGGCCGTCATACATTTTTTGTAGGGAAAAGCAAACTGAAATTCTAATGAAGCAACACGTCTTGAAGATGCATTCCCTGACTGCCGATAACCTTGTGCAAACTCTTTTTGGAATGTTCATAGACGTTTCAGAGAAACGGGAAAATTAAAAGAGAATTTTGTAGGTTGTAATGTGCAAGGAATTGCACAAACAGTGGAAAATCAGGAAAATGTTGTTTATACGATTGAACAAAATCCTGCAATAAGTATAACGCGTCTGGCAAATGAATTAGGGAATATGAACCATGTTAATGTATGGTGAATCTTTCAAGAGCAGCAGCTATATCCTTATCGTCTGCAGCGAGTTCAAGCTCTTTCTGATGCTGATTTTCCAGTTAGACTTCAATATTGTCAATAACTCATTTTGTTCAAGAATAAAGCTCCATTTACCAGAAACTGTGTTTTTAATTTTGGCAATGAACATTTTTGGGAGGATGAAAATCCATACATTATTCATGAATGACGCCACTACCAGCAGTTTTCAGTCCATGTGTGGGCAGCAATTATTGAAAATTGTTTTGTTGGACCTTTTATTTTGCCGAGAAGATTAGATGGACGAAGTTTGTTCATACACGTAAAAGTAGCCTTTATACAGGGTGAACTTTAAATAAGTACAAATATTTTAACCAGCAGTATAGTTTTGTCTGTAGAACACATAATTAATAGTTTTTTTACAAAAAAATCAGAAATAGAAAAGTGAAATTTTAAATAAATTTCGTAATTTTTCAGCAGAAAACTTGTTGTGGACCGCTGGCCTAGACAGACCCTTTCATACTTTTATGAATCATAGTGCTGTAGACTGAACGTGTGGTTCACAGTGTTGTCAGTGTTACACAAATGTCCTTGCTTCAAGGAAGTTTTAAAATGTTGTCTTCATGGACGCAAAATTTGCGAATATTCGCTCGAATTATTTGGTGGTGGGAAAAAATCTCAACTTTTAGCAAATGTTGTCAACTGTAACATTTTATATTATTTTTATTATCAAACTGCCATTGACTGTCATGACAGATTATCGGAAGCCCAAGTCAAACTTGCTAACCCCACATAATGATGAAAATAGCTCTAATAAAATTTGCTAAAAGTTGACACTTTCATTTTAAATAAAAAACGCGTGCATTTTCGCGAATTTCGTGTCCATGAAGACAAGGCTTAACTAGAATTTTTAGACATGTCAAAGAATGACTGTTTATAAAAAATGTGTATGGCCACCTCCTCCCCATACCAATAAAGTACGTCTATGTAAAAACATGAAACTGAAAACATAAAACAGATTCTCTACTCACAGATCCAGAATTTGATCTATAATCATTTTTTCTACACTCCAACTGATTTTTCACAAGACTAATATCATTATCACTGAACTCATCACTGCACTCCACTGTTACTGCACTCCACTGTCACTACACTCCACTGTCACTATCAGTGCACTTCACTAAAAATGCTCATCACTGTCACTGCACTGTCAGTATCACCGGTATCATAGCAGATGTTCGAAATGACCACCATTGCTTTCTAAGCATGCTCTTGCTCTTCTTATCATCGACTCACGTACATTTTGAAAAATTGTAATATTTCTTTTTATCATATCTCCTGCGTTATCTATACGAACTCGCAGTTGCTCCAAAGTGTTAACAGGTTCTGAATAAACTAGTTGTTTCATATGTCCCCATATTATAAGTATAAGTCACATGGGTTCAAATCTGGTGATCTTGGCAGTCAAGTTATAGGTCCATACCTTCCTATTCATTTATCCCTATAATTATTATTCAACCAGTCTGATACAATTCGAGCACTGTGAGGGGGAGCACGGTTAAGTTGAATCCACATTTGTTGCCTCACAGCAAGAGGTACATTTTCCAACAAATCTTCCAAATTATTATCAAGAAGTTCAAGGTACATTTGACCTGTTAGTCTTCTTGGCAATATATATTATCTACAATTCCTGCCCAAATATTTAATGAAAATTGTTGCTGATAATGAGTTTCCCTGATGACATTTGGATTTTTATCAGCCCAAATACGAGTGTTATGGGCGTTAAACATCTCCGCTCTCGTAAATCCCGCTTCATCTGTATAAACATTTTCCATTTTTAAACGTAGAATTTGCTACTAAATTATCATTCTGTAACATCCTGTATAAAAACAGTGTTCATTGTTGAAAATCAAGAATGGATGTTTAACAATTTAATAAAACAGTTATTACTGTAATAGGAACATATCCTTTGTAACACCCATGACAATCTACGAATCATCTACAATTGCTTCAAATGCGCCCATATGACAAACACATGTTACCTATTAGTGTCACACAATCCATTTGTTGCGCCACTATCGTAAAACAGGTATCCAAATGGACTGAAATGCCGCTAGATAAATTTTTAATTTCACCTAAATCTGTACTATTACAGTGTTACCATTAGTGTAAATCCATGTATTCTGCAATGAAGTGCAACACACCCATTTTACGAATTTACGAAATCCCTGCGGTAATATGGTTAAATTGAAAACGTCCTGGTTTTGCCCTTTTTATCTGTCACAACATATGAATCGACAGGTCAAATGAGAGTAATGGAACATACCAAGTTAATTGTTTAATTCTCGCTAGCATTTATTAAATGATTGTTATCATCAGACTTCTAATAGCTTGTAGGTTTTGTCAAATAAGAAATAGATCTGGGATCAGTACCAATATAAGGTGAAGGTAATACGGACAGAAGATGGAGGATTCGATATTTAATGACAAAAAGGCTTGAGGTATCTGATATCACCTCAGGATATGAGAGAAACCTAAATAGATCTAGGCTTCATTTAGCGTGCTAGCAGAGACATGTTCATTGGATCACAATACGTAAGTGTTACAACAGAGTGATTGTAACACATTTTTTTTACTTTTTAATATTACTTCAAAATTTCAAAAACCGTTTTCTAGATATAGGGTGCCTATTTAAGTTATATTATTAATAGACACTGACCCTTTTACATAAAAGATGAACTATTTAACCTAAATTTACATCAAACTCAAGTCTTGTTTCAAAATGCTTAAGTAAGGAAATCGGGTTTAATTAACATTTTGTGAAATAAAATTAATTAAAATGTTACATTTCTCTCTGAGTGCCTATCGAAATGGAAACTTGTGCTAGACATAGTACGTAGATACATTGTAATTTTCACCGGATAAAATAACCAAAGGGCTAATCTGCCGAAGTAAGGGATTAAATTATTGAACTGTTTAAATGGTAATTAGTTTCGAAAATGAAAAGGGTTCCAAAGCTGCTGAATATATAACTGATTTGCCTTGGGATATTTGATCTGCTTTTAGTTTCACCGAAAAAAATCTGTAATGTATGTTATCGGATTATTGGTATTCCTTTCATTAGATCATTTTATTTGCTTCAATATTTTTAACAATTATTTTACGAAACTTATTCTTTTATATTACTAATAAGAAGAATTACTGAGAAAACAAATCACTAGTGATAGTTAAAAATACACTTGTCGCATTAAAAACTTATAAAATAGAGAACAGATAAATAATTCCAATAAAGAAGCTATATCAAGTTTTCTGAAAACCAGTCACAAGTGAACAGACCATCTAAATGTGACTACCAGCAATAACTATTTTTTTTTGCTGGAGTACCTGAACTGTGATGCTACAGTCATTGAAACGTTTAACTAAATGTACCTATTTCTGATACATTAAGGACAGGTAAACCATACATTAAGGGCGCCGTATTCCTGAAAAAGTGTTTTCTACAAATATAAATAATTTTAGACATTTAAGAACTGAATAATATAGAGTTTAGCAAATAACAAGGATGTTATTTCATGCCACCTGCAAATATTCAAAGGTACCGAAGTAAAATCAATATTTAACATCAGAAAGCGATCTATCCAATGAATTTTTAGGTACTGAAATCTTTCAAAATACGTATTTTTTTAAATTCAACTATAGATGTAAACATTGTTATAACATAAACTTACATAGTTCTGCATATAAGATTGTTCACTTTTGTTTATAAGTATGTGAAAATAATTGTTAAAATGTGGGGTTAGAATAGCGAAATTATGTGTGTCATATAAATGCATTTTAAAAGTTATTACATTATTTGAGGAAAGTTTAAATAGTAAAAGTGGATAAACAAAACATCAATAATTCTATTTTTGATATTACTTTTGCTCTACGAGTTTTATTTTTGAGATTTCAGTACCTAAAAACCACCACAAATTTGATCATTTTACGGCGAGAGATACGGGCACCTTAAAGGTTAGTCGACTGTAATGCAGTAAATTAACAGGCCATACTCGCACATGGAATAACTAACAAATTCACGTACTCAAACTAGCACGGGGACGATCATAATCATTCTTGAATTAATTGATGGATGGAGTTTCATCTAGGCCCTTAGAGTTGAATCCCACTGGTGCAATAATATTTGGTATTCCATAGTTTTTAAAATTACCCAATTCGACTGTAACAAGTTCACATATTGCAGCAACATAATTAGTTGTGGTATCAATCTTTACCCTTGTGATACTAATGGGTACCAATTAGAACAGTAATTAATGTTTCAATAATCATATTCACCAACTATAGTTTATTGCAAAATAATTACAAGTAAACTAATCACTTACCGAAAGTAGAGATTTTAAAATTCAATAATATACATTACTGACCATAAGTGATGTCATCTCTTATCAATGATAAACATGTGTAGAAATATTATTTTACCTATGGATAACATTTAAGAGAAATATGCCAGATAAAAAAATATTTACGGTAATTATTTTTTTTAGCGACAGTTCACTTGGAGGGTTTTTTTCAGTGTAGTGTAGTATTAGAGCAATTCATCCTAAATTTCAGTGGTTCTCTATCTCACTCGTTTATACAAGAATAATGTCTAAACCACTTCCGGTTGTTTCAGAAAATGCACTTTTCCCTCTTATATTTTTTTGCTGTCAACGTAAAATCATTTATGATAGGGTTTGTATTATTGAATGATACCATTTCGAAAACAACCTGCGATGGTTACACAATACACGTTTTTAGTTTACTTACCTAGCATGGCTATTGTTAATTATATACCCCTTACATTTGTTTTTTCATAACGTTAGATTCATTTTAAATAGAAACAAAGCTTAGTTAAAAAAAGTTAAAGTTTTCCCTGCGACACAAACCTTTTACATAAAACTTCTAACATGCTTAAAATAGCCTCCAGAAATTTGACGTTACTGCCATAAAAGCAATTTTGTTAAAAGTCCTACTAGTATTTAAAAACTTCCTTAAACTTCAGCTTTACTTATGTCTTTGAAAAACCCTTACCTATTTGTAAAGTTGAGTAGATAGAAATTTGTTGAAGTTTTGGCAATTTCTGGGGTTCCTTAAGGCTCCATATTAGGTCCCTTTCTGTTTACAATATTTATTAATGACATTGTTGCCGATATGAATACACACTGTCTACTGTTTGCAGATGATACGAAACTTTACTAGATAATAAAGCCAATAACGTGTTGTTCAACATATTGTTTCCTATCACCGAAGGGACCATGGCCTTAAATTCGACTATAAACTAGACGGACTAATTCTTACTCGTCTCAAACCTTTTTGTGATCTGGATGTAATCTTTGATAACAAATTAATGTTTGCAGTGCATGTTTTGTCATAAAAAATTCGCGCGGTTCACTGATCGGCATGTTTTACGTTCTCTTTTTAACTATTTTATAAAGTCTAATCTGAAATGTGCTAGCTTCGGTTGGTATTCAGGACATGACATCTACAACTAGTGTATTGAAAATGTACAGAGAAGAATTATGAAATTTCTTTCTTATAAATTGGATGGTAACTACCCTCCGATAGGTGTACCGCAGAATAATCTTCTGAGAAAATTGTCATTTCCTACTTAAGTCAATCATCGTAATCAACAATCTGTATTATATTTATGTAACATTATTAATAACAAATATGATTGTCCTGAGATCTTGTCACATCTAAACATACTGGTGCCTAGATTTGAAACAGGATCTAATACTACATTACATCTTCCATTTCCACGAACTAATTTATTAAAATTTTCACCAATTTTTGTTGTCTGTACTAACTATAATAATATGCAGAATGGTCTAGATATATTTCCTTGTACTGAAGAAAATAAATGATATAGTTGGTTCAGTAAAAAAAGTGATATAAAATATATACATATTCAACACTGAGTAACATTATGTTAAATAACTTTTTATTGTGTTGCTACACGATATTGCAACATTAACAAGAAAAATTTTAACGACGATACAGATTGTCTTGTAGTAGGAAAGGTAGTATGTGGAGAAATTTGTAATAAAAAAACGTTTTGAAAAATGAACTCGAATGTCGCGCCCATCGAAAGAGGCTACCTTCTACACGTGCGCTACCATTACTGTGAGCAACTGACTAAAAGCATTATCACTCTGCTGGGAGAGCTTGTCTATTTTACCCCATACCGGGAGGATAAGATTACGCTAAATTGTTTTCTTAGCTCTCAAATCAATTTCCTATTACCTTGGTAGCGCCATCGAATGTACTGATGCAGTAGAAATAGAGTTTTAGTGATATAAATGACTCCATTGGAGGCGCCAATGCTGATCTACATGAATCATTAGTTTTCATTTGGGGAGGTAATCTGTTGACCCGACTGATATCCAGTCGTGAAAATTTCCCGGTCGACGGATGCCTACTGTCTTACGTACTTTCAAGTCCTCATTTATCAAGAAAATGCAACAGCATCGAGAAGAGTGGAAGCGGTAAATAATACAAAGATCTCTGCTGTAGGAAACTAAAATTTCTTTATAATTTGCCTATTTGACAACCATTTGAAGGTGTTCATTAAATATTTCCGCTATTAAATCCATAAATTTAGAGTAATCTTTAACTCTTACTAGTACTTATAGCGGTATTTAGGCTTTCACGGCCAGTGCTGTAATTGCTCAGTCGCGACGAAGCTTTTGCGGAGCCACCACTGAAGATGCCGACAGTGAAGAGCGACGAAACGTTTGGAAGCATGGAATGCGACTAGTTACAGCGGCGGCTACGGAACGCCTGGGAGGACCACCATTATCCGAAAAACGGTTCCTACCGTATCAGTCGTAATACCAACAATATGAACCGAAATCAATATATGGATGGGCCCAGAGACACTGCTAGCGGATCTGACTCCACAGAGACTATCCCAAGAACAACCAGAGCAGGTAAAACAATCCCGGCTAATGCTAGGGATGTGCATTTTAACTCTGTTTCTGGCAGCTACCAGTTACCGAGGTCACGGCACAACAACCCGGAAAATCACTATGTATAATCTTACTAGTACTTATTTAGATTACTTATTTATGAAATAGCTCCTAACAATCAATTGTACCATTAGCAAGTTTCAAAAGATTTAAACCGAAAAATATTATCTTGTTAGACCTAAATCATTGTATTTATATATACCTAACCTCACGGTTTAATACAGATTTAAAAAATAATTCACTGTATAAATAAGTTTACTTTTTTGATGAACGATTTTGTCAATTCATATTTTTTCCTATCCCTATTAAAATATTTGTAGTTAGTCATAGTCAACCCATACATGACTTTGTTTAAAACTAGTAAAAATTGTATATAAATTGAATAGAAACAATTCTACGCATTATTTTCGAACACAATTTGTATAGAACATATACATATACAATCAATAACTGTGTTCTGCATAAATGTTTACCATGAGCAATCTGAACTTTATTTCACAGTTACTATTTTATAGTGTTTAAAGTCGAGACATATTCCTTATGCCTCTAATTGTAACGAAGAGAAAATCGTTCCAAATGATCCACACAGCTGTGACTGCAATACTCTGTAACACCACATTAAAAAGGGATAATTTATATAAAACCGCTCCTAAACGCAGTTTTTAAAGAAGCCCGAACAGACCCACTTAGGACCGATTTGCTACCATAAACAAAATACTCTGCTCACTTTGGAATAATCGTCAGCAATTCAGCAGATCCAGTGCCCCGCCTTTCGCTCCATTCGGGTGTAAATCATGTGGGCAATGGCTGCTATAAAAAGTATTTTATTGGACTGACTCAGGAAGTCATATATTGCGGCGAGATAGATGCATTCGATGATTGCAACTGATATTTTTTCAACATAATTGCTACCTGCTCGAAGTCAATATGTCTGGTAACACCTACATTAAGAACCTTTTTACGATTGTTATTAAAGTAATTTTATACCTCAGCAACGCGGCGGTTTTAGTGTAAGAGGAATATCATGTAATTTTCTCAAATAAGTCTCACTGAGATATTCGGGAATAATTGATATTGCTGGTTGCTCGTTATCCAATTCATACAAAGTATGAGGTTAGGTTCTTTGAAGCTGTGCATAAAAAGTTGCTTCTTTAGAGTAAATGAAAATGGAAATTTATTTGAAAGTATTGTATAAATCCTTTAGAGCGAATTGAGGAGTGAATACATGAGAATTTATGTTGGAGGTCACCAATGAGGATATACAAGGATTTCTTGAGGATATACTAGGAATTACTAAGGATGCACTGAAAATATGAAAATTGTTGAAGGTTTACTGGGGGATTTGCTGAGGACTCATCGGAGATTTCAAGGATTTATTAAGAGTTTACAAAATATGTACTTTATCTAGCGCATGCGCATTATACTTCATATATCGTGTGTGTCTTGTGATTTTATGGTAATCTGCATGCTTAGCTAGAAGATTTTTTGTGATAAGGAGAATTTTATTTATGGATAATAAGCTTACTTCGACCTGAAATCAAAACAAATTATAGTACTGAAGTCGACTTTGATACAAAATTTTGTTGTAAGAAAACAAGGGAACCATCCTGTTCCTTTATGTTCTTTGTGCTCTTGCACAACGTTTTATTTTTTTTTTCATAGGTCAATTGGGATTTTGATGGCAATAATCGGATGGTATTAATTTTTCTTTTATCTCGTTTTCAAACAAATCTGCCTCCAATAACTATACTATACTACGACGTTAATATTTATTTATTTAAATTTACAAAATGCAAAGGAAAGAATGGTTCAATATTATTTACTTAAATGTCTTTACCAAAACCTGTTTTAAAAATTACAACCAATTTCTAAAACGATTTTTTTCTGTTAAGTAACCGAAACAGAATTACAATAAATTATATTGTAATACATGTTGAAACTAAGCTCCTTCTGCATCGATACTTGCTCTCAATTGCTTTCTAAAATGTAATCTCTTGGACTAATAGTTGATTATATCTGATCAAATTAAACGTTTCAATTTGAAGTTGGTTTTCTACATCAACAGAGGTCGCATAAGCTAGATGCTTTGTGTACCCGCACAGATAAAAATCGATTGGATTTAAGTCAGGTGATAGCGGTGCCTAGATTTTTGATATATTATATCCTCTTCAAATCCATCAGCTAGAAAAACTATGTATACATATTGTCTGATATAAACTGCGAAGTGACAGGCGCCTATTTCTCGAATACGTCAAATGTAATCTCTTTGTATTTTGTAAATTTAGTAGAAAACATTTTGCGAGAACATTGAAAGCTGTCGGCTTCTGTCGCATTCGGTGAGAACGATATTTTTCAAACACAGAATTCCACAAAATTATGTGCTGGTGGGGGCATTAACCCGCGGAGTATTTGTTTCTTGGAATTTTGTGTTTGTTTGTAACACACTTCACGGAACACCTTGTATGTAATTCCCAAAAAACACATCTGATTTTACTTCACAAGCAGGGATATAAAAAACCGCCAACGCCCAGAGCGTAAGCTGGCTTCTGAACTCATGCATTAAACTGCTAGTTTCTGATAAAACGTCATGAGAGATCCATCGAAAACTTGGCACGTGCCTTGAACACAAACTTTAATAGAGTTTTCTGTCTGGTGTTCTATAAACATTGGCTACGAGTAATAAGTCACGTCCTTGAAGCAAATTGTGACTTTCGACGGCTTCAAGCTGCCAAAGCTGCAAAAAGTTGGAATACGGATTTTCCAACAAATATTAAAGGGATTTCCCAAAATAAGTCTAATACTTCGCTTATAAGTGTGCTTGCGCCAATATAAGGTAACTGCCGTTTCCAATAATATATCAAGTTGATATTTAAAGATAAGGTTTAACTAATAATTATACTTCTGAGTTATACCGCTACCTAACTGATTTGCTATATTTCTATTTTTAATCATTGGATGCATGTAATAAATTGTCTAAAGTTAAAACTATAATCACAAATATTCATCATTATTCATTCTAATAATAGAGGAAACATAATATATTATCTGAAATTACCATCAGATACTATGATTAGATCTACATCGGACGAAATCAATTTTATCAAGATATTTGCAATTTATGCGTATCTATACAGGGTGTCTGAAATACAAGTGCAGTAATTTTAAGGGCTTATATATCTGGCCAAAAGCAACAAAAAAACTCTTATGAAAAAAATGTTCAAAACGAATAGCTAGTAGCTAGTAATTTGTTTGTATTTTACTAATAATATCAATTTTTATAAAGTAAATAGTGAAAGTTACAATAAATCTCTTTCAATCTGTAACGTGCGACAACATTGCAATTAGTCATCTGTTGTTTGACAAACCAGTTGTGCTCGATGTTATAGATCGTAGTGTCATTTGTTGCATCGCATATATTTGGTACTGTAAATGGTGATCTCGTTGACATATTGAATTATTATTTTTGTAATTTTGTGGTGCTTGTTTGATCTTGTGTGTGGGTAAACAATAATGAAAAATTTTAATAACCGTAAGCTACATGACATGTTGTTAATTTACTGCAAAGCTAGACAAAATTCTGTGGCTGCGAGACGCTTATACTTTATTTAAAGAAAAGGTTCAACTAATAATTATACTCCTGATTTATACCACTACAACTTCTTTCCTATATTTCTATTTTTAATCATTGGATGCATAAATTGCCTAAAGTTAAAACCATAATTACATCTATACATAAAGTATTCATAATGTTTCATTTTAATAATATATTAGCTAAAATTACCATCAGATATCATGATTAGATCTACATCGGATGAAATAAATTTTGTCATGATATCTGCAATTTATGCGTATCTATACAGGGTGTCTGGAATACGAGTGCAGTAATGTTAAGCGCTTATACAGAGTATTCCGCATAAGAACTGACAGTTAGTAATAAAACTATTTTATTTTTGCTACTGTTTGTTGTTGAAAACGACTGGAAAATTTACATTCAGCGAACGTGTGTGTGCTACATTTCTGTGAGGCAAACTGCAAATGTGAAAGTGTGAAAGAATATCGTAGGCGATTTCAAAATCGAGTGATTTCCCGTAGAGAAATATTTCCAAAAGTTGAAAGACGGGTTTGAGAGACAGGAAAGTTTTCCAATAATATCCGATAACGTCCAAGTGTAATAAGGGTACAAGATGAAGCAAATATTTTGCGAACTGTTAAGATGAACCGCAAATAAGTACTAAACGTTTATCTCGACAAAATGAACAAAAAGTGCAATAGTTGTTGGCTTGACGCGTGATCTTTTGCAAGTTAATTTTCACAAGAAACTCATTTTCACTGATGAGGCTTGTTGCACTCGTAGAAGAATAAAAATGTTCTCAATTTTCATGAATATTCCGATGTAAACCTTTAAGCAATAACGCCTAGACATTTTAATGCGGTTTTAAAATAAATGTTTATTATTATTATAATACCGGTATTATTGATCGTTATTTGATTGGGCCAGCTATTTTGCCAAATCAATTAAATAAAGATGACGAAGTTATTTGTAATTTCTGCAAAATACTCTCTCTGATTCCAAGATTTACTGTTGCAACTTAGACTAGAGTTTGGTTTGTGCATGATAGGGTACTTCATTAGTGCTGCTGCTAGAGACTTTTTGAATTTTAAGTTTTGAAATAAATAGCTAGGACGAGGAAATAATTGTCCTGAAAATTATTTTCTTTGGACAACATTGAAGGATTTTGTTTATTCCTCGCAAAATGAATCATGAGAAGATTTGTGAGTTCGTATTATGAATAAATGTAACGTTAAAGAAAGGATAATCATTTATTAGATAAAGTAAATATCAATTTTCAACAAGGTGTAAAATTATGTTTCAAAGAAAATGGTGCCCATTTTGAACAAATTCTTTAGTTTTAATTTAATTTATTTTAACTTTATTTTATACTTTTTATTACTAACTGGTAAATTTTAAAGACAAAGCCTACTACTGAATTTTTATTTTCTTCTAATTATTATATATTAAAAGCTGTAGGTTACTCTCGCTAGCACACTTTACTCGATAATTGACAATTTTACCGCCACAAAGGCTTTTTTACCGAGCCGTGCAGCGCCGAACGTCTTTCTAGATTGCCTACCGACGTATTTTGATGCTATTTTTTTGCGTTTTCCTAGCTAAATTTCCATTTTCCCGAGGCTCCTCGGCCGAAAACGGTGGATTTTTTGATGTGGAACGAGCATAGTTGAGTTGGTTACGCCCCTTTATAGAAGATAGCGATTTTTTCGAGTAGAACGAGGATAGAGCGAGTAGGTTGCACCCCTTTGTAGGCATTCGACAAATGACAGAAGAAATGCGTTTTGCACGGCATAAACGTCAGAGATGTCAAACTAATTTGTTGTTGCTTAGGCTCTTTTGTAGAAATTCAACAAACGTCAAACAAAACGTCAAAATGAATTAAAACAGATTATGTGTTCTGGAACAATTTTTGGGCCCTTTCAGCTACGAGAAGTTGTTATTGTGTTGTCTGATATATATCCGAGTCATTTGGTGATGATTTTATAGCCCAAAATCTGAATTGGTATCTTGAAAGTTTAAGTCCACTACGAGGCGCACCGCCGACCAAAATCACCGAAACGTCAAACGTATGCTCCGGCGATGACATCTCGGTAGAAAACGTAGACATTTTGGAAAAATGGACCGACTGGAGGCCGGCAAAGACCAAAAACTGTAAATTTGAAGTCTCTAGAAAGTTTCCCGTACCCGAACGCTGGGGTTTGAGGTCGTTTTTACAATGAACTTTGCGTAAATACAAGGGAATATGAGGTAAAAAATGAGCTAGACAATATGGCGGTAGTCATTTCATTGCTGTATTGCTTCAATTTATAGGGTGATTAAAAAAAGCTTGGTAGACAATAAAAATTGACAAAAAAAAAATAATAAAATTCCAAATTCGAGGAAATTTTCGGTTTTTTCGCTTCGGAACGGTTGTCAAACGTGCGAAAGTATACAAAGTGTTGAAAAAATGTTACCGCAAAAAAAACTCAAAACTAATAGAATTAAAAAAATTTTTTGATGAAACTTCCATCAAGGATTTATTACACTAACTAACGGAGCAAATACAGAGTGTTTAAAAATAACGAACCATTCTCTAAAAACCCTTTAAATTCATGGAATAAAAAAAATATAAAACTTTTAGCATCACATAAAAACAACCCGATTCCATATTTAAAATACAGGGTGTTAAAAAAATTAGCCAAACTCGAGAAAACACTCAAAATTACCAAAATATGCCAACCACTCTTCTAAATTAAAGAGCGTCGGATTTTCCACACCATAGAAAGTTCTGCTAAAGTCACGTTTACATTTTATTATTCACAGGCGTAGAGTCGCGCGCATTAATGGAAATTAAGTAAAAGGCACTAGGTACGTAGTGGTGGTCATGACGCGCGCAGCGCGGCCAGAGGGCTTTAGCACGAAGAAAGGTCAAGTCGTCGGAGATAACCGACTTGCCACCTTTCCAGTAAAAGTTATTAAAATCATGTTTTAATTAATGCATTTTTTCTTGAAAACTTTAATAAAAATGTTGACAGGCTATTCCATTTTCACTGTAAAAGTTAATAGTAGATAAAATTTCTTGATGATTTTAATTTTTAAATTAGCGGCAGGAAAAATGATTCTAATATCTAGCCAGTAAATGTGAAACTTTAGTGCCTGACAGTTGTCATTAAAACTACGCTTTAATGTAAATCGGCAACTAAATAATTTTATATGCTGGATGTTCTTTAAAATATATATTTATTTATTTACTTGATGAAGACCCATAATAGCCTAATTACATTGAGATGTCAAGTCTTTTCTTGTCTTGTCTTGCAAGGTCAAGAAAAAGCAAGACAACACTAAAAATAATATTTGATGTTTAATATTTGTGTATCCAATTTCAATTCACTGTTGTCTGTTTCGTATAAGAACTCAAATTGCACAATGTGTCATACACAGCCTATTATAAATTTAATTAGCAATTATTATATTGCTTTAGGCTTCTCTCCTTTCATAATAATGATTTTCATTTGATCAAAACAACAATTACCTTACGCCTACGCTTTTGAAAAGGATACATAATTAACATATTTTGGGAAAATTAACCAATTGTCTTCGTTAGTCGGTGTTTTACCATTATAGAGCTTGTTAGATCACGTGACAATAAGGGCAAATGTAACGTAAGACGTAAAGAAATGTTAATAATTAGACAGGTTCTTGCTCATAATACAATGAGGAATTAATTAGCAATTATTGAATTTCTCTGCTTTGTTGTATGAAGTGGGGAGCTCAAAGTATTTAGTTACGAGGCATATCGATCTACGAGAGAACAAATACATTATTAAGTTTCTAATTTTATCCCAAGCACAAAGTTATATTCAGAAATTTGTATTAATATGCGTTAATAACTACTCACAAGCAACATACCTGAAACTAATGAATAAGTGGCAAAAAGTATGATTCGATTATATCTATTTATATACATGGTTTGAGTGTAGGTGAGCTATAACATACAAAATGTTTCCCACATTATCATCAGTAATAATTATAATACTATTTACCATTTAAGATTACGCGGTGTAGAACTAACTACATCTATCGGCCGTTCGCTACTCCATGCCGGACTGAAAATGTCACAGGCACGAAGCGTTCTACATGCAGTAGACACCATTGAAAGCTGTCGACCTTTATCGCGATCGGCGATACCTCACCTATGGCATACTGATGAGAGCTAATAAGCTCAAAACCGGTATATGTCTGGTGGGCGTCTGACGAATGACTCTAGCTGTTGCTATAGGTTTTCCAGGTGTAATTCAATGCTGGTCGGAGCATTAGCCCGCAGATTAGTTGTTTCCTGGAATTCCGTGTTTGCATTTAAGATTAGTTATTGAGCTGCTGCATTATATATGGTAGAAGTTATTAGGTTCTAATTAAAGTTTTATTTGGTTTTTTTTTAGTTATCAAGTGAACGACGAATGTCAAAATATTGTATATTTTTTTAAGTAACAAGATTGCTAATATGTTACTAGTCGCGAAGATATTATAGTATTCTACTTGCATATAATGGCTATTACAAATTTCAATATGTTACTGTTAATCATATTGATAATAGTGAAAAGGCCAAAAATTGACTCTGATATTCTGATTAACCATATGAGAGTTCCACAGAGATCTGTGTTGGAGCCAATCTTTTTTCTTTTTTATATCAACGACATAGTCTCAATTTCATCTGTTGCCTCTATTGTTCATTATGCTGATGATACGGCTGTTTTGTGTTCATCTCCATGCTGTGAAAATTTGAGAAACATTATGTCAGTGTTCTATGAACGATTTGTTGGCTTGGTTTGAAACACATTGTCTTTTCGTAAAATAACTGCCCAAAAATTTATATGGGGTCGAGATTGAGATATGCAATTTTGTTTTGAGGTTCGTCTACTCTATCACCTAATGTTTGCAATACAAAAATGTGATATTGTTTTGCACGTAAAAAGTAAAACAGAATTCGGTTTATTTTGATAGCTATAAATTCCTCAGACGTTTTAACAAAAAAATCGATATTTTGTCTTGAAAGCATACTCATTTTGTCACTTCAAAAATATCATCATCTTCGCTATCGGAAGATTCGGAACTCACTTACTCAACTCAATACATTTTCGTGTCCAAAACTCAAAACCGTCCAGAAACTTCAGAAAAGAACTATAGCATTTATACATTTATACATTACATTTTATAACACCTATTTTAAACAGCAAATTCAACTGTTTTTGCCTCTATTATTATTAATTATTAACAAAATTAATTTGTGGTTTTAATTAAGAAAATAGTTTGACTTGATGTTACAACAACAACATTTTGGGCCCAATTAACAGAAATACTTCTGCTTCTTATCCGTTTTGAACTGGTAAGTTATTGGCAGCAGCTATAATACGTTTGCGTAAATCATCAATAGTGTCCACTTCGGTGCAACAAACTTCATTCATTCAATATCGCCACAATAAGAAGTCCAAATAATTTAAAGTTAGAAGATCGTGGTGGCCATGGTATCGGTCCTCCTCCTCCAATCTCTCGGTATTAATGCTTGGATATGCTGTACATATACAATATATAATGATATACTTAACTCAGCCTCATGTATGACAGGTCGCACTACTGTAACACGCTGTGGACGCCCTGGATCTCCATCTCTTCCACGGTTCAATTTCAAATTTTCCGTGTCACGCTCGCGTTGTCCTACACTTGCACTCACTGCACACCGCGGTAAAAGTAGCTGCATTTGGCACATGTTTACCGAGAAATCGTTCTGCTAAAGCATAAATTAAAACGATATCCATCAACTCCGAGTTGCTATACTCGCGTCAAGAATTCAGACGTCTTACGTCACGTTACACATTTGTTTTTATTGTCAACGTAATTTTCAATATTTGGTCGCGTTAAAAGCTATTATTTTTTGCAATTTAGTGCAATATATAATGCAAACTTTTAGTGTAGTATATAGTTTTATTACTATCAGTTGCAGTTTCTTAAATATTTTGATGAAAATATAATGAATTATTCATTTGTTCGTATGACGTAAGTCGTCTGAATTCTTGTCGCGAGTATATACACGTAAACCTTTTTTGATAATTGAAAGACTATCTAATGTAAATACTCGAATAATAAAAACGTTAATATCTACTACAAGGAATCAGATCTCAATATTCGGAATCGCCTGGCTAGAGACTACAGTAACCCAGCAATATAAAGATTGACAATACAACAACTGCAATACTCAGAAAACTATAAGGATTTTACAAAAATTATGTTTATTAAAATTATTTACTCCATTTTTCACGACGCATTTTTTCCCAAATTGTATTAGTTATGAATCACCCTGTATATTAATTTAAAGTGACTAGTGTATACTCTGGAGTCAAAGTAGGGTTTTCATAAATGAAATCTAAGAACAGTGCAAAATATAATTAACATGTAATCAGCACTTGACCAATTCTTATTGTAAATAAACACATTGTAGTAAATACGTAAGGAAAATTCACAGCAGAACACAACAACCTTTTCTTTCCTCATTTACACTGGCTGGTCTGGTCTGTATAGGTCTGTAACTTATCCGTGAGTTCACCAGTCACCACAGTAGTAACAGAGATAACAATAATAATTAATATACATTTTAAGTAGGGCAGGGCTTCCTTTAAGCTTTAACTATTTTGTCTTTTGTTAATGTTGTCAAGTCTTCCTTTCAGAATTTAACTGAAATCCAACTCATAACTATGAGAATTGCAGGTAGTAAATATACCTGCAAGTGAATTATCCTGCATTGACTTCGCCTGTTTCCTCCGACTAACTCCGTACACGTCTGTGCCATAATAATAAAAGTTTGAAACAGAACATTTGCAAAGAGTAATGAATAAGAAATTCGTAGCTTGTGGGACAGTCTAGTTCCCAATGATACCCTTAAAATCGTGGTTCTCGACGATTTCGCGATGGGCCCACGAATCACTGCATTATTTATAATGCCCTGGATCGTCTTTATCACGTAGCCTACTCCCTATATTTTCCTAGTTATCCTGCATCTGAGGACTTTACAGATAGCACACGTTCCAGAGCAACAGACGTGAGTTCTTTGTTGATTTTTAATAATTACGATGTGTACTTTGAGTAAATACTTTAGCTTTTTGATGAAAGGAAATAAATTAATATGTAATACTTTCCACCGCTGAAAAATTTCATACGGAAATGTTTGTTTACAGAGAAAAATATAAACAGAACAAAACTCGTCTTTGAGTTAACAAAATGGATTCATTTGGAAAAGTATGACTTTCTTAATACAAATGACTATTTTGGTGGAAACGATTTAATTTATTTGAAAACTTTTGAAATCTATTTGACTATTATTTATATTTATTTAATAAACGTAAAATATAAAATAATGGTTTCGCTCTAAAGTAGAAAATGAAACAGTATATTTTGGTGTGACTTCAAATATTAATAACTGTGTTAATAACTAAAATTTAGCAGAATCACTAATAGGTATTTCTCTAACTACTGAGAAAACTTGACTCAATTTAAAATTAATATGATGTTGTGTTGCTATTATGTGAAATAATAAAATTTTGAGTTTTATTACTATTATTTGCACTTTGCAGCATACCAGAAATCTATGACTGTCAACTAGATATAATATTACTGCGTTTTAGATGATAGACATTTTGATTTAAGTTCCTTAATGCCGCAAAATTTGCAAACACTTGCTTTTATGTTACATTCGTAAGAAAGAGATACTTATGTGATTATATACATATTACAAACTTCATATGCATCGATGCTGGCGAGTGTCTTGTATCTATAAATGATACTGCAGGAAACAACTACTCCGCGGGCTAATGCCCCGACCGGCATTGAATTATACCTGCAGTATCTGTGTGAAACAGCCAAGAACCCTTGTCGGCCACTCCACCAGACATAGACCGGTTTCGGGCTTGTTAGCACTCATCAGTATGCCATAGGTGAGATGACCGACAATTGAACTGGCTGTTCCTTCATATGTAGTTTCACATATAAATCGAGTGCAGGTGAGATGTAACTGGTCTGCTACTTTCTGCTCGGCCTAAGCGGCTCGACTTGCAGAAAGCGACCTACAATATCGTAGGTACTTAACCGCAGACCTCTCGCCCCGGGCGATGCGCCATTAAATCTATAAATGATACTGCAGGAAACAACTACTCCGCGGGCTAATGCCCCGACCGGCATTGAATTATACCTGCAGTATCTGTGTGAAACAGCCAAGAACCCTTGTCGGCCACTCCACCAGACATAGACCGGTTTCGGGCTTGTTAGCCCTCATCAGTATGCCATAGGTGAGATGACCGACAATTGAACTGTAGTAGAGTGCCTTGTATGTTCTGCGACCTTAGCAAGGCATTTTACTGCGTACAACATGATAATCTATTAGCAAAATTATGTAGATATGGTATACGTGGTCCTATTTTGAATTGGATTTCTAAAACATAGAAACAATAACGTCTCCATTACATCCATATATGGTAACGTTGCAAGTACGTATAAATCGGTATCACAGTTTGTTGAGATGGGTGTTCTCCAGGGTTCGGTGCTGGGCCCTATACTTTTTGTGCTGTACGCCGATGAGTTGACTACAGACTTGTTAATTAACTTAGAAAACACTTTATATAATATACTTGGTGGTTTTCTTATAACAATCTATAGTTTAACATTCACCAAAAAATTAAGATGATTATATTTCATAATAGCAAAATAATTGTGATTCTGTGTCAGCAAATACCAGATCCTTAGGAAATACGCTCGATGGTACTTTGAATTGGAAGGTTCACTGTAATAATCTCATTGCTACATTAAGTTCTCTATGCTATTTATTCAAATGTATAAAAGAAGTATTACTCGAGAAACAATTTTTACATTTTTATTGTGCATGCCTATGTTCAATCTAGACTAGGTTACCATTCTGTCTTGTTGTACAAAAACGTGCATTAAGAATAATTGCTGGAGTACCTAATTACTATTCGTGCAGAAATGTGTGTAAAATTTAATGTTTTTTAACATCTCTGTGTATTTTGGTTGTATGTATTTAAAAATATGGAATCTTTCTTTTTAAATGTGAACACACATACAAAAAATACTAGGCAGTGTCATAAATTCAGACTTTCGTTTGATAGATTCGGTGACTGCTAAACCACCAGGATGTTTAGGGTTAAGAATTTATAATCATTTGCTGAACGAGATGAAGTCTAGACATATAAGTGTATCGCTTTGTCCGAGTTTTCTTCTATTTTAATTTAGGTATAGGCGTATTGTTTTGACTATTGTAAACAGCTTTTGTTGTCCACAACAAAGAAGAGAATACATAGGTTCCATTTCATTTAAAGTCGCAGATATCCCAGTCTAGATGCTCTACCAGTTTTAAACATCACAAGCCTCCACTAGCTTAAAGGATAATATGTTTGTGGAATAAAATAATTGATGACAGAACCTTCCATTGTATGTTACAGCATCTGCAACCGCTTGCACCGTCAGCTTTGTCGACTTCAGTTGCAAGCTTAGTTAATTGCTTTTATTATTATAGTTTGTAGCAGTGCTACCTGAACGGTGTCTAGTGTGGCACTTTCATACAAAACCATTTACAGCAGCGCACCTGCTTCTCTTTAGACGCCTTCCGACTTAATTTGAATTTTCCTTAATCATTCAGCTAGCGACTGATTAGAAAGCGACGGTTAGGCATGTTATTGTCGCACTAATAGAATAATTAATTTACCCTTCTTTGGGCGCAACCTTCGCCAGTTTGTCTTTGTTAAATAAATTGGAAACGTTATTATTAATTACGCGATAATTGATTTCACATTAATTATTGTGTGATAGCGTGCTCACCGGATCGTTATACACACAGTTATTTAGAAAAAATGTGTGGCACCTTTTCATGCTTCCTCGTATCCTTTGGGACATAAGGCTAGGCCTTCAATGGAAGTCATCAATAGTTTTCAATACCTGTACAGGCTGATTCATTAATAATGGAACAGAGCTTAAGGACATGTTCCCACCTCAAAATAGAGCGATTAATGCCTTATCCGAATGTTGCTCCTTTTCGATCTACAGGGTGTCAAAGTTGAAAAAATAAATCACCGTATTTTATCAAATTTTATATAGGGGGGTTTCTTGGTACTAGAAATTCGAATATGTCGACGATTTTGTGTAACTGATAGAGGGCGCCACCAACGATGGTTTGAACCCCTTTAAATCGCTACGACTTTTTTTGCTACACTGTATCTCATTTTGGACTGGAGAAATTTTCTTCCCTATCTTTTCTAGTAATGTATAAAATGTTTCCTGGGAATTGGTCATAATAAAAAAAACATAGTTTAAAATACTATGCAATCATAGACATTTATTACGATCGTTTGGGGATAACACCCATCTTCAGATAATAGACATTTTTTTAAAAATTTTGTTTACATGTTTGTTTCAATCTAAAAGGAATAATTAACAATTTAATAAAATGCAAAAATTTTAAACAACGTTACTTACAAAATTAGTTCAATTGGTTAAGAGACATGACTTGTGTCTAGATATATAAAATTTTTATTTCTACATTTTTGTTAAAATAAGACCAATTATTACCAACAAGGTCAGAGGCAGAATGACATGAAATATTATTTTTAATCGAACCCAAGCAAAAGAATGTTTAAAAATAAATCGAGTGGCATTGTTTTTTTTTTCATTTTTTTCCTAATACAAAAGTAGTAACATACACTTAAAACTACGTTAAGGAAGAAGTAAAAATTTGCAACATTAATTTGTTTATTTAATAAGATCAAAATAAATACATGATAAACCTTCAATGTCACTATATATTATTATTAATAGAATTTTATTTTTTTTTAATTTGGATCATTTCTAATATACATCTTTTATATGATAGATATCAGCTAATGTAGCCATATAAGTGTGTACAATAACACAATTTTACAGCAACGATGCTTATAGAATCAAATTACTGTAAAACTGATGCAAAATACTGCTTTATAGAATTATACCATCTCCTGTGGCACTCTTATAAAATTATTCGGTAACGTCGCTTATAGTTTAATCATAGAACTATTGTATAAGGCATTGTGAAGTTACAATTCTGCTGAGGAAAACAAATTACAAATATGGAAGCTGCTATCGAACTTAGGAGCAAAAGATATTTAAAGCAGTTATAGGGAATAATAATACAGTTGTTATAAAATCACTATAGAGTAAATAAGTAAAAACAACATTTTTGTCCCATATAGAAACGTTATAGAACTATCATTTATATATGTAGGTTTCCTATACGCCCATCTGATGAGACCTGCCTGTAAAAGTACGAAATATTTTGATCAAAGTATAATGGGGAAATTTGTACAACATAGTCGTGACTTATAAAAATTATTATCTGCTGACAGAAAGAAAATTTCATTACGATAGATAAGATTTATTTGATTGCTAATAGATATTGATATTCTTATAGAAATTTAGTAACATATTTGATTTATACCATTCCAAACCTTATCCATATGCACTTCTAGATGTTGAAGTTAAAGAATTTTATTAGATTTATTAAAAAAGATTTAAATACCACAATAAAATATAAACACTGTGGATATTAAGTGGCATAGATCTGTTATAGTAGTTGCTTACCAAGTATACTTGCTCTATAATCATTGCAATCGACACAAAAATGTAATATTAGTGAGAATCCATGCATGTGTAGATGCCTTTCTCTCTGTCGCCATATCGTGAAGAAAGAAAAAAAATCTTAGTTAAAAATATATACAATATAAATATATGAAATAATAACAATAATATGGATATACTTACTTTCTGACAATTTTATATACAGTTGGTTGTTAAATTCATCAATATAGAAAATATTTTGTTTATTCAATTTCCAGCAGCATAGGAAATAAGAGGTTAATTGAGAGCGCGTCAAAAAATTACCGTTATGTACAACATATTTCACGATAAAACTTTTTCCGCATTAAAATGTACTGCTCCTGATGGACAAACCAACTAAGCAATTCCTATGCACGCTCATTAGGTCCATCTTATTGGTTCTTATTGGCCCATCCATATTATTTCTAATATGTGCAATACAGAAACATTTAGAAGATACAATTAAACGATTTTAAAGTTCTCTAAATAGAGCACCATGCAACACAAAAATTGTATAACGAAGTGCTACAGAATTTTTACGAGATTGCTTTGTAACTGTGTTATAAAAATTCTTTAAGACCTGTGAAAAGGTTTATTCAACAATTCTATAAGTATTTCCTGCAAACCTTACAGAACAGCTTAAAAAACTAAACGGTTCTATGGAACGGTGTCCATTTTTATGGTATAAGTGTTGTAAGAACGTTTTGAAAATGTTCTTAGAACAAACATTGCTCTATAAAATTTGCTCTGGAAACGTTTTTACGATTTTTATAGAGCAGGAAAATGTTTGGGTACTGATGAGAGCTAATAAGCTCGAAACTAGTATATGTGTGGTGGGTTGCTGACAAGTGACTTTAGTGGTCACTACATATTTCTCAGTGTAATACAGTGCTGGTCGGCGCATTAGCCCGCAGAGTAGTTATATCTTGGAATTCCGTGTTTATAAATTTGGAATTTAACTTTTTCTGTAGAAGATTTGTAAGATGACTAAATATGAGCAGAATGTTAACAAATACGTTTATTCTTCATTATTGAGACTAAGGTAGCAAAATACTAAGAACCGAGCAATCCCAACGTAATTAACGTTATTTATACAGCAGGGCAGTACTATTTGCTTTTATTAAATTTAACCATACAGGTACGCGTTTTCGAGAAAAATAGCTGATTACACGGGATAGTTATTTATCGACCTCGTATGTAATTTTCTGCTGCGAAGCAGGCTGTAATCACAGACTGCAACTTTCCTCCACCTGTAATAATAGAGTTTTGCACTTGCCGCCCCGTAGAATTTTATATCTCGCAGGAATCGCCAATAAGGCCACAGCGTGAAGAACAACTGCAGCCTAGCAATAGTTAATTCGTGGCAATGCCAGTTATCAACCTTGTTTACGACCAATCTCCCTAAGATCTGTACGTTTAAGTGATTTAGTATTGTACTTTTATCTGGACTAGCAATTTGTATTTTTCGTAGAGCGCGCTGGCCGTAAATATCGTATTTTTATTTTAAATATGGTGGAGGATGGGAAATATATACTGCATGCCACTGTGCAAGATGCTATCTCTTCATTCCTTTGATATATATTTTCCTTCCAATCTGTATTAAGTTATCTTTGCATGTTGTAGATAAAAGGGGAGCCCGGAGTCCATTTGTAAATAGGAGAGAGGAAAATACAGTCTATCCGTTGATTAATGTTTTGTATACTTTTTTCAGAATGAGACAGCCGGATGTGTTGTTTACAATGTTAAAACTTTAATCCATTTTTGAGGTATTTCATGGTTACTTTTTTCAAATAAATTTGCCATCAAGCAAACTCCTAATATTCCTCCTAAACATTTTACGTAAATTGGAGATATATAAAATGATTTTAATTTTACGGAAAACAGACAATAGCCTTGTACTTTGAAAATGATAACAAATACTATTCTATATACAGGGTTAACTATGAAGTTCAAAAGATTTAACCAAATGCTCAGGAAAGCCTAAAAGACAATAAACAATTATAGATGTTACGATGTTTAAAAACTGGGGCATAACTCTCTTTTCCTCCGGAAAATGAGCGTCTATGACAACCATCGGCCAAGATGGCTCAGAAATGCCAACTACAGTGTTTTTACAGTGTTGTCAAATGTAGAAACGACCAATATAAACATTTTTATTAATAATGATAAATAACACAGCCGAATTATATTTTCACTCATTACAGGTCCGTCAGAATTATCCCCTAAAAGAATACACAGTCTGTGTTAAATAAAATACCCCTTTATTCTAAGAAAATTTAAATTTGATGTAACTATTACCTGCTAATAGAATACTCAGCGGCACCCGCGGCAGTTTTTAATTATAAAATTTTGTATGATTGCCGTAGCTAACATAGTATAGGGCGAACCATGTTGTAGGAAAATATCTGACCCGACATAAATTCCTTTATTTAATTACTACAAAACGTTTAAAATTGAACCATAACCTAGGATTTTGCATTGCTAGTTGCATACTCTCCAGATATTAAAGAACACTGATTTAAGCTTAAAATATTATTCTAAAGGTAAAGAGTCAAACAGTTTTACAGAACACTGAAAACTTCAGAATGTTATTGTTTAAAATAATACTAACTTTATTTTATACAACAATCGTCGATTTTTGTTAATATTACTGCTGTTATTAATATTAACAGAATTTATTTTCCCAACTACACAAGAAGCTTCAAAATGCATCGGCGTGAGTACATCTTGAACTTGTGGCCTACAGATGGCGACTATATCAGATTCTGTCAAAAAGAAAATATCGCATACGATGATTTGTTTGAAATAGTTTTTCAGTACTTGATTTTCCAAAACTTATTTTTTCGTGTATTTCTTTGTGCATTTGCAAACGTCTATTTAATGCCGAGATGGCGAATAAGGTGCTGATTTATGGGAGTGTGACAAGTGCATATTATCGTGTGGCAGCGTAATACCAACGACGTTTTCCGAGCAGTCAAAATATTATGCCGAATTCTCTTTGAACAACTGAGATAATGTCTTGCCGGTAAACTTGCGGCGGTGTTTTTGTGTATTTGTGTATATTGGCATGTGTCTTTTGGTTACCTTTAGGACATCCAGCATATAAAATTATTTTTAAAATCAAAGTTTATTGAGTTCAATCCTGCTGAACTAGACCTAATTATAAATTTACCACCACTTGCCTAAAAGAATCCGATTCTGTTTGGCCTATTTGGTCTGTTACTTATGTTACGTGAAACTGACCGTTTCTATACCTACCTTATAACCTGTACCAATCGACCACTCTCAACAATCTGATAGTTACGTGTGAGCTCCGAGTGTGACCTTAGCTGACCGAGGGTAATCACCACTGTTAACAAATTCGTAATAATGCTTTATGTTTCTCACTTGTCGTGCAGGAATCATGCAAAATTGCGATACAATACATTTGCGAGACTGGCAAGACAATGCAAGACATGATCTTGCAAGATCTAGCAAAACCAAGACCTTCAAAAACTCTTGTCTTGTTTTGTAAGACAAAATTTTCTAGTCTCAGCCAATATTAACTCATTTTTTCTTGGAAACTTTTTTCCAATGTTAAAATATCAGTATATGTCTTGTGTTATATGATTTTATGGAAATCTGAGAACATGATCAAAGATGTTTGAGCAATTTTCGGGTTGGTAGAAAGTGACGAATTTATAGTACATTGATGCGCAAAGATAAGGGAGATAATGGTTGCAGAGGATAATGTTCCATAGACGTACTTGAGAAGAATTAAAAAAAACACGAGTAAACTATTACAGTGTTATAGGTTCACGCTACGTAAATTAGTCACTTTTACTTTTGAAGCTCCTCCCAATGCATTTCGAAATTTACTAGAAATCTAAACATTTTACATAAAAAACAGCAAAGACAAAAAAAAATCTAAATTCAATAGACTCTAAAAATCTTATATTTGCTGTGCCTTTGTACATTTTTCTTAGAACTATATGAATACAGGGTGATAGAAAGCACCCTTCCGCTCTCTAGATTTTATTGATATCCGCATATTTATCAGTCATTGTTATTTATATAACGTGATTCAGTCATAATTAATTTTAAGAGGAGGGAAAAATGAATATAATATGATGACGCGATTAAAAAAGTTTAATGGATTTTAAATCATTATTTAAACCCCCTTTCGGACTGTTGACCGGCTGGGTTGCCAAATTTAAATCATAAATACGCTTGACTACGTACTATCTATTGTCATAATAATAACACTCTTAAGGGCGCCGTATTCTTGAAATAGTGTTTTCAACAAATACAAGTAATGTTAGACATTTAAGAACTGAATAATATAGAGTTTAGTAAATAACAAGAATGTTATCTCATGCCACCTGCAAATATTCAAAGGTACCGAAGTAAAATCAATATATAATGTCAGAGAGCGATCTATCCAACATACTTTTAGGTACTGAAATCTTTCAAAATACGTGTTTTTTTAAATTCAACTATAGATGCAAACATTGTTATAACATAAACTTACATAGTTCTGCATATGATATTGTTCACTTTTGTTTATAAGTATGTGAAAATAATTATTAAAATGAATAGCGAAATAATGTGTGTCATACAAATGCATTTTAAAAGTTATTATATTATTTGAGGAGAGTTTAAATAGTAAATGTGTATAAACAAAACATCAATAATTTTATTTTTGATATTACTTTTGCTCTACGTGTTTTATTTTTCGAGATTTCAGTACCTAAAAAACACCACAAATTTGGTCAGTTTACGCTGAGAAATACGGCGACCTTAAAAACGAATTTGGTGACTTGTTTTAAACTGGTGCCGTATTTGTAATGACATCAACTTTAGTCAAAAGTTCTTAATTGTTTCAGTCACCAATACAGATCTAACAAAAAGTTCATCAAATATTAATTTGAAGGAGTCATTATTATTACAACAATTTTTATGTATGTACCTCGATGAAGTCGAGGGAATGAATGTAAATTTGCAAACAGGAGTACCTTACAATCCCAAAGTTAAAAAAAATGTATGCACTTTGAATATCGCACGTTTTTTGTAATAGTTTCGCGTCCAGACGTGATTCAGACCTTGCTTTGGGATATCTGCATTCTGCAATCGCCTTGAAATTGTGACTTTCTTTGTGTGTGTGTATTTGAGGTTATAGTTATAATTTTTTATATTCGGCCGTTATTTAGTGTTATGACCTTCTAATTTGATAAAATGCGATGTCGTTTTGATTATGAATTTTAGAAAGCATGTTCAAGCAGGCAAATACCTCTGCTTTATTTGTTTTCTTTATGGGATATAATAATAATAATGCATTTATTTCCCAACAGAAATTATCCATTTACAGGACAAAACAAATAGATTTATACAGGGTGTTAAAAAAAGAGTGTAAAATATTTTAGGCAGTAATAGTATGACCCAAAATAAGCACAAAAGTCTTAATAAACAAGGGTCCGCAAAGTAACGGTTGCGGAGATATGGATCAGTATTCGTTTTTCAAACATTTTATTTTATTAGGAATAAACGTACAAAAGAAGCTTTTAACAAACAAAAAACAAAGTTATAGAAGATGTTCAAAGTACCCTCCGTCTATTTCCAAGAAGGCACGACATCTTCGTCTCAACGATATTCGAACTCTTTCGAAAACACCCTCCTTGGTTTGGATTTCTTGACATTTTTGGTTAATCCGTAGCTGCAGCTCTTCCAGGCTATTTACAGGAGTACCATACACTAATGTCTTCAGATATCCCCAAACAAAGAAATCTAGAGGGTTCAGATCAGGCGATCTTGAAGGCCATAAAACAGGTCTGGCCCTTCCTACCCATCTATGTGGAAAAGTTTGGTGTAAATGCTCTCTAACGGCCATGGAAAAATGAGCTGGGCACCATCATGCTGGAACCACATTTGTTGCCTCTAATTCAAAGGAATGTCTTCCAAAAAATCATACAGTGTGTTCTGCAGAAAATTGAGGTGAGCAGCGCCTGCTAATCGGTTTGGTAAAACAACAGGACCTAGAAACCTGTCACAATACCCATCCAAATGTTTAATGAAAAACGTGTCTCCAAGATCGGCTTTCGAATACATGGTTAAAATTAATGACGTTTTGACTGAATCCTCCTGTATATTATGTACAGGATCCAACGTTTGTAACATACTCTACGGGACACACTTAGTTAAACACATTCTTAATATTTTAATTGTTTACAATTCTAACGATTTGTTAACAAAACAAAAATAAAAAATTTTACAAAATCTTCTTATAATCTTAACAAAAGCTAAAATAACTTTTTAACAACTCCATTTACCCCATGCAACAACATCGGAATAAGAATAAATGAAAGTGAATATTTTTGGCAATTTGTAAATTTCTATTAATTCCCTTCACAAATTCTCTCAATTTGAGTTTCATGTTTAATTTTTTACATCCGAGTACAATGAAGTAGTGGCCATTACTCATTCGTCCGCACCATTACGCCGGTTTGTAAATTTTGTACCTTTGTTTGCAATTCCGAAATTAATTTTCCTGTTGGTTACTTCTTACGTTTCCACCTCCGACATATATCATTTCATATATAAACTCTCCCTTGTTTATATATGATACAGTAGATAAACATAAATTACAGATGTATCCAGTAGTATTGTTTTATGTAATAGCTCTGTGTTTATTTAATTACCTTGTGGAATATCAGGGAAATATTTTTGGGGCATTACCAAATGTGTTTTGAGTATAAACAAATGTGGATATACATTGAAACGTTAGGTTTAAAGTGGAACATGTTTAATCAATGCAGAGAAAAAAATAATGACGTTTAATTCCATTATACATCAAGGTATATTATATACATACCTATGTATGTCTGTATACTCATGTTTGTGTATTAATGTGCGGTTTGTATTTAGCTGTAATGTCTGCAATTTTGTTTGACTTTTCTTATACATTGTACTTATAATGTCTTATAAGAATAAAATATTTTTGACTTTGACTTTTGTATGTTGTTGGCTTCAAAGATAAATGAATAATTCGCATTTACATGCTAAGCTAAGAATAATTTTTAAACACTCATGATTATGGTTATTGGTAATAATTTTTATTTTATTCTCAGTATCACGTATACTGTTGTTTTCACATAAACATTACGTTTTTCCTTAAAACTAATTTAAATTAGCAATTTTCTTGATTTATAAATTTTTAGATTTTTATTTTTTTGAGTTTAGAGCAATATCTTACGAATTGAAGAAGTCATATGAAAAAATTCCGTCCCTCTATACCTACCTTACCTTCAAAAAGAAGGAATGTTTGGCTTTCAAATAATTTTAAATCCAAAATTAAATTTAACCAGAGGGAATTATTCCCTCTACTATTATCCCCTATAGAGGGATATATAAAAGTGAGCTGTTGGCTAAAGAGACACATTTGTAATGTGAGGAAGTGCGAAGAGGTTACAAATAGAAAGGCAAAACAGTAGTTCATGCACACTGTGAGTATACTGCCGTTTCGTCAACTAGAAAATCCTTGTTGGGTAAGTGATGGCCTTCTATGATCTACATTAAAGAGCTCCTTGAGCGGCGTCATCACCTGTCTCTCTAATTGGTTGGTTAAAGGCGCAGGTTGATTGATATTCTACTGGAGGAAGTACAAGGTTTCCAATGGGGTGCGCTGTAGCTCTTTAAGCTACCCTCCCAGAATCCAAAATCCACTTATTTCGTTCTGGTCAGTTGACATTCAACATGCCTTTAACTAATATTTGTATAGGTTGCATCCCACTATACCTTCAAGTAACTGGTAAATGTAGTTTATAACAGCTCTTTCAATAGAAACTGTATTTCAACAAGACTACAATACCTGTAGTTTTGAAAAGTAGTCATTTTGATCCGCTTTATAACATAATGAGCACATTATCTCAAATATCAAATTTGTGGAACTCTATAAATTTTTTGTTATGATAAATTCTACCTTCATCATTTACTATATCGTTTAAATTTTCATACAATCGTTGTTCTTCCATGTATTTCAATAACCAAGATGATAGCAATATGTGGACAATAAAGGGAAAATAAATTCCATGTCCAGCAGTAACCATAAAGCCAAAGAATGCGTCCGTTTTATGTGCCATGTTAAGTCGAATTTTGGACAAGTAAAGGTCGGATCCAGTGTAAGGAGACAACAGCTATTAAATTTTATTGTTCATGAAATAACCATTTTCTGCTCCTATTCGCCACACAGAACTGACCTCTTGGCGGAGTCATAAGAATCGTCCGCCGCTGCTCGGGAAACACAATTACGGGGCGAGAAGTAATTTTCTGCTATGTATTAGTAAACAGGCGCAACAATATCATGGCGAGGGGAATTTTAAAGCTTCTGTAACACCCGCGAAGGTGTTCCGTCTGCAGTAGATGTTAGTATTTAATTTTCACAGATAAAATTAAGTTAATTTATGCCTTTCAGTAAATAAAGGAATATAATCGCATGTTTTACATGCTAAAGGTATCTTCAATCACTGTTAACGTACTGGCTTAATGCATCGGTTTGTAACGTGGGAATATTGCTTAATTCTTCCAAATACGTGCATAAGAATGTATTATTTTAACCAAAATGGCGTTTGTCCTAGACAATTCCGTGGAATAAACCCAAAAAGAGTATTTCAAAATTTAGTCTAGTCTCGCTTCCACAAAACGGTTGCCGCCACAGTGTAGACCTGTGACGTCAGACGCCGCTCGCACGTGTATACCTAAATACAGCAGTGTGCTTTAGTTTATATCTACAGGGTGTCCCAAAATAGAAGGCCATACCACATATTCTTTGGACAAAAATAATGCGACTTTTCTTATGCAATTTTTTATTTGTACGTCTCTGTTTCAATATACAGAGTGTTAAATTTACATTTAAAGAAACTATTTTTGTTAATAATTCCATTGTTTCCTAAGATATACACTTGAAATTTTGCACGTGCTTTAATTATTATTAATTTAAGTTGAAGGGCGAATGGAGGTAACTGAGGGATGCAGTACCCTTTATCACTTCCAATTATTTATAAGTACGCCTATGCAGCTCTTTTAATCATTTTACCTTTTTTGTAATTTTTTGTTTAAATGCCTCATTTTGGAGAAAAACGGCAATTTGTAGTGCCCATAAATCTATCATTCACTACCATTTTCAAGTGATAGTGAAGTTTTTTGGCTATACCTGTTATTACTTACAATACTTTGGCAACTTAGAAAATCGTAATACTTACTGAATAAATATTTGTAATTAAAACAAAAAGAGAATATCTTTCAAAATATAAGGTTTTCGCTACTTAAAAGGGCACGTACATGTGTTAACGAGGAGGGTGGGCAAGTACAACGTTTGTTAAATTAGTAGTAATTAATAAATTATTTTATTTAATGTTATTTAGGTAAAAAGTTATTATGTTGATCGTTCATTATTACTATTACTAAACACATCTATTATTTTTTTGGTTGATAATAGAACTGTATTACAGATTTTAATGCCATATTATTTTTTCAGTTCCTCATTTTATAAAATTTAAAATTATCCATTCTGTTTTAATTAGCAATTATTCATTCAGTAAGTATTACGATTTGCTAAGTTGCCAATGTATTGTAATATTAGGTATATCCACAAAATTTCAGTTTCCCTTGAAAATGATAGTGAACGATAGATTTATGGGCACTACAAATTGCCGTTTTTCTTCAAAACGGAGCATGTAAACAAAAAATTACAAAAGAGATAAAATGATCAGAAGAAAATTATAAGTTTGATATTTCAAAAAAAGCTGCATAGGCGTACTTAGAAATAATTGGAGAGGATAAAGGGTACTGCATCCCTCAGTTACCTCCATTCACCGTTCGTTTTTTTTCACCAAAATTACATGATAAGTATCTTACAAAACAATGGGATTATTAACAAAAATAGTTTATTAAAATGTAACTATATCACCCTGCATATTGAAACAGGGACACCCAAATAATAAATGGCATAAGGAAACTCGCATTATCTGTTCCAAAGAATATGTGGTTAATGGTCTGGCCTTCTATTTTGGGACACCCTGTATATACAATTTGCCTTCGAACAAAGCACTACATACCTTTAGTTATTTTGCCATTTGTGATATTATTAAGTGTTATTGTGTTAAATAGACAATGGTATTGAATAAAATTGCGTAATAGAATCATAAAATGGGCACAGAAAGTGTATCTCACCGGACAAATGGAAGAAGTAGTGCATTATGCCATTATGGACGGATAGAGCGCCTAATAAAAGATATTTTACCGTGCCAAAATTAGAAAAGAAAAATGTGGTATGGGGCAATGAAGCGCAGGGAAGTACATTGTTTCTTTGTAAAGACCATTTTAATGAATAAGAAATAAAAGTAAGTTTAAGTTTGATTCTAAATAACCAATTAAACTTATCTATTAAGCTACCAGAATGTATACAGGATGTTTAGAAAATCAATGGTAAAGCAAACTTACATTTTTCCCATTTATTGTATTCAGCGCTTCATTCCGATTCGAAATAACGTGTTCTGTATTTGCTCCTACCGTGACTGTTATTTGAGGCATTTATAAAATTTTGCTATCTGACTACATTAGATTACGTGGTTTATTCTGGAAACATAATAAACAAAAGTACTGGAAAAGGATTTCTTAAAACTGTTTAAGGAGAAATTAAATCAGTAGTAAATAGCAATAAAAATTTATTAAATTAATTTTAAATAATTAATAAATGTTAAATATCATTATTCATTACTTTTACTTATTATTTTTCAAAATAAAACAAGTAGTTTAACGTCAAATCAGATGGCATAATTTTATAAATACCTCAAGTAAAACCATCTATCTGGTACTTACCCAACAGCATAGTCGCCGTAATTGTCAACAGTGAATCTGTGTTATAAACACAGGAATAAGTTATGTTTAACAATACCGTAAGTTGACCACATCACCACTAATAATTATGGCATTACCTGCACAGCGCTTACACTATGCATTTATGACCACCAAATGCCATAAAAGCGTAAAAATACAATGACAGAGTTGTGGTTACTTTTTTCTTTATCAATTTATATATATACACTTTTGTCCTACCAGATGCAAACATCAAATTACGCGAATAGGTACCAGACTGCTAGGAAATTGCTTTTCTGTCCATGTCTCTTTTCCCTTCGCGTGAACCTAAACGCGCCATTTTTTGTTATCAGCAAAAATCTGGACGAAATATGGACAATGCTGTTAGTGAGCAAGTTAGTAGAGGAACATGGGTTCCGAGATTTTGATTTTCAGCTCCTGTTTTTGTCATACATTTGAGCTTTATTTATGTAACGCAAATGTCACATTATGGTTGAATGCTGACAGTACACTGACTTCTGGGTTAATTGAGATGAATCATCATGAAAAACCGTTCAAATTATTTTTTTTGTCATTTCAAATTTATTATGACGTACTTATACGTAATATTGTCCTACCAATAAAATGTAATAAGAAATATGATATCATTAAAGGATTAGGTACCTACATTTATACATTTCAAACATTTTTACGGCTTAAAGAAACTATAAAATTATCCTAAAAAGAATACAGAAAATGTTATATTCTAAAAGAATGTAGGGTCATTTTTATAGTCGATTTACTTTACATTTACTTTATACAAATGCACATAATAGTGGGTGGTCTTAAAATATACTACCTTCAACTAAAATATTCACAGTATGTGTGCTTTGTCAAATAATCTAGTTTTAGAGAAAATTTATTGGTTGGTATTACCGGTTCAAACTCATGTAGATATGTTTTTAATCACACAAATTCAATCAAAATGTTAAATATATTGAAACAATGTTAATTGGATTATTTTGTGAAATATACCTACTACAAAAGCAATTTATTCCGAAATTAGGAAAACGTGTTTGTCCTATTTAAATATTGCCATAAATTTAATTAATGTAGAGAAATCTTAACACGTATATTTCATTTATTTTTTGTTAAACTGTTTCATGAATCATGAATCTATATTTAAATTACGCCTTATATTCGTTACTCTTTCATTAAAAAGCCCCAGGTGAAGGTAAAGGTGGTGGTATCCATATTGAACATTTAGTTTGAGCTAAGTTATTGTCTTTTTTACTGTTTGTTGTTAGTTGCGCCGTTTTATTTTAATTTACTGAATAAAATGAAAAAACTTATAGCGTAATATCCGAAAATTTTGCTGTGGATGTATTTTATAAAGATGACTTTACTTTTAAAGTTCTATTTGAAATTTAATATTGCAGGATTACAACCCCCATGCTTAAGTCTCATTTTATCATAACAGCATCTTAGTAATAACATCTTTGGTATTACACACATTAAAATTGCGAAGTGCCTCAAATTATAGCCCCCCCGGCATGAAAACATAATAACCGGTTATTAAAAATGTACGTATAATTTTATAACGTTAACAAGCGTAGCGGGGAAATAAACTTAGCCGTAAAAATAAGAATTTGTAGAAAGCGACTACCGGCCTTCCCATGGCTGAGCTATCGCAATTATGAGAAAACAAATTTGGACTAATTAAGTTTTGAGAATACGGTCATGAATATTAAATTTGAGTAATTACGTTAAAATTTATTCTAGCAAACAGGCGGTAATTAACTCAAGATGTGAATACTTTTGTTGTTCGCAAGATTATAATAGGCATTAAAATAACAAACCCCTTGAGTAAACCTTGTAAAAAATTGCCTCCTGCTTAACTCTGGACAGCTGTTTGTGTAATATTCGTAACTTGTACTTTGTACATTCTTTATTATTATATATTCTCTCTTAAATGAGTAGATGTTATCATTCATTACAAAGTCGATGGCAATTTTAATATCAATATTCTAAAATCACGTTCAATATATAAATTTATATTGAGTAAATTTTTCAATGTAATTTTATAAGACAACACTGAAAAGAGAGAATAGGAAACGCTTATGGGTCATTCCATTTGAAATCGTCTAATTGGCAAAGACGACCCATTTTAGATTTTGCTGTAACTTTGAAAATCTCTTCTCTAGGGTCCAAAACACCAAAATTTACACGAGTTTGATTTTTTACAAGCGCTTGTTTCCGCCTATTTAAATAAAGACTCTTAAAAATTGCTATTTTTAAGCTTTATTAATTTTTGCTGTCAAATTTTTCTGTTTGAAGATATTTGAATGATCAAGACTGAATTCAGAGTGGGAAAGATAGTAGTTTCAGTGTAAATGAAGATAATTGGCTCGGACGATCCCTTTGAATAATAGCAGCGTGCTGAAAATAAGTGTTTTTTAGTAATTTTTCGTGAATTTAAATCGACTCTAGCGTCTTAACTGTTGAGAGTTAAAAATTCATGCTCCGCGGGAATTAAGTATACATATCGGATCGGTCAGTGGTCGCGCGGTTTAAGGCGTCAATACTTGAATCGAGGTGACTAGATCGCTGTGGGTTTGACGCCTGCAGCCGGTAGACCGTATATAAGCTATATTCGTGGAGAGATTGGCACCCTCTCTGCGGCTATGGTAGGGTGGAAGAATGTTGGCTTGGATCAATGTGAGAGATTGATACCGATGACATTTGACTACCCCCCTAATTAATGAGGTTTTCCAGGTTTCCCTCATTCCTGCACTCAATAGTGGTTAGGGCCTATCAACGTAAGTCGTTCCTGGGGGTAAATGTGGCCTGCTTAATAATAATATGCCGCCCCCTCTCCCGCACAAGTCTTCGACTTCTGGGCTAATCCTCGTGATTAGAATGAGGGGATATTATAGAGTTATTATAGGATATCATAGACAAAATTCAGCCACAAGTTGACTTGAGTAGCCCATTCTTTATAGAAGAAAACTGCTTAAAGTTTTGAAATTTTTAAAAATCCCAATATTCAGGCCATGAAACGAGCGTGTTGACTGCGAGATAAAAATCGGATACTCACAGAATCTACTGTTCTTACCTTCAACTTTAAATGACTACATCACTTGTTTTGTTATTTTCATGAACTTTTACTTTATTACCAATGTTTTTACAAGTCAGCCCTGGGACTCCGTGACAAATAGAATTCTTCAAATCGAAATGTTGCTATGCAGTTGATATGATAAGATTCTATGTGACGTATTTAGCATAAGCAAAATAGCATATTTATATAATTTCTTATCATGTTAGCATATTAACTATCCCTTTATCTATATCTATAATAACAAATGATAAATAATTATATTTTGTTTATGCTCAATACGTCACAAAATAGAATACTATCATATCATGTTCAGTACCAACTGAACATTTCGATTTGTAGAATTATATATGTCACGGAGTCCCAGCCCTGGTCAGTTTAGCAGTGTATTCAGTGTATTTGAATTTTTGTACATTATAATGCCAGGACGTGAAATTTCTGCGTTTACCCGAGCAATAATGAGTGCTTTACATGATGCAGGACATTCTAATAATCAGATATCGAACATGTTGGGCATTCCTAGATCATCTGTTGTACGAATAATACACATATATGAAAAATTTTATACTATGGAAAACAGACCTCGTAGTGGACGTCGTCGAGTATCTAATGAAAGTGAGGATCGGTGTTTGGTGCAATATGCCCGTAGACACCGCACATCTTCAGCTTCAGCTCTCAGGACCCACTTTCAAGGTACGTTTCGCCGTGTTATATCGACACCTACTATTCGAAGACGACTCCACAACGCAAATTTACGTGCTAGAAGACCATTACGGGTCTCCACTCTACTTCTAAGGCATCGTGCTGTCCGTCTCCAGTAGGCGCGAGAGCATAGGGGTTGGCGTTTGCGCCAGTGACGGTGGGTCTTATTTACAGACGAAACAAGTATTGGGCTGGTTACTGATGACAATCGACAAAGACTCTGGAGAAAACCAGGTCGTCAACAGCGACTTCATTTTCCCCGTAAAGTTGCTCCGTATGAAGGAGGTACCGTAGGTTTTGGGTTGGAATAATGTTCAACCGCCGCACCCCATTAATTCACATACCACAGAATATGACCAGTCAAATTTACATCGAACAAGTTATTACGCCCATTATCTGCCCCCTACCTAAAGCCGGCTCCACACATTGGGATATTTGACAAATACACGAATATTTGTATATTTGTTCAAATATTTGCTTTGTGGCACAAAAAGCAGCCTCACATTTGCCAAATAATGTTATTGGATATTTGAAGCGGGAAGCCCAACAAATATTCTTGATTAGTTTCCAAGATGGAAGTGGAAAGTGAAGACGTTTCAGTGGTCGCTGCAGCGGCATTTTTGGTACAGGCTTGTGCATAAGACTAAATTTTGCTTTTTGTTTCTAGCTTAAAAATTAAAAAAAATAATGGAGGGGGGAAGCACTTAAAATGGAACACCCTGTACATGCAAAAGAAAACTGTTAAAAAAGTACTATTTACAAATAAATATTATGTCAACGTCCATTTACCACCAAATTTATTGTGCTCCTTGGTTCGTCTTTATTTTTCAAAAAAGCAGCCATCTTTTCGTATGCAAACCATATCGGTTTATACAAATTTTACCTTTGCAAGACACTGGCGGAATTTAGCCATCAACAATTCTTTCGTTTTCTTAAGTTCTAATACGGAACAGTCGATGGTTAATTCTTTTTGTATTCTGTTCCAAGCGTCAAAGACCTCGTTCCTGTTTTTGTGGAGCGGATGAGACGCATTTCAAATGACAGGTTCATTTTCATGCAAATCTAAAAATTCCATTATGGTTTCGTTCGACCACTCCATTTTTAATTAAACACTAAAACACGAAACATAAATAACTACAACACACTGCCACAGAACAACCCTGTGCACACTGCTACTGTCTGCTGTCGACTTCGCGTCGAATATGTGGATCAGACAGGTCTTTGCTTGTTTTGCAAATATTTCCGCCTTTGATTTGTGGTCATTTACCGACTTTGAGCGGGAAATATTTATATTTGCCAAATAGATCCTTTGGTGCGAATATTTGTCGTTAAACACCCAATACACATATTCGTTTATATACCAAATATCCAAATATTTGTGACAAATATCCGAATGTGTGGAGCCGGCTTAATGAGTTAGGTATTAGGCTATTTATAATCATATTCCTCTACCTCAGACTGCAGATGAATTAGTCGTGGAGGCAGAAGAGGAATGGAACAATATTCCGTAAGGGATTGTTAACCGTTTCATTATCTCAATGCACAGACGTTTACATATGCTATTGGAACGTATTGGAGGTCATACCGACTATTAGTCAAGTAGAGAACTTGCTTTATTTTTTCTTTTTGATTTAATAAATTATCTCAAAAACGTCAATACTGGTTTTTTAATATTCTAAGTACCCAGTTTATTCAACATAACCTTTTCACAAAATTTTTTTATAAATATGTATTCGGTTTTTCTAACAAAAATATTTCTTTAACAAGAATGAGCGGGAGTCCAAGACTTTTGACGTTGTTGTTCTGGCTTTTATAACTTCGTCTATTTCTGGTGTCTGATACATTACAGTAATTACCTGATACATTAATAATTACTACTGAATTATTTAAATAATTACACTCTGCGGATTCCACCTTGTTGGCTCTCATCGGTATGCCACTGGATCAGGCAAAATATCTCTCGATGGATAAACAATATTTGCTACTTCCATTGAAAATAAGGAATTTCAGGAAACAAGTCCCAAAGTCATTCTTCTGTGGCACATCCGACATGCCGGATTCGAGCAACTCTCGATAGATCTCTAGTTATTCGTGTTTATGTATTTATCACACCAGTGATAGAAGTGTACAGAAGGCACGTGATCTTTGTCACACGACGGAAGGTGAAGAATGCACGAGATGTAACAGCTACTGGCATATTCCATGTTGAACTTTTGTGATATCATGACGGTTTCACAAAAACTATATTAATACAATTTATAGTAAACAGTACTACAATTGTGTCTCTGTAGTTTTAATAATGATGACTAAAAGTGTTGTATTAATATAATCTAGAAATATTGTTATTTTGCAATATATCTTTCCACTAATAATGGTAAATAAATAAATAGTGTAATTAATTTATTATTGATTTTGTGTTTGTATTTTGATTAATGGAGAATAGTTCATATTTTCGAAATCGTAAACGCCCTAATCTAACAAGTGAGGAATATCAGATGATATGTCTGAAGGGATTAGGGTGAGAGACCAAAATATGAGTAAGTGATGCGGTTAAAATATGTAGTTCATCGTCAAGAACGTCCGTTAGTAGTGTATATAGTGCAATAAAGATTGGCAAAGAAGAGCATACTACAGCGGAACGGAAAATAGTGGAAACTCACACAAAGAAGAAATAGAGACCGAAGTCTGAGTGAAACAATATATTTTAT
This sequence comes from Monochamus saltuarius, assembly GCA_025584915.1. NCBI lineage: Eukaryota > Metazoa > Arthropoda > Insecta > Coleoptera > Cerambycidae > Monochamus > Monochamus saltuarius. Next base: position 45,228,822 of record CM046726.1, on the reverse strand, counting down.
ATACTTATACATTATAGAAGACCATATGATACCAAAGTGTATGCAAATAGTGCAGTGTTTTATGTATTCAAGGTGTGATATCCGCGTGGTGCGCATCAGGTAGTAGAGTATAAATAAAATTTTTAAGGGAAACTATTGTGCTAGATTAACTCAATGTCAACTTATTTTTGCGTTTTTTTAACGTTTCTTAAGTGGCACAACTATGGAATCGTTCTCCCTGCAGTCCTCACCTCCCGTGCTCATCTAAGTGCTTCAACCATAATACAGACCCTAAATTTATTTTCGACAGAAATAAATACACCCTGTACATCTATAATTATCTGCTTTTATATCGTGTATTATGTTATGTTATTGTTGCTGAAAATGAGCGAAAATAAATTTTTTCTCGTCCTTTTGGAATAATTAATGACAGCTTTTAGTAAGTCTGGTAAATAATCTATACAAACACGAATGCAACAGGAGTTACAAGAGCAGGTACATAACTACGCCTTAATTACTTTATCGCAGAGTGATTCACCCTCAAAGGAAAGGGGCCGGTTCTTCATTAGTTAAGCGCCGTGCTTGTGAAAAAAGGGCTCATTGATCGACGGAATGTCTAACGAAGTCCCCTTATGCAATTAAAGTGTAAAATTGTCACCGGATCCTGGTAAATGTCGCAACCCTCGTTGCGACAAGGGCGTATTGAAAATTCGAGGACGGGGAATGTATTTCGTCATTAACGACGTTTCTTTGCTCTTGCAAATATTTGCTGCTCTTATTTGTAAAGTTGTTTTAAATTTTCTTCTCGGATATCTCATTGAATGTGAGTTGTGTTTGTCGAAGTAAAAGTTAATATCTGGGAGTTACTGTGTTTGTGATCTTCAGTTTTATTGTACTTTAAAAGTATTGTTGGTTGAGACCGAGAAAGAAACGAAGGGCAACAATGTAGTTTGGGTAATTCTATAACAGAAAAATTGTTGTTTATGATGTCTCAAAATCAGCCTACCAAGAATTAGCTGTGGATTTTATGACTAAATAAAAAAAGTTATATAAACATAGATCGACGCATTAAAAATGATTAAAAAAAATGAAATTTAATAATCTTGAACTATGGGCCCTTTCTGGGTAAAGGGACACGAGCGGTGATGTGGTAATAAAACAGCTGATAAACTGGCCAGCAGTGCATTGTGCCTCAGTATCTTGGGCATGTTCCCTCCAGTATGCTTCCGCTGTCAGCTTTTGTTGAAATTATTAAGGAGAACACCCACAAACAATTCAGAAGACAGTGGAATGAAATAAACAGCTGTCAATTTGCTAAGGGGTTTCTAGAGTACCCCGGCAAGAATACAGCCAAAAAATACCTGGTTATAATCAGGATGCATCTTCGTCTAGTGACAGGTATTCAAACTGGACACTGTTGGCTAAGGAAGAACCTGTATTATATGAGGAAGTGTGAAACATCTCTTTGTAATACCTGCGAACAGGAAGACTCTGTGAGTAGCAGCAGGCTTATCAAGAAGAGAATCCGTGTTGGGAGAGCGATGGCCTTCTATCGCCTACATTATAGGAATCTCCCTGAGCAACGTTTCTCTTTATTAGCTTGGTTAGCAGTTCAGGTGAATTGATCTCTTAATGGAAGAAAGCACAAGGCGCCCAATGGGGCTGTAGCTTTTTCTGGTTATCCTCTCACAATTCCAGAATCCAGACTATAAGCTCTTAAACGGAAACTACATATGAAGGAACCGCCAGTTCAATTGTCGGGCATCTCACCTATGGTATACTGATGAGGGCTAACAAGCCCGAAACCGGTCTATGTCTGGTGGAGTGGCCGACAAGGGTTCTTGGCTGTTTCACACAGATACTGCAGGTATAATTCAATGCCGGTCGGGGCATTAGCCCGCGGAGTAGTGGTTTCCTGCAGTATCATTTATAGATTGGGTAATATTGCCTTAACTTTTTCATATTTTGAGATTTTCTCCGAGATACAAAAAAGTTAGAGCAAACTTTAGATATATTATTTGGAATGGAGTTTTAAGTTATAGAAAACCAAGTTTACGGTTTGGCTGTTTTAAGCCTTTTCGAGAATTCAGAAGAAGGCTTAAATACAGTCGAAATGTAGATTTGTCAATAAATTAGTTTTCTTTAGCTTTAAACCTCATTCGACCGATATTTCTGAAGATTAAACTGGTCACAAATATACTTACAAGTTACAGCAATATTCACAATGTGTGCAAAATTATTTTTGGAACACTAGATTTGTTGTCTAATGATTCAAAATTTTATTATATTTTGACAGTTTTCGAAATATATACCAAAACTCCCTTAGGCGGCGTTTTCCGACTAAATGTATATTTAGCTTTTTTTTCTTATTTTTGTTCGTAGAAGCTACAGTTAAATTTTGGCCGGCTAATTTTGAGACACCCTGTATACAAGGTGATTCATTGAGAATGGACTGGAGATACCACACATCAAAATAAGATTATTGATGCCTTATAAAAATGTAGCAGGTTTACGAGATACAAAGTGTACAAAGTTGGTATTTTAAATTGAAATTTTCACCAAAATTAGTTTGAAAATTGGTAGCTTTATGGTTTTTGATATGAGAATTGCAAATGTTATGCTGAATTGGCCGCTATCTGCACAAGGCGTTACATCGTGTTACTTCAGTAAGTCAGAACAATTTTTTTTTTGTTTAATGGACTATGACTAGTGAGTTAAAAATCTGAAAGACTGTTTGTGTCGGTGTTTGAGTTATTTGTGTTCCAAACTTTCAGTGTAAAATCACCTTAGCTATTGTTATTGCTTTAACTTTTTCAAGAGGGCTTCTGTTAATGCATGTCAGTTCGTGTCAACAAATATTTGACAATTTTTTAAATTAATAAGAGTGTTTAGTAAGATTAACTCTCTTTTCCTAATTTTGTAATTATTTAGTTATTTATTTATTGTTGTAACAGGTTATAATCCCAATTACAGGAAAGTAACAGAGGAGATAAAGCACACACATTCAACTGACTGCACAGTTCACTGCTAATTTTGACCACATTCATAGTATAAACAAACTATTGTTAACAGTAAAAACGTGTCTAATCAACTAACTGTACGGTAATTTGTACAAAAAAAGTCATAATATGTGCGTTCTTAAATATATCCATTTTTGGCTATATATATAAAAATGTAGCACAAAACAAAATTCGGTTAGTTCTCATCTTGCAGTTCATAATGAAGCTTATCATTTTCGCCCTAGTTTTCCTGGCAGTCTTTATGGCTGGTAAGTACAAATCATATTTAAACTACTTTGGAAATATCGATATAAATTTAGTTTATTTGTTTTTATAAACGAATGTAAATAAACCAATTTTGAGGAGTCCTGTTTGCTAACAAGTTTATTCATTTAATTTGAAACAAATCTCTTTTGTATAAAGAACTTGACGACATCTATCTGATTTCAGTTTTGGCTGATGAGAATGGAGGTGCTCCAGGAGGAGGAGAAAAAAAAGGTATTGTACAGTGTCTCTCTACATTTTGCAGCCTTTATTTTTGAAAATAGCAAAAGTGTCAAATATTAAAGTTGTATAAATTTTTCTGAAGTTGTGCAACAAACAAATGAACTTGGCAAGTTGTCAAAATGTGAAATTTTTGTTTCTTTTTAAAATGAATTTAATTAAATAGTAAAGCTCACTTGTGCCATATCGACGTCATACATATTTTATCCATGAGGGTTTAATACGTCTGTTTTCCGTCTTAACACACTAGTGGATTAGATTTCATAATACCCCCTTCAATTTTATAGGATTTTATTTAGAATCATTATTATTAACTTTAACATTTATCTGAAGAATGATCTTGTCAGTTTGGCCGAGATTATTTAAATTCACTCGATAAGGAGTTCCTGAAGGACTGGAGAGGCCCACAACTTCGCCAGGTAGGAAGTCGATTTTTTCAGCAATTCCCATCTTGCTGGACAGTGAATCTTCAATATAACTATCCGCTACCGTCGTGGATTTCCAACCAACAATACGCTTAACAATGGTATTATCACCCAGAATTGCCCAGTAATATTACCGGAAAACGCCTCTCTCCATGTCCAGTAAAACTTCCTAAATCAGCGAGCCCAAAAAATGCAGCCCATTTTAAAACGTTTTCGAAATTTCGTTGATGCCTACATGTTGTAGTACATTTTCCAACCACAAATCACAAGGTTAGTTCTCTCCCACGGGCATTTCTAAGTCACAGATTGATGCATTTTTGAGACATTTCTACAGCATTGACTGAAAAAGTTTCTGACTTGAAACTTCTTGAAATATTTGTTTTCGTATCCGGATTTTATAGATCCGGCCATGGTAGGCCCCCCATCTCTTCCCTTTGCAGCTCCTCGGTGCCAAAGATCCTATATCTTAGTCTTCCAAGAGCCGCACAATGTCCAAGGAAATGGATAGGGGGTCTTTCCCCCTTCTCCTCTATGTCTATCAAATTTAAATGCCTTCTGAGTCTGCAGTGGCGTATTAGAACCCCCACCATTTGGTTCAGGGAGCTTCGACTAAGGCTCAGCAGCCCCATCGTCCTAGATTTACTAGGTTCATTGAAGAAGTCGATCTACCTTCACTTATAAATATTTTACATCCGGTGTTTTTTTCGAAATTTCTTCGATTTGGAGTATCTTTGTCTTCTTTGGTTTATAATTTCTTGATTCTTGAAGAGGCAGCAAACCGTTTCTCCACATTGAAAAAGTATAATAGTAGCACCTTTTCTGTAATTGCTGCACTCGAAAAAAACCTCTCAGCAGCGCCTCTAGTTACATTTTTTCTCGTGGATTAAATGCTTGTTAATTTCCTTATATAATTAATAACTATTATTATACATATAGACCGTATATTACTGTTATTGCAGTTTTATTTTTATTTACAGTGTGTATATTTCGATAAAAAAAAGATTATATTCATAATTCACATAATGACTTTTAACGATTTTGCAGAGTATAATTCAAATTGCAATTTAAACAGGAACTTTTTTTTATTTTAGCAATTTCTGGAAATATGTGAATAAACGCATTTGTTTTTTATTACAGATGGACCAAAAGAAATCTTATTAGGAGCGATTAGTAAGTAAATATTTATGTATCTAACTAACACCCAGTATAGCATTCACAATTTCTAATCATTATTACAACCGTGAAATCAGTAACTATATTTTGTGGATTTCAATTCGTTTTAAATAATTTAATAACAAAATCTAACAAATTTTCTTTTTTTTTTCTTTACGGAAAAATAATTCAGACTAATATTGTTTTAAATAATGGTAATTGATTTTCAGGTGACGCAGTGGAAAAAATAGCCTCAGTTATCAAGCCTCTAACCAAGGGTTCATAACTGTAAATTCTAATATGTGAATAAATGATTGTTCAGTATATTTTTATATTTCATCATACACATTACCTTTTATTATATCTACATTCGATTACAAATTTTATCAACGGTTCTGGCTGAAAATAATTTGGAATAATTTTGTTGCTTCTATAAAACATAACGTTGAAAAAAAAAATAGAAAATGAAAACAAATATTCTTATACTAAAACTATATACATATTCCACATCAATAAGTTTTAAGAATATAATTTCAATTATTTTTCAGATGGTGTTAGCATATTCAATTCTGTGAAAATTCGAGCTTAGAGACAACTAAAGCACATTTTATTTCACTTAGATACTATATATTTTTTAAATAAAACAGTCAATTGTATTTGTAAATGTATCAATGGAGCAAATTTTAAAACAAAAGTTTGAGTCCAAATTTTATTTAATAACAGAATAGATCAATTTCAAAGCGATAAGAATTGGAAAATAAATATTTTCATCTGTTGAAAACAGAAACGGCCAAATTTTTTATGTGGAAAATTTTATGTCAGATTTTACAGACGTTACAAATATTAGTCCATTGCAAATACAGGGTGTCCGGAAATTTGTCGAAGATATACTGTGTCAAATTCTGTTACATTTTCTCGAGAATTCAATATTAATATAGCTACGTAACCTCATAGTATTATATACTTGTTGTTTGATGATAACTTGGTTAATACTATTTCTAAAATTACAGAGCCTTAAAGGATAGATAGTCCGTTATGGTAAAAAAATCATTATAACTTTTTTGGCTTTAATTTTATTTAAATTTTAATGATAATTCCGTACTGATGATTTATCACAAAATTTGATACTCTTATTTGAAGTCGAAAAAATTAACCATCAAGCGAGTACTTTCAAAACAATTGAATAATACCTGTCATTGTCGGTCAATAGTCGCGCGGTTTAAGGCGTCAGTACCTGAATCTATGTGGCTAGACCGGTTCGGTTCGATCCCCGCAGCCGGTAGACCCTATATCAGTTACATTTGTGGAGAGGATTGGCATCCACTCTGCGGGTATGGTAGGGTGGAAGAATGTTAGCTAGGGTCAAAGTGAGAGATTGATACCAGTCGAAATTTGACAAACCCCTTAATTAATGAGGCTTTCCAAGTTTGCCTCATTTCTGCACTGAATGGTGGTTAGAGCCTACCACCGTACCAGTTGTTTCTGGGCGCAAGTGCGATGTTAATAACATGCCGCCCCCTCTCCCGCACAAGTCTTCGATTTCTGGGTCAATT